>OY821517.1:172426528-173626528 GCA_963682025.1 Cordilura impudica | reverse complement strand
TTTGAGAATGTATAATCTTTTCCAGTAATTTTGAAAGAAAGCAAATAATGGTAATTGGTCGGACCTCTGTATCAGATTATGGAATTGGTATAATTTTAGCGTGCTTCCATAGTGACGGGAAAATGCTTGACTTAATAATATTATTAAATAAAAGTAATATATTGTAGAAGTTATGGCAAAAGCATATTTATAAATTTCGGGTGCATGTTATCATGTCCATTAGATTTAATTTTCGCAACAATTGAAAGAATCTCAGACTGAGAGACGCAAGGGAATTCAAACGCATCTCAATCATCATTATTTATATTGCCTATAGTTGAAAAATTATGGAAATTTTTATCAGTTTGTATCATGGGTAAATTTGTGAATTCACGGTTTAGTTCAGTGACAGTCAATTGCTGTAACGTCTTTACCAATTCCTATTTCACGTATGGTTTTCCAAGTTTTATTTTACTCGGGAGCAGATCCGAAGCGCTTTGAGTAATAATGTGTTTTGGCAATTCAAATATTGTTATTGACATTACATCTAGCCACATGGTATTTAGCTTTTGATTCAGGTGTTTTGAATCGTTTCCACATCGAATAGGAAATATTTCTCTGTTGAATTAACCGTTTAATATCAGTAGAAATTCATGGTTTAGTTTTAGCCGAAATAATATTGGACTTCATTGGAACAGTAATATCATAAATTCGTTGAACATTACTCTCAAAAAATATTAATTGTTCATCCACAGATGTCATGAAATGCATACTATTCCAGTCAACTCGGAAAATGTGCTCAAGCAACATATTGTGGTTCAAGTTCTTGAAATCTCGATTGTGATACATTTTTTCTTCATGCTGAATTCGAAAATTATAGGTCAGGAAAATTAAATCATCTTTGGAGAAATACCCAGCTGAAACCTGATCATATATTACGTTCGATGAATTGGCCACAAAGAATAGATCCAACCAGCAAGCATGTTTTTGTAAAAATAAGTGACCTTACCAAATATAGTCAGGATCGGTTCATTTTTCGACCTAGACCCTATATAACCACAGCATCCGATATGAACTTTTTCATATCTGCAGCCAAAAAAATTAATAACAATGCCACTCAATTTTGGTTTATGCTTGTTTTCTGTATCCAATTAGTTGGACCTAAGAGATAGGGTTCCTGAACGCATGGTAAGGGCATTTATACCCTATACCACTATGTGGTTTGGGAATAATGACTTTGTGCTGCTGTTTGTAACTACCAAAAATATTTGACCTAGACCCATCTTTTATTATACCGATCGAATCAGAATCACTAACTGATTCGTTTTAACTATGTCCGTCCGTCCGTGCGCCCGTCCGTCCGTCCGTGCGCCCGTCCGTCCGTCCGTCTGTGTGACCATGTAAACCTTGTAATCAAACTGCAGGTCGCATATCTAAATTTATTTTGATGAAGTTTGGTATATAAGATTTTATCGGCCATTGGATGAATGCCATTGGATGAATGCCCCCATACAAATGTCCCCTATGAAATCGACATAAATTACCATACGATCCAAATTGTCATATAGATCTTACTCAAATTGGGTTTGTATGCGTTTATTACATCAACTAATGAGTAGTAAAAATATGATCCCTATGCGACAACTCTTAGTCATAGGCCCCATATAGAGCTGCTTCCCGATCTTCACTTAAATCTATCAAAAAACAGAAATATAGCACTGATTCTTCTCAAATTTTGTTTGTATATATTTTTGCAAAATACAAGAGACTTTGCCAAACATGGTCACGATCGGTCTATTTTTGGGCCTAGCCCCATATATATATAGCATCCGATATGAACTTTTTCATGTCTTCAACCAAAAAAATTTATAAAAATCCCACTCAAATTTGGTTTATGCTTATTTTCTCTATCCAGTTAGTTGGGCCTAAGAGATAGGATCCCTAAACGTATGGTATAGGGTACCTGATAGTCGGTCTAAACCGACTATAATTTTATTACTTGTTTTTATTTCGTATAGAAAAAAGTATGTCACTCAACAAATAATGAGCTTCATTATCAACGCAATGAGTTGCTGTCATTAAAGATTTGCTTCATTTGCTATTGTTAAGAACAGTAGTTGTTATTTTACTTACTTACTCTTATTGCTATTGTTGTTCAACACGACAATATCTATAATGAAATCATTACATTTTCTAGAATGTTTACTTAAGGACATATTTACACTGGTAGGATATATTTCCAAAATAAAAAAAATAATCTTATTAACCCAAGTAGAGTCCTTGGAAATGAATTCAATGCAATAATTAATTAAAATTAATTAAGGCTAATTATAGTTAAAATATTAATTGCTGGAACGTCTGTACTTAATTGTTTTATATAGAAAAATTAGCATACTTTTCCATATGGTCTTTAAATATTTGAGTCATTTATCCGACTGATCTCCTATTCATTAGATTGAAATACAAAGCAAATATTTATTAACTCATATCATGTTAGTCACAATCTTGTAATTTTATAGGCATTAATAAATAATTATTATTAGCGAATACAATTCCAAGCAAATACATATTTTTAATCGATACGTTACATCAGAAGTGACCTAAAAATCTGTCCGTGTTAATGAATTTACAATTATCGTCATATGCATATTTTTATACCCTATACCACCATGTGGTTTGTGTTTGTAACTACCAAAAATATTTGACATAGACCCATCTTTAATTATAGCGACCGACTCAGAATCACTTTCTGAGTCGATTTAGCGATGTCCGTCCGTCTGTGTGTCCATGTAAACCTTGTAATCAAACTACATGTCGCTAAAATTTGGTGTATAAACTTTTATCGGCCATGGGATGAACGCTGTTGAAATTGGTGAAATTCGGGCCATGTTCAGACCTAGTCCCCATCAAATGACCCCTATGAAATCGACATAAATTGCCATAAGATCCAAATTATTATATAGATCTCAGTAAAATTTGGTTTGTATGTGTTTATTATATCCGTTAATCAATAGTAAAAAATAATCCCTGTAGGACAATACTTAGTCATAGTCCCGTCTAGAGCTGCTTCTAAAATCTATGGTAAAACTAAAATTTTGCACAGATTTTTCTCGAATTTGGTTTGTGTATATTTTTTTAAAATATAAATGACTTTACCAAATATGGTCAGGATCGGTCCACATTTCGACCTAGCGCTCATATAAATATAGCATCCGATATAAACTTTTTCATATCAAATTTGGTTTGTTCTTATTTTCGATATCGAATTAGTTGGACCGAAGAGATAGGGTCTCTAAACCATGGTATAAGGTATCGTATAGTCGGTCTAGACCGACTTGTTTTTCTTTCTTGTTTTTCATGTTTTTACGTATTTTTATTATCCAGATCAATATATTTAATATATACTGGCACTGATACGTGGTTGCTGGATATTTTAATCGAAATGCTTATTTATTGATAAGTTTTCACACAAATTATATTTATAATTAAATTATGCTAAATTAGAAACTCAATTAGTTAATAATGTGAATTGTAAAATAAATGATAAAAAATGGTATAAGATAAAAAAGCAGGACTTAAAAAATATATATTATTTTTTCAGTGATTTGATTGTACAAACGAAAATTTCTTTTCAGTTTCTTTGTTTTGGACCAAAGTATGCTCCATTTGTAGTTTTTTTTTTGTTTGTTTTTTGTGTCTTTAAAATTAGTTATTACAGTGTGCACATTATGAATACACAAACCACCAAGCAATGGTTCCACCATATCTCGGAAGAATTTTTTTGTACATTTTCGATTAAAAGACACAACAAAACTTAACATTCGTGACTCAATATATTGCTAAAATTTTTAGGCTGGAACATTCCGATCAATTTTCTTGAAGAAAGTTTATCGAAAGGCCAATATCGGTAGAAATAACCAATTAACAAGAAAGGCATCATGGGGCCAACCGCAGATCGAGATTGGAAGTGGCTGTTAATCCAAGGATAAGCACATTTAGGCTCTGGAGTCCATTGTGGTACCACGGTACTAATGCGTGCTCTCCCCAGTCCCTACCGTAGAAGCAGGTCAAGCTTTTGATGAATGCTATTCTGGAGACCACCGGTCAATAGCAAAGGAAATGTTCTGTACTCTCCACCTCCTCCACACCCATGCAGCTACGACAGAAATCAGTTGATGAGACCCGGAGGTGTTCAGCGTGTCCTCTATAAGGTAGTGCCCAGTGATAACAGCATTTACCGTTGAAATCTCTCCACGGGGAATTGATAGTGGCGCAATTGTGCTCTTTCGATTCAGAGATTTGTCTCTTGATCATACAAGTTAATCCATTAGCTCATCTGTTATTCGTTATCTCAGCATTGCGAAGTCGAAGTTCCAGCTTGCACGATTCCAGCGGTGTACCACCACATTCCAAATCCACAGGAAGCTGTAAGGTAGTACCCTGTCTGGCCAGCTCATCAGCTTTGTAGTTTCCCGGTATATTCCTAAGCCCTGTGACCCATATGAATTTGATATCGAACGGCTTGGTCATCTCTTTTAAGGACCTGCGGCAGTTAAGGGCGGTTATCGTTTTCAGGAACATTGATTCCATGGATTTTAGAGCATCTTGACTATAGGAGTAGATGTTGACTGTGGTTGTGGATAGAATTTTTTGGTCCAGCCAATCAGCAAGTGATGTGGTAACCTTCGAGCCAGATTTAGTCCAATCTCCCCTGAAAAGACTCCGAAACCAACTTGTCTGTTCAACCTAAATCCGTCAGTGTAGAAATTTATGGAATGCCTGCTACCTGGAGTCCTACCAGACCAACATTCTCTTGTCGGTATTAGAATGTTATAGTGTTTACGAAAATAAATAAACTACAAACAAAACAACATAAACCGGATTCATAGTTTATTTTTGGAGTATATTTGTTCATCAGACTAAAAAAAAAATGAATTCAAGCCCCAAACTTAAAAACTAAAAATGAAGAAATACCCCAAAGTATTTCAAATTTGCATAAAAATGGACTTCTTCCCCAAAAACCATAAAAATTGGGGGACTTGTTCATCAGGAACAAATGCCCCAATCCCATAAAATGTTTTTGGGGCAATTGTTAATTTTTTTTTGTGGCATTTGTTCATTGGGACCTAAGTACTTAGCGCCCCTATGATATGAAATATTGTTTATCCATGGTGTTAACCTATTGCGCACTGAGTGCGAAAATTGGAAATTCTTTTCATAAAATTTTGAAAATTCCTCTTTCAAATTTTAAAAAAATTTTTTAAACAAAATTTTTAAAAAAAATAGATCTGATGCTATAAGGTTTTATTAAATATATGTTAGGGATTCGCTGTGTGAATTTTTAGGTAAATCCCTATGCCAAAAAATTCTGTTTGGACAAGGATTTAATTTTTGCGGATTTCGAGAAAAATATAATTTTTGTGAAATATTCTGTATATGTATTCCTTCTAAATTCTTTATATCAAAAATTAATCAGTTCCCTACCTTTAAATGTTATGTTTTATCTTAATAGCCTATGGTTCGGAAAAAATAATACGACCCCATTAACCCTTTTTGAATTGCTAATAAAACACAATTTATTCAAAAAACTCAAATATTTTGCAAATATTTTCAAAAATATTATAACCAAATATTCCGTTTTTAAAATTTGGAATAAATCCCAAATGCTAATGCCAGCAGCTCATGCTTATGCCGAAATAGATTCATCAGTTTCTCAAGAGTTGTTAAAAAAATATAACAGCATTTGTGCTATTTGCAAGAAAAAATGATTGCATTAGTATTTTTTGACTTAAAAGTTCCACTAGAAGTAAAAGAAAAAATGGTTGTTCGTCTAGATGCAGTGGAACCAGTTGTGAAACTTATCGAAAATGCACCCCGAAAATTTGATAAATAATGATTTAAGCGATTTTGTGTCCCAGAAAACTAAAAAGTTTTCTGCTGTTTTAGTATTTCTGCAGAATTTTTATTATTTCCTCCATCGACATGCGAATCTAGTGAATATTTTAAAAAGAGTTACAATTTCTGTAGTAAACCATACTGTCGAAAGAGGCGTTAAATTCACATAAGATTTTAATAAAGTATTAACAAATAATGAAGAAGAAAAGCAGTTTTTTCTCCAGGTAGTAGAATCATACAAAAAACAGTATCCTTCCTGCATAAAGTCAAGTTTAATTTAACAATGTTGAGCTATAGCTCAGGGCCTCCCACAAAAAGTAAATATTTAATATCATATAAATTGAGTACTGTGATAGGGAGAGCTTTGAAAATTTGTATGATGTCACCTATTATTAATATTAGTAGCTACGCCAGAAATGGGCGGGATCGGATAAGTGGGCGTGGTAACTCCCATACAAGTAATAGTTCAGTATTATATATCTCGAGTACTATGATAGAGAGAGCTTTTCAATTTTGTCTGATGCCACCTATTACTAATGCGAGTAGTCGGACAAAAAATAGACAGTATCAGAGCAATAGGCGTGGCACCTGACAAACAAGGTAAATATAAAATGCCATATATCTGAAGTACTGAAATAGTGAGAGTCTTGAGACTTTGTGAGAGCCTATAAATTATTCATGTGATTAGTTAGACAAAAAATGGGCGTAATCGGAGCAGAGGGCGTGGCACCGCCCACACAAAGTAAATATATGATATCATATAACTGGTGTACTAAAAAGGGAAACTTTGACACTTTTCACGAGCCCAAATGATCTTAGTATGAGTAGTCGGACAAAAAATTGGCGGGTTCACACCAATGACCATGGCACTCCCTATGCAAAGCAACTATTTAATGTCATATATCTGGAGTACTGTGAAAGACAGAGCTTTGTGGCTTTGCAAAGTAAATTTTTAATATCATATAAAGGGTCCGCCAAATAACATTTTTTTTTTGAAAATGCTATAAAAAAAAAAAAACTACTACAATCCTTCGGGTTATAACGGAAAATAATTTCATTCAAATGGCTGCCATGCAGTAGCCTACAGGATCAGTCCAATTTTTAAGCACATTATCGATTGTGTACAGCTGTATTTCACCAATGGCTTCACGAATATTGTCCTATAGAGCGTCAATTGTCTTTGGCTTGTTGGCGTAACACTTATCTTTGAGGGCACTCCACAAATAATAGTCCAACAGTGTCAAATCGCAACTCCGAGGTGGCCAAACGACATCAGCTCTGCGGCTGATAATGCGATCTTCAAAAACAGGGTGCAAAACATCGAGTGTAGCTTCGGCTGTGTGGCACGTAGCGCCGTCCTGTTGAAACCAAATGTTGCCAATATCCTCCTCTTCAATTTTTGTGACCAAAAATTCATTCAACATGGCCCGATAACGATCGCCATTGACTGCAACGGCCACTCCTTGCTCATTTTCGAAGAAAAATGGCTCAATTATGCCTCTGGACCAAAATCCGCACCAAGCAGTGACTCGTTTTGGGTGTATCGGCTTTTCAATGTATGCGTGCGGGTTTTCTGTGCCCCAAATGCGACAATTTTGCTTGTTTACATACCCGCCAAGATCAAAATGAGCTTCATCCGAAAAGATGATTTTCTTTTGGCAAAATCGGCATCTTCTGTAAGTCGATCGCAGGCCCACTTAGCGAAGCGAAAACGCATTGGATGGTCAGTTGGCTACAACTCCTGAACCAATTGGACTTTGTATGGCATCATACCAAGGTCTTTATGCAAAATTCGTCTCAATGGTGCCTCCGAAATGTCCAATTCTTGATAACGACGGTGAATTGATGTTGATGGCGCTTCACGCACACCTTCTGCCACAGCAGCAATATTCTCGGGTGTACGCACTGTTTTGGCTTTTCACGCTTTGGTTTATCGATGAAGATGCCAGTTTCTTTCACTTTTTTCACAAGATAACGAACATACGGAGCTGACGGTGCTTCTCTTCTTCCAAAATCCGTACGCAATTTTCGCACATATGTGGCCCCTATTCCAAAGGGCTTAATGGGGTCATATTATCTTTTTCTGAAACCCCAGGCTACTGAGATACAAAATATAGCATTTAGAAATAGAGAACTGATTAATTTTTTATATAAAGAATGTATAAAATTACATATACAGAATTTTTCACAAAAGTATTATTTTTCTCGAAATCCACAAAAATAAAAAATTTGTCAAAAAAATTCTGGCACATGAATTTACCTGAAAATTCACACAGTTAATCCCTAACATGCATTTAACAAAACCTTAATGTGGCAGATCTACTTTTTTTAAATTTTGTTTAAGAAAATTTTTTAAAAATTTAAAAAAGGATTTTTCAAAATTTTATCAAAAAAATTTCTAATTTTCGGTCTAATGCGTAACAGGTTAGCATCGTGGTATATATCTGAGTATATAGTATATGTCTGAGTATATAGTATAGAGACCAAAAAAAATTATGGCTTCAATAAATTTCTCAAAGGTGAAAAAATGCCATCAAATTTCATGACCTAGTTTTTTTTTTTTTTGTTTTGGCACAAAAGTGGTCTGGGGCATTTGCTATTTCTTGGCGAGATTTTATTTGATTTTGAAGTTTAATAGCTTCTTGGAAATATAATTCAATAGTGATCCAGATTCATATAACAGCTTTGTCGGAAGAGGTATAGAACGAAATTTACGTCATATATGAAAAAAGTCAAATTTTCCCCATATAAACACATTTGAAATTTTCAATCGATTTCCGGCTCGATTTTTTTTTTCCGATTGTCCCCAAACTTCAAATTTATTAGTTTTATATAGAAAGAAAACAAACCGGACACCGCCTCTCCCCTAAATCCCATTTTCATTTTTAAGGACCACTCTAGTGTATATCCATTTATCAGCAGTCCAAAAATAAATCCTATTGGAGAATTGTTAGTCATAGCCCCCATATGAAGCAGAATCCTGATCTTCACTTAAATCTATCAAAAACAAAAATATTGCACAGACTTTTCCCAGACTTAGTTTGTATATGTGTTAGCAACAAAATAAGTGACCTTACCAAATATAGTCAGTAGGGCGGGTCGATTTGTAAGGAGGCAAAAAATCGCTCAAGTGACAAGGACAATCATATTCGAGGGGCTCAAAATAAGAAACTTTGCCCAATGAACCATACCTCTAAAATGAATTTTGATGTCGCGACTTTTGACCTGTCTGTCCGTCTGTCTGTCTGCCAAGGGGCAACCCCATTCCCCCTCATGCAATTGATCTGAAACTTGGCCCATAGTCTTTTTGTGACTACAGATCAATTTTGGGGTAAGCACGCAGAGGCACGCATAGTCACACATAGTCGCGGAGTGATCTAAAAGTTATTTACCCTAATCCGATGGATCTTTTTGAATAACATAACGTAGTCAAGGCGTACGATTATTATTTATTAGCAGAGTCCAAGATACGTATACGTATGAGTGTTAATTCTAATACTAAATCAATCAGCCCAATTCATAGTCAGCCCAATTCTAAACAAAAAATTTTAATTTTTTGAAATGTTTGTATGGGAACCCCCAGGGGGGTTCCAGAGGCTGTGCCACTGGCCCTCCAAAGTTAGTTGGGTTCAATCATACATTTGGACTCGATTAGGGCACTCTAATGGGTCAAAGTGAGACAGACAGACAGACAGGCCAAAAGTCGGGACATCAGAATTCATTTTAGAGGCATGGTTCCTCGGCAAAGTTTCTTATTTTAATCCCTCGAATACGGTTTTCCTTGCCACTTGGCCGATTTTTAAATCGACCCGCCCTAATAAACAGGCTCGGTCCATTTTTCGACCTATTCCCCATATAAATATAGCATCCGTATGAACTATTTCATATTCGAAGCAAACAATTAGTAACAATGCCACTTAAATTATGTTTGTGATTATTTTCTGTGTCTAATTAGTTGGGCATAAGATATAGGGTCCCTAAACGCATGTTATATGGTAACGTATAGTTACTCTAGACCGACTATAATTTCCCTAATTGGTTGTATTAACTAATTATTTCATGATGGGAGTCAAACTCCGCTTTCAGTATATAGTTCCATTGCGTAAAAAAGGACAACAAAACCTATTTCTATCTAAAATAGTCAATGGTATTACAAATATATGTAGGTAAAAATCAGAAAAACTATAAAAACTAAATATTTTATAGAAAAAATGTAATTTAACTTTCATTTTATTTTTCCAACAGTTTCAAAATCAGTTAAAGTTTTGAATAACATTTTATTTTTATACTTACAAACTTACATAATAAGTAGTTGTATTTAGCGGTTTTGCCAAACTTGGTTTTTCTTTATTTTAATATTTTCTTTTGTTAAGATAACATTTGAATAAGTTTCATTTAAGATAAGTCACGCGCTGCTACTTTCGATATCGTAAAATAACAAACATCTTAAAATACATTATACATAATTGCTTACGCAAAAAGACACCAACAAGTTTGTAAAACATGTAATGCATCCTTTGCATAATATGCTGCTTGTTTTGTAGTTGTTTATTTTTTATCGGGTTATAAAACATGGTTATCCCAAAGTTTTTTGTAACATATATTCAATTTGTATACCACATCATTTTTATATAATATTTCATTATGCTGCACACTTTCAGTTTGAGATATGTTATACAAAATTTTATACTTTTTTGTTGCTTTTATTTAGCCAAATTTCAGAAACATTTATAATACTCTACAGAATATTGTTGGAGAGGGTTTAACTTTTGCTTGAGCCAACTTTTAATTGAGATCTAAGGTACAACCCGAATCTAAGTAGTTTTAGGGTTTATCACATTGGTTTTCAGGAATTATTCCCTGATTATAAATACTTAATTGTAAATACTTACGCTAGGCAATTTTATATTTCCCCTTGTCTATGATCAATTTCTGACTCCCTATAAGTCTGATCGTCTTTCAGTCTTGCATTGCCCTTGGACTTTTTTATGTACATACAACGATATTTTTGCTTCAGCCTACAAATAGGTATTATATAATTCATTTTGGTGAAGAGTCTGTAGTATACTATGGATTAGTTACACCTTAAATATAAGGTACTGCTAAGCTATATCGTGCGTTTCTATGACATTTATATCTTTTCAGCATTTGATCTTTATATCTTTTCATAAACTTGAAAGGCTCTGTTTGTCCTATAATCACAGAAGTCATATATTTTCGACCACCTTTCTCAGGGGCGCCGACAATAAGGTTGGATCGATAGAGTCGGCTCCACAAAATCTTCTCTCTTTCAGCAAGCACATCAAGCAATGGGAGGTAAAAAAAACTGTCAAAGTGGACGGTGTGCTGCAGTGGATACTCACAATATTTTAATAGTTCCATTATGATGGATTCGCCGCGTCCCAAACTCTTATTATAAATGCCGGATGCACTGGAATATGATATGAAATATATAGCCATTGCTCGAGCAAAGCCCCCACAATTTATACTTGAAACGAATCGGTTTTCCACATATAAACATTTTCGCTGAATGGCGCCCGAAGTAGGGGACAGTGGTTCCAATCGTCGCACAGTGGACCATTTGACGAGAAGGCGGTCAAAAATCTATAACTTTTGATTGAATTGGAATTTTGATATGCGTTTTTTTTTTGTTTGGTAGGTGAGACTTTAGCCTTTTAGTTTTGCTATAAAACGTAATTCTCGACCGAAAATAAAAAAAGTTACGGAGGGTTTAAAATACATTTTCATTTGTAGTTGAATTTTAGTACAAAAGTGGTGTTAAAAGTTAAAAAAAGGTTTTTTTTAATATAATGTCTTATTTTTTCGGTTAATTTTTCAACAAACACTTTTTAACAATTTTTTAAGTTAATTTTTTCAGAAAATGCCAAACTTTGGCCCCGTAAACTTTTTAGTCCTAATGTGCACAAGGGCCAAAGGTTGTTTTTTTTTTTTTTTTGAAAGATTCCGAGTTAAAATATAATTTTTAAGCACCGAACGTAAAAGTTACCTTATACTGGTTCAAGATAGAGAAGTTTCAATGAAAAACTCGTATGTTTTTGCTTTAGTTAAATTTTTTTTTATTGCCTTTTTAAATATTTCTATATCAATTTTTATGGTAAATTTATGAAATATAACAATTTTTATTGTAAGTTTACAAAATATATAAATTTTTAAATCAAGAAAATTTTTTAACTATATAAAAAAAAAGTGTAACTTATTGTTAGTGTAATGAAAAAGCACTTTAAATCAACCAATTTTAGTAAAAATTTCTTCTAAATAGCCTTGATGGATCTGAAGTGCACAACAAAATAGTGATAAGGTCTTCATTAGTACAACATCATTTTCCTTGTGTTGTGCTCGCGAAAGAATCTATAATCCTTGTTCCTTTTTTCTTGCGCTTCTTCTTCTATTGGTAGCATATTGTTTTTAATTATTTGTTCCCCATGGTACAAAATTTTATGAACTGTGGATGGCATATATCTGCAAGGGTATTTTTCATTATAAAGTATAGATGTTTTATTGGCGTACTCTCCAAATTTTTTGCCTTTATCTTTCTGCAGCATGCTAGAACTTGTAATATGATTTTGAATCGTCTTATTAATTCATGATCTACACCTGTGATAGATGCTGCAGTTTCCGGATCGGAAAAAAATCTCCTTGCAGTATTTCCATCATTTGTGTTTCCTTCCCCTTGTTTTGGTTGGTCGATTACGAGGCCTAGCTGTAGATATTTTTGTTGAATTTGTTTTTTTTTTTGCTTTCTTTTTTCTTCATTTTCTTTGTTTTTTCTCACTGATTCGCCTAACGGACTAAATTCCAAATCATAACCCCATCTAACATGAAGTGGGGACATCCCAAATTCGTAGGGTTCCTTAAAACTATCGTCTTCTGGTGGGGGTTGGCTTAATTGACTTGATATCTTTTGGCATTATAATGCAGCTTGACGTTGACTTTGTTCCAGTTAAAGCTTGTGCAACTATTCCATCAATCATTGTGAGACACATTTTAAAATGTACTTCAATGTCTTGGTCTTCAAATTTAAATATTACTGGTTGAAGTTCCTTAATTTGATATTTTATTTTTTGAACTTCTTCAGTTATGACATCTTTGGTTTCCTTTTTGAATGCAAATTTTATTGGTCTGCAATACTTTGTTGAAGAAGAATTTTAATTTTTCCATATATCAATTTCTGTTGCTCTACTAGTTGACGGCGCCAAGACGCTATATCTTTTTGTTAAGCGCAATGGAACGAAAGATACCATAAATAAATTAGCATATGATGAATTTTCGGCATTAAATTGCTTGTATTGTTTCTGACCAGAGGATCCATCACATCCCCATTTAGAAATCAAAGTAATGCTGCCATTACCAATTTTTTTTAAATGATCAGTATCAAGCGTTTTTTCGAAATCGTTCTGCAGTATGTTCAAGGATATCTTGCAATTTTATTTCTGCTGATGTTGAAGTGACACTAATAGCAGATTGTGAAGGTAAACGTTCTTTTTTTTTTGGCAGAAATTAAATCTCGATAGTCTGGAAAAATCCCACAATTCTTTTCATTGGTTCGCTTCCGCAATTCCTTATATTAGTTTTTGGTCAATTTCAAATCCAAAAATAGGGCGAACGCTTCTTCCGGCGTAAATTTCTTATCTTCAATTGGTGTAGGAATGCTTTTCAAAATCCTCTTTGTGCGCCTTGGGCTCGCTTCTACTATTTTTTCAAGTATTTCAATTTTATTTTTTTTATTTTGTGTTGGTTGAATTTGGTGCAAAAATGAATCCTTAATAATTCTTTGAGAAATTTCTTCATTGATATTCTCCAGCTTGCGCCTTCGAGATCTTTCACTACATCCGTCTATTGGATTTGCTGGTCGACCCTTTTTTCCACTTTCGTTGGCAGTTGTAGATGCACTCTAAAAAATAAGTTCCTTTATTAACAAGTCTTGGTAACGTTTGTACATCTTTGCCTTGCTATGAGAGCATTCAATGTACCGTCTTTTCAAATTCGATGCAAAATTAGTAATTTTTCCTTTGTGCATTTCAATGTCTTCTAGATTACAATTCTTAAAGAAGTCGTTGCTCACTATGTGCAAAATTACATCGTCTACATCATTTCGTTGAAAATAAATATCTGCCTGATCTCTGTAACAGTACTTAGCCATTGCACAAATTGTAATGAATAATAATTGTGGAAACATTATTATAAATACTCTTTCTTGCAATTATGTAAAATAAAAATTTTTATCTTTTATTACCACTTTTAGAAGCAAAAAAACCCACACCCTAACCCCTTTTAAAAGGTGAAGCATACCTGCTCATATCTTAAAGGACTATGTCGCAATAGTTTTTTTTTACCATTTACCTGTTATTTAAATTGTTTTCATTTTGTCAGGTATTTAAACTATATAACTCTATTTCAGACTATTAATGTTTTTGAAAGTTACCTATGTAAATGTACCAGTAACAATTAAGCGAATTATATCTCAACCCTTTTTTAAAAGTATACAACAACTCCTGACAACTCTACCGACACGCACCGCGGTACGACCAACTTTTGTATTCATAACACTCAGACGGACGGACAGACATCGTTTAATCGACTCAGAAAGTGTTTTTGAGTCGATCCGTATAATAAAAGATGAATAAAGGTCCAATATTTTTAGCAGTTACAAACATCATCTCAAACTTAATATATCCTAACCTCATAGTGGACAACTTTTGTATTCATAAATTTTGCAGAAAATATCTAACCTTGGGTCAGAAAAATTGTTCTGGTGCACACGGGCTGAAACTGGCGGGTATATAATGGTGTATAGGAGTATAGGGGAGGGTTCGGACTATAGAAGAGTGCAAGATTTTTTCTGACTGCTTTTGACTGGCAGGAGTTATGCTCTATTAAGTAGGAGATTTTCGGAAAATTTTTACCTTTTTTAAAAATTTTTTTCTTTAAATTTCGGAATGACTCAGTGATTTTACATTTTTAATATCAATAGCATGGAAGCCACGAAATTAGGCAAAATTTATTTCTCTTCAAAATCTTTCAAATCAAAAAAGTTACAGTCATTCAAAAATAAAAATTTACAAAGAAATTTTTAATTTTAGCAAAATACTGAGAAAGCCCATTTTCGAAGACCCTGTTCGCTGTGATATGGATGAGATAGAGTCGCAATTTTTTGGCTCCCGAGGTTAACTAGTATTTACTTTCAAATGAAAAACATAACTTTAAAATCGGTAGCAAAAAAAACAAGTAAGAAAATTATAGTCGGTCCAGACCGACTATACGATACCCTATACCATGCGTTTAGAAACCCTATCTCTTAGGCCCAACTAACTGGACATTGAAAATAAGCAAAAACCAAATTTGAGTGGGATTTTTATTAATTTTTTTGGCTGCAGATATGAAAAAGTTCATATCGGATGCTATACCTATAAAGGGACTAGGTCCAAAAATGGACCGATCCTGATCATGTTTGGTAAAGTCTCTTGTATTTTGCAAAACTATGTACAAACAAAATTTGAGAAGAATCAGTGCAATATTTTTGTTTTTTAATAGATTTAAGTGAAGATCGGGAAGCAGCTCTATATGGGGTCAAAGGGATCATTTTTGGACTTCTCATTAGTGGATGTAATGAACGCATACAAACCCAATTTGAGTAAGATCTATATGACAATTTGGATCTTATGGCAATTTATGTCGATTTCATATGGGTAATTTGTATGGGGGCTAGGTCTGAACATGGACCGATTCTCACCAATTTCAATAGCGTTCATCCCATGGCCAATAAAAGCTTATATACCAAATTTCATCAAAATATATTCATATTTGCGACCTGCAGTTTGATTACAAGCTTTACATGGACACACAGACGGACGGACGGACGGACGGACGGACGGACGGACGGACGGACGGACATTGTTAAATCAACTCAGAAAGTGATTCTGATTCGAGCGGTATAATTAAAGATGGGTCTAGGTCAAATATTTTTGGTTGTTACAAACAGCAGCACAAAGTCATTATACCCAAACCACATAGTGGTATAGGGTATAAAAATGATTTTTGGCCGCCTTCTCAATATATAATATGGTCCACTGTGCGTCGTCGATCGATAAATATTCCACAAAAACATCAAACTGTATGTTACGTTTATTGAGTATGCCAAGCAAGTCCGAACCTTCGCGAACTCATCAGAAATATCCAAATTGTCATTGTTAGTGATATAAAAGTTTTTCATCACCTATTCTTTTATAATCGAAATCACCGGTGGTATTATCGGGGGGCAAATAAAAACAGCTGTTTCAATTGCGGATGCTCTTTCACCTGGGTGGTCACGTTCACCATCACTACAGTTATCAATGGTGTATTGTAATTCTGTATTTGTGATGTATTTTCGATATGACATTTCACACAGTTTCACTACAACATAAATTTAATAATATCACAAAAGAAGAAGATAGGTGTGAAATAATTGAAAAAAATATCATCAAATTTTGTAAATGAAAAAAAAAAAAAAAATGTCTGATCTACTCGTATAAAGAAAAATGTTTTACTCGTATAAACAAAATGTCAAATGCCACTATAAGTACCAACGAGCGGGGAAACACACGCTAATATTTTCTGCCACCTAGCGGCAAGTATTTTTATTTATTCATTTATTTATTTACTTATTTTCTTTTGGGTGGATCTTATGCTGTTTTCTTTTCTGACAAAAAATGTCGCATTTTAATTGCACTTTTTTTAGAAAAGTGTATTTTTTTTATATATTCTGAATTAAGAGCAACCTTATTTTATACATCAATAGAAAGATCTCAAAGTCGAGCCATCGTAAATCTCAAAAAATTTCAGCCACTGACTTTTTTCAGGTCATAGTATGAGAATATTTCCCCATTGTTCCCCTGTTTTGAATATTTTCACCCTATGACTTCAGAGAGAATAAAAATCGACATTTTTGCATTTTATGAACGCAACACTTTGAGACATTTCGATTGACGTATAAGATAAGATTGCTCTTAACTCACAATATATCAAATAATACGCTTTTCGAAAAAAGTGCAAATAAAATGCGAAATTTTTGGTCAGAAAAGAAAACGGCATTAAAGTAGTAGAAGTACAAACATTATTAACTGTACGTTATTTTGAAGTATAAAGAAGCAAAAAGAAAAGAAAGGAAAAAAAATAATAATAATAAGATAATTTTTAACATATGTTATATATATTAAGTTATTACATAACAATTAATAAAAACAAGAAAAATATTAGTAATAATAAATAATTTATAATATTAATAGGCTAGGCAATTTCTTGTGACCGATGTTTTGTTCTATCGTCTTATCCCGATTTTCGTCAAACGTATTTTATTTCAAAGCTATTACTTTTTAGCCGTTTTGCTGCTTTACAGATTTCTAAATTTTTTCTTTTATTTTGAGTAAATTGCATTTAAAGTTGTTACTAACAAATACATAGAGTTATACATACGCTATGTGTGTTTTATTAAATTTGTTTATGAGTTTGTTATCTTCATTCACAATAATAATAAACCATAAAAGTGTTGGTTTGTGAATTGGCTAAGTTGAAAAATAAAGCTGCCTCGAATTTCGAGCGCTGGAATATGCTAGTAATAAATTAATGAGTGATGAGTTAAATTTTGAAGTAAAAATATCTATATATATAAAATTCATTTTCTGTTTGTTTGTTTGTTTGTTTGTTTGTTTGTTTGTTTGACCGCTATACAAATTTTTATTTTTCAACGGATTTTCCTGAAATTTTGTACACACGATCTCTATACCCCAGGAAAGGTCGCCGTATACTTTTTACCGGCCACGCCTACTTTTACGCCCACTTTTTATGTAAAATATATTTTCTGTTTTATTCATATTTGTTCACTATACAAATTTTTATTTGTTAACAGATTTCTCTGAAATTCGGTAAACACGATCCCTGTGTTCCAGCCAAGGTCACCATATACTCTTTATCGACCACGCCTACTTTTACGCCCACTTTTTATATACAATTCATTTTCTGTATTTTGGTATATTTGTTCGCTATACAAATTTTTATTTTTCAACCGATTTCTCTGAAATTTGTTACACACGATCTCTCTGCTCCAGGGAAGGTCGACATATTCTTCGTACTGGTCACGCCTACTGTTACGCCCACTTTTTGTATACAATTCATATTCTGTTTTTTGGTACATTTGTTCTCTACACAATTTTTTTTTAAAACGGATTTCTCTGAAATTTGCTACGCACGATCTCTGTACTCCAAAGAGTTCGCCATATGATTCTTGCCGGCCACGCCTACTTCTACGCCCACTTTTTATACAAAATTAATTTTCTGTTTTTTGGTATATTTGTTCACTATTTTTATTTTTCAAGGGATGTCTAAAATTTGGTCACACTATCTCTATACTACAGGGAAGGTCACCATATGCTTCTTACAGGCCACGCCTACGTTGCGCCAACTTCTATGTATATAAAACTTATTTTATCCTTTTATTTGTTTCTTTATTTGATTGCTATACAAACTTTTATTTTGCAATGGTTTTCTCCGAAATTGAGTACATATTCCAGGGAAGGTCGTAATATGATTTTTACCGACCACGCCTACTTTTACGCCCAAGTTTCATATAAAATTCATATTTTGTTGTGTGGTATATTTCTTCCCTATACAAATTTGTACTTTTCAACGGATTTCTCTGAAATTTGGTTTACAGGGAAATAACTACACGGTGAACAAATTCCCCAAACTTAAAAAAAAGGTACCCACAAGAAAAGAACAAATTCGCCATTTTTAATCGAAATAAAAATTAAACTTACTCCCCAAATTCATTCTTAAATTTTTACATATTTTTATTTAATGAATTTTGTTAAATATTTATTTTAGTAAACGTTTGCATACTGCTCTCTATACATGTCCTACAATAAATGCATTTAAAATGAGTATTCTTTTCAATAGCATCATTTCGTTGCGCGGAAGCTATGTCCACGGGGAATACAGCTTAGCCTGAATATCGGAATGATCTGAAAAATATATTTTGACAATTAAAATAAGTTGGCAACAGCTGCGCGGCAGCACAGGTGTGGTTGCCAAACGCGCGGAAGTGGCGCGCGGTGCGCGACCGCGGCCTCGGACGCGACGGATATGGACGCGACGCGCTCTTGGAACACAGCTCAGCTAAAATATCGCAATGCCCAAAAAAATATGTTTTAGGAATCAAAATAAGTTAACGAGAACTAAGCGGCAGCACGGGTAGTAGCTGCGAGGAAGCGGCGCGAGGCACGCGGACGCGACGCGGCGCGCGACCGCGGACTCGGACGCGACGCGCTCTCGGAATGCAGCTCAGCTAAAATATCGCAATGCTTTAAAAAATATGTTTGAGGAATTAAAATAAGTTAACGAGAACTAAGCGGCAGCATGGGTAGTAGCTGCGAGGAAGCGGCGCGAGGCGCGCGGACGCGGCTCGACGGATGCGGACGCGACGCGCTCGCGGAACACAGCTCAGCTAAAATATTGCAATGATCTGAAAAATATATTTTGGCGATTAAAATAAGTTAACAACAACTGCGCGGCAGCACGGGTGTGGCTGCCAAACGCGCGGAAGCGGACGCGACTCACTCGCGGAACACAGCTTAGTGAAATGTCGTATGATAAATTTTATCTACGTATGTGAAATAATTACCTGTTGATCATAAGAGGCCACACATATACTATAAGCAGTTGCTTAAAAAGAAACCTTGCAACACAATATTAAACGTCGCATTAGTCTTTCATTTCTGAAACTTGAATTTGATGTCTCTGCTCAATGATGATCACTTATTGAATGAAGTAATTCAATTTTTCAAAGTTCCGATTCCTTTAATTTGCGAACCATTCCGTTATATTTGATGTTTATAAATAAACTGAAAAGAAACTTAAAGCGGTTTCGCCGCTTATTTTTGAAGCATTTTTGCTGCAGCATCTTATAAAAAACTTCTAAATTAAAAAATCAAAAAATTTTTAATTGAAATAAAAAATGAATTTACTGCCCATACAAATTTTGGGGAGAAAGTTCATTTTATTGGGGAATTTTTTAATTGGGGACTAAGTACTCAGCACCTGGTAAGCATAGTGAACCATTTTTCAAGTCAAAGGCCTTTTTATTCCGGGCAAGACCGGGTAAAAACAGCTAGTTAAGAATAAAACTTGCTAATAATTTGTGGAATATTATTGCAAAGACGAATTGCGGTAATGTAAAATTGCCAATTTCATATTAGCGTACGATGTCTTATTTGAATTATGGTATTATTTCTCCTGTTTCGGCTAAAAGTGATTCGACTATACAGATGATTAGGCTTACGAGTTGTTATAATTTTGTGTAAAAATATTAGAGTTCTAATCTTCATCAGGTCATCCAGCTGGACGCCAAAAATTTTATTTGCCTAGGGCGTAATATGTTCATAGTTACCATGAAATTTAAGACTAAAAACGTACCTTGTAACATTTTTATATGTTATCTTTAGTCTCGACTTGCTATAGGCATCACAACTGAAAAAATTTTACAAGCGTTTATTAAAATAGGTATTAAATATGTTTTCGCGAGCAACATTGTGATATTGAAAGGCGTGCAGTGTTGAGTTGGCCATAAAGTTAGTAGCATCGAGAATGTTTTTCCACACGCGTTTGTAACATGATCTGACCAGGTTAATGTGTTAAAAACTATACCTAGATTTTTGGCTTTATTAATTATTTCTATTTGTTAGTAAAAGGTTCAAGAATGGAACCTTGTTGTACGCCCCTAGCGATGGGTAGGAAATTTGTGTTTATTGATGAGTTCATTTCTACATACTGTACTGAACCATTAAGATATGAATATATCAATGTTGAAGATGTTGGGGAAAAATGCATAATCTTTTCCAGTTTGCGATCAAATGTGTCGAAAGTCTTTGAGTGGTCTAGCAAGACCAGCACTGCCAGACAGCCATCGTCTAGTTCTTTTCTAAGATCTTCGGCTACATCAGTAAGAGCTGTAATACAACTATGCTTGCTATGCACGAAAACCGGATTGTTTACAAGTAAGAAGATTATTATCACTGATATAATCAGTTATTTGCTTATATAGCAGTTTTTCAAAAGCCTTTTAGAGGTTCGGTAGGACAATTTTGGTATTAGACGAACTTTTGCTTGTTTCCATCTGGGCAGGTGCTCATCATGATTATTTTATTGAAGATGTGGGTTATCACCGGTAAAATATATAGTTCTTCTAAAAATGTTGTAAGGAACCTCCGGTTAGTCCGGGTTTAAAGCTGGGGTGAGTCTCAGCTGTCCCAGGGTCCTTCCACTAAATTTATTTGATTCAAAATACGGATCACTTCACTGCTTAAATGTATGTTTATTTATTTTTATATTTATTTTTATAAATGTACACTTCACTAATATGTTTGTTGTTGCGGTGTCGCGGGTGCTGGGGTTGCTTCGCGGAGATTGATGTTGCTGCTAATGATGTTGCTGGGTTGGTGGTGTGGCGATTTCCCTAGCCTAGCGGCCCTAATCTCCTGAATAGGTAGGATGTAATCCACCAAATAAATGGGCCAATGTAATTCGCCCCTACCCTTGTGCTGAATGTAATTCAACCCCTATGCTACCTTGCCTAAGCTGGGGGATGTAATCCACCGATGGACGAATGTAATTCGCCCCTATGCTACCTTACCCTATACTATCGAGTTGGTGTTGCACCAGTTCAATCACTTTAGAAAAATAAAAATCTTTAGCCACCTTACCGGGTTTTCTCTCCGATGTCTCCCGTAACCTCGTTGATGTATGTCCACTGAAGCTGCTGGCGAAAAACTGATCCCTCCTGACTCGTTGGTCGTCCCTTTTATAAGCCGATCTCTCACTCAACCATGTCGCTTTGTCGTGGCTACAAACTCTCACCGGTTGATCGCTGCTTGTGTCTGGTTTGATGAGAGAGCACCACACAGCCTATGACACGCACCGTGTTTGATTGTTTGTGTATGGTGTGCTCACTTGTTGCTATTTGGTTGCGTGGGTTTGATGGTGAGTGTGTGTAGCTGTGTGTGTGGTTTGATGTTCGATGTTTGGTGTGTGTAGCTGTGAGTCGGTGGTTTGCTGTTTGATGCTGAGTGTGTGTAACTGTGAGTCGGTGGTTTGATGTTCGATGTTTGATGTTGAGTGTATGTGTGATCTGATGTTTGATGATGAGGATGTGTAACTGTGTGTGTGTGGTCTATTGTTTGATGATGAGGATGTGTAACTGTGTGTGTGTGGTCTATTGTTTGATGATGAGGATGTGTAACTGTGTGTGTGTGGTCTATTGTTTGGGTGAATGTAATTCACACCGGTGTCTTAGTGAATGTAATTCACTGCCTGTCGTGGTGAATGTAATTCACACCGGTGTCTTAGTGAATGTAATTCACTGCCTGTCGTGGTGAATGTAATTCACTGCCTGTCGGGGTGAATGTAATTCACCGGTCCGTTCTTTAGTGAATGTAATTCACTGTCTTGTGTCATGGTGAAAGTAATTCACCGGTCCGGTCTGTTTGGTTGTCTACGGTTCGCTGTACATTTAATGTGTGGCCAATTTTGTATCAAAATTGGGTCCTCACACCTCCTCCCTTCTTCCGGGAAGAAGGCGAATGGACACGTCGCCAAAGGCCGATACCCGCACCCGATAGCTGGTTCCCGCGATATCACGGCGGAAGAGCATCTTACGTTTTGATCTTAACGCGTTCTGGATCTCATGGTGTTGCGTGTTCGTTGGCTGCTACGATAAGAATAAAATTAATTGGTGAGTTGTATGTTATTTATACCTTTGATTTTGCGTGATGACTGTGATCGCTCTCGTGGTCTGCTGTCGTTGATTCGTTAATTGTTGTTCTAGTTTGGTATGTAGTTTACTTAGGCTACCTAAACTATTGTCGTTGTTGTATGATGTAAGGCTAGTATACAAGCATACTCACTGGTGGTGGTTGTGGCTTGTGTCGAACATGAAAAACAACATTAGCGTGTCCTCGACTGTTCGTTTATTTAATACTAGCTGTTTTTACCCGGTCTTGCCCGGAATAAAAAGGCCTTTGACTTGAAAAATGGTTCACTATGCTTACCAGGTGCTGAGTACTTAGTCCCCAATTAAAAAATTCCCCAATAAAATGAACTTTCTCCCCAAAATTTGTATGGGCAGTAAATTCATTTTTTATTTCAATTAAAAATTTTTTGATTTTTTAATTTAGAAGTTTTTTATAAGATGCTGCAGCAAAAATGCTTCAAAAATAAGCGGCGAAACCGCTTTAAGTTTTTTTTCAGTTTATTTATAAACATCAAATATAACGGAATGGTTCGCAAATTAAAGGAATCGGAACTTTGAAAAATTGAATTACTTCATTCAATAAGTGATCATCATTGAGCAGAGACATCAAATTCAAGTTTCAGAAATGAAAGACTAATGCGACGTTTAATATTGTGTTGCAAGGTTTCTTTTTAAGCAACTGCTTATAGTATATGTGTGGCCTCTTATGATCAACAGGTAATTATTTCACATACGTAGATAAAATTTATCATACGACATTTCACTAAGCTGTGTTCCGCGAGTGAGTCGCGTCCGCTTCCGCGCGTTTGGCAGCCACACCCGTGCTGCCGCGCAGTTGTTGTTAACTTATTTTAATCGCCAAAATATATTTTTCAGATCATTGCAATATTTTAGCTGAGCTGTGTTCCGCGAGCGCGTCGCGTCCGCATCCGTCGAGCCGCGTCCGCGCGCCTCGCGCCGCTTCCTCGCAGCTACTACCCGTGCTGCCGCTTAGTTCTCGTTAACTTATTTTAATTCCTCAAACATATTTTTTAAAGCATTGCGATATTTTAGCTGAGCTGCATTCCGAGAGCGCGTCGCGTCCGAGTCCGCGGTCGCGCGCCGCGTCGCGTCCGCGTGCCTCGCGCCGCTTCCTCGCAGCTACTACCCGTGCTGCCGCTTAGTTCTCGTTAACTTATTTTGATTCCTAAAACATATTTTTTTGGGCATTGCGATATTTTAGCTGAGCTGTGTTCCAAGAGCGCGTCGCGTCCATATCCGTCGCGTCCGAGGCCGCGGTCGCGCACCGCGCGCCACTTCCGCGCGTTTGGCAACCACACCTGTGCTGCCGCGCAGCTGTTGCCAACTTATTTTAATTGTCAAAATATATTTTTCAGATCATTCCGATATTCAGGCTAAGCTGTATTCCCCGTGGACATAGCTTCCGCGCAACGAAATGATGCTATTGAAAAGAATACTCATTTTAAATGCATTTATTGTAGGACATGTATAGAGAGCAGTATGCAAACGTTTACTAAAATAAATATTTAACAAAATTCATTAAATAAAAATATGTAAAAATTTAAGAATGAATTTGGGGAGTAAGTTTAATTTTTATTTCGATTAAAAATGGCGAATTTGTTCTTTTCTTGTGGGTACCTTTTTTTTAAGTTTGGGGAATTTGTTCACCGTGTAGTTATTTCCCTGTAAACCAAATTTCAGAGAAATCCGTTGAAAAGTACAAATTTGTATAGGGAAGAAATATACCACACAACAAAATATGAATTTTATATGAAACTTGGGCGTAAAAGTAGGCGTGGTCGGTAAAAATCATATTACGACCTTCCCTGGAATATGTACTCAATTTCGGAGAAAACCATTGCAAAATAAAAGTTTGTATAGCAATCAAATAAAGAAACAAATAAAAGGATAAAATAAGTTTTATATACATAGAAGTTGGCGCAACGTAGGCGTGGCCTGTAAGAAGCATATGGTGACCTTCCTGTAGTATAGAGATAGTGTGACCAAATTTTAGACATCCTTGAAAAATAAAAATAGTGAACAAATATACCAAAAAACAGAAAATTAATTTTGTATAAAAAGTGGGCGTAGAAGTAGGCGTGGCCGGCAAGAATCATATGGCGAACTCTTTGGAGTACAGAGATCGTGCGTAGCAAATTTCAGAGAAATCCGTTTTAAAAAAAAATTGTGTAGAGAACAAATGTACCAAAAAACAGAATATGAATTGTATACAAAAAGTGGGCGTAACAGTAGGCGTGACCAGTACGATATTATGTCGACCTTCCCTGGAGCAGAGAGATCGTGTGTAACAAATTTCAGAGAAATCGGTTGAAAAATAAAAATTTGTATAGCGAACAAATATACCAAAATACAGAAAATGAATTGTATATAAAAAGTGGGCGTAAAAGTAGGCGTGGTCGATAAAGAGTATATGGTGACCTTGTCTGGAACACAGGGATCGTGTTTACCGAATTTCAGAGAAATCTGTTAACAAATAAAAATTTGTATAGTGAACAAATATGAATAAAACAGAAAAATATTTTTACATAAAAAGTGGGCGTAAAAGTAGGCGTGGCCGGTAAAAAGTATACGGCGACCTTTCCTGGGGTATAGAGATCGTGTGTACAAAATTTCAGGAAAATCCTTTGAAAAATAAAAATTTGTATAGCGGTCAAACAAACAAACAAACAAACAAACAAACAGAAAATGAATTTTATATATATAGATATAGTTCTTTTATTTTATTCTTTATTTTAGACGTGTTGATTTAAATATTTATTGGTTCATTTCACTGAGGATAATCCAGCTTGGCCTTAGTTTGTTTAAGTTAATTAAGTTAATTATATTCGTTTTATTTATGTGATTAATTAGTATAGTGTAATTTGGGTTAACTTTAATTCATTTTAATTTGTTTGGTTTAATTTTAATTTAATTTTATTTAGTGTAAATCAATTTATTTGGTTAAATTGGTTTTATTTCTGTCTTCGTTGTTATAATTCATTCTATTTATTCTAGGCCACTCTATTTATTTCCCATGGTTTGCCCTTTTCATTACTACTCCGCTGGCTTTGTTAATCCACTTGTTTACTGATTGTGTATGCTTAGTTTCTTAGTGTAGTCGATCAACTTGTGTAAGAACTATTCTTACTTCAGTTTGTTGCTACAAACTAACTGCTCTTGTTTTCGTTTGTTTAACAAACTGTCCATACTGTTGTTGTTGATTGCTGTAGTGTACCACACATGTCTACAATGCATACATGATACATAGAACAGACAATCAATAGTATCGATGACAATTTAAAATATCATTTACACAATGTGTATATGCAACAGACAATATCGATAATGAGTCAAACTGTTCTATGCATGGCATGTACATATGTAAGTATGTAACAAATAATATGTGAGTGACTCATATTATTTGAGTGCATACCAAGCAAATAACATTGTAATTGGAATGTAGAATAAAGCAATACGATCCTTCATAGTACTGAGTGAAACAAATGTAACACTAACTATATGCTAGAATAAGTTAGATCATGACAAATTGTATAAAAAGGGTGTAAAACCCAAAATAAAACAGACTTGAATTTTAAACACTAAATCGGCAACAACTGCCTTAGTTTTATTACAAAAGTTTCCATTTGCCCTTACAATAGTAAGATCGGCAAATGCAATAGCACAACCAGTGGCAAACTCTGCCGGTTGTAAAACCCCACACTCCTAAATACATAACACAGGACACCACAAGCACAACCAGTGGCAAACTCTGCCGGTTGCAAGGACCACACCCCAAATAGTTAGCCTTTAACCAACACATATTTATAACACCACCTATTCATAACACCACATGGCGATCCTTTGGACGACGACCTCGGAACTAATTTAAACACTTTCATCTAAACATCATATATAAACACATGTCCGACGAATACGTTCCTTCATCCTTAAGTGTTCCAGCAACACCACCACCAGCATACAAACCGATGGTACAAGGACCAAAACGGCTTACAATCGAGGAATACAGGCAAAGCCTAGCGAGGAAGACAGAGAAAAAATTAACAGCAATACCGATAGTCGACACAAAGATTGCTAAGAAGAAAAGAGGAGGACGGCTGGTGCACGAACGGAGAAAATTAGCAGACCTGCTACGCATTGTAAGGGAAGAAGAAAATCCAATCCCGTGGGAAAAATCGCAAGAAATTTGGTCAAAGATTGAGGAACTGAAAACCAGCATAAAAAAGGAACAAAAAAAAAAAAGAACAAGAAAAATAAATAATTAACAGATACAAAAAGAAAAATTTTTTTTAAATCAGAGAACATTTAAATAAATAGAAACTTATTATAAAATGTGTACAATTATACGAAGCATTGTATTTCCATTGATTATATTTATAACAATTACAATATTGTTGTTCAGGGCTATTCAGGGTGAAATCAGAGGAGTAGCATCGAAATTACATGACACTATTGAAAAATCCGATGTAATAGATAAAATATTTTCAATCAGCAAACACTTTTATAAGAAGAAAATAAAATATGCCTTTCAATGACATATTAGAGATATTATTTATATTTATATTATTACAATTAGCAATTATAATATTCTTAAATTACATAAAATTAATTTTAATAATTGAAGAAAAATTTTTTTTTAATGTACTATTTTAAATAAATAATTGAAAACATAATTGTTAGAAATATTGTTTATGAAATTGTCTATTATACTATTTTTAAAATAAAAAAGAGAAAAGAAAATTTTTGTAAAATCATCTAAATGGAAGAACAAATTGGAAAATTAAAAGAGTTATTAAAAATTTTAAAGAAAAGTCCAGGAAGGACATATACAAAGAAAACTATCCAAAACAAATTAGCATATATTGAGGAACTAAGAAAAGAATTTCAAATAACAAAAATTGAACAAGGAAATACAATAACTTCTGAGGAAGAGTTTAATAATATATATGAGGACATTAAGGAATATTTACTAGGAAAATCTACAGAAACGGAAACAGAAGACACTAAAATGGCAGCATTTAGTTTAGAAACAGTTTCAAAAACACTATCATTGTTCACCGGTAATTATGTAGAATTAGAAGGTTTTCTAATAACAGCAGAACTCATCAACAAAACTTTATCAGAGACAGCAAAAATAGATTTTCTACAGTACATATATCATGCTAAGCTTACCTCAAATGTCAGAACAGCAATAGGGAGCTATACAAAGCCAGAAAATTTTGAAGAACTAAGGAAATTATTAGAACAAAGATACAAAAGCAATAAGACAATACCAGAACTACAGGCTAAATTGAATACACTATTCCAAGGGAAAATGTCTATAAATTCATTCAAAGAAAAAATAATGACGACAATAGATAACCTAAACAAGTTAGGTATCGAGGAACTGGGAAATGACGTAACAGAAGCAGAGAAAAACGTAATAATTAGACTGAATAATAAATTAGCTTTAGACATTTTTAAAAAAGGTTTGAATGAGAACTTTAAATCGACCATATACGCAGCTCGACCTAATAATCTGCAAGAAGCATCCGAGCTCGCATTGGAATTGGAAAATGAGCGAAAAGTAAATCATAACTCAGTTTTACATTTTAGAAATGAACGACCACATTACTCACAGCGGAACCAGACTAGAAATAACAACTCGTCTAGAAGTTTCAGTAGAAATGACAGTTACACCAATACTGGAAATAGGCACAACACAGATAGGAACTTTAATAGAAACAATAACGATAACAGAAATAATACTAACTTCAGTAGAAATAATAATTTTAGGAATAACAACAGAAACAATGGGGGAAACCAGAATAACAATAACAATAGAAACAATGGACACATACATACTATACAAACTTCGGGAAACGAGTCAGGCCCGGAATAGATGGATATTCTGAACGGCCAAAATTAAGAGTATTTAAAGTATCCGACAACAACACAAATTTTATATACGCCAAATACAAGAATAAACAACTAACATTTCTCATAGATACAGGCGCAGACATATCACTCTGTCGAATGCAAACAGACTTTGAAGGCGAACAATATGAACCAGATGAAAAATGTAAATTAACAGGAATAACTACAGAAGAAATTTATTCTCTAGGCAAAATAAAATTAGAATTGTCACTAACGACCGAAATATACAGACACTCTTTCCAACTAGTAAAATCAGACTTTCCAATAGATACAGACGGAATATTAGGTAGAGATTTTTTGAGAAAATACCTTGGTAAAATCGACTATGAAACATATACAATTTCTTTGTTTAATAATGATGAAACAATTACACTTCCCATGCAAGCGAAGGCACTTGATACAATGCATGTAACAATACCACCAAGAACAGAAATTATCCAAGCAATAAAATTGAACCTCACAGAAGATTGCGTCATATTCAATAATGAATTGAAGGAAGGAATTTTTCTAAGTAATTCAATAGCACCCAAAAGCGGCATGACACATATAAAAATATTAAACACAACGAACGACGCGGTAATTTTAAAGGGTATTCAACTTCAAACTGACCCACTTAAAAACTATAACATATTAAATTACAATAGCATACACAGCGACGAACGTTTTGAAAAGATATTGGATGACTTACAATTAAATACTAATGACAATAATGAAAAAACAGAATTAGTAAAAATATTTAAAAAATATCAGAATGTATTTCACTTGGAAAACGAAAAATTAACAGTCAACAATTTTTACAATCAGAAAATCACAACCTCAGACAACACACCCGTATATATAAAGAACTACAGGTTACCACATTCACACACAAATATAATAAATGAACAGGTGCAGAAAATGCTTAATGATGACATAATAGAATCATCAGTCAGCCCATACAATGCTCCACTCCTTTTGGTACCAAAAAAGAACACGGAGAACAAAAAGAAATGGAGACTAGTAGTAGATTTTAGGAAACTAAATGACAAAATTGTTAATGACAAATTTCCATTAACTAGATTAGAAGACATTTTAGATAAATTAGGCAGAGCCAGATGGTTTTCTACACTCGATATGACTAGTTCATTTCATCAAATCAAATTGGACAAAGATTCTAGAGCATTAACAGCTTTTTCTACACAGCAAGGTCACTATCAATTTAAAAGACTGCCATTCGGACTGAAAATTTCTTCAAATAGTTTTCAGAGAATGCTTACAATAGCACTTTCGGGACTAGAATCCGAAGCATTTCTTTACGTAGATGACATTATCGTGTACGGATGTAGTTTGCAACATCACAATCGAAATTTAATAAAAGTATTGAACAGGTTACAACAGTATAATCTAAAACTTAACCCAAAAAAATGTTGTTTTTTGAGACCAGAAGTAGTCTATCTGGGACATTTAATAACAAAGGACGGTGTGAAAACAGACCCAGCCAAGTACGAAGTAATAAAAAATTATCCAACACCCACAAACACGGACGAAGTAAGACGATTCATTGCATTCTGCAACTACTACAGAAAATTCATACCAAATTTCGCTGACATTGCCAAAAGTCTAAATGCACTATTAAAGAAGAAAGCAAAATTTTTATGGACAGAAGAATGCCAAAACGCTTTTGATAAACTAAAAGAAAAGTTAATGAAACCCCCTGTACTACAATACCCAAATTTTGAACAACCTTTTATTTTAACTACCGACGCTTCAAACTATGCATTAGGAGCCGTTTTATCCCAAGGCGAAATAGGCCAAGATTTACCCATTTCATATGCTAGTAAATCATTACAAAAACATGATATCAATAAACCGATAATTGAAAAGGAACTATTAGCAATTCATTGGAGTATAAATTTTTTCAAACCTTACCTGTACGGTAGAAAGTTCATAGTAGTAACAGACCATAGACCTTTAATCTCACTATTTTCACATAAAAACCCTTCATCAAAGATGACTAGAATTAGATTGGATTTAAGTGACTATGATTTTTCAATTGTTTATAAAAAAGGAAAGATGAATACTAACGCTGACGCACTTTCCAGGATAGAAATTAACTCAGATATATTAAAACAGATGATACCACGAAACCATGAAGAGAAAGAGAGAAAAATATTAGTAACAACACGGGCCATGAAAAATAAAATTAATGAGGCAACAACTAAAGATATGTATAAAATGATAAATAATGAAGAAAACAATAATAATGAAAATAATACACGTGTAGACAGAAATAAATTGGAAACATGTAACTCTCAGAAGCCTGATCAACTTCAAATATGGGAATGCACCTCCATTAATGACGTCAAAAATATAAAGAAATTACAATTTAATGAAATAGAGAATATAGAAGATATCGATATAAAAATTGAAAATAATATAGTGCACATAGGACGTAATGATAATTCATCGAAACCAGTTTCGACCATGAAGAAATTACGTACCCAAAATATTAATAATGGAAAATATAATGAAAAGCTAGCAAGATTCAGCAATAATTCAGCGAAACTAGATTCGTTACTGAAGAACCTGATATCTAAAATGAGAAAGGAAAATATAAAGGAAGTAGCGCTACCAAATAATGATAAAATATTTAAAGTATATACAAAAGAAGAAATAAAAGAAGCATATGCAAAGATAAAAATAAATGATAAAAGTCCTCAACTAAAAATATTAATATATAATGCCCCAAAGAGAATAACAAACGAAATATTAAAATACAAACTAATAGATGAATTTCATAATGCCACCCATGCAGGCCACTTGGGTATAAGAAAAACAGTAATTAAACTAAAACAGCGGTATATTTGGAAAAACATGAATAAGATGGTGAAGAGTTTTGTATCATATTGCGATAAGTGTAACAAAAACAAACAAACAAAACACATAAGGGAACCATTCACACTAACAGACACACCAGGCAACAGTTTTGAAGTGATTTCAATTGACACTGTAGGACCGCTTCGAATTTCAAATGATTACCGATACATTTTAACAATGCAATGTGAGCTGACAAAATTCATTGTTGCACACCCAATGTCAACAAAAGATGCAATTACAACAGCCAAAACATTGGTCGAACAATTTATTTTGAAGTATGGTCAATTTAAGGTACTTAAGTCAGACAAGGGAACAGAATTTACAAATGAGATAATGCGTAACATATGCTCATTATTACAGATAAAACAAGCATTTTCAACACCCTATCACCATCAAACACTAGGTTCAGTTGAGAGGAATCATAGAGTTCTGAATGAGTTTTTATTGACAACAGCAACTGATTATGAATGGGACAAGTGGATTCCATATTTCACTTTTGCCTATAATACAGCACCACACATTGACACAGGCTACACACCATTTGAATTAGTATACGGAAAGTTACCATGCTTGCCATCTGACATTCTAGAAAATGAAAATGAAAATAAATTCTACAATTATGACGACTACGTTAGAGAACTACGAGTTAGATTACAATTCTCGTTGAATAGAGCAAAAGAAATGACAATTAGTATAAAAAATAATAGAATTGAAAAGGATAAATATAGCAACCAACCTAAACTAGATATAGGAGATTTAGTTCTAATAAGAGTAGAGAATAGAAAGAAAAACCAAAGTCCATATAAGGGACCATATAAAATTGTTAAGAGAAATGGTGTAAACACCACTATAGATTATAATGGCAAAGAAAAAGAATTGCACAATAACAATTTAAAGAAATATATAGAATATTAAGAAATATCATAAGAATAATTGTTAATTAATACAATATTTTAATAACAAATTGTATATAAATATTTTAACCAATAAATTTAAGAAATTTTGTAACGGTATTATGAAGTTAATAAGAAAAATTATGCAGTTAAATATTACCTCCCTAATTTTTCTCTTAAGGGTAAGGGTGTAGTGTACCACACATGTCTACAATGCATACATGATACATAGAACAGACAATCAATAGTATCGATGACAATTTAAAATATCATTTACACAATGTGTATATGCAACAGACAATATCGATAATGAGTCAAACTGTTCTATGCATGGCATGTACATATGTAAGTATGTAACAAATAATATGTGAGTGACTCATATTATTTGAGTGCATACCAAGCAAATAACATTGTAATTGGAATGTAGAATAAAGCAATACGATCCTTCATAGTACTGAGTGAAACAAATGTAACACTAACTATATGCTAGAATAAGTTAGATCATGACAAATTGTATAAAAAGGGTGTAAAACCCAAAATAAAACAGACTTGAATTTTAAACACTAAATCGGCAACAACTGCCTTAGTTTTATTACAAAAGTTTCCATTTGCCCTTACAATAGTAAGATCGGCAAATGCAATAGCACAACCAGTGGCAAACTCTGCCGGTTGTAAAACCCCACACTCCTAAATACATAACACAGGACACCACAAGCACAACCAGTGGCAAACTCTGCCGGTTGCAAGGACCACACCCCAAATAGTTAGCCTTTAACCAACACATATTTATAACACCACCTATTCATAACACCACATTGCAATGCAAGTTTTGTTCGATGTTGTGAAGATTGGCGTGTGCGCCTAACTCATTGTTTGGTGTTGTTGTTCGCGTTGAACTTGAAATAAACAACGTTAGTATGTCCCCGATTTTATGTATTCTTATTCATTTTATTTATGACTTCTATTTCTTCGTAATAATCATTATTTTTATATTTATTGGTTTACTTTATTTATAGTTCCTCTATTTTATACTTGTTGGTATAAGTTATTTTTAGTCCACTTTGTCTATTTTTTTTTTTTTTTCGTTTATTTCATTGGATATAATTCAATTTTGTTTTTAGTTCAATAATACTGATTTAACCTGTTTTAATTTAGTTTAACTGTTTAATTTTAATTTTAATTCGAGTTCATTGGGTTTTATTGCAGTTAGTTCACCTTTTGTTTATTTTTAATTTATTTATTTTAATTCATTTTATTTTGTTTGTAGTGTATTTTATTTAAGACCCCTTTATTTTATTTATTTTCCCCTAAGGGCTCCTTTGTACAGCTACTCTGGCTTCGTTAATCCACTTGTTTTCTTCTTGTGTATGTTTGGTTTCTTAGTGCAGTCGACCAACATGGTAATAGATGTGCTTGCTTTAGTTTTTGTTGCTACTAACAAACTGCTCTTGTTTCGTTTGTAAACTCGCTGTATATTCTGTTGTTGTTAGTTGCAATGCAAGTGCTCACTATTGTTTTCTATGTGTTCGGTGTTGTTGTTCATGTCAAACTTGAAACAAACAACGTTAGTGTGTCCCGATAATATAAAATTTCTGTGTTATTATTATTATTTTTAATATTCTTATTATTATAATTGTTGTTATTAGTATTATTATTATTATTACAATTATTAGTATGATTAATAACAATGCAAATGGTTTTCTTTGTTGTGTTTTTTTTTTTTTTTTCGGTTAGTATGCAAGCATTACTCCGTTTGGTGGTTGTTTTTCACTGTTTCATGTATTAAGGCGACGTTAGGGTGTCCCGGCAGTGTTATTATGATTGTTATTATTATCGTTATCATTATTGTTATTATAATTAATATTAATATTACCATTATTGTTATTATAATCATTGTTATTACTATTATTATTATTATTATTATGATTATTATAATTATTATTATTATTATTATTATTATTATCATTATTACTATTGTTATTATTATTATTATTAGTGTTATTTATTCAGGTTCTGGATCCATATGGCCGCGGAAACACTTAAGATCACTGATGTGGGCAGTGCGAATCTTGCTGTGGCCTTTCTGGCGTAACTCCACTATCACGGGCGACACGTGGCGATGTACAATAAACGGCCCTCCAAACTTGGGTGCTAATTTTGCAGCGAAGCCATCTGCAGCGTTGGATAAATGATGTTCTTTGACTAAAACCTGCTCACCAATGTTGGGTTTCCACTGCCTGCGCCTAAGGTTGTAGTATCTAGCTTGATCTTTGGCTGCCTTCTGCATATTCATGCGCACTATTGCAAAAACCTCCCTCATCATCTTGATTTTTGAATCTATGTTTTGGCTCGTATTCCCACTGCCTTCTGTGACCTCGTCGTACAAAGCAGCTGGGTGGCGAGGTTCTCGACCTTGTATTAAAAATGCTGGGCTGTATTGGGTAGAGTCTGCCTTGGCTGTATTCAAGGCCAGCTGGATTTCTGGCAGCATTTCGTCCCATGTCTTTTGATTGGTCCCAGCATACTGGGAGATCATCGTCTTCACTGTTCGGTTGACCCTCTCTGTTGGGATCTCCTGTGGGGTATACGGTGCAGTGAGTTGATGCCGCACCCCTAGACTCTGTAGGTAGCTTCTAAACTTCTTGCATGTAAACTGTGCTCCATTGTCTGTTATCATGACCTTTGGCACCCCATAGTTCGCAAGAATTCTTTCTCGAAATGCTCGGCGGAGGGTTTCCCCGGTTGCTCGGCGTAGTGGCACCAACTCTGCCCACTTCGAAAACTTGTCGGTGAGCACCAAAAGCATATTATTACCGTGTTTGGAGCGTGGCAACGGTCCCACAAAGTCGGCACACACTACGGCCCATGGTTCTTCTGCAATTGTTGTCAGCATGCGGCCGGCCGGAAGTTGTTGACTGGGCTTATACTCTTGGCATGTCTTACAGTTTCTCACATATTCCTTCACCTCCCGGAACATTCCTGACCAATAATACCTGTTGGTCACCCTTGCCACTGTTTTCCGGATGCCCAAATGGCCAGCCGTTGGGGCATCGTGGTTTTCTTCTAACACGCGCCTACGTTGGTGTCCTGGAACACATAATTTCCATGGCGCGCACTCCTCGTCGTCATCTCTTGTTGAAATATGGCGGTACAGCTGTCCGTTTATCATGGAGTAGTCGGGGAACTTCTCTGGAAACTGAGTCACTTCTTCGCATCTTTTCTTCCACCATCTGCACTTTTGGGATTCATCTTGTACAGCTTGACACACGTCTACGGGGTGCCTAGAAAGAGCGTCGGCTACGACATTTAACTTACCCCTGCGATATTGCACATCAAAGCTGTACTGCTGGAGTTCTAGCGCCCATCTTGCCACTCGCCCGGACGGGCTCTCAATCGAGTTGAGCCACTTCAGCGCCAAATGGTCTGTCACCACGGTAAAGTGGTACCCTTCGAGGTACGGTCGTAACTTCCTGATCGCCCACACGATGGCCAGACACTCCTTTTCTGTCGGGGAGTAGTTCTTTTCGGCCTGGTTCAATTTTCGGCTGGCATAAGCTATTACCCTCTCCTGTCCGTCGAGCTCTTGTGTTAACACTGCACCCAAGCCATAATCACACGCATCTGTTTGCAACGTAAACCTCTGCGTGAAATCCGGGTACGCCAGCACTGGGGCTTCGGTCAGGCGTCTTTTTAGCTCCTCGAACGCTTCGCACTGCTCGTTGTTCCACCGGAAATGTTTACCTTTCTTCAGCAGTGATGTCAAAGGGTGGACAATTTTGGAGAAATCCGGAACAAAACGTCTGTACCATGAGGCCACGCCCAGGCATCTGCGCAGCTCGCGAACGTTTTACGGGGGCTTTAACTCACGGATGGCCGCGATCTTTTCGGGGTCGGTGTTGATACCCTGCTCGTTTACCACATGACCCAAATATCGTATCTCCTTCTCAAAGAACTTGCTCTTCTCTTTATTGATCTTTAGCCGAGCCTCTCGTAGCCTACGAAACACCTCCTTTAGGTTGGTCATGTGTTCCTCTAACGAACTCCCCAGAACTACAATGTCGTCCAGATAGGCAAATGCGTGTGGTTCCATTTCCGGGCCAATAACTCGGTCTAATGTCCTTTGGAACGTGGCTGGAGCGGACGTAAGACCGAATGGCATCACCCTCCACTGGAACAACCCCTTTCCAGCAACCGTGAATGCGGTGTACTCTTTGCTGTCTTCTGCCATCGGTATTTGCCAATACCCATTCTTGAGATCGATGCTGCTAATAAATTTTGCGTTTCGCAACCGATCCAAGATATGGTTGATGCGGGGTAATGGGTAGGCATCTGCGATGGTTCGGGCATTCAGTAGTCTGTAGTCGATGCAAAGCCTCCATGTGCCATTCTTCTTCGGGGCCATCACAATTGGGGCACTGTACGGGCTCTTTGATGGCTCGATACACCCGTTTTTTAAAAGTTCATCGACCTCCTCATTTATTCGTCGTTGCATCTCGCGGTTTCTTTGGGTATACCTTTGTCGGACTGGTCTGTCATCTTTGAGGCAAATTTTATGCTTGGCCAGCGGGGTTGGCCCCTCTATGCCTTCAAACTGATTTAACTCATAAGTTAGGAACTGCGTTATCTTTTCTTGCTCAGTCATCATCGTTTCGATTTTCTCTTGCGTATTTGTCACCATCATTGCGTGTTGGACCGGGGTTTTGAGCTGCACTAGTTGGTCACCACAGCGTATTTCGAGCCCTACGGCCCGCAAGAAGTCAAGGCCAAGCAAAGCGTCATCTAGCATATCCGGCATCATCCCGAACTCTAGCTTGCAGCTACTTTTACCCAAACTCACCATCACTTGTCTTGCTTCTTTTAGGTCTACTGTGGACCCATTCGCCATGCTGATTCTCTGTTTTACCGGTACTAATTTGCTTTCTTTACTCAATTCATTTGATAATCTTTCGCTTATATAACTTTTTGATGCGCCAGTGTCGATGGTCGCCTCTCGCTGTTGTGTGCCAATCTTTACGTTTGCCAACAGGCGATTTTCCGTTTCGCGGAAAACACTTACTGGGGCAAGGGCTGTTGGTTGCGGTCCGCTGCTTGCCCTTGCTGTTGGCGCAGTCCTCTGTCGTTTCCCGGAACTCTTCTACAGCACTCTCGTGTGCGAATGTTGCGTCGTCCGCACTCCCAACAGAACAGAATACTGGGGTTTCTACATGATCGATAGCCGTGTCCGTCTTCGCCACATCGTCTACATGCAGTCCTTGGGTAGATGGTTGACGGCCCTTCTGCCTGAACTACCTGTCGAGTACGTTCGTCTCGCCGAGTGACCTGTGGACGGTTGTCTCGGTGGTCTCGGCTCACTTCGGGATGGTTGGCTTTGAGGCACTCAAATTCTTCTGCCATTCTTACCAGTTCATCCAGGCTGCTGAAGTCTCGTCTTCGTATGTACAGTTGATACTCTACATGGGCGTTTCGGAAAATTCTTTCCTGCTGCTGCTCGCTGGTGTAGGCCGCATGCCGCATCATGTTTTGCATTGCGATCACGTACAACTTGAAATTCTCCCGAGGCTTCTGCACTTTTCTACGGATTTCGTCGTCTAGGTCTTCAAAATATCGGGGAGGAAGAAAGAAGGCCAGAAAATCTTTCCGAAACCTCTCCCAGGACACCCACTGTCGGTTGTTGTTGCGGAACCACATCAGCGCATTATCTTTCAATAGCTCCGGCATCGTTCTGGGTAACATATTACGGTCCATGCCGTAAACTTCTGCCAGTTCTTCGACCCTCTCTATAAAGCCAATGGGGTCTCTTCCGCCGTCGTATCTGAATGACCACTTACGCACCTGGTCAATGACTGCAGCGTACGGCATTCCGGGGTTTAGCTGAGGGGTTTCTTGTGCTGGTACGGTCAATGCTGGTTGACTATCGGCCAGGCCTCTGGGCGCGCTCGAACCGGATGCTACGTCTGTCGGGGGCATTGGCGAAGTTGCTCGGCTGTACATTGCCTCCATCTCTTCCAACCGTGCTGTCACTGCATCCTTATGTTCGCTTTGGGTGATGAACGCAGCTAATTTTCGGCGTAGATCTTCGACCGTTCCGCTTACCTCTAGGCCAAACTCCGCCATGACTTGTACAAGCGCCTCTCTGCAGAGTGAATAGATCCAGTTACTTCGGACCATCCTTCCTTCTCTGCCTTTCGCTTCAATTGCTTTTTTTTTCCTGTAGAGTGAAGGGTCCCTGCTCGGGCGCCAAATGGAAGGAACCTCCGGTTAGTCCGGGTTTGAAGCTGGGGTGAGTCTCAGCTGTCCCAGGGTCCTTCCACTAAATTTATTTGATTCAAAATACGGATCACTTCACTGCTTAAATATATGTTTATTTATTTTTATATTTATTTTTAAAGATGTACACTTCACTAATATGTTTGTTGTTCCCGGTGTCGCGGGTGCTGGGGTTGCTTCGCGGAGATTGATGTTGCTGCTAATGATGTTGGGTTGGTGGTGTGGCGATTTCCCTAGCCTAGCGGCCCTAATCTCCTGAATTGGTAGGATGTAATCCACCAAATAAATGGGCCAATGTAATTCGCCCCTACTCTTGTGCTGAATGTAATTCAACCCCTATGCTACCTTGCCTAAGCTGGGGGATGTAATCCACCGATGGACGAATGTAATTCGCCCCTATGCTACCTTACCCTATACTATCGAGTTGGTGTTGCACCAGTTCGATCAGTTTAGAAAAATAAAAATCTTTAGCCAACTTACCGGGTTTTCTCTCCGATGTCTCCCGTAACCTCGTTGATGTATGTCCACTGAAGCTGCTGGCGAAAAACTGATCCCTCCTGACTCGTTGGTCGTCCCTTTTATAAGCCGATCTCTCACTCAACCATGTCGCTTTGTCGTGGCTACAAACTCTCACCGGTTGATCGCTGCTTGTGTCTGGTTTGATGAGAGAGCACCACACAGCCTATGACACGCACCGTGTTTGATTGTTTGTGTATGGTGTGCTCACTTGTTGCTATTTGGTTGCGTGGGTTTGATGGTTGATGGTGAGTGTGTGTAGCTGTGTGTGTGGTTTGATGTTCGATGTTTGGTGTGTGTAGCTGTGAGTCGGTGGTTTGCTGTTTGATGCTGAGTGTGTGTAACTGTGAGTCGGTGGTTTGATGTTCGATGTTTGATGTTGAGTGTATGTGTGATCTGATGTTTGATGATGAGGATGTGTAACTGTGTGTGTGTGGTCTATTGTTTGATGATGAGGATGTGTAACTGTGTGTGTGTGGTCTATTGTTTGATGATGAGGATGTGTAACTGTGTGTGTGTGGTCTATTGCTTGGGTGAATGTAATTCACACCGGTGTCTTAGTGAATGTAATTCACTGCCTGTCGTGGTGAATGTAATTCACACCGGTGTCTTAGTGAATGTAATTCACTGCCTGTCGTGGTGAATGTAATTCACTGCCTGTCGGGGTGAATGTAATTCACCGGTCCGTTCTTTAGTGAATGTAATTCACTGTCTTGTGTCATGGTGAATGTAATTCACCGGTCCGGTCTGTTTTGTTGTCTACGGTTCGCTGTACATTTAATGTGTGGCCAATTTTGTATCAAAATTGGGTCCTCACAATGTGCGATGAACACCGTCAACGTCTGTTGCGTTGGATTCGATGGATTAGCAGCCTATGAGTTCATCGTACTGACTAACACAATTAAAACTAAATTGATTTTCTAGTATAAGTTCATTCTGAAATTTACTGTACTAATAGTGATTCGCCTGTTGCATCGGAATATTAAAAAAATTTTCATTAATGACATTTGCGTCTGAAACTGAGGTCTCTTTATTAGATTTTTGTTTCACTATTCCAATTTCTCTTACTGTTCTCCAAATTTTACGTATGTTAACTGTATTCGCAAACTTATCAGCGTTATATGTTGACTTAGCTTGTCGAATGGCTTTAGTGACGGTCTTTCTGGCTTGCCGATAGCTGTTATTCAGGTCAACTGTGTTGTAGCGCTTCCAACGAGAGTATGCATAATCGCGATCTTCTATAAAACGTTTAATCTGTAATGTAAACCAAGGTTTTTGTTTGCTGCTTACTATTTTTGTTTGTATTGGCACAATTATATCGTACATATCTGAAACGTTATATTCCAAAATGGCTCATGAACCGATAACATGTTATATATACAGCTCCAGTCTATTTTTTTATATTCTTCCCCTAACATATGTTGTTTAGCACGTTTGAAATTCCAAAATTGTATTTCTTTAGTAGGAGTTTGAAGCGGAAAGTTGTATGCAAAGAAAATTAGGTTATGTCTGGAAAAACATGATGCTGATAATTTATCATATAGTAGAATGTTTGATTCATTGGACACAAAAAACGGATCAATTAATGTGATAGTGGTTGATGAGAAATGAGTAGGACTATTTATATTCGTGGCGTTAAGAACAGAAGATTTCATATTTATGGTTAAACTTGTCTCAGCTAGTAGATTTGAATTAAAATCTCCTGCAATTACTACGTCTTTATAAAGTGGAGTTTTTTATTTATAATTACAATAAGTTTAAAAATAGATTATTTTTGACACCTCCTGTGAAGGAAGGGATTTGCGAAAATTTTCCAAAAATATTTATTTTTTTTTTTTTTTTTGCTAATAGACTAAACCTTAATATAAATCCCCCACATAATTAATTATTTCTGTTTATCTATGTTTTATATATAACCAAAGTCGGGACATGATATACGTGTGTTCAAACACACGACGGTAAGAAATGGGTTAAGTAAAAAACTCATAACATTGTAAGTAAATATTTTATAAAGGTTTCAATAAAAACAAGAAAGAAAATTATATTCGGTCTATACCGACTATATGATACCCTATACCATGCGTTTATAGTCCCTATCTCATAGGCCCAACTAACTGGACATAGAAAATATGCATAAACCAAATTTGAGTGGGATTTTTATTAATTTTTTTGGATATGAAAAAGTTTATATCGGATGCTATATCTGTATGGGGACTAAGCCCAAAAATTGACCGATCCCGACTACGTTCGGTAAAGTTTCTTGTATTTTGCAAAAATATATACAAAACAAAATTTGAGAAGAATAAGTGCAATATTTTGGTTTTTGCTAGATTTAAGTGAAGATCGGGAAGCAGCAGAAGCAGATCGGGCCTATGACTAAGAGTTGTCCCATAGGAATCATTTTTGGACTACTCATTAATGGATGTAATAAACGCATACAAACCCAATTTGAGTAAGATCTATATGACAATTTGGATCTTATGGCAATTTATGTCGATTTCATAGGGGTCATTTGTATGGGGGCTAGGTCTGAACATAGACCGATCAGTTTCAACAGCGTTCATCCTACAGCCGATAGAAGCTTACATACCAAATTTAATCGAAATATATTCCTATTTGCGACCTGTAGTTTGATTACAAGGTTTACATGGACACACAGACGGACGGACTGACATCGTTAAATCGAATCAGTTACTGATTCTGATTCGATCGGTATAATAAAAGATGGGTCAAGGTCAAATATTTTTGGTAGTTACAAACAGCAGCACAAAGTCATTATACCCAAACCACATAGTGGTATAGGGTATAAAAAACAGGTAAGAAAATTATAGTCGGTCTAGACCGACCATGGTTTAGAGACCGTATCTTTCGGTCCAACTAATTCGATATAGAAGATAAGCAGAATATACCAAATTTGAGTGCCATTGTTATTAATATTTTTGGCTGCAGATATGAAAAAGTTCATATCGGATGCTATATTTATATGAGGATTAGGTCGACAAATGGACCCATACTCACCATATTTGGCAAGGTCACTTATATTTTAAAAAAAATTTATACAAACCAAATTTGAGAAAAATCTGGTAATATTTTTGTTTTTTAATAAATTTAAGTGAAGATCGGGAAGCAGCTCTATATGGGGCCTATGACTAAGAGTTGGCCCACAGGGATCATTTTTGGACTACTAATTAATGGATATAATAAACACATACAAACCCAATTTAACTGAGATCTATATGATAATTTGGATCTTATGGCAATTCATGTCGATTTCATAGGGTTTTTTGTATGGGGACTAGGTCTGAACATAGACCAGTTCTCACCAGTTTCAACAGCGTTCATCCTACAGCCGGTAGTAGCTTATATATCAAATTTAGTCCAAATATATTCCTATTTGCGACCTGTAGTTTGATTACAAGGTTTACATGGACACACAGACGGACGGACGGACGGACGGACATCGCTAAATTGACTCAGAAAGTGATTCTGAGACGATCGGTATAATAAAAATTGGGTCTAGGTCAAATATTTTTGGTAGTTCAAACAGCAACACAAAGTCATTATACCCAAACCACATAGTGGTATAGGGTATAAATATGTTAAAAATATACATCTAGATTTGTTAAAAATAATGAATCCTGATCACACTTGTAAGAGACCGCTGAAATTCTTATTAAGACAGAAGGAGACTAGTAGGCGTTCCACCTACTACTTTAATCAATTATCAGTTGGTAACAATCTATGTTTTTCTATTATAGATTAAGTTGGCAACATCTTTTAAACATTTTTGCACAAAAATTTATACCACATTTATTAATTTTTTCAAGACTCTACTTAATTGCTCCACTTTTATTTTTCTTACCGTACCTTAGAGCAATATCGATTACTTTTGATATATTTAAATTAATTTTGTTTGCTGTTTCACACTTGAAAAGTATAAGCAAACAGGAATTTGTATGCAAATTAATACCATCAGTTATGTTGAAGTTGTTTTATCGTTCAAACGAAAAATAGCGCAATTAAAAATCAAAGCTTTCACATTCGTTTGCACTAACAATCTCAGCGAACAGAATACAGAAAAAAAAAACCTGTATTGTTTGATAACCATATGTATCATGTTAAAGTTTATGCAGAATATAACGTAAGTAATTGGAAAAGACAATACCTACGAATATATTGCTGCCTATATATATCCGAAGAAATGTGTACAGCAAATGTTAATTGCACAACAGTATCAATTTTCGTAATAAATTTTAAAATACATTTTGACATATTGGTTACGTGGCTAATGCGGTTTTCAATGTTATCAAAATACACCGTAACAAAGTTAATGTAGGATGTTCAAAAACACTACACATACACATTAGGGATATAACTTTTTCTGGGAAAGGCTAAATAATCCATAGTTCACGATCGTTAAAAAGGGTTTCGCATCAAATGTGATTAAGTTTGGGCTTAGAATTTTTTTCGATGCCACTAATTAAAATTAGTTTTCAGTTTAATCTATATATATAAAATTCATTTTCTGTTTGTTTGTTTGACCGCTATACAAATTTTTATTTTTCAACGGATTTCTCTGAAATTTTATACACACGATCTCTGTACTACAGGAAAGGTCGCCATATGATACGCCCACTTTTTGTATACAATTCATTTTCTGTTATTTGGTATATTTGTTCACTATACAAAATTTTATTTTTCAACGGATTTCTCTAAGATTTTGTACACACGTTCTCCGTACCCCAAGAAAGATCACCGGGTGATTCTTGCGGCTACACCTACTTTTACGCCCACTTTTTGTATACAATTCGTTTTCTATTTTTTGGTATATTTGTTTGCTATACAAATTTTTGTTTTTCAACGGAATTCTCTGAAATTTGGTACGCACGATCTCTGTACTCCGGAAGACGTTGCCATATGATTACTGCTGGCCACTCCTACTTTTAAGCCCACTTTTTGTATACAATCATTTACTGTTTTTTGGTATATTTGTTCGCTATACATATTTTTATTTTTCAACGGATTTCTCTGAAATTTGGTACACACGATGACTATACTCCAGGGAAGGCCACCATATGCCTCTAATTGGCCACGCCTACTTTGCGCCCACTTCTATGTATATAAAATCTATTTTTTTCCTTTTATTTGTTTATTTGTTTGATTGCTATACAAACTTTTATTTTTCAATGGCTTTCTCTGAAATTTGGAATACGCGATCTCTCTACTCCAGCGAAGGTCGCATTATATATGTTGCTACGCTTACCTTTACGTCCACATTTTTATAAAATTGATTTTTTGTTTTTTGGTATATTTGTTCGTTATAGTAATTTTTATCTTCCAACGGCTTTCTCCGAAATTTAGTATATATTCCAGGGAAGATCGCCATATGATTTTTACTGACCACGACTACTTTTACGCCCACTTTTCATATAAAATAAATTTTTTGTTGTGTGTTAAATTTTTTCCCTATACAAATTTGTATTTTTCAACGGATTTCTCTGAAATTTGGTACACACGGGAATAACTTCACGGTGAACAAATTACCCAAATTTAAAAAAAAGGTCCCCAAAAGAAATGAACAAATTCCCCATTTTTTTTAAAAACGAAATAAAAATTTAACTTACTCCCCAAATTCATTTTTTAATTTTTACCTATTTTTATTTAATGAATTTAATTTAATATTTATTTTAGTGAAAATTTGCATACTGCTCTCATTTATATCGCACCTGTACCTCTAAAGTGATTCAACTCAAAATTTACAAATTTTCAGTAGAGGCAAAAAACGGTTTTTTTTTTAATATTTACTATAAAATTTAAAAACAGTTGTTTCGTTGTAAAGAATTGCGAATAATACGTATCAACAGTAGTTTTTTTTGCGATTTTTTCAGTGATCATCAAAAATAACAAGTTTTTTGGGTGGAACCCAAAATATGTATTTTTAGTGGATTCTAAAGAAGCTACTCTTATAACACAAAGAGGGTTACAACTGTATTTTTTTTTTGCGAAAGACTAGAAAAATCGATGTAAGGCTTTTACAGTGGATAGATATGACCACTGTGTTTCGTTTTCTTGCAAAAAGTAGGTATTGAAAAATTTTGAGTTGACTCACTTTAGAGGCACAGGTGCGATATTTCCTACAATAGACGCATTTAAAATAAGTGTTCTTTTCAATAGCACCATTCCGACGGGTTCACGGAACGCAGCTCAGCTAGAATATCGCAATGATCTTAGAAATATATTTTAGCAGTTAAAAGCTGCCAAACGCAAGGTACGGCGCGCTCTCGGAACACAGCTCAGCTATAATATCGGAAAGATCTGAAAAATATATTTTGGCGATTAAAATAAGTTGAAAACAACTGCGCGGCAGCACGGGTGTGGCTGCCAAACGCGCGGAAGCTGACGCGACTCGCTCGCGGAACACAGCTCAGTGAAAAGTCTTATGATAAATTGTCTCTACTTATGTGAAATAATTACCTGTTGATCAAAATAGACCACACATATACCATAAACAGTTGCTTAAAGATACCTTGCGGCACAAATTTAAACGTCGCATTAGTTTTTCATTTTTGAAACTTCTATGAATTTGACTTCTCTGCTCAATGATGATCACTTACTGTATGAAGTAAATCAATTTTTAAAAGTTCTGATTCCTTTAATTTGCAAACCATTCCGTTATATTTGATGTTTATAAATAAACTTAAAAAAAAATTAAAGCTGTTTCGCAGCTTATTTTTGAAGCATTTTTTGCAGTAGCTTATTAAAAACTTCTAAATTAAAAAATCAAGAAATTTTTAATTGAAAAAAAAAAAAAATGAATTTACTGCCCATACAAATTTTTGGGAGAAAGTTCCTTTTTTTGGGGAATTTATTCATTGGGGACTAAGCACTCAGCGCCTGGTAACCATAGTGAACCATTTTTCAAGTCAAAGGCCTTTTTCTCCCGGGCAAGACGGGGTAAAAACAGCTAGTATATATAATACTAGATGTAACCAGGTGTGCTTCGCTATACCCCCCCTGCCCCCCCCCCCAGCGAATCGTTATGAGAGGGCTCACGCAAAGTCCCAAGGCTCTCACTAATACAGTTATTCAGATATATCATAATAATAGATGACCTGAGACAAATTTTCATAGCTATCTTATCATATTAATATATATGATATTTAAAATTTACTTTGTATGGGAGGTGCCACGCCCGCTAAAAATATTTTAAAAAGTTACAGCCTGTAGCACTCCCATATCTGCTGTAAGACCCTGTGAAAATTTCAGGAAGGTCAGATGAGTAGTTACGGAGATTACCTCCTACAAACAGACAAACAAACAAACAAACAAACACATATTACCTCTTTATTATGTTAGTATAGAATATTACCATAGATTTTTTTATTTGAATACTTGCTGATATACAATGTTTTTCGTTTTTTCAATCATTACAACAATTATCAGATTTTTCGGCGTTCCTACCCTGGATCAAGGTACATGTAGCTGCCCATGAGAAGAAAATGGATTATCAAAATTAGATCTGGCAACACTTAACTATCGGTCTTGAACTTAGAATATCATTTGGCAATTTTTCTTCTTAGCGATTTTTGATTTTACCCATTTTTGATTTTGAAGATTTTTTGGGCGATTTTTATTTTTCGCAATTTTCGGTTTTGGCGAATTTTTGATTTTGGTGATATATTTTCCACGACAAATCACATTGATAACTAATGTACTTGTCAAAAGACTATTGCTTTCGTGGTACTTCATATTATTTATATAGGAGGTGCCACGCCCACTAATCCCATCCCGCCCAATTTTTATTGGACTACTTACATTAATATCTAATGGACTCGAGCAAAATGTCGAGTCTTTCCCTTTTATAGAACACCAGTTATATGATATTAGATATCTACTTTGCATGGGCGGTGCTACGCCCACTGCTACGATCACGCCCATTTTTTGTTCGGCTGATCATACAAAGAACCTATGAGCTCATGCAAAGCCACAAAACCCTCTCTTTGACAGTACTCCAGATATATGACATTAAATAGTTACTACATGGGGAGTGCTACGTCAATTTTTTGTCCGACTACTCATACTAAGTCTGATGGTGCCGTGCAAAGTGTCAAAGCTTCCTTTTTTTAGTACACCAGTTATATGATACAAAGTTATATGATACTTTGTACGGGCCGTGCCGCGCCCACTGCTCCGATCACGTCCATTTTTTGTCTAACTAATCACATGAATAGCTTATGGTGACACCATACAAATTTGAAAAGCTCTTTCTATCACAGTACTCGAGATATATAATATTGAACTATTACTTGTATGAGAGGTACCACTCCCACTTGTCCGATCCCGCCCATTTCCGCTGTAGTCACTTATATTAACAATAGGTGACCTCACACAAATTTGCAAAGCTCTCCCTGTCAAAATACTCAATATATGCATATGATATTAAAAATTTACTTTGTGTGGGAGGTGCCACGCCCCCTAAAAATATTTAAAAAGTTATAGCCTGTAGCACTTCCCGTATCCGCAGTAAGACTCTATGAAAATTTCAGGAATATCAGATGGGTAGTTACGGAGATTACCTCCTACAAACAAACAAACAAACACACATTACCTCTTTATAATATTAGTATAGATATATTGAAATTAACATAACCGTTATTCTACCTTTTAGACTTTTTCTCTTGTGATTTGCTGAATTTTTATTTTTATTGATTATTTCCCATATGTATTTTTAAAACCAAAATGAAAATTTAACAAGTAAGAGTGTTAAATTTGGCTGTGCCGAATCTTTGATACCCTCCACCTCGGTTTGAGTATTGATAATAATTGTAAACAAAATATTTGAAAAGTTAAACTTAATACCAAATTATTTCAGCAAATTCTTTGGGTGATCCGCTTAACAAATGATAATTGTTTATTTCAAGAGTTGGTCCATAAAGCTCTCTCGCATTAGTAATTCGCTCTCCAACGGGGAAATATCGTTTTCTTTTTTTGTATTATTTGCTTGTTGGTCATCGTGGTTGCTGAGTGGCATGCATTTAGGTTATGTACCTATACGCATGAGTTTCCGGTTATATGACATAACCTCTCGTTTAATTTAGTTTAAGTTTTAGCAAATTAAAAGGTAATGGTTGTGTAGGGTGGCTATACGCATTAAATCGTGCTAATTGGAGATGGCTGTCTTGTTAGCTATATAGGTATGATGGAGTAACAAAATAATAAATAATAAAACTCTCTCACTTTTTTGATAAAATATTGCCATATTTGGATAACATAGAGAACTAATTTTTTTTTGTATTAAAAGGGAGTTTTCTGTATTAGATTTTGTGGTAACGTAAAATAACACAATACAATACAAAATCTAACCCAGTAATGCCAACGTTCGAATTAAATTATGTTAATAAAATATATTTTCATTTATTGACTCCAAATACTACTACCTGGGAATTATTATCGAACTTAAATTTATTGGGTTTTATCTTGAAAATTTTTAAGTCATCATGAACACTGATTCAAATTAGGGATGCTAAATGTAAAAAACCAAATGTCCCAAACATTTTAAATAAAATAATTTGTTATCTTTATTTTCTGAAGAACTTCAAATTTTCATCCAAAAAAATTGTGAAAAATAATATATAAACAACATTCTCATCAAATTGCGTTTATTTATGTAACAATTTTTATGTTCGCAATTTTTAAATATCATTTGAGGTTTTCTAAACTTCATTGGATTTAAATTAATGTTTTCTTATCTTGAAATGCTATTAATGTCTTCTGAATCCTAATATTTTTTTTTAATTTCAGCTGATTTCTTAAAAGTAAACATATTTGATGTTTTTTGAATTTCAATTTGTGTTTAAAGAATAAAATTTATATTTTAAAAATTCAATTGATATCTTCTAAATTTTAAGTTATTATTTTCGACGTTTTAATATGAAAATTCAATTTAATTTTCAAATTTATAATTGGAAATCTGAATTCCAGTTTTTAGAATTTATATTTTTTTAAATTTCAATGTAGAAGTTAAAAGGTGCAATTTGGTATTTATGTGAAAATTAATGCTTTAGTAATTACAAAAAATAAAAATAATTAAATAAAAAATACACTTTTCGAAAAAAGTGCAAATAAAATGCGACATTTTTTGTCAGAAAAGGTTTCTCGGGACCTATTAAACCGATTTCAATGATTTTTCAAACAGAAACCTTCTAATGATGTTAGTTAATCATTCTCACTAAAAACGAGCACCCCAGTTATCCTATTGAGGGCGTGCTCGTGGCAAGAACAACATGACAAATCATATTTTTGCAAAACTTTTTTACTTCTTCATTCAATTATCGGGACCTAATCAACCGATTTGGACGATTTTAAAGAACAAACGTCTCAGGATGTCGGCGAATCATTTTTTATGCCAACGAGCACCCTAGCTTACCGATTGAAAGCATAATCGTGATTTCCACAGACGGACAGACGGACAGACGGACATCGCTATATTAACTCCGCTTGTTGTAAGGATCACAAATACATATATATATTTTATGTGTTCCAAAATTTTTTTTCTAATTATTACAAATGGAATGACAAACTTATATATACCCTCTGCACACTGGGGTGGAGGGTATAAAAACAGTAAAATCACTGTTGAAAAAAGTTCCAAAGTCAGGACCAAGAGTTTGGTAAAATGTCGAGAAATACAAAACTATGAAATATCGTTATCGCATTTCAAATAAATCCCAAAGCAGAAATATGTTATTGGAAGATTTTCAGGCTTAGCAAAAGAAGGAAAGGGGAAAAAATAAAATATCTGAAAAAATAAATTAAAAGGCAAATTAGTATGGTAGGGAGCAGAGTTGTTCGAATTTAATACATTACTTTTTTACGTTATTTTTTACATGTAAAAAATTCAACTTTTTTCGTGCTGAATTATTTACATTTTTTAGGTAAAAGATGTTATTAATGTAAAAAATTCCTAACCTTATTCTAAACATAATTAATGATAGATTTTATGATTAAAGCAATTTTATGTATTCTTTTCCCTATATTGGGGCAGAAAATAATTGCTCTTAACAAACACCTGATATGATGCGCTCGTAAAATGAAAGAATATTTGAGTAATACATATAATCAAAGAAAATTATTTTTGTTTTTATACCCTATACCACTATGTGGTTTGGGTATAATGACTTTGTGCTGCTGTTTGTAACAACCAAAAATATTTGACCTAGACCCATCTTTAATTATATCGATCGAATCAGAATCACTTTCTAAGTTGATTTAACAATGTCCGTCCGTCCGTCCGTCCGTCTGTGTGTCCATGTAAAGCTTGTAATCAAACTGCAGGTCGCAAATATGAATGTATTTTGATGAAATTTGGTACATAAGCAGAGTTCAGAAAAAAACACACACTGAATAAAAAACTCGTACATATATGTAAACAAACATAACTTAGACCAACACACACATATTTTTATTTTCATAAAGCACACATTTTTGAGTGTTGCTTTATTTGATGTTCATGTTATGGTAAGTGTACTGAAAAAAAACACAGAACATATACAATAAACAGGTTCGAGTTCAGTTATATTTTAAGTCGTGTTGTGGCTCGTGTAGTGAGAAAAAACACAACATGTACAATAAACAGGTTCGAGTTCAGTTATATTTTAAACACGACATGAACTTCAAATAAAGCAACACTCAAAAATGTGTGCTTTATGTGTGATTGAAACAAAAAGTATGTGATACAAAAATGTGTAAATAACGAAATATTAAAACGAACACAGTCGTGGTTGTGTTGGGCACCGTAGAAAATTTAGAAACGCACATAATTGATATGAAAATAAAGATATGTGTTGGCTGCTTTTGAACAGAACATTGTGTGTTTCGTGTGTGTATTTCCTGAACCTTGTACGTAAGCTTTTATCGGTCATGGGATGAACGCTATTGAAATTGGTGAAAATCGGTCCATGTTCAGACCTAGCCCCCATACAAATTACCCATATGAAATCGACAAAAATTGCCATAAGATCCAAATTGTCGTATAGATCTTACTCAAATTGGGTTTGTATGCGTTCATTACATCCATTAATGAGTAGTCCAAAAATGATCCCTTTGACCCCATATAGAGCTGCTTCCCGATCTTCACTTAAATCTATTAAAAAACAAAAATATTGCACTGATTCTTCTCAAATTTTGTTGTATATATTTTTGCAAAATACAAGAGACTTTACCAAACATGATCAGGATCGGTCCATTTTTAGACCAAGTCCCTATATAGATATAGCATCCGATATGAACTTTTTCATATCTGCAGCCAAAAAAATTAATAAAAATCCCACTCAAATTTGGTTTTTGCTTATTTTCTATGTCCAGTTAGTTGGGCCTAAGAGATAGGGTCTCTAAACGCATGGTATAGGGTATCGTATAGTCGGTCTAGACCGACTATAATTTTCTTACTTGTTTTTTTTTCATTTATGCTTTTTATTTGTGGATAAAAATATAAGTAATTTATAATAAATTCGAACGAAAGTTACTGTTCACATGAATTTGAAAAAATATTTAAAAAAAAAATTCTATTGTAGACATGAAGCTTTACGAATTTAATTTTTAATCATAGTCATCATCGTAGATGTTATTATTGTTTAACGAAAAGTATGCATGAACTAATTTTTTGGAATGTTCAAAGGATAATCTGTTCCTGAGAGAACTATGAACCGACGATGCTGGAATGTTGAGCAGTTTCATCGCCAACAAAGCTAAGTTTTTGTGTCTGATTTCAGCTATCGCCCAAAAAACATCACTTTTTGTAATATCTTTATCGTAAAGAGTGGAAAATATACCAGACTTGTTTTTAAAATTGCACAAATCTTCTAAACCATCCCCATTTAAGTTTTCGAGGAGGAATTCGTTTATCATATCAATGTGATTTTCTTTTTATATGCAGTTATCATAAAATGGATGCAAGTAATATGCAGTTAAAGCATACTTAGTTAGAGCCATTTTACACCTTTTCTCGAATTTTTCCAAACAGCTTAAGGGAATGTTTATGGTTTCAAATTTGAGCCAAAGACGCGCAGCATCTGTAATGGAAGCTTTCTTTTTCTGGCATACATTAATAATTTCGCAAATGGGATCTAATAAATCTTTTTCTTTGTTTACATTTGCAATAAATTTATCATCAAATACCAGTTTAGATACATAGGATTTAACCTTTCTGGGTTGTACTTTTATAATAATTTGTTTCATATGCTGCAAATTCGAGAGAAGGCTTTGGCAAGCGTCACGGTTAGAGCACCAGTGGGTTTCACAAGCTAGCTTAATACGCCTGCCACCGAAGTCCAAAATAGATTTTTCTAAATCGCTATTTTTAAATTCTTTTAAAATTGAATTGACGTCATCCATGATACTTTTATTTGACACATCTTAAATTTGCTATGTGACTGTTGCAGGTGTTATACCAAAGAACGTCTTGCAAATTTCCCATGAGTACCATAGGACGTGCATTGTCTGACACTACGGCGTATACATTGGTGTCATATAAAGTTTTGGCTATATCGATAGATTCAGTTACAATACTGCACAGTTTATCCGCTGTCTCTGATTCTCCAGTGCAATCCCAGGCGTTGCACAGTGGACCATTTGACGAGAATATAACTTTTGATTGGATTGGAATTTTGATATGCGGTTTTTTTTTGTTTCGTAGGTGAGACCTTAGCCTTTAAGTTTTGCTATAAAACGTAATTCTCGACCGAAAATAAAAAAAGTTACGGAAGGTTTAAAATACATTTTCATTTGTAGTTGAATTTTAGTACAAAAGTAAAGTGTTAAAAGGTAAAAAAAGGTTTTTTTAATATAATGTCTTATTTTTTCAGTTAATTTTACAACTAATACTTTTTTAACAATTTTTTAAGTTAATTTTTTCAGAAAATGCCAAACTTTGGCCCCCGTAAACTCTTTAGTCCTAATGTGCACAAGGGCCAAAGGTTGTTTTTTTTTGAAAGATCCCGAGTTAAAATATAATTTGTTAAGCAGCGAACGTAAAAGTTACCTTATATTGGTTCAAGATAGAGAAGTTTCAATGAAAAACTCGTATGTTTTTGCTTTAGTTAAATTTTTTTTATTGTCTTTTTAAATATTTCTGGTATTATGGTAAATTTATGAAATATAACAATTTTTATTGTAAGTTTACAAAATATATAAATTTTTAAATCAAGAAAATTTTTTAACTATATAAAAAAAAAAAGTGTAACTTATTGTTAGTGTAATGAAAAAGTACTTTAAATCAACCAATTTTAGTAAAAATTTCTTCTAAATAGCCTTGATTTTCATCTTCTAGAAATTGTTTAGCTTCTTCGTCTAATTCAATAGAGTTAGTTTTCCATTTTTGACGAATGTTGGACATATATGGATCTGAAGTGCACAACAAAATAGTGATAAGGTATTCATTAGTACAACATCTGGACATTTTCCTTGTGTTGTGCTCGCGAAAGAATCTATAGTCTTTGTTCCTTTTTTCTTGCGCTTCTTCAGATAGATCTTCTTTTGGTAGCATATTGTTTTGAATTATTTGTTCCCCATGGTACAAAATTTTATGAAACTGTGGACGGCATATATCTCCAAGAGTATTTTTCATTATAAAGTATAGCTGTTTTATTGGCGTAGTCTCCAAATTTTTTTGCATTTATCTTTCTGCTGCATGCTAGAACTTGTAATATGATTTTGAATCGTCTTATTAATTCATGATCTACACCTGTGATAAATGCTGCAGTTTCCGGATCGGAAAAAATCGCCTTGCAGTATTTTCATTATTTGTGTTTCCTTCCCCTTGTTTTAGTTGGTCGACAGCTGTAGATATTTTTGTTGAATTTGTTTTTTTTTTTGCTTTTTTTTTTCTTAATTTTCTTTGTTTTTATACCCTATACCACTATGTGGTTTGGGTATAATGACTTTGTGCTGCTGTTTGTAACAACCAAAAATATTTGACCTAGACCCATCTTTAATTATACCGATCGAATTAGAATCACTTTCTGAGTTGATTTAACAATGTCCGTCCGTCCGTCCGTCCGTCTGTGTGTCCATGTAAATCTTGTAATCAAACTGCAGGTCGCAAATATGAATATATTTTAATCAAATTTGGCATATAAGCTTTTATCGGCCATGGGATGAACGCTGTTGAAATTGGTGAGAATCGGTCCATGTTCAGACCTAGCCCCCATACAAATTACCCCTATGAAATCGACATAAATTGCCATAAGGTCCAAATTGTCATATAGATCTTACTCAAATTGGGTTTGTATGCGTTCATTACATCCATCCATGAATAGTCCAAAAATGATCCCTTTGACCCCATATAGAGCTGCTTCCCGATCTTCATTTAAATCTATTAAAAAACAAAAATATTGCACTGATTCTTCTCAAATTTTGTTTGTATATATTTTTGCAAAATACAAGAGACTTTACCAAACATGATCAGGATCGGTCCATTTTTGGACCTAGTCCCCATATGGATATAGCGTCCGATATGAACTTTTTCAAATCTGCAGCCAAAAAAATTAAGAAAAATCCCACTCAGATTTGGTTTTTGCTTATTTTGTATGTCCAGTAAGTTGGGCCTAAGAGATAGGGTTTCTAAACGCATGGTATAGGGTATCGTATAGTCGGTCTGATGAATTTTCGATTAAATTGCTTGTATTGTTTCTGACCAGAGGATCCATCACATCCCCATTTAGAAATTAAAATAATGCTGCCATTACCATTTTTTTTTAAATGATCAGTAACAAGCGTATTTAGCAATCGTTCTGCAGTATGCTCAAGGAGATCTTGCAATTTTATTTCTGCTGATGTTGAAGTGACACTAATAGCAGATTGTGAAGGTAAGCATTCTTTTTTGGCAGAAACTAAATCTCGATACTCTGGAAAAATTCCACAATTCTTTTCATTGGTTCGCTTCCGCAATTCCTTATATTGATTTTTGGTCAATTTCAAATCCAAAAATAGGACGAACGCTTCTTCCGGCTTAAGTTTCTTATCTTCAATTGGTGTAGGAATGCTTTTCAAATTCCTCTTTGTGCGCCTTGGGCTCGCTTCTACTATTTTTTCAATTATTTCAATTTTATTTTTTTTATTTTGTGTTGGTTGAATTTGGTGCAAAAATGAGTCCTTAATAATTCTTTGCTTGCGCCTTCGAGATCTTTCACTACATCCGTCGATTGGTTTTGCTGGTCGACCCTTTTTTCCACTTTCGTTGGGAGTTGTAGATGCACTCTCAAAAATAAGTTCCTTTATTAACCAGTCTTGGTAACCTTTGTACATTTTTGCCTTGCTATGAGAGCATTCAATGCACCGTCTTTTCAAATTCGATGCAAAATTAGTAACTTTTCCTTTGTGCATTTCAATGTCTTCTAGGTTACAATTCTTAAAGAAGTCGTTGCTCACTATGTGCAAAATTACATCGTCTACATCATTTCGTTGAAAATAAATATCTGCCTGATCTCTGTAACAGTACTTAGCCATTGCACAAATTGTAATGAATAATAATTGTGGAAACATTATTATAAATACTCTTTCTTGCAATTATGTAAAATAAAAATTTTTATCTTTTATTACCACTTTTAGAAGCAAAAAAAACCCACACCCTAATCCCTTTTAAAAGGTGAAGCATACCTGCTCATATCTTAAAGGGCTATGTCGCAATAGTTTTTTTTTTACCATTTACCTGTTATTTAAACTGTTTCCCATTTTGTCAGGTATTTAAACTATATAACTCTAATTCAGACTATTAATGTTTTTGAAAGATACCTATGTAAATGTACCAGTAACAATTAAGCGCATTATATCTCAACCCTTTTTTATAAGTATATAACAACTCCTGACAACTCTACCGACACGCAAAAAAATACACCGCGGTGCACCGGTACGACCAACTTTTGTATTCATATCACTCAGACGGACGGAAGGACATCGTTTAATCGACTCAGAAAATGTTTTTGAGTCGATCCGTATAATAAAAGATGGATAAAGGTCCAATATTTTTGGCAGTTACAAACATCACCTCAAACTTAATATATCCTAACCACATAGTGGACAACTTTTGTATTCATAAATTTTGCAGAAAATATCTAACCCTGGGTAAGAAAAATTCTTCTGGTGCACACGAGCGGAAACTAGCGGGTGTATAATGGGGTATGGGAATATAGGGGAGGGTTTGGACTATAGAAGAGTGCAAGATTTTTTCTGACTGCTTTTGACTGGCAGGAGTTATGCTCTATTAAGTAGGAGATTTTCTGAAAATTTGGACCTTTTGAAAAAATTTTTTTTTTAAATTTCGGAATGACTCAGTGATTTTACGTTTTTAACGTTAATACAGTCGAACTTCTCTATAGTGAACTTCTATACAATGAAGCTTTCCCTTTTATGAATTAATTTCAAAAACACAGCTTTTTCATTTCAATTTTAGTGTGTTTCGATCTCCTTATAATGAATTTCCCAACAGTGAATTTTTCTTTACAATGAAAAAATTTTGCTGATGTAAATTTGACTCACATGTGTTTTTGTTTCCATATAATGAATTATTAAAAAAAAAAAAAACAATTCTGTTATGCACCACTGTGTACGGAGAAGAAAGTAAAATATAATGAGGGGAATCCCCAAAATATAAAAATAAGTACCAAAAAGTTCCATCAATGACAATTTTGACAGCAGTTGACCGTGTTCAGTGAACGAAAATTGCGCAGCGAAGTAGCATTTCTCTTGAAAAAAAAAGTTATTAATCTATAATATTAATAGGCTAGGCGATTTCTTGTGACCGATGTTTTGTTCTACCGTTTTATCCCGATTTTAATCAATCGTATATTATTTGAAAGGTATTTTTTTAACTATTCACCAGACTTAGAGATTTTTAATTTTTTTCATTTACTAACACATACATAAAATTATATACACTAGCAGATTACAGCGCTCGAAATTCGAGTGCAATTTCTAGGCAGCTTTATTTTTCAACTTAGCCAATTCACAAACCAACACCTTTATGGTTTATTATTATTGTGAATGAACACATTAACAAATTTAATAAATCACACATATCATATGTATAATTTTATGTATGTGTTAGTAGCAACTTTAAATGCAATTTACTCAAAATAAAGGAAAAAATTTAAAAATCTGTAAATCTGCAAATCGGCTAAAAAGAAATACCTTTCAAATAATATACGCTTGGACAAAATCAAGATAAAACGGTAGAACAAAACATCGGTCACAAGAAATCGCCTAGCCTATTAAAATTATAGATGCTATGTGTGTGTTTCTTAAATTTGTTAATGAGTTTGCTTCTTCATTCACAATAATAATAAACCAAAAAAGTGTAGGTTTCTGAATTGGCTAAGTTGAGATTTCGAGCTCTTAATTAAGCTGAAGAAGGAGTAACAAAAATTCTAAGCAGTTTGGAATTCTTCCCAGCAAATATTTTAAAAACAAGGCAGTAATACTAAAAAATGTAGAAGACGAGCAATTAAGCACTAAACGCAAAAGGCTTCGATCTGCCGTTTTGAGGATATAACGCTCAAATGGATAACCGCCGCACGTGGCAGGAATCTTCCTATATTTGGACCATTTATGAAGCAAAAAGCCAAAGAGTTCGCTTATTCATTAGGACACCAATATTTTGAAGCAAGCACAGGATGGTTGGACAAATTTAAAAAACGGCATGGTATTGTTGCAAAAACCATATGTGGGAAAAGCGCTGATGCCAACATAAGAAATCGTGATGAATGAGTTATGAAAGTTTTACCGAGATTGATACAAAAATATGATCAAAATGACATCTTATCATCTTTAATGCCGATGAGACTGGTTTGTTTTACAAATGTTTACCAAATAAAACACTACCATTCAAAAATGAGAAATGCTTTAGTGGAAAACAGAGCAAAGATAAAATAACTGTAGCCAGCAATATGACTGGTTCGGAGAAGCTTAAAGTGCTTGTTATAGGAAAAGCCAAAAATTCTAGATGTTTTAAAGGAGTAAGATCTCTCGATGTGCATTATGAGTTCAACAAAAAAGCTTAAATGACATTTTTACGAAATGGCTTTTGCAACTTGAAAAAAATTCGCTTCTCAAAAAAGGAAGGTTTTACTTCTTGTTGATAACTGCACTGCGCATCCCAAGGAGGTAAAAGATAAACTGCTAAATATTGAGCTTGCCTATTTTCGTCCCAACATGACTTCGTTACTTCAACCAATGGACCAAGGCATTATCTACAACATAAAACAACTTTGACAGATATATTGACACAAATGGAGAACAAACCTGTTATGATCATAGATTTGCTTCAAGCCATTCAAAATTTATGGACAGTTTGGATTGTCTATGTAAAACCAGAAACAATTGCGAACTGGTTGATATTGAAAGTCATGGAGTTCCGGCTATCCCAGGTATTTATACTCTATACCACTATGTGATTTGGGTATAATGACTTTGTGCTGCTGTTTGTAACTACCAAAAATATTTGACCTAGACCCATCTTCTATTATACCGATCGAATCAAAATCACTAACTGACTTGATTTAACGATGTCCGTCCGTCCGTCCGTCCGTCTGTGTGTCCATGTAAACCTTGTAATCAAACTGCAGGTCGCAAATATGAATATATTTTTATGAAATTTGGTATATAAGCTTTTATCGGCCGTAGGATGAACGCTATTGAAATTAGGTGTATGTTAAGAACTAGTCCCTATACAAATGTCCCCTATGAGACCGACATAAATTGTCATAAGATCCAAATTGTCACATAGATCTTACTCAAATTGGGTTTGTATGCATTTATTACATCCATTAATGAGTAGTCCAAAAATGATCCCTATGGGACAACTCTCAGTCATATGCCCCATATAAAGCTGCTTCCCGATCTTCACTTAAATCTATAAAAAAAACAAAAATATTGCACTGATTCATCTCAAATTTTGTTTGTATATATTTTTGCAAAATACAAGAGACTTTACCAAACATAGTCAGGATCGGTCCATTTTTGGGCCTAGTCCGCATATAGCAATAGCATCCGATGTGAACTTTTTCATATCTGCAGCCAAAAAAGTTAATAAAAATCCCACTCAAATTTGGTTTATGCTTATTTTCTAAGTCCAGTTTGTTGGGCCTATGAGATAGGGTCTCTAAACGCATGGTATAGAGCATCATATAGTCGGTCTAGACCGACTATAATTTTCTTACTTGTTATTTATTAGTTTTATATTCACACATACATATTTTAATCCTAACGCAAAATAAAAGTGTGATGTACATTACTTCTACATTTACAGATTCAGATAACGATGAAGAAGAACTGGCCGATAAAGAATTGACAGATGCCAATAAGACGTTACCTACATTGGAACAAGTTTCTTCATCAATTGACGTACTTCGAACCTTTGTGGAAATGAGATGTAACGAGCCGAGTAATGTATTTAAATCTCTAAATGTATTAGCAGGTTTTATTGAGGATGAAAAATGGAAGAGTGTAATCCAAACTAAAATTACCTGATTATTTTATATAAAAGTGCAAAAAAATTTAATTTCTGTATAAGGAAGTTTCTATATAATGAAGTGATTTTCTGGTCCCATGCAGATTCATTATAGGGAAGTTCGACTGTAGTATGGAAGCCATAAAATTATATAAAATTTATTTCACTTCAAAATCTTTTAAATCAAAAAAGTTACAGTCATTCAAAAATAAAAATTTACAAAGAAATTTTTAATTTTAGCAAAATACTGAGAAAGCCCATTTTCGAAGACCCGGTTCGCTGTGATGTAGTTAAGAGAGAGTCGCAATTTTTTGGCTACCGAGCTTTACTAGTATCTACTTTCAAATGAACATAACTTTAAAATCGGTAAAAAAAAAAAAATGATTTTTGGCCGCCTTCTCAAAACACCCAATGGATTCACTGAAAGAAGTCGTGTTGTGAATCATGCATACTATCGTTTTGCCATTACTGGATGTACTTTTCCATCCATCGATTAATAAAACTGAATTCTTGGGTAAAATAGATCATGACTGCTCTAGACAGTCTTCATATACTTCATTTAACAGCCGGTTAGTCAATGTTTTCAATTCTGTGAAGCGGTATGTTGTCTCCAAAAAAAAATTTCGCAATGGAAGCATCAACTTTGGCAATTTCAGCTGTGGATATGGTATCAACGAATGGTTTCATATCATATGGTTTTTTCTCTTTTTCTTTTCTAAGAATGTAAAAAACGTGGATTGATTTGGCGATGACGGTGTCGCTGGTGAATTTGGATTTAAGTAAGATGATGATGAAGCCAAACCCAATGACGATTTTGATAGCAATGACGATGATGAATCTGAAACTATAGACGATTTTGATAGCAAAGATGATGACGACGATTGCAAAGATTTTGGTGGATCTTGTAAGTTCAGCGAATGTAAACTATTTGCCGCTTTCAAGGGCGTAGACTGATAATTATCTAACTAAAATTAATGTAAAAATGTTTTACCCACGTTTTCAAATTATTTAAAATATTTACAAATATTTGATCGTCGCAATTGTCTTGAATGCAGATAATATCTGCATTTTCCAAATCAATCATATCCTCCTCCGAAATATGTGAGATATCCATTGTAGAATCAACTACATCATGGCACTTTTTTCTATAAAGAAAAACACGTGGTCATGAACGCGGCCATTCAAATTCAACTACAGAAAAACTTACCGATGGGCAATTAAACGCATTACAAAATGCATAGTTCTTTTTATTTTTATCTTTTAAAACATCAAAATTTAACTCAGAATAATTAGTAGTTTGCGGTCTGCCTGCCATTTTTACATTAAGTGCCAAATGTCAGTGCTGCCATATAAAAGAAACGAAAAATAAATGCTTCTGTGCCTTTATTTTAATGGTTCCATTTCATTTCAGTGTTCCTATGTAAAAAAAATTATAAAAGGGTTTCAGTTTACTCATATTTAGTGTTGCGATTTTTTTTTTTATATTTATTACATTATTTGGAATTTTTAAATTTTCTACGTATTTTTTACATTTTATACGCATTTTTTACATGTTTTACGGTAAAAACGTAAAAAATAATTTTTTACATGATTTTTCACAACTCTGGTATTAAAAAAGTCAATTATCTGACATGATTTTACCAAAACCAGTTAAAATGAAAGAATGATAGCAATTAATGAAATATTTGATGAATCCTCTTTTTGAATAAAAGCCCGTCCAAAATATAAATTCTGATGATTGTGAATTATCACCATTAGCCGAAGATGTTAATGATGATATTCTAGATGAAGATAACTACACGCAGGCAAACAAAATAAATATAAATTTTAGTTATATCCAACTGCAACTTTGATCGGCTAAGATTTGCCACACCAACACAAATATGCATTTTCAAAGCTCTGATGACATCCATTAAATAAAAGGAAGAAGAACCGCCTAAAATTTTTAAAAACGAACGAATGCATGTATTTCGCCTACAAGAAGATTAGAAAAAAAAGAATTGCAGGTTATAGCTACCAAAAATGAATTTAAACAAATAAGAAAATTATAGTAGGTCTAGACCTACTATACGATACCCTATAGCATGTATTTAGAGATCCTATCACTTAGGCCCAACTAATTGGATATAAAAAATAAGCATAAAGCAAATTTGATTGGCATTGTTATTAATTTTTTTTCCTTTGAATATGAAAAAGTTCATATCGGATGCTATCTTTATATGAGGACTAGGTCGAAAAATGGATCGATCCTGACCGTATTTGGTAGTCACTTTTATATTACAAAAGCATATACAAGAAAAATTTGAGAAAAATCTGTCCAAGATCGGGAAACAACTTTATATAGGGGCTATGACTAAGAATTGTCCTATATGGTCTATTTTTGGAGTACTGATTATTGGGTGTAATAAACCCACACAAACCCAATTTGATCAAGTTCTATATGATACCTTGGATCATATGGCAGTTTGAAATGATTTGTATGGGGACTATGTGTAATGACGCTTGCATTAACTTTCGAAAATTTTTCTTATCAAAATGTTTTCAAATATACTGACTAATAAATTGCTTGGTGAATACAACGCCATCTCTGAACTTATTAATACCTTGTTTACGTATTGTGCTCTTGACGCTTACGTTTTTTTTCTCTTTTCTTCCCTTTATACTTTACTATAATTCTGGAAATACAATGTTATTTGATCAAATATGCTAAATCATGCTTAAGAATACGAGCTTACATGCAACGAAAAGACAAAAATCTCTGCCATTTGTAATTCATACAACCTGCGGTGAAAGAGCTAGTAAGCCAGTGTAAAAAAAACATAAGTTTTCATAAAATCTAATATATTTGCAAATAAAGTTATATATAAAAAAAAAGGAAGCAAAAACTATATTTGTCTTCAAGTTTGTGTAATAATTTATATATTATATTTAAATCAATAACCCATAGTAATTTGGGACGAAATTTACACCAAAATTCGTATTAACATTTTTGCCAACAATTAAATGTGAGTATTCTACGTCCTCTGCATCACAAATAAGGTGGTTTCATTCTCCTCAAAAAAGAACCTTGCATTTTTTTTTTCCTGCTATCCATAACAGCATTGGCCAGGTTATTTATTCTACTGCTGTGGAATGCCTTTTTGTCAGGGTACATTTTGGTAACTTCAGCACCAACCAACAGAAGAACTACCAGGTATGGTTAACTGACTAAATCCGAGGTTTCATTCAAATCAATAGACAAATGCTCAAGTTATAGATTGTAGAACAGAGATCACTTTGCTTTGGACATTTAACTACTCTCCAGTTGTTTCCATATTCATCCCTCTGATGCCATCTCTAATGGTAACATTAAATAAAAATAACAATTTATTTAGAACAAATTTTTTTTTTCATACAACTTTTAATTTGTATAGATTTGGCACCTGGTGTTCAGTAACAAAAAAAAAAAAAAAAAAAAAAAAAATACCTAAGGTTATAATACATCATAAACGAGCCTAGAAGAACAGTACTAACTAAAAAAAGAAAAAAAACCGTCGCTTGTGTTATTTTGGAAGTTTATCGCAAGTGTTAAAAGTCGTACGGCAGCAGTTCACACAAGGCTTAAAACAGATCCGTGGATCGAGTCACTACTCCTAAACCAATTTTTTTTTTACGAAAAACGCATTAATATAAGCTACAGGGAAGAAAACATTGTCTTAAGGGAAAAAAAAATCTTTTTGAAAATAACCCAGAAAAGAATAATAACAAACACTAGTGTCAGTAAGGTGTGAAAAGAATGTATTTGCAACTATAACTATTTTCATTTCAATTTGCGGTATCGTGATTTAAATTTTTTTTTATTTAGTTTTTTTTTTGTAACCAAAGCAAAGTTCATACAGCATACATTGTTTAATATATATTGATCAGTGAACGTTCGCTTATGACAATAACTGTCCTTTTGCTATGAATTAAACTAACAGCGATCTTGTGTGAGGCATGTATGAGCTATGTATTGGTTAACAATTCGCTGTAGAAATTGCATTTAATAATACATTACAATAAGAGAGAAAAAAAAGGAGTCTATAAACTATTTAAAACAATTGAAAATACCAAGTACATTCTCTTAAGTCAATGTTTCAGAAATTAACTGGTTATACGTTACGACTATGTTGCTAAACATTCACTAGCAACATTTCTTAATTAAGAGAACCTGCCAAAATAAAATATTCTTCAACAGCCCAAAAAGAAATACCTGCATCGAAAGATCTTTCGACGAGGGAGCAACGTAAATACCCGTTAATGTAAGTGTATTATAATCTCATTTATTATTTTATATATTTTTTTTGTGGTGCTGTTCTCTCGCGTAACAATTATATACATTTTTTTTATTCGTTCTTTTTCATCTGTTCTCATGGATGGATATTCTAACTTATTTAATTTATAAAGTATGAATATTTGTTTTCGGGTGACCAGATAAAGTTCTTTTTAAAAAAGCTTTTATTTGAACTATTTCTACCATGCTATAAATTATGCATGAGATTGTTATAAATATTTTAACTCCAATTTGATCTCTTTTTGTTATAATTTTGAAATATGAGCAATACTAAGGAAATAAAAACATTAAAATTATAAGCATAATTGCAAAACCTTGAGACACAACCAGTAAAATTTTTTATTTTAATATTATTTTTTTTTCTATCTTTAATTTCGTTCATTATTATTTAAACATATATCATAAATCATTTAGACTTAAACATATACTTTTCCCTTACTTTTACTCACCTACCTAACTTTGGTTTGTTTCAAAATTTATTAATATACTAAATGACACTTATCTCCATATGTCCAGCTAAGATAGATATTGAGAATAGTGTTAAAACTTGAATTAAACTTTAGTAACACAATTAAATGAATTTGTTAAGGTTTCAATAAAATCACTATGAGTTCGGGCTAAACAATAAAATATTCTGTTTGATTTTAAGCTAAGGTAAACCAAGCGGTTGTAGAACTCGAAATTGGGATCATTATTTAAATATTTGTTTTGGAATGTAGTATTTTATTTTGATCATGGCTGGGAGGGCTATATACGATAACAGTAACACCTTGTATCGTTATTCAAACTTATTTTTGTGTTGGTATATTTTTTTTTTTCCTTACTTACTTTTCCTCAATCCTTCTATTACCTATCGATTTCCTCTTCGTTACCAATTGCACGCTCTTCAAAATATTTATAAATAGTATGGTGGTCCTGGGTGTATTGGACCAATGAACCTCCCCCATTTCGACGAGCAATAAGGCCGGTGGTCGTAGCGTGCCCTGCTTCGGGTTACCCCTAACAACAACTTCCACATAACAACAATTTTTACATTATTAGTGATATGCTACATATGTCTGAACATGCACCGATTTTCGGCTATTTCAATGGCATTCATGCAATGGCCGATAGAAGTTTACATACGAAATTTGATCAAAATATGTTCACATTTGCTACCTGTAGTTTGACTACAAATTTTACATGGACACACAGACGAACAGACCGACAGACGGACAGATGGGACGAACATCGCTAAATAGACCCACAAAGTGATTCCGAGTCGATCTGTATAATAAAGGGGTATAGGTCAAACATTTTAGGTAGTTACAAACATCAGCATCGTCATTGTTAGGTTACTCAAAAACTACTTCGAGTCAATTTTTTTTTACCAACATCGCAATATCGTCGTTCGTAAGTTATTGTGTTCTATATGCTTTTTGTTAAAGTTTAGTTGCTAAAGTTTAGTTGCTAATTAAAAAAACTGAACCGATAAAATTGTTGCGACCTTCCCACCAAGGAAAGTACTATAGTTTGTGATTAATAAAAAAAAAAACATATAGAACACAATAACTTACGAACGACGATATGTTGGTTGCCAGCACCACAACCTGGATTTGGTACTATGATATTTCAGGTATGAGATTTTAGCTGAAAAACATCACCTCTTGACATTAATTATGATTTCGTTGTTGCGGTATAAAATAACTGCATACACATCAAAAATACCTTTAATCAAAATGATGTAGTTATTAAATGAATAGACATTAAATGACGTGATCACATGCGATTTTTGTTCGAGTTCGGTGCAATATTCAGATATTATAATGAAAATGAAAGATGTCCATTCATTAACTTTAAATAATTATCGCCAATGAGTAATGGCCGATAGAACTCCAAAGCAATATTTAATATCTTCGCATCTTTCTTTCTTCCAAATGATCGGGAAAAGCTTCTCCCTATCTGTAAGTTCAGATGTGGTCTATGGTATGATGTATGGTTTTTGGATCACTGTTTCCTTACAATTAACTTTTCATCATTAGAAAATTCTTTAAGGTTTTAAAAGTAAAAAAGTCGTATTTTCATAAATCTTTTGTGAAGACATGAATAATGTTGGATTAATCTTTGAAAAAATTTTCAATTATAAATTTTAATAAATAAGTCCGTGACAGCGAATCTCCATTGATTTTTGCGGTGAACATCATAACTCGTTACCGGATCATGTGAAATAAAAAAAATCGTAATGCGTTGAAAAGGCGATATGTTTCCTGATTTAGTGACGAAGAGTTTTTTCGTTTATTTATTTATTTTTTTTTGCAGCATTTTGAAGTTAAAAACACGATTTTTGCTATAAAATTTCGGGAATTTGTTGTTGCAAAATGGGAAAAAAAATGGAAAATAACTCTTCGATGTTACCTGGTGATTTATGTGTAGAAATAGTGTGCAAAATTTCAAAAGAATCGGTGAAGTAGAATTTGAGTTATGGTGTTCACGGCCTTCGAACATTTATTTGCGAGAAAATCGATTTAAAGTTTTTTATGAGGCCGGTCGCTGTATCTTCTTAAGTTTTGCTCCGATTTACTTGACATTTTTACACAACACTCTCGACATTTTGTACATTCAGAAAGAGAAATGCAAAAAAAGATTTTTTCTATAAACTATGGGATTGGGGAATTTGTTCACGATGAAAAAAATTCCCCAATGTTTACGGTTTTTAGGGAGTAAATTGATTTTTTATTTCAATTTAAAATTTTTTGATTTTTTAATTTAGAAGCTTTTTTAAAAGACCATACAGCAAAAATACTTCAAAAATAAGCTGCGAAACTTCTTGGAGTTTATTTATTTTATAAACATCAAATATAACGGAATCGTTTTATAATGTTCGAAATAGATCGCCTATAATGTTCGAAGCAAACTAAAAACACTTGTTGTTTTCGTTTGTAAGTCTAAAACGCCAATCCTTTATTTACAAACAATAACCCTGCTTATAAAGAACTTATGAGAAGTTCTAGACTTCTTCGCCAAAGAGAACTTTCTAAAGTACTCTTAATAATTATTAATACTAAGAGAGATGTTCTAACATGCTCTCGATAATTTAATTCTACATTCAATTAGTTAATGGGGTGTGGCTTAGTTTGGAAAACTAGATACTCATTGAATCAATGTCTAGTGGCGCGCAGCTTCACTCTCAGTTTCATTATTACTCACTGAGAATACAAGTGCTGCCGCATTCCATTCAGTACATTGACCATATGTAGTATGTGTGTATGGCTCGTGCCATAGAAATGAGAGCCACCCCATTGTTTGTATACATGACGCTGTACGTTAGCATTTGGCCTACATTCGTACGCTACGTCATGTATACACGACAGTTTGCAAATTAAAGGTATCAGAAGTTGCAAAATTGAATTAGTTCATTCAATAAATGATCATCATTGAGCAGAGACGTCAAATTTATAGAAGTTTCAAATGTTGCTTTAAGCAATTGCTTAAAGTATGTCTATAGTAATTATTGCACATACATAAAATTTATTAAAATACTTTTCACTGAGCTGTGTTCCGCGAACGAGTCGCGTCCGCGTCCGCGCGTTTTGCAGCTAACTCCTGTGCTGCCGCCCAGTTGTCGTCAGCTTATTTTAATCACCAAAATATATTTTTCAAATCATTGCGATATTTTAGCTGAGCTGTGTTCCGAGAGCGCGTCGCGACTGCGTACGCGCGCCGCACCGCGCGTTTGGCAGCTACACTCGTGCTGCCGCGCAGTTTTCGTCAACTTATTTTAATTGCCAAATTATATTTTTCAGATCATTCCGATATTTTAGCTAAGCTCTGTTCCACGAGCGCGTCGATTTTGCGCACCGAAATGATGCTATTGAAAAGAATGCAGACATTAAATAAATTTGTTGTAGGACAGATATTGAGAGCAGTATGGAGAATTTGTTCATTTCTTTCGGGGACATTTTTTAAATTTGGGGAATTTGTTCGTCGTGAAGTTACTCCCCAATTTTTTGGGGAATAAGCAATTTTTTTTTAACTTATTCATTTGGTACTAAGTACTCCGCGCCTGGTTACTATTACATAGTTAATGCACAGAGTGCTTGAAATGTTTTAAATAGAAATTTTTACCAGGTTGAAATTTTTTGATGCAATCGATGAATAACCTTATTTTGAAGAAATTTGGTTAGCTTTAAAAAAAATGGTAGAGCCGTTTTTTTTTTTTTTAATTTTAAAATATAATTGTGGTGATTTTTTGTAAATGTTGTGATAAAAAAAAACGCTTGTTTGAGGCTGACTCACATGATATTACTTTCAAAATCCGACTTACACCATTTCGAAATTAATTAAGTATACATAATTCAATAGTTACAAATTAATTTTCATTTATGCCATGAGTTTCTTACCAAATACTTTGCATTAGAGCCAGCTGCGTATGTTTAATGTACAAAAAGAAGATTTAAAGAAACAGTAAGTTGTGCACAGATAATATATAATTATATACATATGTATTATAATAAACGAAAATTTAAGTTTAACTTTCGAGTACGTTTGTTACACAATTTGTGAAAAATTGTATTTATATAAATTTCATATATGTTGACTGTTGTATTCCTGAACGGCTCTCAGTAGATTATTAGCATAATTAGAATTCGTTGGTTTCACCTTATATTTGGACCATGAAAACTTGAAATCCGAGTGAACAGACTCCATAGCTTGTTCACTGTAATATCCGAGTCCTCTATGCATTTTTTTTTTACAAAAATAAGGCACATGAAAAAGTACTGCGTGTAGTTTTGGAGTAATAGCTGATGTTTAAGTCAGTGTAGGTTTGGTGAAAATTGTCAATATAAGTTTCAAATTGATGATATAATTTCAAAGCGTAGCATAAATCTACCACGTAGCGAAAGTTATCAAAGCATTTTACATATTTGAAACAATCAATATTTTTATTGGCTCTTAAGTAATATACTTTATTTAATAAAGTTTTGCAGGCATTACCAGCAAATGAGGGACAACCGTTGAATATGTTTATTGAAACATTAAATTTCATTGCCCAATCCAAACTTTCAGTTTCACATACTTTTAGCATGTGTGTGAAGATGTGGTTAACCACGCCAATCATTAAGTGAAGCTCTGGAGGAGGTATAATATTAATGATTTCTTCATTATCATTCAGTGAACAAATTGGATGTTGAATGCAGCATCATATTTGTTTCCATCATTTTTATTGCTGTCACTTTTAGACCACATTTCACACTTCAGCCGACAATCACCAATAGTTCTGATCTGACCACAGGAATTTAAATTGTCTTTTTTTGCATTACACCATGTGCAGGGGTACGTACTCGAGTGACTCATCAATCTAACTAGTATATTTGCCAACTTTAATTCGCTGGCAATAGTCGCAGACGTAAAACTCGTTATATCAAGGATCGACCATATGTTTCTAACATTTGCATAATTTTCTTCAACATTTGCAACTAATCGTATAATAAAAAGTTTCTTAACACCTGAATCTTTGAAACGTTTGCAGCAATACCGTCACTGTAAGTCTGTCGAACTGCATTACTGGTGCTATCAATACTAATGTTCTTTGACTGAAGATATAAGCATATCTTCAGAAAACTATCACCGCCATCAATGCCGACCTCAAGGTGAATATCGTCGTTGGTATCTCGTTGTTTTTTTATTTCTTCAATGACAATCAAGTTATTACAGAAAACTAAATTCTGATCAATGTTTTCTGTTTTGCCCTTCAAATTTTTAACAAAAGTGCTGGATTGAATGCTGAAATATTTATCTAACTTGTGATTTATACTCCTCAATTTTTCTTGCAAATGAGGTTCGAATAATTTTCTGTTGTTAGTTGCAACTCTCAATCCAGAAGTAAGGCCATTAACTGCTCTCATTGATAATGAAAAATTGCATTGCAAGCCACTTATGTCTTCAGCTGATATCGGCAACCGAAGTTTGGTATTTTTACGCAATTCTTGGTAATCAGGAAAGCTACAGTTAAGGGTTTACCTCGGCTATGAGATCGAGCTAATTCACTTTCGTTGCAGTCGTTTTTTGAATCTTTAACGTCCTTAATGAGTTCACAAATAAGGTGCTCCTTATGCTTTTCCGTAAATACTTCATCAATATGTTCCTTAATAGTTTTGGAAAACGAACAGAAATTGATCTCTCCTCTCTTCAAAACAGACAAACATTTGGAGCATATGTTTTTTTATCAACGCTTTTCGCATTCGTCGATTTAGCTGTAAAATTACAGTTTCCCGGCGACCGAGCAATTTCACATAGCTTACAGTTACAATTTTCATTGGAATTTGATCTTAATAATTTTGAAAGTTTCCATGTTGACACGTCGTCTGAACTCGGATTTTTGATGAAACCATATACATAAATTAATTTGACAAGTAGAACAAATAGCGTTTGGGAGAAGTTCGTCTTCAGCATCGTAGTCGATTGATTTTTCAATTTTCTCTTTGAGTTTACCACTAATGCTAAATAAAGTCTTTTTCTTTTTAAGGCAAAGTCAACATATTTTAGACCGATTTTCTGAATGCGTAAACTTGTGAGCTTAACTAAAATTTAATTTACTAATTGTATCAAAAATGTCATGTTCCACTTCTAAATGCATAAAATGCACTGTGCCGATACTGTGTAAAACGGTTAGGTAAAAAGTAAAAACCGTGAGGGGAAGAAAATATTTTTTATTTCATTTCATTGACATTCTTGGCATGGTTGTATTTCACAATAAAAGTTTTAACACCAAAAAACGGCTCTAAATATTTTTTTAAAACTCACCAGAATTCATCAAAATAAGGTTATTCTTCGATTGCATCAAAAAATTTCAACTTGGTAAAAATTTATATTTAAAACATTTCAAGCACACCGTGTATGTTTATGCATGGTGTATTTTGAGTGTGTGATGTCTAAAAGTTACGAATTTTAGTTATTCTAGATATTTGTGATATACAGCATTTCTGGTTTTTCCTTCTGGTGCATATACGAAAATATTATACTCTGGAGCAGGCGACATAAAATTGTCTACGAGAAAAACAGTCGTTTAAAGAGTTTCAGATTCCGTGGATTCAACTTGTCTTAGCCGCTGAATTTCTAGACGCACTTGAGTAGATTCAGGCATTCCCGCTTCTCTTAACAAAGCTTGCTGAGCTGCGTTCCGCGAGTGCGTCGATAGAAATATGCAAAAATATAAGAACGAATTTGGAAAGTAAGTTAATTTTTTGATTGGGTTTTAAAAAAACGGGGGATTTCTTCATTTTTTTTGGTGACTTTTTTTAAATTTGGGGAATTTTTTCATCGTAGAGTTATTTCCGTGTGTACCAAATTTCAGAGAAATCCGTTGAAAAATACAAATTTGTATAGCGAACATATGTACAAAAAACCATAAAATTAGTTTTATAAAAAACAGGGCGTAAAGGTAGGCGTGGCCAGAAAGATATGTAATCTGGCCTTTGCTGGAGTACAGAGATCACGTGTACCAAATTTCAATGAAAGCCGTTAAAAATAAAAGTATATATAGCAATCAAACAAGGAAACAAATAAAAGGAAAAAATAAATTTTATATACATAGAAGTAGGCGCAAAATTAGGCGTGGTCGGTGAGAAATATATGGTGACCTTGCCTGGAGTACATAGATTGTGTGTACCAAATTTCGGAGAAATCTGTTGAAAAATAAAAATTTGTATAGCGGTCAAACAAACAAACCAACAGAAAATTAATTTTGTATATATAGAGATATAGATCTGACTTCAAAATGTTAAGAGACGAAGCTGTATGCAGATGATGCTGCTATTATAACCGGAGGAAATGCCTCTAATTCTATTATCGAAAGTATGAAAGGAGCACATATTCACACTCATAAATTATTCACGAAATGGAAAATCAAAATTAATGGATCAAAAACACAAACAATCATTTTCCCTTATAATAAATCGCCAAAGAGAATTCCCAACATCGCACTTTCCCTTCAAGGATCAGAAAAACCTCTCCCGGATTCAGTCAAATATCTAAGGATCGTATTAGATAAGAAATTGACTTTTAAACATCACATTCCTCAAATGGGTGGTAAACCCATAAGAAGTGAAAGAGCTCTATTTCCTTTAATGCATCGTTTATCAGCTCTTAACTATAAAATTAAGATTTTGCTTTACAAATTGTATATGAAATCAATAATGTCTTATAGATGCCAAGTTTGGTCTACCAAATGTGCCAAAACTCATGGAAAATCTCTACAGGTAATTCAAAACAAAAAGTTTAAAATTATATACATATAACTTATCCAGGCGATACTCAACAAATTTTCTACATATACTCTACAAAGAAGATATGTTTAAAACAGTATTTCGAAAATTAGCGTAAAGATTCGAAGACCGAAACAGAATTTGTTACATATTTATAATTATTTTTTCAATCTTTTTCCCTTAAAACGGTAAGTTTCGAATCCCTCATTTCATTTTAATATAATTAGTTTATATTTGCTATAATACTATTTAGTTATAACTTATATAGAAATTTATTTATATATTTTTAAGGTTTTTGTTTCAAACTGACCTAAGATTTCGGTTTGTATAATCAGTACCATATTCTCCATATCCTAGCGCCCGGAAAATTTTTAGTCAAAAAAAGTTATATCCCTAATACACATGCTTGATATTTTGAAACAGAATGAAGAAAAATACAAGTGAAGGATGTAAACGAAAAAAAATATTCTCAATATTGTGTGATAGAGAACAACAAAACAAAGTTAAGATTTCGCTACCCCACTGAGATCTGAAACAAAATTTGTAAATATAAAACGTCACACAGTTGGCCAATATATGTACGAAACGTATTATTTTTTATCTAAGCATACTGAAAATAGCGAACTTTCTACACTTTTAGTTTACATAATATATTCTGCTGCGGATTCAGTGGAAAGACATACAAAATTAAGTCATTTTTAGATCTTAGTGAGGAATAACTTGAGGGCTTGTATAATTGTTACAATTAACTATGTAGATTGCGACTATCACACATACAGTCGTGCATTCACTTCTTTGCCCAAACACTGTCTAGTGAGTAGTGTGGTTAGAATTTGCTTTTATACTGTATATATTTGTGTTTTATATTAATCACATAAGATAAAATATTAATAGCAAGAGGCAAATTCGTTGAGGATTATATGTCAATGGTGTAGGGCTACAGCGATCAACACAAAGGTAGAGGTAAAATATCTGGGGATAGTACTAGACAGCAGTTAACATGGAGGGCACATGTCGACCACATTACTGAGAAAGCCAAGCGGGCTACAATGATATGTAGAAAGGTAGCGGATAGAACCTGGAGATGTAAACCCAGCATCTCACACTGATGTACATGATATGGGCTATGGCGTCTACCAAAAGAACAGATATGAAGTCACAAATGGAGTTAAGTAGAATACAAAGGTTGGCATATATTGGGATAACGGGTGCAATGAGGACGTGCCCAACAGCATCACTAGAAGCACTCTTGGACCAAAGCCCACTACATATACAGGTACAGAAGAAAGCCCTGGCAACAGCAATCAGGATCAAGGGGGATAAATCCATAACCAGGCTTTATGAAGGGTAATGGAACCGATTTAATCAAGTTAATCATTGATCCCTCCTAGAATGTCCCATGGATAGAACTGAGGATAAATACGATTTCAAGAAAAACTTTATTACAGTACTTAGCAATAAGAAAGATTGTAGCGTTTTAAGTACCGAAAGTGGTACAGAAAGTGGTACAGAACCGGACATAACCATATTATCAGATAGTCAACCTTCTATCCGATCACTAAGCTCCTATAAAGTAGACTCTAAGTGAGGATGGGCAAGTTATATGGTCCTTGTGTATAATGTTCTATATATATGTATTCATGATTATCATAATAAGGAGCCATAACTAAATAATTTTCGTAACATTCAAGGCTTTTTGTAATATGATTTTTTATTTATTTATTTATTTGGTTTCCTGCACAACAAGACTAAGAGTCTTATAATTAAATTACAGGATCGGTATAATGTGGTACAGTATTTCATAAAAATATAACATAGTTTATAGTTTTTATAAATTAAGATAACAAAAAATTATTTTGCATATATTCAAAACAAAGCAGTGTTTTAACAATATTTTAATGGTATTAAAAAATTCGAAAACTTGTTTCCTAAAATGTCCTTCATTGCTTAAATATTGTAATGTTGTCGGTAGGAAGTTCCAAAGACGTATGCATTCTATATAGAACTGCCGTTAAGTGACCAAACTTTTATGCCTTATTTGAATTATAGAATGTATGCTCACGTATAAATATAATTGTATGCATCGGTATCAATGATCGTATATTCAAAAGTTTGCAAAAATTCACACCGCAAAATTTTCGTGCATACGGTATTATCTTTTCAATTGTTGTTAATCTCCTAGAGCTAATAGAATCACAGCTAGCAAAGAGTTGGCATCCGTACAACAAAGTTGAAATTAGATAGGTTTTTGCAAGTCGAAGTCGTACATGGACTGGTATAAGATGTTGAGTTTTCCACAGTGATCGAAGCATTGAATGCGTTTTTCTTGAAGCAACATTTATACGATCAGAGAGTTTTATTGAAAATAATTCCAAAATTTTTGGTTTTTTGTGTAACTTCCATAATTGACGGTTAAGGATAATATCTGGTATAGCAAGCGGAGGCACAGATCTTCGAGTAATAATGGTGAATTACATGAATAATGAAATAATCGATTCCACTGATCTTTAATTAATTGTATAGTCTTTTATTTGTTATATACATATATATATATATATATATATATATATATATATATATATATATATATGTATATATATATATATATATGTATATTAGGGTGGCCCTTCGTTATATGGGGCAAAAAAAAAGTGTTAAAAGTAAGGATCTTACCCCCCAGAAATATGTGAATGGCCAAAAAACTGGGAAATACGAAGTTTTGGGCCAATCGAAAGCTGTTTAGAGGTCGCTCAAAGCGATTGAAAATTGAAAATGTGTTTTTATATGGTGAAAAAATGAATTTTTTTCAGTTTTTGGTAAATTTTATGAATACTAGAAACATTTTTGTTCTACATGAAAAATTATTCGATATAAAGAGACAATTATCTATTCAAAAAGGTATAAAAGTTTTAATTCGGTTTAGAACCAGCCCAGTAATAAATAATACCCCAGACCACTAAAGTGTAAATTATTACTTCCCCGAGAAATTCGAGGACACATCATAAATATTTTTTAAATTAATTACTACGATATAATTTTTTTTACTTAAAACACTCAAGGTTATGAGATATGGAATAAGATTTTTTTATTAGATGTCGTAAACCTGTCCTAAGATGATGTCACATGCGAACAAAATTTTTGGGATGTTTTTGAAATCTCCAATTTCGAACTTCAAAAATTTTTCTTCAACAAAATCGAGAAAATTGGGAAAAAAAGTTCATAGAATTGTTAAATATATCTTATGTTATTAAAATAAAAAAAAAATAAAAATATCCCCCGACACACTTGAGTATGGCAACCATTTGATTTTTTCGGATTTCGAAAAAACTGTGTTTTTTGGTAATAACACGGCTTAGTTGCTGTCATAAAATATTTAAAATTGAAAATCAGCTACTTCTGTAATGTTAGTTGTTTTGTTTTATCATCGTTACTCAAGGTTGCCAAAAAAAACTTTTTGGACATCATTAACCCATGCAGACCAGCGGCCCAAAATGACCCCAATTTTTTTTTTTTTTAATTTACAAAAGAAGCAAGTTTTTTGCTTACTACTAATTAATTTTAGGAAATGCGATATGAAATATTATGAAATATTATGTTTATTTATTTTACATATTTGCATATTTACATATTTTACATATTTTACATATTTTACATATTTACATATTTTATTTATTTACAGAAGAGTGCATATGAATTATTTTTATAACAATTGTTTTTGTTAAAACAAATACTTTATTGTGACTAGGGTGTTAAGAATATGAAATGTGAAATTTGTTCTCTTCATTAAGGTGTAGTTAAAGATGATTTAGTGTGCGATTGAAATTGTTTTCTGTATTCACTTACGACTTGTAATAAGTATTGCTTTTCTTTTTCTCTCTTTGTTAAGATATTGTTATACTCTTCAATCAATTTAACGCCGCGTTCTGCTGTATCATTTACCACCTTAATTTTTGAAACAATATCGATTCCGGTTTTATAAGTTTCAGTATCATCCCAGTACAAAGGATCTACATTTAAAAATTGGAAGGAAATTCCAAAACGGGAAAAAAACTTAATTGTGTTTACTGTAACAAAATCATAAAGTTCTTTTTCTATAAACTGATTGATTTCGCTGGGTTTCACCAGTACACGTTTAACACTTTCTACATCTTCATCGCAGCTATCAATATTTTTTATTTTTTCAGCAATTTTTTTTTACTGTACTTTACAAGGTATACTTACAAGGTATACTTGGCTTTTGATTATTAAAAAAAAAATGCAAAAAAAATTGGGGTAATTTTGGGCCGCAGGTCTGCATGGGTTAATGATGTCCAAAAAGTTTTTTTGGCAACCTTGAGTAACGATGATAAAACAAAACAACTAACATTACAGAAGTAGCTAATTTTCAATTTTAAATATTTTATGACAGCAACTAAGCCGTGTTATTACCAAAAAACACAGTTTTTTCGAAATCCGAAAAAATCAAATGGTTGCCATACTCAAGTGTGTCGGGGGATATTTTTATTTTTTTTTATTTTAATAACATAAGATATATTTAACAATTCTATGAACTTTTTTCCCCAATTTTCTCGATTTTGTTGAAGAAAAATTTTTGAAGTTCGAAATTGGAGATTTCAAAAACATCCCAAAAATTTTGTTCGCATGTGACATCATCTTAGGACAGGTTTGCGACATCTAATAAAAAAATCTTATTCCATATCTCATAACCTTGAGTGTTTTAAGTAAAAAAATTATATCGTAGTAATTAATTTAAAAAATATTTATGATGTGTCCTCGAATTTCTCGGGGAAGTAATAATTTACACTTTAGTGGTCTGGGGTATTATTTATTACTGGGCTGGTTCTAAACCGAATTAAAACTTTTATACCTTTTTGAATAGATAATTGTCTCTTTATATCGAATAATTTTTCATGTAGAACAAAAATGTTTCTAATCTTCATAAAATTTACCAAAAACTGAAAAAAAATCATTTTTTCACCATATAAACACATTTTCAATTTTCAATCGCTTTGAGCGACCTCTAAACATCTTTCGATTGGCCCAAAACTTCGTATTTCCCAGTTTTTTGGCCATTCACATATTTCTGGGGGGTAAGACCCCTTACTTTTAACAATTTTTTTTTTAAGGGCAACCTTAATGTATATGTATATGTATATTCGGGGATCTATAAAAAGACATACCTCTTCTTAGACATTTTCTTTCAAAAATTCTAATTTTTTCCATAAAGCAACCATATGTTAGAATAGGTCGCATTAGGGATTGATACATAATTACTTTTACGCCTGGCTTGATTTATTTTGAATATAATAATTTTCTATGCATGGAAAATGCCTTTCTCGCTTTTAAAAGTTGAAAATGAATGTGATCATCTATATATATATATATATATATATATATATATATAGATGATAAATATAAATGAATAGTTGTCGGTTCGTCCGCTTAAAACTTGAAAAATACAAGACCAAAAGGGATACTTTCTTCTGCGACTTTGTTTGTAACTGCCACGCGAATGTTTAGGAAAAAAGAAATGTACAAAAAGTCTCAACAGATGGTACTGTATGCGGTTATTCCATTTTAGCATCACTTGTATTGAGTACTATGAGAGGGAGAGCTTTATAAATTTGTGTGAGGCAATCTATTATCAATATGGATAGTCATACCGAAAATGGCCGGTATCGCGTTTCCACCCACGCAACACAATCCAGGTGGCTCTTTCTCAAATTTTACTGCATTGCATGCTCACAAACGACAAACATCTGACCGAATTGAACTCATGTGCGAACTGTATTGAATGTTGGACTCATATTGAAAGGGTACATGCTCAATGTTCACCTAAATAATTTGTTGTAGCCTACGTTGTCGTTCAAAAATCGTACACTGTGATTTGGCTTCATCAATCTTCTTCTTCTTCTCAATCATTGTTGCTCATTGTGACATGTCCACACCCATTTTTGCCAGGGCTAATCACAGAAATAATAGATGAACTCACACAAACTTGCAAAGTTCTGCATAACATTATACTCGGTATATGTACATAATATTTAATCAGTACTTTGTAGGTGATGTACCCCGCCCACTTATCCGATCCAGCTAATTTTCCTGAAGTGTACTTACACTAATAACAAATGACGTCACATAAAGTATCAAAGCTTCCTGTCATGATATTGAGTCTGATATTGAGTGTTTCATTTTGTGTAGGTGCCACGGCCACTGTTTCGATAACGCAAATTTTTACAGCGGCTACTCACAGCAACTCACACCAATAATAGATGATCTCATACAAAGTTACAAAGCTCTCCCTAAAACAGTACCCAAGATATATGATGTTAAACATTAATTTTACTTATCCGATATCGGCCATTTTCACACAAATTTACAAAGCTCTCCCTCTAATAGTAATCAATATATATGATGTTCAAATGGAATAACCGCGTGCAGCGCCATCTGTTGAGACTTTTTGTACTTTTCTTTTTTCTTAAACTTTCGCGTGGCAGTTACAAACAAACTCGAAGAAGAAAGTACCCCTTTTGGTCCTGTAGTTTTCAAGTTTTATGCGGACGAACAAACCACGATTCATTTTTATATATATATTAAAATTTTTAAATTCGATGAAAAAAACTTTGCAGTTTCGAATTTTTGAATAAAACAAAGTAGTTACTTTAAATATTTGCCAAAAAAATTTTTTTTTATAAAAGCTACTGTTATTTTAGAAGTTAAATAAATCCAATAAATCCTGCAGATCGATCTGTAACTTCGATCCTGTCACATGCTACAGCATCATCTAATCTGCTTATTTTCTTTTCGTTTTCCTACCATTTGAGCTTTTCTTGTGCTTTTTAATTTTTTTAACAACAACCGCACGCTTTGAAATTGTATTCAATCTAAAGTAGTATTCATAGCAAACTAAATTTCTCAATAATAAATGTAAACAATTATTTCCTGACAGCTGACACATTTGGTTACGGTTACGGGTGGCTAACTAGGCCTTAAGTCGCAGACCACGCAAAATCAAACGATGCTTTGCATATTTTTGTTTACGGTTAATTCTAAAAATATATGAAAATATTGCATTAAGTTCAATAAATAGTTCCATTCAAGGCTTATATGTCAATCATGTTACTGTGTACAACCATTGACCGGCCGCCTGTTGGTTTTTCGTTTACAGTTATATCTAGAAATAATTCTGCCAACTGTCTCAACTTCGCCCTTGGTTTGGTTGTAATAATACGTAATATTATTTCTGGTAGATTCTTTCCAACAGTCTCGACTTCTGGCGTGTTGTGAAGAGTACTCTGCAGCATTGTGCATTTAAATTTTTTTCCAACCTAGGACAAAATTGTAGTATCTTTGGTAAATTCGAATGTACACTAAACAAGTAAGAAAATTTTTGGACTACTCATTAGTGGATGTAATGAACGCATACAAACCCAATTTGAGTAAGATCTATATGACAATTTGGATCTTATGGCAATTTATGTCGATTTCATATGGGTAATTTGTATGGGGGCTAGGTCTGAACATGGACCGATTCTCACCAATTTCAATAGCGTTCATCCCATGGCCGATAAAAGCTTATATACCAAATTTCATCAAAATATATTCATATTTGCGACCTGCAGTTTGATTACAAGCTTTACATGGACACACAGACGGACAGACGGACGGACGGACGGACATTGTTAAATCAACTCAGAAAGTGATTCTGATTCGATCGGTATAATTAAAGATGGGTCTAGGTCAAATATTTTTGGTTGTTACAAACAGCAGCACAAAGTCATTATACCCAAACCACATAGTGGTATAGGGTATAAAAATTGTGGCCTTTTTGCATTGGAGTCGAGCGCTTGTTCTTGTGCATTGTTCCAACCATGATCAATTTGTTATGTCGAAATTTTTGACCCAACTCATAAGACGTGAATAAATTGTACACTGTAACGTTATTTTTGATTTGATTTTTTTTGAATCAGTTTCAGCAGCTTTCCCAAGGTATATTTATATTTTCCAGACATAGAACGTTTTGCATATACGAGTAACCAAAATGTCAAACCATATCTCTCTGGTTTGCTTTGTCTAAATCCACAACCTCCATGAAAACCAAATAGGTGTTCGTCTACAGTGACATAAGGGTTGAAAAGCATTGGTAACATTTCAGACCACATATCCCACAGATGACGGATTGGAGCAGATTTCTCTTTTGTCGACGATTTATTGTATCACCGAAGCGAATAATTTTGGTCAAGTACTCAAGCTCTTTCTCCGACATAATTTTTCTGAAAATAAGCGGACCGAAAGTGACATCGAACAGCTCATTATTCATATATATTAAATAATATTCATCTAACTTATGGACGCCAGTCAATATCAAAACAGCCAAGTAATCATGAAGCATCGACTTCTTCATGGTTTTCATTCTTTAGCCCACCAAATTCCTTTGCGTTTTCCAAAATGATTTTCTCAATATGCGATGGAAAAATATCAAGAAAGCATCCTTGATGCTATTCACGTGCGATGAAGTAGTATTGGTTATACCTGACCTTAATCTCAAGACATTAGCGGTTCGATTGCGTCCTGTTGTTTGTATAGCAGTTGCGCTCCGAAGCCTTTTGTCATTTGAGACAAACAAAGGCTCAATATCAACATCTACAAAATTCGTATATATGTTTGGGTACTAAATATCTTTTTACACTTGACGTACAAGGTACTATTTTTATATAACTTTCATATGACGAGTAGAAAACTACACCAAGCATACCAAATTGAAGCTGTCAAAAATAAACGATCCATGTATGATTTGAAATTTAAAAGCAATCCATTTCGATTCATATACATGAAATAGAAAAAGTCAAGAAAAATGGGTAACCAAACTTTAACAGTTTTGGAGATTTTTGAGAAAAAAATTTTGTTTTCTACACCAAGGTAGGACTACGCTTAAGTGAGTTGTTGTCTATAAGGATAACTAAACGAGGGCCGGCAATGCATGTCTATGTCTAGATATGAGCAACAACGGGGATATGATGGTGAACCAGAAGCATATAAGCTACATCTAAACATAGTTTCATAGTAAGAAAGCCATTCTTTTAATTTATTTCCCTTTGTATTATTCAAATCATTACTCCAATCATTATGCTTACAATTTAGGTCTCCTGCCAGTACATAAAAGTGATTTATATCTTGAAAATTTAAGGATTAAAATAGTTTTAACAATCCAGTCCTAAAATAACTTACCCAATGAATGATATGCTGATATTATAATTAATATCTTATTAGTTGACAGAGGTATTTTTACTGTACATGTTTCCAAATGTTTAAATGAACCAATAGAGTTGCTGTCCCAAATAATATATTTGATGCCATTTTTTAACAAAATTGCAGTTCCTCCACCTCTTTTATCATCCTTTCTATCCCTACATATTAAGCGTATTAAGTGGTAACCCTTAAAGATTACTTTGTGTCTAGCGTTAGATTTCGTTTTATTCAATAGAACTACGTCTGGGTTATATTTATCTAAAAGGATACTTAAATAGTATCTTCAACTTAAATATATTAATGAATTGACGTCAATTTCGGCAATATTTAATATTTTTAACAATTTTTTCAGCCATTGTGTTCATTTAAGCTTCTAGCATTGAAAAAATAGTATCTATTCTCGATGTTTGTAATTGTAATTGTTGGTTTAAATTCACAATTTGATTTGCTAGGTTTTGCATAGAATTACTAACTTGTTCCAATGCATTTTCGATGGAGTTGTTTCCGTTTTGTATATTGTTGTTTTTACCATATCAGCAAAAGAAATACCATCGTTGACTTGTATAGTTGGATTATTTGTTCGTCTTTTGGATAACTGTTCTTATACCTTAACGACATAGTGTTAGACGCATTATAAAGATTTGTAATGCTTACCTTTTAGGCAAACAATAATTGATTTGCTAAGGGAGTCTTTAGACATATGTCTTTTCAATTCATTGTATTTATAAATATATGCAATTTCGAATCGAATAATGGACAAGAATGTCGATTGATTTGTGCTCTTAATGAACTTCTAAATTTATAATAAATAAATGCGATAATATGGTTTTTCACAAAACACTCTAGATAAATAAATAAACACCAACAAAATATACTCGCATGCTAAAAATATTTACAAAAAACCAATACAAATATATACTAATTTCACAAAAAAAAAAGAAAAGGATTTATAGTCATATATATGATAGAAAGCATTTTATACAGCCACACAAATACCATCAAATAAAGTGTCAATTTGTTGACAGAGATAAAATGCTAAACCAACATTGATTCGCTATTCAAAGGACGCTTGCAACAGTAGTAGCAGCAGATTGAATAGCTTGATATGTATATAAAACCAAACAAGAACGACAATGAACAATAAAGTATTATATAAGTCCCGTCTATGCTGTTGATTGCCAAGAGATTTTAAGACAAATTGTTTTGAATCCTACACTTTCTCACTCTTTCGCATGTATATTCATATGAGTTTTGTATGTAAATATATTTAGGTGCTCAATATATTTATTTGCACTAAGGGGCCTTTGAAATCTTAAGGATTATGGATAACAATGAATTTTTACTGACAACAAAGCGTCAACAAATTTTGAACTGAGTTGAACTGTTGGCAAATGTAACGATCACGTATGATTAATATTAGTATTGTTATTTATACAACACTCATACTATGATCAGAGTACAATGAGTTTTTGCTGATGTTATTAATTACCACAATCTTAAACCTAAACCCACCTAAAAATACCTGTCGACTCATTTGCTGAGTCGTTGTAGCGATGTCCATCCGTCTGTAAACCTTGTAAGCAAACTACAGGTCGTCGCATATAGAAATATATTTTGATGAAATTTAATCGGCCACAACTTGTTCAAAATCGATGCTGGATAGCTGTAGACCCTAACATATCTACACTAGATAATCTTCAAAAAATTATAGCTAACCTGGAAGTTTATTGTGAAGTGAAGTGAATCTTAATACGTCACAGATAATGGTATTTAGAAATAGTGGCAGACTAAAATCGCAGGAAAAATGGACATTCAGAGGAAACTGTATAAACATAACCAGAAGGTACACCTATCTTGGAGTAATTCTTACACTCATAATTAAATTTGAAAAACATATTGAAAAAACAAATATACAAGCTAAACCCGCAATAAATTCTATATGGAAAACCGAGACAAAAGTGGAATCTTTTTCTAGCAGTTTACAGATCAATACAAGCGTATGCATTGCAGGTGTGGGCTTTTGGATATCTTGAACTAATAGATACTAAATTACAGCGAAATCTTATGAACTAAATTTTAATACTGCCTGAAGATACACCAAATTATGCTCTTATGCTTGAAACTGGTGCCGTGAATAAACATCTTTACACTTTTGGACTTCATTTGCAGTATATAAATCGAGTTATAGTTCAATACTAGCCCAAAAGAGCTAAAAGCCATTGCCATTAATCTCAATGCAACATAGTCCAGTAGACAGTCTGGCGAATATCAGTAGATTGCTCAAAATAATCAACTTTTAAATAGTATGCATCTAAATCAACACTACACATAATTAAAAAACCAATCAAATTGTTCGAGGGTCTACAAACATTTTAACCATTTGGGAGGTAAAAGTTATTTCATCGGTAACATAAATCCAGCTAAAATAACCTGGACATTTCAAGCAAGGTGTGGGCAAATTTAGTTGAATTACACTGTGGAACAAATTCAGGTTAGCAAAAGTTAGGTCGATTCTGAGAGTAAGGGGTGAAAATAGAGGCTAAATAAGAAGACCCCTATCGCGGTGGTTGTTTATGTTAGTTCGAATTTTTTTTTAATCGACCTTCGTACTTTGCAGTCAAATGCCGATTTTCAGCATATTGTTTATATAGTTTTTTTTGGATATAACTCGTCGACTAATTGATATTTTTTCAATCTGTAAAAACCAAATTATTCCTAGAGACCTGTGCAACTATCAAAATTTTTTAAAAAATTGATTTAAAAAATTTTTGTGGTGCTTATGAAGCAAAATGTTGGAAAAATTATTTTTTTTCATGCTTTTTGAAAATATTTTCCACAAAACTAAGTCCTTTTTGCTTTCTGTTTGATCTATAATATGCTTCTCAGTTTCTTCAATAAATTTCATTTGAAAAGAAAGCAATCATAATACAAAACTCGCGTTTTCCAGCTTAATATTAATTTACTTCTCATTTTTTATGTACCAATTTTGTTCAGTGTTGATTTTGAAGAAACATTGAAAAAGAAATTATAAAAATATAAAAAAAAATATATTTTTGCAATGTTTTTTATGAAAAGTTTTAAGTAAAAAGATTAAATAAATTAAATTAATGATTTGGCCAGTTGCCGTTTAGCAGGCGGCTGTGGATCAACATCACTGCTCTCTCTAATATCTTGGTCATTGTCATCATCATCAGAAAGGTCGATAATTTCGTCCAGCAGATATTCCGGAATTTCATCTTTGTCTTCCCCTTCTTCCTCTTTTTCGTCGTCTTCCTCTTCTTCAAAAGTGTTTTTATACCACCAACAAATTTCAGCGAGTATTGCATCTGGAAATTTCTTTCCTTTGTACCCGAAACGAAAATAGTTTTCAATCGTTAACATGTTTAAATTGTGCACTCTGAAAAAGATATTAGAAAAATCTAGGAATTCATTATATGCACATTCTATAGTTACCTTATTTCAAATGGAAGCGCAGTTTGGTGATAACGTTCGCCTTGCTCATCATATTCAGTTGGCAACTGTTGAGCGAGTTGATCATGATTCTGACGCAAGAGATTAATTTTGTACGACATGTTAACCCCAATTTCATAGAAAGTTGCCAACATGTTTGCAACAGATTGCCTGTAGTTGTCTTTGCGTTCTTTACCCAAAAGTCCTTTAATGACTGCTTTCAATGCGACCCATGCATTTAATTCTCGGTCTGTCAGAACTTGGTCAAAATCTTGACGACTCAGTAGTTTCCGTATGTCGGGACCATTAACAACCCCTTCCTGAATTTTGGCGTTACTTAGTCTTGGGAAAATGTCTTTTAAGCGGTTGAATACTGCTGGTCTTTTTGCGATACATGTCATCCAAATTCAGGAATGGGTCCTTTGATGTTTCGTAGGATGTACCTTCACCAGGGTCGTATTCTGAGAAGAAACCAATGGATGTAGCAGCGGCGGTTGTAGTACTGATATCTGTTTGAAGATCAAAACTTCGGTATGTTGGTACTGGAACGAATTCTGCACTGCTACATATGTTTTATTCTTTGCTTTCCTTCTATTCAAAGTCTTATGGTAGTTGATACATCCATAGCAATTTTCTTCTTGATGCGGGCTGTTGTCTAACCACATCATTGGTATACCAAAAGGCATAGCGATTTGAATAGCAATTAAAGCAAACTTTTTTAGGGGCATAGTTTACGTCAGTGATAAACTCTTGCGAGAAATATTGTTTATAGGCTTCCAAATAAATTTACTCGCATTGCCACATTTTTCATCTCTTGCTATGAAACGTCCACAAACATTTCAAAAATTGTCCATTTTACATTTTGGCTCCGACATTTTCAATACAATATATATTATACAATGTTTTTTTTTTTTTGTTATTTGTATGAAACCGATGCACTTAACTTAAATCACTCACAAAGTGAAATAAGTTCCAAAAAAATTAATAGCCAATTTTATCACGACCGAGCGAAAATTAAAAGACATCAGCTTCGGCTGAGTTTAGAGTCTTAACTGAATCTTCATTTTTGATATTAGTTCGCTTGTACGAGATAAAAAAAAATCGCTACCTGTGCGATGGATAAAACAAAAAAAGTTGTTTTCCTAATTCTTAATTCTTGGAACTTCCCTTTTTAATTACTTCTACCTAAATCGCTATTTATTTAATGGTTTTGGGATTTTTAACGCAAATTATCGACTAAGACCATTTTCTTTTCAAATGAAATTTATTAAAGAGACTGAGAAACATATTATAGATCAAACAGAAGGCAAAAAAGACTTAGTTTTGTGGAAAATATTTTCAAAAAGCATGAAAAAAATAATTTTTCCAACATTTTGCTTCGTAAGCACCACAAAAATTTTTTAAATCAATTTTTTAAAAAATTTTGATTGTTGCACAGGTCTCTAGCAATAATTTGTCTTTTACAGATAGAAAAAATATCAATTAGTGGACGAGTTATAGCCAAAAAAATCATATAAACAATATGCTGAAAATCGGCATTTGACTGCAAAGTTCGAAGGTCGATGAAAAAAAAATTCGAGCTAACATAAACAAGCGCCGCGATACGGGTCTTCTAATTTAGCCTCTATTTTCAGCTATCACTCTCAGAATCGACCTAACTTTTGCTAACCTGAATTTGTTCCACAGTATTATTATAATTATAATTATTAACCTATGGCAGTTCAAATGAAAAAAAACTTTTGAAAATGTGTATATAAAGGGTCCGCCAAATAACTTTTTTTTTTGAAAATGCTATAAAAAAAACACTGAATATTATCTCAAATTTCTTTTTTTATTTGAAAGTACAATCCTTCCGGTTAATAATGGAAAATAACTTCATTCAAATGGCTGCCTCGGCTGGCCATGCAGTAGCCTACACGATCGGTCCAATTTTTAGGTACATTATCGATTGTGTGCAGCTGTATTTCACCAATGGCTTCACGAATATTGTCTTTAAAGCGTCAATTGTCTCTGGCTTGTCGGCGTAACACTTATCTTTGAGGGCACCCCCACAAATAAGTGTCCAACGGTGTCAAATCGTAGCTCCGAGGTGGCCAAACGGCATCAGTTCTGTGGCTGATAATGCGATCTTCAAAAACAGGGCGCAAAACATCGAGTGTAGCTTCGGCTCTGTGGCACGTAGCGCCGTCCTGTTGAAACCAAATGTTGCCAATATCCTCCTCTTCAATTTTTGTGAACAAAAATTCGTTCAACATGGCCCGATAACGATCGCCATTGACTGTAACGGCCACTCCTTGCTCATTTTCAAAGAAAAATGGCCCAATTATGCCTCTGGACCAAAATTCGCACCAAACAGGGACTCGTTTTGGGTGTATCGGCTTTTCAGTGTATGCGTGCGGGTTTTCTGTGCCCCAAATGCGACAATTTTGCTTGTTTACATACCCGCCAAGATGAAAATGAGCTTCATCTGAAAAGATGATTTTTTTTTTGGCAAAATCGGCATCTTCTGTAAGTCGATCGCAGGCCCACTTAGCGAAGCGAAAACGCATTGGATGGTCAGTTGGCTTCAACTCCTGAACCAATTGGACTTTGTGTGGCGTCATACCAAGGTCTTTATGCAAAATTCATCTCAATGATGCCTCCGAAATGTTCAATTCTTGAGAACTACGGTGAATTGATGTTGATGGCGCTTCACGCACACTTTCTGCCACAGCAGCAATATTCTCGGGTGTACGCACTGTTTTTGGCTTTTCATGCTTTGGTTTGTCGATGAGGATGCCCGTTTCTTTCCGTTTTTTCACAAGATAACGAACATACGGAGCTGACGGTGCTTCTCTTCTTCCAAAATCCGTACGCAATTTTCGCACACATTCTGCAACATTACCATGATTTTCAAAGTAATGTCGCAACATTTCCCAGCGTTGTTCAAGCGTATATACAACCATATTCGGTCAGCGGAAAGATAAAGCTAATTACCTGTCAAATCAGACATGAGTTAAATTTTACCATTCACGAAATAAGCACTAGTTGAAAAAAAAAACGTTAGATGGCGGACCCTTTATTTTATATATTATGTAATATATTCATATATGAATGTGATGGAGACCTTGGAACATTTCTTATGTGTATGTCCAGTATTGCGGGAATTTTGGAAATCCACAGTCTTAAGTGAAACGGAAATGGTGCGGATACTTAACGGTACAAGTTCAACAGATCGGGAAAACCTTGCACAATATTTAAAGATAACGTTACAATACAGACACTTCATGGTACAAAAATTTAACTAAAATTCATATAAAACAAATTTTTACACTTTTGGTAAATTCAAATCCTTGATAAATCAAAGGCTAAAATATTTATTAATAGACAGACGTTTTATACAACAGTGTTCACAACTTACCGATTTCCTATTTGCAATAATATTATTGTATTTTTTAAATGTAGTTATCTTAAGATAAGTAAACTTATTTTTATCTATACTAATATAATAAAGAGGTATTGTGTGTTTGTTTGTTTGTAGGATGTAATCTTCGTAACTACTCATCTGATCTTCCTGAAATTTTCACAGTCTTACTGAGGATGTGGGAAGTGCTACAGGCTTTATTTTTTTAAATATTTTTAGTGGGCGTGACACCTCCCATACAAAGTAAATTTTTAATATCATATGTATTAAGTACTATAATAGAGAGAGCTTTGCAAATTTGTCTCAGGTCATCTATTATGAACGTGAGTAGTCAAAGAAAGAAATGGGCGGGATTGGACAAATGCGCGCGGCACCCCCATACAAACTTAGTATTAAATGTGATATATCTGAATTACTGTAATAGTGAGAGCCTTGGGACTTTGCATAAGCCCTTTTATTACGATTCGGTGGAGAGGGAGTAGCGAAGCACACCGGGTTACATCTAGTTGTTAATAAAGAAATACTACTACTACTACTGCTGCTTCTATAATATGAATATATATATATATAATATGAATAGGGTGGCCCTTCATTATATGGAGAAAAAAAGTGTTCAAACTCTCGTTTGCACCCCCTAGAAATACGCGAATAGCAAAAAAACTGAGAAATACAAAGTTTTGGGCCAATCAAAAAACATTTAGAGGTGGCTCAACCCGATTGAAAATTTCAAGTGTGTTTTATATGGGGAGAAGATGACTTTCTTTCAGATTTTACAAAAATTTCGATCTATAGTTTAATTCTTCCGACAAATTGTTATATATTTCGGGATCAGTATTAAATTATCTTTCCAAAAAGCTATAAAACTTCGAAATAGAGTAAAAACTTGCCAAGAAATAGCAAATGCCCCAGACCACTTTTGTTAAAAAAAAGAAGAAATTAATCAACTTGTTTTAGTCTCTATACCCGCAAGTACTAAAATATGAAGTATTGCTTTATTAGTACCTTGCATTGAGACCGAAAATGGATTTTTTTTTTTATAAAATTTTAAAAACTCCTTTTTCAAGTTTTGAAAAATTTTCTTATACAAAATTTAAAACAATTGATATATCTCTTTAAGGTCTTCTTAAACGCATGTTGAAGATTAACTGAGTGAATTTTTGGCAGGGATTTTATTTTTGCGGATTTCGAGAAAAATGGGATTTTTGTAAAATATTCTGTAAATGTCCTATTTCTAAATACTTTGTATCAAAAATTCATCAATTTTCTACTTTTAAATGTTATATTTTATCTTAAAAGCGTAGGGTTACGGAAAAAACTAATATGACCCCATTAACCCTTTTGGAGTTAAGCTAATAAAAGACAATTTATTCAAAAAATTCAAATGTTTTGTAAGTGCTATTGAACTGTTAGATGCGATGCTTAAAATATAATAACTAAATGTGTAGAACTTCTGTTCCTATAATTTGGGATAAATCCGAGAACGTTAACGCAATATTTGCCAAGGCCAGCTTTGGATTTTAAGATATTTTTAAATAAAAATTACGGAAAACTGATTTTTCTGTTAAACTCGATGAAACCACTATTTCGGATTTAAGAAAAATAATTCGGTTATTCTTTATTTACTTAAGATTTCAGTGTTCCTGGAATCAAAATAAGCCATTGTGATATATCGTTGGTGCAATTATCTGCTTATTGCTTGCGAATATAAATTAAAACAACTTTTAACCAATTTTGATATAAAATTATTATATGTATAAAAACTATTTATATTTTTTTTAAATAAAATAAGAAGATTCACAAATAACCCAAAGCTAATAAAAGACAATTTATTCAAAATAATATGAAATATAAAATTAGTTCTATTTATTTGGGTGTATTTAAAGATGATTTAGTGTGCGATTCAAATTGTTTTCTGTAATCACTTACGACTTGCAATAAGTTTTGCTTATCTTTAATTTTATATTGTTATATTATATTTCCAGCATATTGTTTATATGGTTTTTTGGCTATAACTCGTCGACTAATTGATATTTTTTCAATCTGTAATAGCCAAATTATTGCTAGAGACCTAAAATTTTTTTATAATATTGATTTAGAAAATTTTTGTGGTGCTTATGAAGCAAAATGTTGGAAAAATTTTTTTTTTCATGCTTTTTGAAAATATTTTCCACAAAACTAAGTCTTTTTTGCTTTCTGCTTGATCTATAATATGCTTCTCAGTTTCCCAATAAATATCATTTGAAAGGAAAATGGCCTTAGTCGACAATTTGCGTTAAAAATCCCAAAACCTTTAAATAAATAGCGATTTAGGTAGAAGTAATTAAAAAGGGAAGTTCCAAGAATTAGGAATTAGTAAAACAAGTTTTTTGTTTTCAACCACCGTATAGGTAGCGATTTTTTTTATCTCGTACAAGCGAACTAATATCAAAAATGAAGATTCAGTTAAGACTCTAAACTCAGCCGAAGCTGATGTCTTTTAATTTTCGCTCGGTCGTGATAAAATTCACTATTAATTTTTTGGAACTTATTTCATTTTATGAGTGATTTAAGTTAAGTGCATCGATTTAATAAAAATAAAAAAAAAATTGTATTAAAAATGTCGGAACCTAAATGTAAAATGGACCATTTTTGCAATGTTTGTAGACGTTTCATAGCAAGCGATGAAAAATGTGGCAATGCGAGTGATTTATTTTTTTGGAAGCCTATAAACAATAGTTCTTGCAAGAGTTTATCACTGACGTAAACTATGCCCCCAAAAAAGTTTGCTTTAATTGCTAGTCAACTCTTATTCAATGGAAAAATGAAAAGAAGAAGGCTATGCCTTTTGGAATACCAATGATGTTGTTAGACAACAGCCCGCATCAAGAAGAAAATTGCTATGGATGTATCAACTACCATACAACCTTGAATAGAAGGAAAGCAAAGAATAAAACTTATGTAGCAGTGCCAAGTGTCCAATTACCATTACCGCACTCAGAATTCGTGCCAGTACCAACATACCGAAGTATTAATCTTCAAACCGATATCAGTACTACAACCGCCGCTGCTACATCCATGGATTTCTTCTCAGAATACGACCCTGGTGAAGGTACATCCTATGAAACATCAAAGGACCCAATCCTAGTCACACAAAACCAATTGGATGGAATTGTTGCAAATTTGTGTTTGACTTAGAAAAAATCAGAACTACTGGCTTCATTTTTGAAAGGAAATAATTTGCTGGCGAAAGGTGCTTTTGCACAAGACAAATAGAATGTCTTCTGTTCCGATTGCGTAAAGCACTGACACTAGTGAAAATTTCGATAATTTGAAACACATTCTGGAAGTAGTCAAATATAACGAACACCAGTGGCGCATTTTGCTGCGACCTGAAAATAGTTTCGTTGATTACAGGCTTAGCAGCATTTGGCCATCTAAAATATCCATGTTTTTGTGCGATTGGGATTCACGGTACGGAGAAGGTATTAAAGGAAGAAACCAGTACAAACAGCATAACTGGAATAGTCGCATTGGACGGAAATGCCCTAAAGAAAATAGGCTACACGAAACTCTTGTTCCTGAAATGCAAATTTTGTTGCCGTTGCTTCACATTAAACTTGGCATTGCTAAAAATTCTTTGAAATGTATCGCAAAAAGACCAGCAGTATTCAACCGCTTAAAAGACATTTTCCCAAGACTAAGTAACGCCAAAATTCAGGAAGGGGTTGCTAATGGTCCCGACATACGGAAGCTAATGAGTCGTCATGATTTTGACCAAGTTCTGACAGACTGAGAGTTAAATGCATGGCTCCCATTGAAAGCAGTCATTAAAGGACTTTTGGCTAAAGAATGCAAAGACAACTACAGGCAATCTGTTGCAAACATGTTAGCAGCTTTCGATGAAATTGGGGTTAATATGTCGTACAAAATTCATATCTTGTATCAGCATCTTGATCAAATTGCTCAACAGTTGCCAATTGAATCTGATGAGCAAGGCGAACGTTATCACCAAACTGCGCTTCCATTTGATAGAAGGTAAATACAGAGTGGGCATATTTTGAATTCCTAGATTTTTCTAGGAAATCGTAAACGCAATCGAAATCGCAATACTCGCTGAAATTTGTAGGCGGTAAACAAACCTTTGGAGAAGAGGAAAAAGAGGAAATTATCGACCTTTCTGATGATGATGACGATGACCAAGATATTAGAGAGAGCAGTGATGTTGATGCACAGCCGCCTGCTAAACGACAACTGGCCAAATCATTAATTTAATTAATTTAATTTTTTACTTAAAACTTTTCATAACTAACATTTCAAAAATAAATTTTTTTTCCATATTTTTATTATTTCTTTTTCAATGTTTCTTCGAAACCAACACTGAACAAAATTGGTACATAAAAAATGAGAAGTAAATTAATATTAAGCTGGAAAACGCGAGTTTTGTATTATGATTGCTTTCTTTTCAAATGAAATTTATTGAAGAAACTGAGAAGCATATTATAGATCAAACAGAAAGTAAAAAAGACTTAGTTTTGTGGAAAATATTTTCAAAAAGCCTAATTTTTCCATCATTTGCTTCATAAGCACCACAAAAATTTTCTAAATCAATTTTTTGAAAAATTTTAGGTCTCTAGCAATAATTTGCTAATTTTTTTACGAGTTATAGCCAAAAAAAACATATAAACAATATGCTGAAAATCGTCATTTGACTGCAAAGTTCGAAGGTCGATTAAAAAAAAATTCGAACTAACATAAACAAACGTCGCGATACGGGTCTTCTAATTTAGCCTCTATTTTCATCCCTCACTCGCAGAATCGACCTAACTTTTGCTAACCTAAATTTGTTCCACAGTGTAATGAAAGTTAGAAGTACAAATTCCAAAATTATTTAGAATTTTAAAAATAACATTTGGTATATTTGTTAGCGTTTTATCTTCTAACATTTATACGAAGTAAAAGTCGTATGTTATAAGACTGATTTTTAACCTCTCTGGTCGTAGGCCTGACTTAAGGTGAGTGTATTAAAATGCATTAACCTTAATTGCAAGTACGAGTGTATGTGACATATCAAGTACGAATTATGTGACATAGACACAGCTTGGAACCTGTCGACCGTCCTAAGTAAGAAAATTGCATATGTTTAATATAATTACTGATGAAGGCACAATGCTCTGGTGTGATTAGAAAGTCAGAATATTTATGATTTCTAGACATGCAAGCTTCCTTCTATCTGCCAGGCAGCATTAAAAATACTTGCCATTTTTATGTAGTTAGATATAAATTAAATTCTTCGTTACTGGATCCTTTACATTTTGCACTTCAATTGTGGTTCATTAAAAATCAATACTTCTTTTATTTATTTATTTATTTTGTAACTTTTACAACAAAACGTTTGTCTTAAAAAGTAGAAATCCTATGGTGTTATAATGTAAATTAACAAGTAAAATAACAATTACATAAAAAATACAATTTTTAACTCTTTTGCGAAACAAGTTAACTATTTATAAGCAAACTAGCTGTTTTTACCCGGTCTTGCCCGGGATACAAAGGCCTTTGACTTGAAAAATGGTTCACTATGCTTACCAGGCGCTGAGTACTTAGTCCCCAATTAACAAATTCCTCAATAAAATGAACTTTTTCCCCAAAAATTTGTATGGGCAGTAAATTCATTTTTTATTTCAATTAAAAATTTTTTGATTTTTTAATTTAGAAGTTTTTTAAGATGCTGCAGCAAAAATGCTTCAAAATTAAGTTGCGAAACCGCTTTAAGATTTTTTTTCGGTTTATTTATAAACATCAAATATAACGGAATGGTTCGCAAATTAAAGGAATCACGACTTTTAAAAATTGAATTACTTCATTCAATAAGTGATCATCATTGAGCAGAGACGTCAAATTCAAGTTTCAGAAATGAAAGACTAATGCGACGTTTAATATTGTGTCGCAAGGTTTCTTTAAGCAACTACTTATAGTATATGTTAGGCCCATTTTGATCAACAGGTAATTATTTCACATACGTAGATAAAATTTATCATACGACATTTCACTAAGCTGTGTTCCGCGAGCGAGTCGCGCACGATTCCGCGCGTATGGCAGCCACACCCGTGCTGCCGCACAGTTGCTGGCAACTTATTTTAATCGCCAAAATATATTTTTCAGATCATTGCGATATTTTAGCTGAGCTGCGTTCCGCGAGCGTGTCGCGTCCGCGTCCGCGCGCCACGCGCCGTTTCCTCGCAGCTACTACCCGTTCTGCCGCTTAGTTCTCGTTAACTTATTTTAATTCCTAAAACATATTTTTTAGAGCATTGCGATATTTTAGCTCAGCTGTGTTCAGAGAGCGCGTCGCGTCCGCATTCGTCGCGTCCGAGTCCGCGGTCGCGCGCCGCGCCTCGCTTCCGCGCATTTGGCAACCACACCAGTGCTGCCGCGCAGCTGTTTCCAACTTATTTTAATTGTCAAAATATATTTTTCAGATCCTTCCGATATTCTATCTAAGCTGTATTCCCCGTGCGCGTAACTTCCGCGCAACGAAATGATGCTATTGAAAATGCATTTATTGTAGGACATATATTGAGAGCAGTATGCAAATGTTTACTAAAATAAATAATTAACAAAATTCATTAAATACAAATATGTAAAAATTTAAGAATGAATTTGGGGAGTAAGTTCATTTTTTATTTCGATTTAAAAAAAAATTGGGAATTTGTTCATTTCGTTTGGGTACCATTTTTTAAGTTTGGGGAATTTGTTCACCGTGTAGTTATTTCCGTGTAAACCAAATATCAGAGAAATCCGTTGAAAAGTACAAATTTGTATAGGGAAGAAATATACCACACAACAAAATGTGAATTTTATATGAAAATTGGACGTAAAAGCAGGCGTGGTAGGTAAAAATCATATGGCGACCTTCCCTGGAATATGTACTAAATTTCGGAGAAAGCCATTGAAAAATAAAAGTTTGTATAGCAATCAAATTAACAAACAAATAAAAGGAAAAAAATAAGTTTTATATACATAGAAGTTGGCGCAAAGTAGGCGTTGCCTGTAAGAAGCATATGGTGACCTTCTCTGTAGTATAGAGATCGTGTGACCAAATTTTAGACATTCCTAGAAAAATAAAAATTTCTATAGTGAACAAATATACCAAAAAACAGAAAATTAATTTTGTATAAAAAGTGGGCGTAGAAGTTGGCGTGGCCGGCAAGAATTATATGGCGACCTCTCTGGAGTACAGAGATCGTGCGTAGCAAATTTCAGAGAAATCCGTTTAAAAAAATTGTGTAGCGAACAAATGTACCAAAAAACAGAATATGAATTGTATACATAAAGTGGGCGTAACAGTAGGCGTGACCGGTACGAAGAATATGTCGACCTTCCCTGGAGCAGATAGATCGTGTGTACCAAATTTCAGAGAAATCGGTTGAAAAATAAAAATTTGTATAGGGAACAAATATACCAAAAAACGAAATGAATTGTATACAAAAAGTGGGCGCTAAAGTAGGCGTGGCCGGTACGAAGCATATGGCGACCTTCTCTGGAGTACAGAGATCGTGTGTACCAAATTTCAGAGAATTCCGTTGAAAAATAAAAATATGTATAGCAAACAAATATACCAAAAAAACAGAAAACGAATTGTATACAAAAAGTGGGCGTAAAAGTAGGTGTGGCCGAAAGAATCACCCGGTGACCTGGCCTGGGATACAAAGATCGTGTGTACCAAAATTCAGAGAAATCCGTTGAAAAATAATAATTTATATAGCGAACAAATATACCAAAAAGCAGAAAATTAGTTGTATATAAAAAGTGGGCGTAAAAGTAGGCGTGGTCGATAAAGAGTATATGGTGACCTTAGCTGGAGTACAGGGATAGTGTGTATCGAATTTCAGAGAAATCTGTTAACAAATAAAAATTTGTATAGTGAACAAATATGAATAAAACAGAAAATGAATTTTACATAAAAAGTGAGCGTAAACGTAGGCGTGGCCGGTAAAGAGTATATGGCGACCTTTCCTGGAATAAGGAGATGGTGTGTACCGAATTTCAGAGAAATCTGTTGAAAAATAATAATTTGTATAGCGAACAAATATACCAAAAAGCAGAAAAGGAGTTGTATATAGAAAGTGGGCGTAAGAGTAGGCGTGCTCGATAGAGGGTATATGGTGACCTTAGCTGGAGTACAGGGATCGTGCGTACTGAATTTCAGAGAAATCTGTTAACAAATAAAAATTTGTATAGTGAACAAATATGAATAAAACAGATAAGGAATTTTACATAAAAAGTGGACGTAAAAGTAGGCGTGGCCGGTAAAGAGTATATGGCGACCTTTCCTGGGGTATAGAGATCGTGTGTACAAAATTTCAGGGAAATCGGTTGAAAAATAAAAATTTGTATAGCGGTCAAACAAACAAACAAACAAACAAATAAACAAACAAACAAACAGAAAATGAATTTTATATATATAGATAATCTATTATAATAAAACATATTCTATTGAAAAATAAAGTTATCTATGAATAAAATTCAAACAATTTCTTTTTTTAATTCTAACGCGTTACTGGTTTCTTTAATTGTTGAAGGAATAATATTCCAAAGACGTATTGCAGATATACTCGCAAAAAAATGCCATTCAGATAGCAATGTACGATGACTAAGTTTCTATCTCATCTGAGTTGACTAAATCTCAAATGATTAAAAAGATGACATCGCTCTCTGGTTACTATAATTTTATGAAGAAGTATTAAAGTTCTTATTTTTAGCAGGTCTTCGAACAACACACCAAATATTCTCATAGAGTAAGGAGTTATATTGAGGTAATCTCCATTAGTTCTATGATTACTGAGACCATAAACGTATTTTGCAATGTTGTTATAAGTAACGTTTAATTTTGATTTGCTAGTGCCATCAAAACTTTTCAGATCCGTAGGTAAGAATGGGAATCAAGCCAGCAGTAAGCAGTAACCTTATTTTTATTGGTGTGTAATATTGCGTTGGCCAAAGTGTTCTGAGCATCCCGCATGTTTTGCCACAGACAGCTATTACGTGATCTGTTAGAGAGTTATTAAATATGATACCAAGTTTTTTGCTTTATTAACCATTTCAATTTGTTGGTTATTAATACAAACACTGGGACTTTCAATAATTTTCTTGATCCTTTTATGTATAATGATACATTTGGATTTTTTAGGATTTAAACTCAAACCATTCACATCCGCCCAAAGAGAAACACGGTGCAGGTCATAATTTAATTACGCAGTACATTGTTCAATGTTTCCGTGTTTATTGCTTATGTAAAATAGGACGTCATCAGCATACATTCTAATGTTCAGGAAGAGCATTTGCATAGATGAAGAAGAAAAGAGCACCGAGAATGGAGCCCTGTGGAACACCCTCGATAACGGGAAGAAAGGTTGATATTGCTAATGGTTTTATTTCAACACACTGCACTCGATCCTTTAGATATGACTCAATTAATTTGGTTGATGTTGAGGAAAAATTCATGATTTTTTCTAGTTTTTGAATCAATATGGTGTGGTCAATAGCAAAACCTTTGAATGTTCCAACAACACCAACATTACAACACAGCCATCGTCAATTGCCCTTCTGATATCTTCGGCTGTATCAGTAAGAGCAATAATGCAACTATTTTTGGCTCGAAGTCCAGACTTTTTCTCGGTCAACAGAATATGATAATTAATGTAATAAGTTATCTGTAAATGTAGAAGTTTTTCAAGTGCTTTTGATAGATATGGCAATACGGCTATGGGCCCATGCTCAGTGGGTGACTTTGGTATTGGAAGAATTTTAGCCTGCTCCCATCTTAGTGGGTAAGTGCTTGTCATAATTATTTTATTGAATATATTTGCAATTATTGGTAGTAGTGACGGAAGAATAATTTTTATAAAAGCGGCCTGGATACCATCAGTACCTGTAGCGTTTGATTTTATGAATAGACAGCTTTTGAGTACATCTAACGGACTAACACTTTCGAAATTGAACTGGCTTTGCCGAAGACTGGCACCATGATTGTTAATATAATAACAATAGTCCGCTTGAAACATCGGTATATTAACAAGTTTTTTATTTATAACATCTGGATCTAACTACTCCAATTTCTTCAATGGCTTTCCATTTATTTTTTGTAGAAATTGAATTTGAGAATTTGTTTTCATAGTATTTTGACTTTACGTTTCTATGGTTTTGGTTACTGTTTTTCTTAAGTTGCGATAAGTATTATAAATCACCAGTTTTAAAGAGCTTTCAGCGATTGTAAGAATGATTACGATCTGCTAAGAGATGCTTTGTTTCTGGCGGTAACTTACTCCTTTCATTTGCATTGGCACCATTGGTTTAAATAAAGTTGTTATGTTTTATTCCAAGAAAGCCAATTGATCATTAACCGATATCATTTGACAAATGCAATTCCAATCGATTTTGACAAACTCTTCTTCAAGAGTGAGATAGTTAATACGTTTCAAATTATGAAATTGGATTTTTTCTGTAGAACTTTCAAGTGGAATGTCACAAATGAAGAATATCTGATCGTGCCTAGAAAAACACGATGCGGACAACTGATCATATAATAAGATTTCTTCTTCATTGGAGACAAAAAAATAAGTCGAGCAATATATTATTGGATGATGTAAAATATGTTGGCATTAGATAATTTGCAGAAACAAGATCAAATGATTTCATATTGATGGTTAAATATTATTCTGTTAGCAGAATAGAATTAAAGTGATAACCCCCAAAATTGTATAAAAATGTGGGAAATCAATGTTGTTCCATGGCCTATAGACGCAACCAAAAAGAAATTTTCTTCCATAACTACATGAGTCAAGAGAAATATATTATTCTTTGTTGTTAGGGTTTTTTTTTTTGTTTCGTCACTTTTACTTTTTAATATACTTCTTAATGTACAGACCAACCCTTTTTTTACATAAATTGCCAATCCGCCATAGCCGTCAGATCTATAATTTCTATATAAATTGTAACCGGTAAACGATACCATATCATCTGTCTCCGATACATATAACATTAATGCCTGAAATTTGAAAACTAAATCGAAACTCGTCGGTTTTGTTTTTTTAGACTTTGTGCGCTAATATGAAAAATTTTTAAAACACTTCTTTCTCAAACAATGAAAAAGGAATTTTCAATGCTCAAAAATCAAAGAAAAAAACAAATTATCAGCCTAGATGAGAAAAAGTTTGGTATGTAAATAATAAGAAAGCACGGCCCCATTAATTTGTAATTTGCAATTGTACAAAAAAATGGTTTATTAGTTTCCTTGTGGCAGTACAAGCACTATTGCCTGGAATCGTTCTTGTCGAACATGTCGAAAAACTCTTATACATATTTTGTGTTCATGACAAAGTTCCCTGAATTGGGCAACAAATCCAACGTGTTACACTATATTCTAAAAATCTAGCTACCAGTGTTTATTTTCAATTACCAGGTTTTTAAAATCGCTTAGCCAATAAAATCATTTATCAACCAAAGTCCCTTTATTTGTAAGAGAAAAAAAGAATTGGAGAAAAGCTGGGAATTGTCAGTATTCAATTGCCAGTATTCAATTTGGTGTCTAGTTGATGTTGATGACACATCTAAATCTGAAGCCAAAATTTGTTTTTAGTAATTCCAAAATATAAAACAAACACTTTTTATACCCCATGCAAGTATGTCGTCATTCAGAATCACTTTCAGAATCACTTTCTGAGTCAATTTTGCGAAGTCCGTCCATCCGTCTGGCCATCTATGTCTCCATGTAAACCTTGTAAATCTTAATCAGTATTCTAAAATTAAACCAAATAGGAGATTTCTCAGTCATAGCTGCATCACAATATTCACTCAAATCTATCAAAAATCAAAATTATTGCACAGATTTTTCTTGTATTTGGTTCCTATATGTTTTTCAAAAAATAAGTGACTACCAAATATGGTCAGAACCGGTCCATTTTTGACCTCGTCCCCATGTGTTGCATCCGATTTGAACTTATTCATATCTACAGGCAAATAAATTAATAACAATGCCACTCCAATATAATTTATGTTTACTAGCAGAGCCCAGCTCTAGAAATTCGAGTGCAAATTCTAGGAAATTTTATTTTATCATTCAATTTATTTCTTTCAATTTTTTAATCTGTTTAATTCATTATAAATATATGTTGAACACACAGAAATAAAGGCCACCTAAAGGTATTCAAATTTTTGGCAATGCACAATTCAACACAGGGTATGTGTTACGCAATTATTGTAATGATATCTGTACATTAACTTTCGTGTTGCATAATGTAAAGTTGATTGTACACGCATAACTTTCTCCAAACTCAACGAATTTAAGCAGTTAATAGCTCAAAAGAAAAAACTTGATCCACTGAGTGTTCTGAGAGCAAAGCGATCAAGATCCATTCATTAGTAGAGGAGCTATTAGAATTCGAATTGCTTGAGTGTCCAAGAAATGTACAGGGAAGAATGGCGTTTGAGTAAAATAAATTGAGTTAAGTGAATTTCAATGATTGACCTAAATATGTTTCATTAAAAAAAAACTTAGGAAATCGGCCGGATAAAACGGCCAGACGAACTGACTTTAGTTTTCGTAAATTTTTTTAGTATAACGATTTATCAATTAGTTGGACTTGAGACATCCTCTTTAAATGATTGGTATAGGGTATCGTTAAGTCGGTCTAGACCAACTATAATTTTCTTACTTACTTACTTATTATATTTCAGACTTTGTTACACATCGAATAAATTTTAAAATGATTTCTATAAATAATTTGTAATTAGTAAGATGAATTTGTTTCAATTTATCACAAAAACAAAACAAAGTTAGAACTTTCGACTCCAAGGACACAGTTTACTTTTCCAAAGTCGATGTTGCATTGAATCCGGATCTGACCAAAGAATTATTCAAGGCTGTTGATTTCTGCATCAAAAATGTAAAACACAAGTCATTTATTATATCTATTTTTTGAATTTCTTTGGTAGGGATTTGTCGATTTGCTGGATTCTGACTCAGTATGTTTAAGATTTTCAAGAATGTATATTTTCGTCTCAGGCAATAATTTTTTTTTTTTTTTGGAGATGTCATATAAAGAATTTCAATAAATGATTTGTCGACTACAACTGGGATATCTGCAGTAATCTATGAACAGTATTGAATATGAAAGGTAATCCTCTTAAAAGCGCTAACACATTTATGCGAAAGTGTTTATTCTCGATATAGTATAGTCCCAAGTAAAAACAAAACAAAATTTCAAATTGACGTAATGTAAAAATACCAATTAGAATAAAGATGTCCCCACTTTGAGTAAGTTTAGTCGAGAGAAAAAAGCGGGAAATAATGTAAAATACATCGTTTCAGTGATTAATAAATTAAATAAAATACATAAACTTGATGATGCTGGAAATAAACCAGCGAAACTTTGGGAAAATTATGGAAACTTAAACTTTATTTTATTTCGAATAACACACAAAAGAGACTGATTAGCCAAAAGTAAAATACAAACAAAATTTTTAATTTATGTTCTAGTAATACAAAAACAAATTCGCCAACTTAATTCTTCTATTATTGAACAACTAGTGGATTGTGTGGCGCCTAGGCGCCCGTTTATTTTGACTTTAACAAACAAATTTTTTTTCCATTTCAGAATTTTATTATATTTTACATATTTAAAAAAAATTAATTTTAATGTTTTTAAAATTTCTTTAAAAAAAAAAAAAAATCGAAAAACAGTTGTAAAAAATACACACCAAAAACTTTGATTTTGTATAAGGTCCAGTAGCCAATCTTTGCCTTATACTTTCTGCTTCCATAAATAAGGAGTTTTTAAAAAGGTAATAAAAGTCGTATTTTGCATAATTCTTTTTTAAAGAAATGAATACACGTTATAGCATAACATTTGAAGAATCTTTGAAAACAAATTTCAACTAAAAGTTTTAATAAATAAGTCCGTGACAGCCAATATCCGGAGGCGTTGTTGTTTTGTGGTGAACATCATAACTCGTTACCGGACCATGTGAAATAAAAAAATCGAAATGCGTTTAAAAGGTGACATGTTTCTTGAAGTAGTGACGAAGAGTTTTTAATTTTTTTTTTTGCAGCATTTTGAAGTGAAAAACTATTTTTGCTATACAATTTCGGGAATTTGTTGTTAAGAAATGGGGAAGAAAATGGAATTAAAAAAAACTTCGTGGTTGCCTGATTATTTATGTGTAGATATAGTGTCTAAAATTTCAAAAGAATCGGTCAAGAGGATTTTGAATTATGATGTTCACGGACTTCGGACATTTATTTGCGAGAAAATCAGTTTAAAGTTTTTTAAAAACGGATTTATATAAATACTATATGTATACCGTATGAGGCCGGTCGCTGGAAACGCTGTATCTTCTTAAGTTTTACTTCTTAAGTTATACATATTGTGCATTCAGGAAGAGAAATGCAAAAAAGGTTTTAAAACCTACCACCCCTTAAGGAAATGGAAACACCAATACACCTACACAAAAAAGAAAAAAATATTTCATATTTCATCATACATGTAAACTGAAAAAAGAGAACTACATTTTTTGCAAAGTTATCTATAAATCCAAAACAGAAAAAATAAAAAATAAGTGTGTTTTACTTAAACGAAAAAAATCGCCTTTAATTCCTCCATGATAATTTAAATAAATTATTCAAATTAAAATCTTAAATAAACCTATTTACGTAATTTATGTTTGTCAAAATTTTTTTAAAAGCAAGTTATCAAAAATTAATATTATGAGTGAAAAAAAAATTATTTTCCCACCTCTCATTAAAATTACAATGTAATTTAATTATACAAAGTTACAATAATTTAAATTTTAAACTTAATATTGCACTATTTTTTCAAGGGTTTTTCAATACAGAGCTATAAACGAAATCATACGTTGGACAACAACAAAATCCACATTGAAGATCTCTTTTTTCTCAAATATTTATCAAAAAAAGCATACTCTTTGGTAAGTGCTGGCCATTAGAGAACCTGAGCGAAAGCACTCTTAACAATACAAAACAATTTTGAGATGAAAAACAAAACAGACAAACGGATAAGTTTAGTTTGATAAAAGAAGTATCTATGCATATCGGACGACGTTAAATTTCATTCATTACTTTTTTTGCAGAATTTTTTCATTGACCAATAATGGGAATTTAAAGAAAAATTTGAATAGATATTAGTTTTTTTTGATGAATTTTTTGCGCTCAACTTATTGCATATGTAACACGAAATCTGCATATGCAGTGCTATTGCCAATTTTGACAACTGATTGTAATTTAGACGATTTTTCAAAATGTTATAACGATTTTTTAAATTTGTTAAAATGGTGATTGAAGATTTAAAATTTTCAGTAGTATAAAAATTACGGTTTCAAGGGTTAACAATTAATGTGTTGTTTATCGAAAATTTATAGTTTTTATTCATTGTAAATGTGAATTACAAAATATGTGTAGATTTAATTCTGGGTCAAGTCGTTTCAAAACGGAAATACCTTGAATAGCATCTCCATTTAAGATTTAAGTTTTAATTATGGCGATACTTTAAACCAGAGTTCAGAAAAAACACACACTGAATAAAAAACTCGTACATATATGTAAACAAACATAACTTAGACCAACACACACATATTTTTATTTTCTTACCAATTATGTGTGTTTTTAAATTTTCTACGTTGCCCAACACAACCATGACTGTGTTCGTTTTAATATTTCGTTATTTACACGAACATTTTTGTATCACATACTTTTTGTTTCAATCACACATAAAGCACACATTTTTGAGTGTTGCTTTATTTGAAGTTCGTGTTCTGGTACGTGTAGTGAAAAAAAACACAGAACATGTACAATAAACAGGTTCGAGTTCAGTTATATTTTAAGTCGTGTTGTGGCTCGTGTAGTAAGAAAAAACACAACATGTACAACAAACAGGTTCGAGTTCAGTTATATTTTAAACACGACTTAAAATATAACTGAACTCGAACCTGTTTTGTGTACATGTTGTGTTTTTTCTTACTACACGAGCCACAACACGACTTAAAATATAACTGAACTCGAACCTGTTTTGTGTACATGTTGTGTTTTTTCTTACTACACGAGCCACAACACGACTTAAAATATAACTGAACTCGAACCTGTTTATTGTACATGTTCTGTGTTTTTTTTCACTACACGTACCAGAACACGAACTTCAAATAAAGCAACACTCAAAAATGTGTGCTTTATGTGTGATTGAAACAAAAAGTATGTGATACAAAAATGTTCGTGTAAATAACGAAATATTAAAACGAACACAGTCATGGATGTGTTGGGCACCGTAGAAAATTTAGAAACGCACATAATTGATATGAAAATAAAGATATGTGTTGGCTGCTTTTGAACAGAACATTGTGTGTTTCATGTGAGTATTTTCTGAACCTTGCTTTAAACCTATATTATATGTTTCACCTATAGATACATATCAATAAAATTATTTAGTTGATTGCTGCGTTAAATTTTTTTCGTTGAAATTTCATCACTAATAGATTTTTATATATCTAAATAACCAATGTTGTAATAATATTCGTAATTTGAATGATATAAATATTTTATTGTTTCCTTTTGTAATATTTTGTCGAGTTTTATTTTTATTTTCTTGACAATTTCTTGTTTTAAAAATGACGATTTTGGCGATTTAGTTTCCAAAATTGTCGATTTTCAGAAGATTTTATTAGCAGCACTGGTCGGAGAGAAAATTGTGTGTGTGTTTGTATAAAATGAGAAAGATTAAATTTTGTTTGTGTATTTCGCATAGCTTTTTATGTGTATTATTTCAGCGTTACAGAATCAGTCAGTCAGTCAGTGAGTCAGGGATCAGCGTAAATATTATTGAAAAATTACAATTATATCCTCGTTTGTATAAAGTTAATAGTACTGAAGTATTTGATAATGATATAGCAAACCCAAACGGTCAGTTTTATAAAAATTAAGTATATTAACCGAAATTATTGAAATCACGGTGCGCCTTAACTAAAATTAAATAAAAATGTCTTACACCTAGAAAATTAGTAGGGATTCTGAATTTAAAATGTTCATAGATGAGAAAAATCAAAAAACTAAAATAATCTGTGAATAGAGTTTTAAATAAATCCACTTTGAACATTTTTGCGTTCAAAGTTGACCGACTTTCGGTTTTCAAAAAAACACACAATTTTTAGTCAATTTGTTGCGATTTCAGGTGTAATATCACGAAAAATAGGTAAAGAATCGCCTTATTTTTTATTTGTATTGATTGATGTATTTATTAAATGTATAATGATAAAAAAAAAATTAACTGTTTGCTTTGTGTTTCTCCTGGTAAATCACTATTTATAAACTAACTGTTTTTGCACTATTTTTCAACTTTGACGGAAAATAAAAAAATCCATATTTTTCTATATTTGCCATATTTGCAAAACATGTTCTTTGATTATTTCTTTACATAATTCAAAAGGCCTTATCTGCCCGTACGTGCCCGTTTGGCTTCTAGAGGTAAACAAGTTTAAAAAGACATGGTTGCAGAAATTGTATGGCGTGCATACGTTATATGTTTTGACTGACAGTAGTTTGATCTAATAGTTTGAAAATTGTATTTTAAGTCGGTTGTCTACCTGTGAGCCTCTGCCAAAGTCTACTCCCAATATTTTGTTACAGACACAGGTTGCACAAAAAACTACTCATTGAAATTCACAGGTACGCACCTCACTTAAAAATTACTTTGGAGTACAAATGGTCAAGAACAATATTGACTTATGGTCCCTCCAGGTAGGCACAAATCTTATTTAGACACGAGCATAATATCAAAATTGCATAATTCAGCCTAAATCCATATGTATGCAGGGAACAGGTAAATTTTGAGGCATAATGCCTGGATTAGTCTACGACTGAAAGTTGGCGCAACAAGTACTGAACTCATGGCGTTAAACAATTTAAGTACTGAAAACATGGCGTTGAACAATTTTAAATTATTTGAACTGTTTAGAAAGTCAACCACACCAAAGTTTTTCACGAAAGCTGCTTTAGAAGAACTTGATAGCTTATACGGAAATATTGAGAGAAGCGAAATTATAAAAAATAATTTTTATCTGATGTATGCAAATATTAAGGCAAAATGGGTCAAATCTAATCGAACCTTTCAGAACTTCAACTCCAAATACGAGGACCGGCTTAATGAAGACACCATCCTGGATATATTGGCAGTAGATAAACCCACCACATCAACCAGAGGAGCAAAAAGAAGGCCAAAAACAAGTATTGAGGAGTGTCGAATTTTCACAAGAAAGAGGAAACTTGCCGATGCCACCAATGACTTGACCACGAAGCATTTATCGGACGCGCTGTCTATTAAATAAACAAAGGATAGTGAAAGAGTTAGGTCGCAGATTACAAAATCTGTTGCTGATGCAAGCCCACTGCGACTAAAAAGGATTAAGGAAAGCATTCCCACGCCCACAAACGCACACATTAAAAAGTATGGTTCCGAAGAAGCCTTGGCCTTGTTTATGGATTTGCAACTTTCCAAAGAAAAATATGAGATGCTACGGGCATCCTTGATGCGACACGGGGCTGACATTTTACCAGGATATAAGCATATTACGCAAGCCAAAAAATTCACGACCACTGCGTACGGAGTTTACGGAAGTCTCTGTGAAAGCCAATCTGCAGGATCTCACGGGCCATACAGTAAAACGGTTGTTGGAGAGTCTTCCTGAAAATGAGGTGAAAATTCTTCCTGAGAAACTGACGTTGATCAGCAAATGCGACTGCGATGGATCATCCGGACAAAGCGTTTATAAGCAAAGGATATCTTCCGATGACGCTACAATATCGGACGTATATATGTTTATGGCATCTGTTGTTCCTTTGCGGCTAAAATCTGATGTTTTCCTACACTGGAAAAATCCACGTCCGTCATCAGTGCATTATTGCCGACCAATAATGTTTCAGTTTGCAAGGGAATCGGCAGAACCCATAAGGACCACGGTGAAGGACATTGAAGAACAAATAAGCAAGATGAAGCCTTCAAAGCTGCAAATTGGAGAAAGTAAATATATTGAATGCAATTGCGAGTTCCACCTGACCATGGTTGACGGAAAATTCGTAAACGAACCGACAGGAACAGCCTCAACACTGTCATGCCCGATTTACAAAAAGAGTCAGAAGAACTTTGGTAAACGATTCTACAAACGAGGAGAATTACGAATAGGAATGTCACCATTGCACGCAAGGATAAGGTATATGGAGTTCTTGCTAAAACTGGCGTATACCCTACCACAAGAGGAGAAAAACTTCGACGAAAATACATCAATAAAGGATAAGGAAAAGATCAGAAAGAAGCAAATACAGGATGCTTTTTTTAAACAAGTTGGACTAAAAGTAGACTGTCCCAAGCACGGATACGGTAATTCAAACGATGGAAACTCTTCTAGGAGATTTTTTGAAAATGATGAGGCAGTAACTAGAATCACTGGAATTGACAATCAAATCGTGAAAAGATTGGGAACGATCTTGAATGTTTTAAACTGCAAAGAAAATGTCAATTCTACAAAATATGGAGAATATGCATCGAAAACTGCATCTCTTTTAGCAGAAATGTATCTACAGAAGAAGTTGACCACGACCGTCCATAAAATATTGGCGCATGGCAAAGATATTATTGAGTACCAGTCTTTGCCAATTGGAGAGCTTTCTGAAGAAGCACAGGAGTCTCTTAACAAATTTTATAAAAAATATAGATTGCAGAACACATTCAAAGCATCAAGGGTAAGGCAAAATGAGGACCTCTTCAACATGTTGACAGCATCTTCCGATCCACTTATTTCTTCCCTGCGGCATGTAAAGTCACGAATAGAGTTAGAAAATAATTGTGATGAATATTTTACAGAAAATTGAAAAAATAAATTTAAAAAAGAAGTAATTCTTTTTTTAGTTTGTTGGGTAATAATTTAAAACATAAAACCCTAAAGAAAAAAAAATAAAAACAATCTAAAAATGTAAAAATAATTTTTTTTAGTTACCATAAAATTGATTTTTCTACAAATTTTAACTTTGATAACCCATAAGTAGGCCCCTACAAAGCGTAGCACCCTTTCCAAACGCTCATTTCATAGGATGAGCAGTTATCTATCATATGCTGTTTAAACTGTTGAATTGTGTTATTCGGTTCAAAATATATGATTTTTGCAACGAAAAAACTCAAATGGCGCCACTGTGCGGCTGCTAGAATAAATAGTCGTTTAACTCCAGAATCCTTAAATTTCCTTGCTGCTGTCGCCTCATCATACTTAGCACGCTTATTGCTGCACCCATACTGCAACTCGTTTGATTGAACAGAAAGACATATTTTTAAAAATCCGCCTCCTCCATCAATACCCATTTTTAAGTGAACATCCAGTACATCTTGTTTATTTTTCACATACTGACCAAAAGCTTTTATACAAACAAAAGGAAATTCCTTAAAATCAAAATAATCATCGACAGAATGAGCTATGTTATTAATTTTTAATTTTAATCCTGGTTCAATTGCTTTTCTACTTCTTGTACACATACGAATGGAAGCTGCCATTTTTAAAGTTGCACGATCACTTAAATTCAAATCCACAGATAATGTAGATGAGTTTGTTGTGGAAAGGTTTTTTTTATTATTGTCTATTGCGATTTGAAGTGGTTTGCCGTGGATTTGTGACATCCGCAAAACTGAAAGCTCTTGGTCACCCTTAGAATCTTCTTTTACTTTTTCTTTAATCACACGTGACATGATTTGATCATTCGCTTTTAAAGATCCATCTGATATATGATTTGATAAATTTATAACTCGAGATTTCAAACCACATTTATGCAGTTTGCCTTTTCTAATCTCACTGAAGCACATGTCACACCGTTAACAACAGTTTACAACAGTTTTCAATTTTTCAAAACTCTATGGGTTTTTTGTAATTTATCTGAAGTTTGTCAGATTTTTATTGTGATAATGTTTTCTGAGCTTTGTCAAATTTTTTTTGATATTTTACATGCGCACATTTTTTTAACTATCTGCGATAATTTCGAGTAGTTTTTTTCGATGCCTGGTGGATAAAGTTTACGTTCTTCTCTATCGGTTTCTGATTGCAATGCGCAAAAATGTTCAAAGTTGATTTATTTAAAAATCTCTCCATAGATTATTTTAGTTTTTAAATATTTCTCATCTATGAACATTGTAAATTCAGAATCTCTACTAATTTTCTAAGTGCAATACCTTTTTATTTAATTTTAGTTAAGGCGCACCGTGAAATATTTACAAAATAAGAAATATTGAAAATAGCAAAATGAATATTTTTTTAAAGTCTAAATTTGAAAATTAAAAAATATCTACTGAATTATGATAATAATGAAGTAAAGTAAGAATCAGCATAGTATATAATTTGTTTCTCACCGTAGTTAGTGTTATAAAATCTATACCCTGAACCTTAAGTTCCGTGGCTAGATGTGTTTTTTGTAAGTGAAAGTTAAAAATTATTATTTTTTCGTGTAACAAGATAATTTTAAAATTCGAATATATATATAAATTAATGAAAAAAATTCAGTTATGCTACAAAAGTGTGTTTTTGAAATTTTAGAAATAGGGAAAATTACGTGATAGAAGTTTAAAAAATATTGATTTTTTTTCAATTTTCCCATAATTTAAAGTTCAAGCTAATATAAAAAATCAGTTAGAATACGACTGACTGAAAGAAAAATTCGGTTGCTTGAAATGAGTATCGGGTATCTCATATGAATTTGGTTGCCCCAACAGAAATTCAGTTGCCACAGCTGATATTCGGTTGCCATTTGATTGCCAATATTGCCCATTAATTTGGTACCAGAATTGGATATTCGGTCCCAGTAACCAAATTCCGCTGTGATTCGGCTAACGCAACCGAGTTTCACTCTGATTCGGCTAACGCAACCGAATTCTATAGTAATTCGATAAACTAAACCCAATTTTATTGTATTGTTAAAAAAAAAAAAAACAGAAAAAAAAAATTTTGATTTTGCAGTATTCCGAAAAATGTCCACTTTAATAATTTCTTTGAACAACAAGAAAAAATATTCTATATTTCTCCTGAAATATTGTGGGTTTAGTTTTTAGGGAAAAACATGAGAGAGTGTGTCTCTAGAGAAAAATTATAAGCTAGTACAAATTACTGATAAATATTTGGGTGTTATATATTAATTTTGGTAGGTAATTCAAGTAGATTATTTTGAGGAAATATTAAGTCTTTTTATTATTTGCTTCGCAGGCAATATTTAAAAAAAAACTATCCCCTTCATCTTTGTGAAAGGCCCCAACGATTTGTTATCTACTCAAATAACTGTCAGGATAAATAACTTGGTGTGATGTCCTTTATACAGACACTTTCTCAATATACAATTGAAAAATGGAGTTTTTGAAAAAAGCTACATAAAAGTTTTAAATCATTGCTTTTCTTTTCCCATATATACATAAGTGTGCAACATGATATATAAGAAAAACATGTACCATAAACTCAGTCACTCACTCATTCACTTGTTCCAGATCCAGATAGCAGACACAACATATCATTGCGATTTGTCTGTTTAATGTTGATGATTTGTCTTTTCTTCTTATGTTATGTATAGCTGTGTTCCGGGTATATGGGGACAACAAAATAAACATTATTATTGTTTTATTTTATTTATTTTTGTTTTTTTTTTTCAACTTGATGACTAAAAATTTCTTTATATTGGGGATTTTTTATTGAAAAGGGTTCAGTTAAAATTTGAATTTATTGTACAACCATTGGAATCGACATTAATATAACTCTGCAAAAAAAAAAAAAAAGCGAAATACTGATTCAAACTGAACAGTCTATTGTGTTAAACACAAAACAACAACATTCAAAAGTGTTATTGATTTTAGTTGTTATTATATTCGTTTGTTTTTTTTTTTTTTTGTATGGCGAAACAAAAAGTGACCAAATTTGTAGCGAGAGTGCTTCCTGACTACGTCTATCTTGTGTTAAATTCAATTGTTTTTGTTATTTCATAAAATATTGTTGGTGCCATTTTTTTGGCCAGCTATTAATAAGTAATAACTATATTTTAATTAAGGTGATAAAAAAGGTTATTTACAACAATGTTCCACTTAGAAAAGCATTTGATATAACTCTTTCAAAGGACACTGAATTTATACTTAGTTTGGGTAAGGACCTTGATATTTGCTTAATTATTGGTGCCATTTAATTGTTAATTTGGCCTCCGCAAGTAAGGACAATATTAAAATCTTTGTGTAGTACTTCCACTTTCACATTTAAATTTTATTGATTTTCTATTTCGAATAGTATTTAATGTAAATTATTATTGTTAGATAAAGGTAAAGGTTTCAATTGTTATGTAAACAGCATAAAAATGAATACTTTTAAGTTTTGTTAATTTTTTCTGAATTTATGTTAATATTTCTTCTTTGTTAAAACAGTTTTTAATTTTATGATAAAATTTTTTGGTATTGACCGTACAAGTCGTTTAAAATATATTTTGTTAAAATTTTCCATCGTATTGTCACTTACACCAACGTAGATGGTATACTGCTATTCGATATATATATCTTTTTAATTTTAAATCGAATTATATATACTAGCAGATTCCAGCCCTCGAAATTCGAGCGCAAATTCTTGGAAATTTTATTTTTTTCCTTAAATAAAGACCCTGAAAGTATGCTAATCATTTTTAGCCAATTCACAAATCAACACAAAAATTAATCATTTTTTACAAATAAATTAACAAATTTAATGAACATACTCATAGCATTGTATAATTATACCCTATACCACTATGTGGTTTGGGTATAATGACTTTGTGCTGCTGTTTGTAACAACCAAAAATATTTGACCTACACCCATCTTTAATTATACCGATCGAATCAGAATCACTATCTGATTCGATTTAACGATGTCCGTCCGTCCGTCTGTGTGTCCATGTAAAGCTTGTAATCAAACTTCAGGTCGCAAATATGAATATATTTTGACGAAATTTGGCATTTGATCTTTTGTCGGCCATGGGATGAACGCTATTGAAATTGGTGAGAATCGGTCCATGTTCAGACCTAGTCCCCATACAAATAACCCCTATGAAATCAACATATATTGCCATAAGATCCAAATTATCATACAAATCTTAGTCAAATTGGGTTTGTATGTATATATTACATCCTTTAATCAGTAGTCTAAAAATGATCCTTATTGGACAACTCTTAGTCATAGGCCACATAGAGCTGCTTCCCCATCTTCACTTAAATCTATCAAAAAACATAAATATTGCACTGATTCTTTTCAAATTTTGTTTGTATATATTTTTGCAAAATACAAGAGACTTTACCAAACATGGTCAGGATCGGTCCATTTTTGGGCCTAGTCCCTATATAGATATAGCATCCGATATGAACTTTTTCATATCTGAAGCCGAAAAAATTAATAAAAATGCCACCCAAATTTGGTTTATGCTTATTTATTTTCTATATCCAGTTAGGTGGATCTAAGAGATAGGGTCTCTAAACGCATGGTATAGGGTATCGTATAGTCGGTCTAGACCGACTATAATATTCTCACTTGTTTTATGTATGTGTTAGTAGCAGCTTTAAATGCAATATTGATCTGCAAATCGGCCAAAAAGAAATACCTTTCAAATAATATACGTTTCGTCAAAATTGGGATAAAGCGGTAGAACAAAACATTAGTCACAAGAAATCGCCTAGCCTATTAATATTATAGATCTATTTTAATTAAAATTTTTTTTTAACATTTTTATAAACGTCTTCATTTGCAAGGGTTTCTATATTATGTATGTCATATTTCAAACGTTTTTCGGAGAGAAGCCTATACTCGTTAAATATATGAGACACATGCAGGAGGATTTTTCTCAATAACATTTTTATCGGAAAATAAACAATGGCTAACTTTAAGTAAGCTCAATACAATCAGCTTTAGGTACATCTGGTGGGTTTAAATTTTGAATGTATATTTTGTTGTACCTTATACAACTTTGTATCATTATTATTTTGTCAAGAATCATTCCAGAGGTAAAAAATGTATTTGTTTATTAACTGCCTATAGTCTGTTGATATTTGGTCATTTAAAGAATTTTTCGTAAATTGGTCTACTTTTTCATTTCCATTTATATTTAAATGGTTCGAAATCCACAGAAACTTTATTTTGTTATTAAATAGTAATCCGAATAATGTTTTCAATGGTTGAACGATTACGTTTTTATTAAGTTTGTCATTCAGACCTTCTAATGCACTTTTACTATCAGTAGTTCACTGGTATATATTGAAGAAAATTTATATATTCGTTATTTTATTACAAAATGTTCACTAAAAACTGCGAATCCAGCTTTTCCGTTAATGAAAAAATTGTCGGAAAATAACGAGGCTATGGTTTTAGTATCCACACAGGATTCATATATCATTTTGTTAGGGTAAGCAAGTGAAAAATTAATAATTATATCTGTATTGACCCAGGGTTCACTAAGCGAAAGAAGTTTGTTCTCTACGGTATCAGTATTGATGTTGTTTTTTGATATGATTTTATTGAATTCATCAACAGCCATTAGATAGAAAGGAGTATGTTTGGTATTTTTTGACCTTAATTTATTTATTCTTGTAGTATTTGTAGTCTTAACATACAGGAGATGATTTTGTAAGGCAAAGACTTTTCAAATATATCTAAGTAGGTATTTTAATCTTCCTGGATAATGAGGTGGACACGACGATGTTACATGTATACTTTTATGATATTTTGAACAATTGAACATACCTTCGGAAAGGTTAATTTGTCGAGTTTCTCAGTATAAGTTTTATTTGTAAGGTTTTACATACAAATATGAAAAAATTCAAAATAGTACATTTGTGAAAAATTGAAAAACCGTTGTCTTGAGTTACAAAACATTTATTTTGATATATATCCCACTCCCATCCAGCTAAGCGACCAAAAATCTCTTAAAGGAAAAAATCCTAAGCTTTCTTATGAAAAAAAATGCACTTTTTCAAAAAAAAAAAGGCAAAAAATGCTTTGATTTAGCAAAAAAAAATCTAAAATTTTTTTTTTTTTTTAAGAATTTTTTTCGGAAATATTGAAGAAATAGCTATCTAAACTATTTGGGAGAAAATTTTCTAAGAACAATAGGTAATAAGTTACATGGATGAGAAAAAACACCTGTTTGGCCAAAATGTCAAATTTTGATCCCCTCTAACTCAGAGAGATCTGGACAGATCTTGTGGAAAAATTGTGTTTAAACTACTATGCAATAGGACTAACCTTGGTGCAAATTTCATTCCGATCCGAAGACATCGGTTTCAAAAGTTGGTGCACATACAACTAGCTGTCCAAAAGGGATTTTTAGATTTAGTTAATATCAAAAAAAATTTTTTTTTAATCGAAAATTATCGAACGTTAACAGATAACGTAATAATATAATTTGAACACTTTTCGAACCCAGCTGAATTCAATATCTTACATTTATACTGATAGCTGACCAGACGGTCTTCACCCCGTGCAACGTTTGGAGAAAATGGAATAAAATCAACCATTAATTAATAAAAAGAATAGGACAATGATTGTAATCAATTGAGTGCTGCACGATACACAACATTTTTTGTTTTCTGCTCCGGAGCGTAAATGAATAGTGAGGATGGTTTCCCAACTCGGGAGCACGCAACATATAGCTGGCCATATAAAAAGCATGATATTTCCAGTAACGGTTCTTGTTTATTGCAATCGTAAGTGCAAGTTTCACTGGGAACTGGGAACAAGGGAATTAAGCATTCTTCTCCTTGAACCACCCTTTGAAAATTTTTGCCACTATCCCATTATTCATTAATTTCATCACAATCAGTCGGGTTCCATTGCATAGTTTCAAGGCATGAAAATTTCTTAGAACACAGAGCAAACTTTAAGGCATATATGATGAGGCGGCATTACAGACTAGTCCAAAGAGTTTAGGAACTCCACCGGATAATTCACGACATCGTCTTCATTTTCAACCCGATCGATCGATATATATAAATGAAACTCGCCCGAAATTTGATGCTAAATCATCTAACTAAAATCATTGGCATTAATATTCTACGAAAATTTTGGCCAATCTTCGGATAGAGTTAAGAGATTAGTTCATTTTTCGTTGAATTGAATTGGCAAATGGCAGCTGGAGTTGATACTAAACCACTACTAAACACAAAGTAACTGCCGGAATTTTTTCATCCCCAATTCTCTGCAATTCTTTGAAGAAAGCTTCTTCCATTCTATCCTGTTGCAGGAATACTCGCATATCCATAGTCAATGGAATGTTTTTACGTATCGCCACGAATACAATGACTTCAGACATGCGTTTAATTAATCCGCTGCTATTGATTTCGGAATCACGGAAAGTTTTTGTCTGAAGTCTTCTGCCAACAATATCATCACGCCACCAAAGCTACGATTATTGTTGCGCAATACTTTCAACGTTCAATCCAGTGCTACAAATGATCGTTTGTGCGCCATCATGCACTCATCTCTTATGACCAACTTAAAATTTTGCCCTGGATGATTGCTTTGAAATGTTGCAAATAGGATTTTCGTTGATTTTCAAGTTTAACGGAAGCTTCAGTGCTGAATGTCTTATTCTTCCACCTTTCCATAGTGTTGCATCAATACTACCGGTATACGAGGCAAACACAGTTACACCCTCAGCAAATATTGCTATTAATATCAATGCTATCAGGAATGTCTTCCCAGTTCCGCCTGGCGCATCAAGGAAAATTAGTCCACTATTTCCACTATCGATAGCATTTATCAGTTGATAATATGCACTCTTTTGCTGTTCATTCTAGTATGGTACTTGTTGTTGCAAAGTTGTCATGTCGTAAGCACACTTGTATTCCAACTCACGGTTCAATGCACTTCCAGTTTGAAGATTTGGGGCTGGCATATGAATTTCAATCAATAGTTTGGCATTCATAAGCAAACACAAATCTACTATCAATACTAACGCTTCATTGTTGATTATCTTTCATTTGTAATTCAAAATTCCCTGATTGAATCGATTGATTGTCGCTGTTTTGATGAACCATCATTCGACATGCGTAAAAGTTCGTTGAACTTACCTTTATATTTGTCTCGGTCCCTAAAAATTTACAATATGTATATATGCGTGACAATCAAAATTGTGTTTTTGCACTAACCATTGGCCGGATTTATCATATTATAACTAAAGTGATATCCGTCTTCAGTTCATTCTGTTCGTGTGACATTTGCTGCGATTGGCGAACTATTTTTCTCTTCGCCGATTTACTTCATCTTGTGAATATCCAAGAAAATATATTTGTAGATATATTTGTGTTTTTGATCTGGATGCGGTAACAGCGATCCAGCAAGATGAAAAATTTGCCCATGAATCTGTATAGTTGAAGACAGATTATTTAGTTTCTGTCCTTTGTAGGCAGATTCCAGCACTCAAAATTCAAGTGGAAGTTCTAGGCAATTTTATTTTTTCATTTAATAGTTAAATACCCTAAAGGTATGCTTCACAATTCAGCTCATTTTGAATGAAGGAAACAAACTCAACACATTAACACAAACAACCCTTACAGGAAGCCTGGGGTCAAGTGTCCCCAAGTCACCGCTTTTGTTTACTATTTGGTTTACATTGTCAACTAAGCGTCTACACTACTTACTTTACTGTATCTGACAAAAAAAATTTCCATACTGAAGTTGGAAGTTCTGTTTCTTCTTGATGTCAATAGTTTTGTTTGAAAACAAGTAAGAAAATTATAGTCGGTCTAGACCGACTATAGGATACCCTATACCATGCGTTTAGAGACCCTACCCCATAGGCCCAACTAACTGGACATAGAAAATAAGCATAAACCAAATTTGAGTGGGATTTTTATAAATTTTTTTGACCGCAGATATGAAAAAGTTCATACCGGATGCTATATCTATATGGGGACTAGGCCTAAAAATAGGTCGATCCTGACCTTGTATGAATGGATCCTGACAAGAGACCTTATATTTTGCAAAAATATATACAAACAAAATTTGAGAAGAATCAGTGAAATATTTTTGTTTTTTGATAGATTTTGATAGTGAAGATCGGGAAGCAGCTCTATATAGGGCCTATGGCTAAGAGTTATCCAATAGGGATAATTTTTGGACTACTGATTAATGGATGTAATATATACATACAAACCCAATTTGACTAAGATTTGTATGATAATTTGGATCTTATGGCAATATTTGTTGATTTTATAGGGGTCATTTGTATGGGGGCTAGGTCTGCACATGGACGGATTCTCACCAATTTCAAGAGCGTTCATCCCGTGGCTGACAAAAGATAAAATGCCAAATTTCATCAAAATATATGCATATTTGCGACCTGCAGTTTGATTACAAGCTTTACATGGACACACAGACGGACGGACGGACGGACGGACATCGTTAAATCGAATCAGATAGTGATTCTGATTCGATCGGTATAATTAAAGATGGGTCTAGGTCAATTATTTTTGGTTCTTACAAACAGCAGCACAAAGTCATTATACACAAACCAGGGTATAAAAACGTAAAAAGTAAACGAAGTTATAAAAGAAATGTGAAAGAACAATCAAATTTGTACAAGAATATCTGGTTCCAATGTCTACATATGGTCCCATGAGAACTACCAAATCACTAGTAAATCTCTGGTTCCAATGTCTACGTATGGTCCCATAAGAACTACCTAGCCACTACCTAATCAACGTACATGTTAAATGTCTATAGAAAATTATATTGTCTGGGGTATAGTTGGCCAGTAGTACTGGTGACATTTCCTGCAGGGAAATTAACAAATTTAATAAGCACACACACAGCATTGTATAATTTTATGTATATGTTAGTAGCAACTTTAAACGATCAGAACTCCAAAAAATATTCCAGACGATGAAAATCTGTAAATCTGAGTAACAGCTATTATTATTTTCGTGTTTTATATGTTCAGTGTTATATGGTAAATGTAATATATCTTGTTTTAAATGTAATTTTGAAAATTGTAAGTTTTAATGTTTTTGGTAAAATATTTGTGTAATAATATGATGTTTATTATAATTAAATAGACAAAATCCCCAGAAGAAATCGACAAAAAATCGAAGAAACGTCGCACCGTGGCGCCAGTAGAGCAAAATTTTCATGTGCGCCGACGAAGTTTTGAATAAACCCATGTTATAGGAAACTTTTCAACGATTTCAAATATGCTACTCTTAGTAATATCACATTTTTAGTTTAGAAGATATAACCGTTCAAAGTTGACCGACTTTCGATTTTCAAAAAAACACACAATTTTTAGTCAATTTGTTGCGATTTCAGGTGTAATATCACGAAAAATAGGTAACGAATCGCCTTATTTTTTGTTTCTATTGATTGATGTATTTATTAAATGTATGATGATAAAAAAAATTGACTATTTGCTTTGTGTTTCTCCTGGTAAATCACTATTTAAAAACTATCTGTTTTTTCACAATTTTTCAATTTTGACGGAAAATAAAAAAAATCCATATTTTGCTATATTTGCCATATTTGCAAAACATGTTTTTTGATTATATCTTTACATAATTCAAAAGGTTTTATCTGCCCGTACGTGCCCGTTTGGCTTCTAGGGGTAAAAAAGTTTAAAAAGACATGGTTGCAGAAATTCTATGGCGTGCATCCCTTACATGATTTGACTGACAGTAGTTTGATCTAGTAGTTTGAAAATTGCATTTTAAGTCGGTGAGCCTCTGTGAGCCTCTGCCAAAGTTTACTCCCAATATTCTGTTACAGACATAGGATGCACAATAAACTTCTCATTGAAATTCGCAGGTACGCACCTCACTTAAAAATTACTTTGGAGTACAAATGGTCAAGAACAATATTGACTTATGGTTCCTCCAGGTAGGCACAAATCTTATTGAGACACGAGCATAATATCAAAATTGCATAATTCAGCCTAAATCCATATGTATGCAGGGAACAGGTAAATTTTTAGGCATGGTAGCATAAGCCTATATATTGCAAAATATGCATAATGCCTGAATTAGTCTACGACTGAAAGTTGGCGCAACAAGTACTGAAACCATGGCGTTAAACAATTTAAGTACTGAAACCATGGCGTTAAACAATTTTAAATTATTTGAACTGTTTAGAAGGTCAACCACACCAAAGTTTTTCACGGAAGCTGCTTAAGAAGAACTTGATAGCTTATACGGAAATATTGAGAGAAGCGAAATTATAAAAAATAATTTTTATCTGATATATGCAAATATTAAGGCAAAATGGGTGAAATCTAATCGAACCATTCAGAACTTCAACTCCAAATACGAGGACCGGCTTAATGAAGACACCATCCTGGATATATTGGCAGTAGATAAACCCACCACATCAACCAGAGGAGCAAAAGGAAGGCAAAAAAAAAAAGTATTGAGGAGTGTTCAATTTTCACAAGAAAGACGAAACTTGCCGATGCCACCAATGACTTGACCACGAAGCATTTATCGGACGCGCTGTCTATTCAATATACAAATTATAGTGAAAGAGTTAGGTCGCAGATTACAAAATCTGTTGCTGATGCAAGCCCACTGCAACTAAAAAGGATTAAGGAAAGCATTCCCACGCCCACAAAAGCACACATTAAAAAGTATGGTTGCGAAGAAGCCTTGGCCTTGTTTATGGACTTACAACTTTCCAAAGAAATATATGAGATACTACGGGCATCCTTGATGCGACACGAGGCTGACGTTTTACCAGAATACAAGCATATTACGCAAGCCAAAATAAATCCACGACCACTGCATACGGAGTTTACGGAAGTCTCTGTGAAAGCCAATCTGCAGGATCTCATGGGCCATACAGCAAAACTGTTGTTGGAGAGTCTTCCTGAAAATGAGGTGAAAATTCTTTCTGAGAAACTGATATTGATCAGCAAATGGGGCTGCCATGGATCATCCGGACAAAGCATTTATAAGCAAAGGATATCTTCCGATGACGCTACAATATCGGACGGAAATATGTTTATGGCATCTGTTGTTCCTTGGCAGCTAAAATCTGATGTTTCCCTATACTGGAAAAATCCACGTCCGTCATCAGTGCATTATTGCCAACCAATAATGTTTCAGTTTGCAAGGGAATCGGCAGGACTCATAAGGACCACGGTGAAGGACATTGAAGAACAAATAAGCAAGATTAAGCCTACAAAGCTGCAAATTGGGGAAGGAAAATATATTGAATGCAATTACGAGTTCCACCTGACCATGGTTGACGGAAAAGTCGTAAATGAACTGACAGGAACAACCTCAACATTGTCATACCCGATTTGCAAAAAGAGTCAGAAGAACTTTGGTAATTTAAACGATTCTACAAACGAGGAGAATTACGAATATGGAATGTCACCATTGCACGCAAAGATAAGGTATATGGAGTTCTTGCTAAAACTGGCTTACACCCTACCACAAGAAGAGGAAAACTTCGATGAAAATACATCAATAAAGGATAAGGAAAAGATCAGAAAGAAGCTTTTTTTAAACAAGTTGGAGTAAAAGTAGACTGTCCCAAGCACGGATACGGTAACTCAAACGATAGAAACACTTCTAGTAGATTTTTTGAAGATGATGAGGCAGTAACTAGAATCACTGGAATTGACAATCAAATCGTGAAAAGATTGGGAATGATCTTGAATGTTTTAAACTCAAAGAAAATGTCAATTCTATAAAATATCGAGAATATGCATCGAAAACTGCATCTCTTTAACAGAAATATATCCACAGAAGAAGTTGACCTCGACCGTCCATAAAATATTGGCGCATGGCAAAGATAGAATTGAGTACCAGTCTTTGCCAATTGGAGGGCTTTCTGAAGAAGCACAGGACTCTCTTAACAAATTTTATAAAAAATATAGATTGCAGGACACATTCTAAGCATCAAGGGTAAGGCAAAATGAGGACCTCTCACGAATAGAGTTAAAAAATAATTATAGTTTAGAAATGATTAGTCTTTTAGATATAGCTTCTCTTAAGAATTCTGATGAATATTTTACAGAAAATTGAAAAAATAAATTTAAAAAAGAAGTAATTCTTTTTTTAGTTTGTTGGGTAATAATTTAAAACATAAAACCCTAAAGAAAAAAAATAAAAACCATCTAAAAATTTAAAAATATTTTTTTTTAGTTACCATAAAATTTATTTTTCTACAAATTTTAACTTTGGTAACCCATAAGTAGGCATCTGCAAAGCGTAGCACCCTTTCCAAACGCTCATTTCATAGGCTGAACAGTTATCTATCATATGCTGTTCAATTATGTTATTCGGTTCAAAAGATATGATTTTTGCAACGAAAAAACTCAAATGGCGCCACTGTGCGTCGGGAAAAATTGTAATGAAATTGAAGTTTTAATTACAGCAAGACATTTTAGGTCTTACTAGCTAAATAAAAATAAATGAAACAACATAAAATTGACCAACCAACCATCTAAATAAAAAGAAATACCTTTGAAACGATAAATTTTTTGTTAAAATCGGGGTACACCTGTGAAACTTGCATCGGTCACAAGAACTCGCCTTGCCTATTAATGTTATAGATTTGTTTGAGTATCGTGTGTGGTGTGTCAGTGTCTTTTGTGGTGTTAGTATTGGTGTATTAACCTTCATTGGTTAAATTAACTTGAATGTTGGATTTACAATTTCACCACCAAACGATGTCATTTGAAAACAATCGCTATACATCTTTACGTGTTGTAAGAAATGGTTTGAATTATATGAGATTCACCGTAAAGCAGCGCGCGAAATGGCTCTGGTGGTGGAATAAATTCCAGTAGTTTTATCTTGCCGCCAGCGCAACACAATCCAGGCGGTTCATTCTCAAATCTAACTGCATCGTGTGTGAACTGTATTGAATGTTGGGCTCAAATCGAAAGGCTGAACGCTCAGTGTTCACCAGAATAATTTGTTGTTGCCTACGTAGTCGTTCAATGATCGCACGCTGTGATCTGGCTTCATCACTTTGCCAAGCACGAACTTCTCTTGTTCTCAATCGTTGTTGCTCATTGTATGCTTCGTTGATCTCTTCTGACTATCGCATACGATTTTCAACCATTCTGGTTCGAACTGATTTCCTTTCAATAGCACGTTTCTCTTCCGTTCGACGTGCTGCGATATTTTGATGCCACGTTGCATTCTGAGAACTCCGGCCGATGTTACCATGAACTCGTGTTGGCATCGTAACATAGATTCAATAATAGATTCCATATTCAATTAGTTGGGCCTAAGAGATGGTTCTCTATACGCATGGTATAGGGTATGGTATAGTCGGTCTAGACCGAGTATAATTTACTTGTTATATGTAAGATAAAATTTTAAAAACAGTCAAAAGTTAGGAAATCTCGCTCACCCAGAGACACTGTTACTCACTTAAGGTTTAAGCTATTAGAACATTTTTTAAGTGATATACTTGTCATATTTCTGATTGAATTTATTTGCTAATCATACAATTAATAGAACTCGTTTTCACTCTTCCAAATTTTTTAAGCTAAGAGAATTCCCTACCCAATACATAAATTTTAAAATATATTTATATGGTTGTTAGCAGCTGCTTTTAAGCTTCGTTATTTATTTACTTATTTGCACAAATTGTGCAATAAAATACCATATTGTTGCTGCTATGGTAAAAATCCAACTATTCGACTTTCATTTTGTGTATCATGTCTCAACAGAACTCTTTGTCTTAAGTGTTGATCTTGTGTGGCCATTAATCATTTTTAATTGCTGTGAATGTTACGCTCCTGTCTTGTTGGTATTGAGGTTTTGCCAATTTTGCCATGTGAAAAGTGCTAAAGGTAAATGGATTTATTTACCTTTTGCAAACCCTTTGATATATTGTTTACTTTATGTGAATTTCTAATAAAATTAAAAATCATTTGAATTTAGTTCATAGCCCCAGAAATTCTAATTTATTTATGAAAACTTCATCTCTTTGGAGTTAATAAATAAAAAACATTATCGGTTAGCAGCCATTGAGATTGGTGTGGAAAAGTAATGCTATAGAGTTGTTTAATATTAAATATGTAACAACTAGGTCAATTGTTTAACATTACTAATGTTGTCTACATTTGTTATACCGAAATGAGACTCTGAGTCACATTTGAAGTCTGATCTTTAATTTTTTTTTCGTATTATAAATATATGGCCTGCATGCAATGTTTTGTATATATGTATATATGTATGTATATTGTGCTTGTTTCTATACTATAAATACTTGATTTTGAACTATAAATAAAAACAGTAACATTTAAATTATTCCCATGATCCTTGTAAGTGCCTGAGAAATACATGCTAAGTAGTATGTTTAGATACAAAATCAAGAAATAAGCTTTGGTTAAATACTTCAACATATGGGTAATATATCATTACCATATAAAAAAGAGATATAATATGTAGCAATGTATGAGACTTTGCGAAATTAATTCAACTGGGATTAGATGTCGTAAAACAGATTTCCTATCCATTTAGCATGAACTGAAAAATATTCAAATTTGGTGCAGAATAACTACTAAATGTTATTTGGGAAAACTCTAAGAATATGCAAAATTTTTTCTGTTTTATAAAAAAAGGTATTCATATCCGTGAAAAATTATTTATTGTCTTTAACAATCACATTCAAAAAGGTTTTACTTAAACATCATTTTGATTTTTTTTATACTCTTTCTTTTAACTCATACTCTCTGTCTGTCTGTCTGACGGTCAATCCCATTCCACCTTATCCAATTGATCTGAAACTGGGCCCATAGTCTTGTTGTGAAAACAGATTAATTTGGGGTAGTCACGCACAGTCACGCAAAGTCACGCACTATCACGGAGAAATTAAAAACTCATATGGATACGGAAAGCAAGAGTGTTAATAAAAACTTTGTTTTTTGGGTTAGATTATTTTTTGTTCCATTTCAATAAATTTTATTTATTTTTTTTTTTTTTTTAACATAAAATCCTAAAATTATTTTTTTAAATTACTTCTAAGTAATGAAGTATTTAGTTTGAGATCGAAAATTAAAATTAAATTTTAGTTAATAAAATTTCTGTTTAGCAGAATTTAGGTGAAAATTTTCATGGAACGGATTTGCTAATGTAAAATTGTTTCTGTTTTAATTCAAGCAAAATTAAACAAGTAAGAAAATTATAGTCGGTCTATACCGACTATATGATACCCTATACCATGCGTTTAGAAACCCTATCTCTTAGGCCCAACTAACTGGACATAGAAAATAAGCAAAAACCAAATTTGAATGGGATTTTTATTAATTTTTTTGGCTGCAGATATGAAAAAGTTCATATCGGATGCTATATCTATATGGGGACTAGGTCCAAAAATGGATCAATCCTGATCATGTTTGGTAAAGTCTCTTGTATTTTGCAAAAATATATACAAACAAAATTTGAGATGAATCAGTGCAATATTTTTGTTTTTAATAGATTTAAGTGAAGATCGGGAAGCAGTCTATATGGGGCCAAAGGGATCATTTTTGGACTACTCATTAATGGATGTAATGAATGCATACAAACCCAATTTGAGTAAGATCTATATGACAATTTGGATCTTATGGCAATTTATGTCGATTTCATAGGGGTAATTTGTATGGGGGCTAGGTCTAAACATGGACCGATTCTCACCAATTTCAATAACGTTCATCCCGTGGCCGACAGAAGCTGATATACCAAATTTCATCAAAATATATTCATATTTGCGACCTGCAGTTTGATTACAAGGTTTACATGGACACACAGACGGACGGACGGACGGACATTGTTAAATCAACTCAAAAAGTGATTCTGATTCGATCGGTATAATTAAAGATGGTTCTATGTCAAATATTTTTGGTTGTTACAAACAGCAGCACAAAGTCATTATACCCAAACCACATAGTGGTATAGGGTATAAATACAAAAAGTATATCTACATCATGGTGATTGCAATAATAAAAATTTTGGTAGTATGGAGCATAAAAAAAAGAAAATCTAATACCAGCAACAATGGACGCCTTGTAGGCGAATATTGCTGGTTTTAATCGTTTTCAAATATTAATGTATTGATCTTTTGAATAATAAAATTGTTTCATTAAAGTTTAGTTTTTGTGCTATTTTCTAAAATTTTAATTTCTATCGGGCTCAAAAAAGCACGCTTGCATATACACTTTACATAAACCAATCGTTCACATGTACAAAAAAAAACTTCGTTGATACATATCTATATGCGTAAGTTACATGTAAACAATTTTCACAATTTTTGATTTTTTATATAAAATTTTATCCGATTTCCTCTACATATTCGTATGGCTTTCCGCTTCTCATAGGCCTAGGGACTCGAACTTCAATACTAACTTGCTCGGAGTAATGAAAAAGATATTATGTTAGTTTTTATGTATTGTCGATCTTGTGTTGTAATAATAATTAGTTATTTATAGTTCGGTTCGAGATCATGTACACATTTTCTAATACTAGAAAAGATAATACTTTTATGCAATGTAAGAGAAATTTGGAAAAAATTGAAGACAGCGCTAGATGGAGTAGCTACTTTCGAACAAAGCGACTTGTTCATCTTCAGCATCCTTCTGCCTATTGCTTCAACTCATGCTTAGTCAACTATTTAACTCAACATTAGAAAGAAAAGAACATGAGAAATGTTTTTTCTTTCTTTTCATACGAGAGTCAGAACGAACAAGCAGAGTTTTTTCCAATTTATAGCTTTCTCTACATTAACATCGCTTTGATCAATTACAAATCTCGTAATGTGAAAAAAGCTCTTTTTGTTTTGCCAAACGTCCCATAGATGGGAACTGTAATGACATGTGAAATCTTAACAGATTTATCACAATTGCATTGGACCGTATGTTTTGTATGTTAGTTTTTATGTATTGTCGATCTTGTGTTGTAATAATAATTAGTTATTTATAGTTCGGTTCGAGATCATGTATACATTTTCTAATACTAGAATAGATAATGCTTTTATGCAATGTAAGAGAAATTTGGAAAACTCTGCTTGTTCGTTCTGACTCTCGTATGAAAAGAAAGAAAAAACATTTCTCATGTTCTTTTCTTTCTAATGTTGAGTTAAATAGTTGATTAAGCATGAGTTGAAGCAATAGGCAGAAGGATGCTGAAGATGAACAAGTCGCTTTGTTCGAAAGTAGCTACTCCATCTAGCGCTGTCTTCAATTTTTTCCAAATTTCTCTTACATTGCATAAAAGTATTATCTTTTCTAGTATTAGAAAATGTATACATGATCTCGAACCGAACTATAAAGAAAAAGATATTATCCTAACCTAAATGATTTAATTTCTAAATGAGCGTGATTTGAACAGACAGACAGACAGACGGATAAATGGACAGACAGAATTTATATAACCTTCAATTCTTTTTTTTCTCAGCTGTGTAGAATTGTAGAATAGTAATATTATATTGGAGCTGCATATTTCAGCAACCCAACTCCGATAGTTGTCAGCACTCTGCTGGGAAGTTATATGGGAGTTATAATGAGATTATACTGTTGATTGTAATTACAAAAAATGTTTGACCTAGACTCATTTTTTATTATACCAACCGACTCAAAATCACTTTCTGAGCCAATTAAGCTATGTAAGTTCGTCCATCCGTCCGTCTGTCCGTCAGTCCATCTGTTTGTCCGTCTGTGTGTCGATGTAAAGTTTGTTATCAAACTACATGTCGCAAATATGAATATATTCCGATGGAAATTGGTATATGGCGATCCAGCGGCCATATAACGAACGCTATTGAAATTGGTGAAAATCGGTATATGCTCAAACCTAGTTCCCATACAAATGACTCTTATGAGATCGACTTAAATGCCATGAGAACTAAATTATCATATAGATTTCGTTTAAATTGGGCTTTTGTGTATTTATTACATCCGTTAATGAGTAGTCCAAAAATAAATCGTATAGCATAATTGTTGATACAGGACCCATATACTGCTGCTTACCGACCTTCACTTAAACCTATTAAAAACACAAACATTGCACTGATCTTTTCAAACTTGGTTTGTATGTGTTTGCAAAAAATATAAATGGCTTTACCAAATATGGTCAGTATCGGTCCATTTTTCGACCTAGTCCCATACACATAAAGCATCCGATATGAACTATTTCAGAATCAAACTCAAAAAAATTAATAACGGTACCACTCAAAATTTTTTTTTTTTTTTTGCTTATTTTCTCTATCGATTAGCTGGACCTACCAATTCTCTAAACGCATAGTTGGCCTAGACCGACTATAATTTTCTTACTTGTTAATTTAGTAATTGTGTTCTACTTTTAATATTTTTCGCTAAGCCAAGTAATTGATAAAATATTGTAGAAAGCAGTTCAAAATACTGTCGCTATTTAATATTCTAAATATTTCCGCTTCTAATATTGCTTCCTTATTAAACCAGTGTTATCTACAACTATTTTAAGAAAGAAATTTACTCATAAATTGTTTCATGTTTTCATTTCATATCAGCATTTATTAACTCTACTTGTGTGGCAAGAGCTTTGAAAATCCACATTATATTCATATGATTATTCATTGAATATAGCATTACACGGGTCTCAAAATGTGCCTACGAACTTACTTCATGTCATATTTATGCAGTTTCTAGCAACTTTTTTCTTAACTTCGAAATGCATTGTATTTTACACTCATCTGTGCTATATGATGATTTGTTTATTATAACTTTTACGTTTGGCTGTAGATATGCCTCAATTCGACTTCTCCCGGCTGCATTAACGCGTATAGTATTCTCCATAATTTTTAAAATCTTTTTAAGAGTTTCTTGAGCCTCCTCAGATAGTTGGCCAATTGGCAATAATGCATGTGATACTATTTCTGGCCCGTGAATACAGAATTTATGTAATGTGAGAGGCATACAAAACAACGGGTAGGGCTTAACGAAGCGTATGACCGTGTTGTGAGTACAGTTCATAAACTTTTCAACTTTCTTCAACTTCGTTCCATGAATTCTTTGTTCACTTTTGTAATTTCTTCAGAAAAAAACGACAATCAGAAAAAAAAAAACGTCTGGCACTGTTAGAGTTTCCAAAGCCTGGCTTCGGTTGATCAACGATTAGCCCAGTATTCCTCTAAAATCTCTTTTAATTCTTAATTTTGCATCTGAAAAAATTTTTCTGTCATCATCTGATCTAGCAGGCCATTTGATTGGAAATTTTTATGATAAGTCAAGAAGACATTCAGAAAATCGTAACCAGCCATAAGATTCTATATTTACTTCTTTCATTCTATCAACTGAATTAACTTGTTGCATCACAAACGTAACACTTTTGAATAGATATATGGTATCCGTTAAAGAATTACAGACCTTTCCATCAATCAACACCAACATTATTTTGTGATTAATTTTTACTGATCGTTATCCTTTTACAACCATAGTATCTGAAGGTAGTTCAGTGTCGGTTTCTATACGTTCTTTTTCAAGTTTTTAAATGAACAATGAACAGGAGTTAGCTATTGCGATTGCAACATATTTTGATTTGCAACTACGTATTTTTAAAAGAAAGTTAAATATTTTTAATCCACAAGCTGAAATTCCATATAATATTTACTATGGAAACAGTTTTATCCCCTCTCACCCGAAAACACTTTGAAATTCTATATTTATTTCAAAAATACCTATTTTTGGGGATAATCTTCAAAATTAATTTTAAAAATATTTTTACAATATATTACAAAAATACCTGAAGTTAAAGCTTCATTTTAAAAAAAGTTTTCATTTTAGAACAGATAACCAAAAAATATATTTGAAATTAGCGAAAATTATTTAACTTTCAGAGAGTATAACCAAGAATCATATATAGATGAGGATGTGCAAACTGCAATTTGGGCATCATGAAACTGATAATGCAAGAGCGGCAGATCTCAGAATGTTCATTTTAACTCACATTTATGAACAAGAGTGGCAGACCTCAGAGTATTCATTTGGCATAACATTGAAACGTAATATCGTAAACATTTTTTGGCGAAAATATGAAATTGGAATTGTTTTAAAAATATGCAATATACTATATTATATTATATTATAATTTGGAATAAAAAATAAAAATTTTTGTAAGAGTATATAAAGTTTTTGTTTTATATTTAGGAACTTTTTGCTTTTAAATTAATTCATCAGCATAAACATTGCCTTTATTTTATTAAAAAAAAAGGAGCAGTAACAAAAAAATCTCTTTTTGAATCTACGTAGTGGCCCTGAAAATGGCCTTTTTTATATTTTGTAGACCTGAAAAGGCCCTTTTTTATATTTTTATATTTCTTTTTGGCTATGAAGAAGGCCTTTTATATGTATGTTGAATTTCGCAACGTAGCATATTCCGTCAAAGCATGGATATCCCAAAGAGCTATATAATGAAAAAAAAAAAAACTGAATATTTTATTAATAAGATTACAAAATGTGCTATCATTTATAATCGCGCTGTATTTCTTTTTTTCCCCCTTTCCAAAACCAATTTGTAATTTTGTGGTAAACTAAATTTTTTAAGAAATTTAAATTTTTTAAAGAAAAGGTACTATTCTATAAAAATTTACTATTTAACAAAGGTAATTTTTTAAGAAAACGTACTTTAAAAAAATATTTTTATCAGAAAATAAAAAAATATTTTTATCAGAAAATATATTTTTTCAGAAAAGGTGTTTTTAAGAAAATCGCCCTTTTAAAGAAAGGGTACTTTTTAAGAATAGGTACCTTTTATTAAGAAAATGTACCTTTTTTTAAAAACCAACTTTTTTAAAAAAAGATACTTATTAAGAAAAAGTACTATATAATATATGATTCTTGTGGTAAACTAAATTTTTTAAGAAATTTAAGTTTTTTAAAGAAAAGGTACTATTCTAAAAAAATGTACAATTTAACAAAGATAATTTTTTAAGAAAACGTACATTAAAAAAATACTTTTATCAGAAAATCGCCTTTTTAAAGAAAATGTACTTTTTAAGAAAAGGTACATTTTTTTAAGAAAAGGTACCTTTTTTTTAAAAACGAACTTTTTTAAAAAAGGATATTTATTAAGAAAAAGTACTATATAATATACTTTTTAAAAAAGGTACTTCCTTATCAAAAGGTACTTTTCTAATAAAATATATTTTTTTAAGAACAGCTACTTTTTTTAACAAAATATTTTTGTTTTTAAGAAAATATACTTTTTAAGAAAATCTATTTTTTTAATATGCTTTTTTAAGAAATTGTGTTTTTTTAAGATACGGTACTTTTTTTTAAGAAAAAGTAATTTTTTAAGAAAAGGTACTTTAAAAAAATACGTTTTAAGAAAATATACTTTTAAATTAAAGGTAGTTTAAGAAAAGGTACTTTCTTAAGAAAGCATATCTTTATAAAAAATGTGCTTTTTTAACAAAAGTAACTTATTTTCGAAAAGGCACTTTTTTAACAAAAAAAGGTACATTCAAAAATTGTTTTTTTAATAAAAGTTACTTTTTTACAAAATTTTTTAAACTCTTTCTTTTAACTCAATCTCTCTGTCTGTCTTCGGGCAACCCCATTCCCACTTATCCAATTGATCTGAAACTTGGCGCATAGTCTTGTTGTGACTACATATTAATTTTGGGGTAGTTACGCACAGTCACTCATAGTCACGCACAGTTACGGAGTGATCTAAATGTTATTCCCCTCATTCGATCGATATGAAACTTGGTCCATATACTTGGTGTGAAAAAAAATATTTACTTGGACTTCCTTTCGAATTTTTTTATTTACATTTCTAATTAAGTTTGTGAATTGTTTTCTTTTTATTTTTGAATTTTTTATTTCTTTGTTTTTTGTATTTATTTATTTATTTACAACATTTTAATTATAATTAAAATTATAACTAAGAAAATAAAACACTAGCAGCTGAGGCTATCGGTTTTAGATTAAAATTTTATAATACTATTTACATTTCTATATATTATGTTTTTATATTTTATTTGCTAAATTTGTGTATTCAAGAAATTTAGTTATTAGCTCAATGTTTAATTTTGATGGAATTTGTAAAATTTCTGTAGTGTTCAGTTCTCCAAATATTAATTCACGTACATTTGATAGATACGAACATTCGTTAAGAATATGTTTAACCGTTAATGGTTGCTGGCGACAGAAATTACAGATCGGTTGGGGTGTCTTCTCGATCATGTACCTATGGGTAAGGCGTGTATGTCCAAGGCGTACTCTGGTATACAATTTGTTCATAAAAACGGTGGTGGTTGTTGGAAATAGTAAGGGTAAGCCATTAGGGTTAATTTCCTTGTATAAGTGTGTATATTGATCCCATGCAATTTTATTTTTCATAATGATATAATTTTTTGCTTTTTTCTTAAAATTGTCTGTAGTTTGTGGTGTATGATATAGTAGTGGTGCTAATATGGCCTTCTTTGCAGCATCGTCTGCAAATTCATTTCCGCATATACCGCCATGTCCAGGGATCCATAAAATTTTAACTCTGTCTGCTATTTTAATTATAATTTGTTGTATGTTTTTGACAGTTTCGTTTTTGCAGTAAGTGTTTTTTAGGGCTTGGAATAAGCCTTGGCTGTCAGTTGCAATTATATATTTGCCTCTATTTCCTTTAATTATTTGCAGGCTTTCGTATAAAGCGTAGGCTTCAGCATCAAAAATTGTGTCAGGTTCTGTTAAAAGACCATGGGTTATTAAATTTCCATTTTCTTCTACGACTGCAAATGCTGTTCCATTTGTTGTTTTTGAGCCATCAGTGTAGATTATTTTCCAATTAGTTGTTAGCCATTGATTTGTTATTTCCTTGAAGCATTGTTGATAGACAAAATCTGAAGTGTTTTCTTTTTTAAAATTTGTAAGATAATATAAGAAAATATTATTTTCCAGTATCCATGTTGGTAAATAATTCGTTGACTTATAATTTGTTAAAGTGTATGGTTTGCTCATTTCCCAGACATCTGATAAAGTTGATTTTATTTTTAACGCAGGTTTACGTTTCTTTAAAAGGTTAATTTCATGTTGAAGTAAGTTGTTGTTATTTATGAGTTTTGGAATTAGGTTACATTTTAGAATTTGCTGTCTTTCTTCAATATTTAATACACCTCCTTCGATAAGTAGGTTTTTTGTAGTTGTTGTCCTATAAGCTCTCAAGCTGCATCTAACTGCTGCGTTGAAAATCGTTTTAATTTTGTTTAAATTTGAAGGTGCACATTTTCCAAAAATCGTTAGACCATATTCAATTTTGGATCCCACTATGAGCTTTGTAGCATTCATGAGTACATTACCTGACTTTTTTGTGAAGCAAGGTATTTTATTATGTTAAGTCTTTTTTGTAGATTTGACCTTAAATATTCACAGTGATGTTTAAATGTGTGTCTATTATCGAAAATGATGCCCAAAATTTTAAGCTGTTTTAAGTTTTCAATACGAGTTGAATTAAGAAAAATTTTTGCTTCATTGCAGTTATGTTTTTTTACATATGTGTAGGTGTTTACATTTGTTTATCGATATTTTTGAGCCAGAGGTTTTAGACTAAGTGCCAATTAATTCCAATATATTTTCAAAATTCTACTCGATAGCAATAGTTGTTTTTGCGTTGCTTAATATATAGAGGTCATCAGCATATATACAGTATGGGATTTTTTGATTGTTTAGTATTTGGTTGAGGTTTTCAAAAGCGATTAAAAAAAGTGTTGTTGAAAGAGGTGATCCTTGGGGAATACCGCTAAAGATTGGTTGAGTGTTAGAGATAATATTGTTGACCTTTACTTTTAGTTTCCGATGGCTTAAGAATGATTTTATATAATTAAAAATTTTTGGTCCAATTTTCCATTCATAAAGTTTTTTTAGAACAAGATGTATTCCAATTCTATCAAAAGCTTTTTCGAAGTCTATTGACAGGATTGAGAGATGATTTTTTGTGGATAGATTTTTGCAAATCATGTGGTCTAAGTACATTAACGCATCAGTTGTTCCACATCCAGGTCGAAAACCAACTTGGTTGGGCGATATTTTATTTGGTGTTTGTAAAAACCATTGGAGTCGTCTTGATATAATTTTTTCAAGAAGTTTTCCTAGACAAGGTAGTAAAGATATAGGGCGATAGTTTGAGATTTCAAGAGTAATTGTATTTGGTTTTTTTATTGGTATTACTATTGCAGTTTTGTATGATTGAGGAATTATACCGGTGTCAAATATATTGTTATATAGATTTAAGATTTTTTGTTTTAATATGTTTGGAACGTTCTTTAACATATCGTACGTTATTTTGTCAAAACCTGGGGAAGAGCCTGTTGTTGAGTTTAAACAGCTATAAAATTCGTTTAAATGAATTGGATTTTCCAAATATCTTGCATATTTACTTGGCTCATATGTTATTCTTAGGTTTAAGGAATCACTGAGTTGCGCTTTGTATTCATTTGAAAATTGATCAATTTTCGAAATTTTTGAAAAATATTCCCCAAAATATTGTGCTATTAAATGGGGCTCGTTATATCTTTGGTTATTGTATTCTAATCTTTTGATTACTTTTGGTTCATAGTCCCCAGTTAACTTACGAATACCTGTCCATATATTTTTTATTGGAGTTTTTGGGTTAAGGCTTTTTGTGAGTATTTCAAAACATTGTCTTTTAGCAAGCTTTTTTTGTTTATTAAATTTTGCGTTCTTCTTTTTATAATCTATGAGATTGTTTATTGTCATTATATTTCTAAAGATCTTCCAAGCTTCTTTTTTCTCCTTTTGTAGTTGTTTGAGCTCCTCATTCCACCACGGCACATGTTTTGAGTACTTTGTACCATATGGAGATGTTCGAGGTATAGAAATATTGCAGGCTGAGCGTATTGTTTTTTGAATATTTGCTGCCTCTTTGTTTGCGTTGTTAAATGTATTTGTTGTAGTTGTTGAATTTTCTATATGTTTTCGAAACTTTGGCCAATTCGCAAGGTTGTATTTAAAATGAGTATTTGGTACTGTTTGATATGAAGTATCAGTTCTGGTATTTTTTAAAGTCGTAACTATCGGAAAATGATCACTGTTGAAAAGATTATTTATGACGTTCCAGGTTAGAAGAGGTAAAAGATTTGACGAACAAAACGTAAGATCAATATTGGTTAATGAATTGTGCGTTGAAAAATGGGTAGGTGATTTGTCATTTAATAGAGTAATGTTGTTGTTTATTAAAACATTTTCCAGTATTTTACCTCTCGCATTGTATGTGCTAGATCCCCAAATGGGATTCCATGCATTGAAATCACCTGCGATAATTACCTCTTCATTTGTTGGAATTAGATTTTCAATATCTCTTTCGCATATATTTGTTTCTGGTGGGATGTATATTGATGAAATTCTTATATTTTTCTTCAAACATATAGTGGCTGTGACAGATGAAATGTTGTTTGAGTTGTGTGGAATAAAAGTATGTGGTAAGGTTTTATGAACTAAAAGTCCACAGCCTTGGCGTGAAGTGTTATAAAAATTTTGGAAATATCCAGTGTATTGTTTTGGAACATGAGGATTATCTGAATTTTTAATGTGTGTTTCCTGAAGGCATATGATATGTGGGTTATATTTTTTAATTATTAGTTCTAAATTTGTGTAGTTATAATATTAATATTCATTAATATATTACCAATGGTTTCTTCAGGAATTTGATAAATATATTAAGTGATGATTATTTGTTGTCATTTTTCTTATTTCTTGAGAAGTTGTTGTAATGTTTTACTATTTTCGTTTGGATGCTTTGAATAAGAGAGTAATGAAGGAGTACTGAACGGAGGTGTTTGATTTGATGTTGAGTGTTTTTTGTCTTTAGTTTGTAGTTCTGGTTTAGGGTTTGTTGTTTTTGATGTTGAAGCTTTAGATATAGAGCTTTGAATTGAAGAGTAGTTTGAGTTAGATTTTTCGGGTTCTGTTGTTAAAATAATTGATTGTTGTTCAGAGAGTTGAGATGTGGGTGAAGAGTTTATTTAGTTTACGTGATTTTGAGTTTTATTTGATTCTGTTAAGTTGTTGTTTGATTCTGTTGCTTCGTAATTTTTTGTTGTTTGTTTATTGTGTATTTGTTCTGTAGAATTGTTTTTATTTTTTGCCATATTTGCATATGATATATTTTGTTGATTTGGGTATCGTTGATTGTAAATTCTTTTTGCTTCTCCGATACTACATTTATTTTGTGTTTTTATTTTGAGAGTCTCTTTTAGTTGTGTATATTTTGGACAATTGTAAGATGAAGCGGGGTGATCGCCAAGGCAGTTAGCACACATAACACGAGTACATACTAGTGGAGGGTGTGGAGGGAAATTACAGTTGTCACATGTTTTATTGTTTTTACATCTATTGAGAGTATGACACAAAAGTTGGCAATTTTTGCATCGCATTGGATTGGGGAAGTATTCTCGGACTCGTACAGAGTACCAAGCAATCGTAATTTCAGATGGAATTTTGTACAAATTGAATGAGAGTAGTATTTTACCCATAGGAACTTTTTCGTTTCCTTCTTGTCTGGTGAATTTGTAGATTTCAGTTACACCTTGATCTTTCAGATATTCTAAAATTTCTTTTTCATTTGTTTTAATTAGATTTCGATCATAAATTGTACCTTTACAGGTATTTAGCGATTTGTGTAATGAGATTTCTACATCGCAGAGTCCTCCAAAATTTTTTGTACGTACGAATTTGTCAGCAATTTTTTGTGTTTTAGCTAAGACTAAAATGCCGCCATCTCGTAATAAACTTATGCCAGAGTATTCTTTGCTTATACCTTGCACAGCTTTTTCAATGGCAAATACACTGAAGCCAGTTACTGGTTTCTTTTCATCGGTTGATTTTATGATCACATATTTGGGGTCATTCCCCATATTTTGTTGATAAAGTGTTGGAAATATTTCAATATTGGATTTCGATTTTCTTTTTTTAGTAGGTTTTTTTCCTGTCTCATCTAGGAGACTAAACCTATTCCCCGTAGGGAATGGGTCGTCCACATCCACCTTTATCAATTTTAATTATTTTCTGGAACTTTTGTGGTTTTGTAAATTATGTGGGAAATTAAGGATGTGTGTATATGAGTACAAAAAAAAAAAATTGTAAACTGCGTAAGTAAAAGAGTAATAGAGATTATCGAACAGACACTTGTGTACACGACGGTTGTAAGTCGACGACTGTTTGTTTTTTGAATTTTTTTGTTTATATTTTTACCCTATACCACTATGTGGTTTGTGTATAATGACTTTGTGCTGCTGTTTGTAACTACCAAAAATCTTTGACCTGGACCCATCTTTTATTATACCGATCGAATCAGAATCACTATCTGATTCGATTTCACCATGTATGTCCGTGTGTCCGTCCGTACGTCCGTCCGTTCGTATGTGTGTCCATGTAAAGCTTGTAATCAAACTGCAGGTCGCAAGTATGAGTATATTTTGATGAAATTTGATATGTAAGCTTTTATCCGCCATAGGATGAACGCTATTGGTGAAAATCGGTCCATTTTCAGACCTAGCCCCATACCCCTATGAAATCGACATAAATTGCCATAAGATCCAAATTATCATATAGATCTTACTCATTATTATATCCATTAATGAGTAGTCCAAAGTTATCCCTATGGGACAACCCTTACTCATGGGCCCCATGTAGAGCTGATCCCAATCTGCACTTAAATCTATCAAAAAACAAAAATATTGCACTGATTCTTTTCAAATTTTGTTTGTGTATATTTTTGCAAAATACAAGAGACTTTACCAAACATTATCAGGATCGGTCCAATTTTAGGCCTAGTGCCCATATAGATATAGCATCCGATATGAAATTTTTCATATCTGCAGCCAAAAAAATTAATAAAAATCCCATTCAAATTTGGTTTATCTTATTTTCTATGTCCAGTTAGTTTGACCTAAGAGATAGGGTCCTTCAAGGCCGACTATAATTTTCTTACTTGTTTTAATTTACTTTAATACCCTGTTGCCGTAACACAATTCGTCACAGACGAACGAAAACTTGTATGAAAAACAAAAACAAAATACACAAATTTTCGTTCGTCTGTGACGAATTGTGTTTTTATAAAATAAAATTTTTTAAAAAGATTATACATTTATGTTTCCTTATTTGGATTTTAAATTTGTTTTCAATTTCACATATTTTTTCAACCATTTTGACAAGTTTCATTTCACATAAAACAAAAGTCTTATAAAATTTTTCAAATAAACTTTACTTGATGAAATTGAAACTGTTCAAAAATTGAAATTTTTCAACTTTTTCGCTTTTAGAATTTGTTTTGTTTTCTTATATTAACTATGTGTATGTATTTCTTGTTTCTTACTGTGTGTGTATACCCAGTCAGCATTTGAAAGCTTGTTTTAACAATCTCATTTGAACATCAAGTCATAAAACCGTGTCATAATTTAATTAAATGATAACTGGATTTTTATGTTCTTGCTTCATAACGTGCCTTTTTTCAAGTGAAGAATGTTTTTTTTTTTCAAATGATCTTGCTTATTAGCAATGTGAACATATTTTGCGTACCAATGTGTATGTGTGTGTGTGTTGTGCAAAGTAAAAACTTGAATCTTAAAATTTTTTTTACAAATTTTTATATCGTACATGCATGATCATAAATTTTTGAATATTCTGAGATCTACCCACTCTTGATCCAATTGCAGTTTGTACATCGTCTTCTATATACGATTCTTGGTATGAAAAAAAATTTTTTTTGACAGCTATTGATGGTGAATTTTATTTGCTTAATTCGGTACCAAAACTTCTTACAATATGTTAACTTCAACTTTTGAATTAATCCTCACTTTTGACACATATGATACATTTTTATGTATGTAGTCTGTACGAAGTCTACAGGATCTGTTATGGATTGATCTCACTTCGTATGCGCCAATTTTGTTTATAAACAAAATCGGTAAGTCAAAAATTAAACTCTTCACTGAAAACAATTTTGCAATAAAACATTTAGAACTTACCCTTTCGTAAGTTCCATCTAAGTGAACAAAACGCCCTTTATTTACATTTATGCTCATTGCCTTTAATTAATCACTCTCAATTAAAAAAAGGCACGACAGTATCTAAATTCTTTGTTAATTATCTTATTGAATTTAAAAACTATTGTCAAAAATCTAACCACTATAATATGAAATCTAGCACTCACTGTCTCTTAGTGTTGACAGCCTTGGTTATAATATTGCGTCTAGAATAAGTGTGGAGGATAATAACGATTCGGTATAGCCTAACTTAAAACTATTACTCTTAATTAACTTTATTTATTAAATGGAAACTTAAAGATATATAAAATATTTATGTTATTTTTAATTAATTTTTATTATATAATGCAATATTTGTTTTTATTCAACCCAATGACATAATTTTATTTAATATATAATATATATGATATATACCATATAGTATCCACTCGCATATAAGGGAATGTCGTTTTTTCCATGAGCAGCATTGAAAATATGTTGTGATTCATTTTTGTTCATCATACAGCAGAGAATATACATACGAGTAGACATGTCAAATTTGTGTCACAGTAAATATGTAGTTCAGAATAGCAGACATAACGGAAATTTCAACATAATAGTAACACACATTCGAATGCACACCATTTTGCATAATATACTACGTTTAAAATTTTGAAAGAAGGAAATCATTTGTAAATACTGCATTACATCTGCTGTTTTTGCTGAACGTTGTTCTGTTGAATGTATTGTAAATGCCTTCATTTCAATATTTATATACTATATGTGAATGTTTGTGCAACGTAAGTGCAGTAATTTGTGCATGTATGCATGTGAATAAACACAAATTAACCACAAAAATATGTTTTCATTATAAAACGTGTCATTTTGACTGATAGGCAGTGTTCCGTTTTTTTTTTCTCTTCATTTGAATGAAATAAAAAAATATCTGTAAGCTTGATGAATGTTAATTGAAAACATCATTTCAATGTTTGTTAAACATATACACAATGTTTTCATTTCTCTCTTTTTTTAACAAACGTATTTGGTGTTCTTTTGTAATTATTATAACAAAAGCCATAACGGAAGAAGGAATATTTTAAAACAATTCGTAACACTTCATTTTAGTTACAATCAGCAACTTTGGTAAAAAAAAAATGATTTTTGTATCTCTATCTGACAATTAAAATTGAAATCGAAAGCAAACTTCTGGAATAAAAAAAAAGAAAACATTTCAAGATTATCTTAAAAATGGTTGGCCATAAATTGAAGAACTGTTTATACCCTTCACTCCAGTGTGCAGAGGGTATATATAAGTTTGTCATTCCGTTTGTAATAATTAGAAAAGAAATTTTGGACCCCATAAAATATATATATTTGTGATCCTTATAACAACCGGAGTTGATATAGCGATGTCCGTCTATCCGTCTGTGGAAATCACGATGACGGCAGAATCGCACAGCTATGGTGCTCGTTGACATAAAAAATGATTCACTAACATCCTGATTATTTAAAATCGTCCAAATCGTCCGATTAGGGACCGAGATTTGAATGAAGAACTAAAAAAAGTCTTGAAAAAATATAATTTTCTATGTTGTTCTTGTCACGATCACGCCCTCAATAGCATAGCTAAGGTGATCATTTTTAGTGAGAATGATTCACCAAATTCATGGGAAGATTCCTATTTCAAAAATCATTAAAATCGGCTAACAGGTCCATGGAAATCTCTGAAAAATTAAAAAAAATATGAAAAATATGATGTTTCTATATTGTTCTTGTTGTTCTTCTAAATGTTGTATTGTTGTCATAGCTGGACTTGTTGTTTTGGTGGTCATTGTGGTAATAATATAATAAAAACTAACCCTTTGTACATTTTTTTTTTATCAAATCTGGTAGAAAAATTTAAAAGTTTCCATTGTTTTGGCATCAGTAAAAAAATTTGTTAGATCATTTCTGTCATTACCATGAGCCTGCCTGCAAAATTTCAGATCGAATGGGTCACGGGAAAGGGGCTAAAATCGATACAAAATTTTTTCGACAAGCAGACACTACGAGTTAGTATAAAGGGAGTAAAAATTCACCAACATCTAAAGCAAATAATGCTAAAATACCTAGTTGTTAATAAAAAAAAAAAAAATATATAAATTTAGCAAAAAAAAATTTTATGTATAAATTTATTTAAAGAGAAAACACAAATATAACGTTTGATGTTGTATTTTTTGTGTGTAATATATACATATAAATATGTCCATACACATATTAAATAATACAAATAATATACATATTCATACATATATGTTAGAAATAAATCGGTATATTATTTTATTTACATAAAATTCTGCATTGTGGGGAAAATACATTTCTTTTGCATTAACAGAGTGCACTTCATTTTGCTCAGCATGACTATGCCACAGTAGATGGCGCCACAATTTTCGTTCTAATTAGCTTTGCAATAGTTATTTCTGTTTTAACATGAATGTCAATATTTTCAACTACATATCACACAGAACAATGTTAAGCATATACACGGGTTGGTCTTTTATTTCATACCTTTTTTCATTATTCTTTTACAAATATGAACATAAGTTTGGCATATTAACTTTTTGTTGCCTTTACAAAATAGAGTTACCGAGTTCATCAATGGGTTTTTTTTGCTTTCAAAACAGTTGTACATAGTTATATAGAATTATTATTGTGCTTTACATATAAAATATCTGATTGCGATTACATATAATTTTTAAAAATTTTTAATAATTACTAAAGCATTATTATTCACATAAATACAAAATTCACCTTTTAAATTTTCCATTCAAATTTAAGAAAATATCAATTCAAAAAACTGTAATTAAAATTTCCAACTATAAATTAGAAAATATTACTTAAATAGTTTTATGACTGTCATTAAGATGTATGTATGTACTTAGTGATTCAATTAATCCTTAGTGCAAACAACAATAGCTGTCGATATATTTTTCGATTGTCAGATCGTTGAAATTTACACTACAGAAATTCACACTACAGAAAACATTAATTTCAATTCAATGAATTTAAGAAAACGTCAAATGATATTTAAGAATTGCGAACATAAAAATTGTTACATAAATAAACGCAATGTTATTTATATATAAATTTTCCCAATTTTTTTTGGATGAAAATTTGAAGTTTTTCAGAAAATAAAGATAACAAATTATTTTATTTAAAATGTTTGGGACATTTGGTTTTCTGCGTTTGGCATCCCTAATTAAAATATTTATTATTATAAATTTATTCTCTATGTTTTCCAAATATGGCAATATTTTAATAAAAAAGTTGAGAGAGTTTTTAATTTTGGTTATTATTTTGTTACTCCATCCGACCTATGTATATGGCCGCAATGAAGAAATATTTGGCCAGTTAAAAGAAACTATACAGCCATCTACAATTAGCACGATTTAATGCATATAGCCACCCTGCACAACCATTACCTTTGCAATGGAGGTTAGGGCGAGCTATTTAATTAGCAAACACTAAATTAAACGAGAAGTTATGTCATATAACCGGAAACGCATGCATATAGGTATATTACCTAAAAGCATGCCGATCAGCAACCACGATGACCAAAAAGCAAACACCGAAATAATAGGAAATACAAAAACCAACCCAAAGAATTTGCTGAAATAATTTGGCATTAAGTTTAACAAATTGTTTACTTTTTGATTTACATTTATTATCAAGACTCAAACCGAGGTGGAGGGTATTAAAGATTCGGCACAGCCGAATTTAATACTCTCACTTGTTTTTTATTATTTGTTATTTGTATTTTCAGATTCTATTCATTGAACCAAAACGGTAGAATATTGCCTTCTAATGGGAGTTCAATTTTAGTGATGCAACGAGGCAATCGAAATTATTTCAATGCCAAAAATGTACGTAGCCAAACCGCAATCAACCATTTAATTATACGGTTTCGACAAAAATTTTCAGTGCCAGACTTGCTACGAACAGGAGGATAGAACCTAGTGAACATTGATCGTGTACAGAACAGTATCTGTGATTGTCCAGAAATATCAACACGAATTTTGTGTTTTTTATTAAGTCTATTACGGTAGTTATTATTTGTTTAATCCCAAAGCACAGGACGGGCAAGCACTTCTGTTTTGATTTTTTAAATATCAACTAGCTGTTTTTACCCGGTCTTGCTCGGGATACAAAGGCCGTTGGCTTGAAAAATGGTTCACTGTGCTTACCAGGCGCTGAGCACATAGTGCCCAATAAACAAGTTCCTCAAAAAAATTAACTTTCTCCCCAAAAATTTGTATGGGAGTGGGGAATTTGTTCATGTTGAAAAAATTACCCAATTTTTACGTTTTTTGGGGAATAAATTTATTTTTTATTTCAATTTAAAATTTTTTGGTTTTTTTAATTTAGAAGGTTTTTTTAAAAGACGCTACAGCAAAAATACTTTAAAAATATGCTGCGAGACCGCTTTAAATTTTTTTAAAATTTTTTTATTTTGAAAGCATCAAATAACGGAATCGTTTGCAAATTAAAGGAATTAGAGCTTTTAAGAATTGAATTACTTCATTCAATAAGAGATCATCATTGAGTAGAGACGTCAAATTTATAGAAGTTTCAAAAATGGAAAATGAATGCGACGATTAAAATTGTGCCGGTAATTATTATATGTGTGGTAATTATTGCACATACGTAGATAAAGTTTATCACAAAACTGTTCTCCGAGCTGTGTTCCAAAAGCAAGTCGCGTCCGCATCCGCTCATTCGGCAGCTACATCCGTGCTGCCTCGCAGTAGTTGTCAACTTATTTTAATCACCAAAATATACTTTTCAGATCATTCCGATATTTTAGCTGAGCTGTGTTCGCGAGCGCATCGCATCCGTGATCACGTGTTGTTTCCGCGAGTTTGGTAGCCACAACAGTTAAGCTGTGTTCCGCGAGCGCGCTGCATCGCTTCCGCGCACCGAAATGATGCTATTGAAAAGAATACTGATTTTAAATACGTTTATTGCATGACATATATTGAGAGCAGTATGGGGAATTTGTTTATTTCTTTTGAGGACCTTTTTTTTTAAAACTTGGGAAATCTGTTCATCGTGAAGTTATACCCCAATTTTTTGGGAATAAGTTAATTTTTTTTTTTTGGGAATTTGTTCATTGGATACTAAGTACTCAGCGTATGCTTAACATTATACTAACTATGTTTATGCGTGGATTATTTTAACTATATTATGTCTATAAGTTACGAATTTTAGTTATTTTAGATGCTTGGGATATACAGCATTTCTGGTTTTTCCTTCTGGTGCAAAGATGAAAAGATTGTGCTGACTCCCAACTCTGGAGCAGGCGACATATAATTGTCTATAAGAAAAACAAGGAGATTCTGAGTTGATACCTGCTACCATAAGAGATTGTCCTCTTATGTACGTTTTGTTAGGAAAAGCTTTTTGTACCATCTCTTGCAATGAAGAAATCAGCTTACAATAGTTTTCTGGTAGGGATATTACAGTTGTTTCAGGAGTTTCACATTCCCTGGACTCAACTTGCAATGAAGCGTTAGTACTGATTGAAGATTTTTTTTGTTTGCTTATGAATGGCAAACTATTGATTGAGATTCATATGCCAGCACCAAATCTTCAAACAGGAAGTGTAGTGAATCGTTAATTGGAACGCAAATGTGCTTATGCCATGACAACTTTGCAACAACAAGTACAAACTAATTTTCCACTGTTGAATGAACAGCAAAAGTCTGCGTATGATCAACTGATGAATGCTGCCGATGACGGAAATGGTGAACTATTTTTCCTCGATGCGCAAGGCGGAAGTGGAAAGACATTGCTGACATCATTGATATTAGTGCTCAAAGTGGAATTTCGGTATTGACGCAACACGGTTGGAAGGTGAAATAACGACATATTCAGCACTGAAGCTTCCGTTAAACTTGAAAATCAACGAAAATCCTGTTTGCATCATTTCAAAGCAATCATCCAGTGCAAAAGTCTTGCAAAATTGTGAACTGATCATGTAGAATGAGTGCACGATGGCGCACACATGATTATCGAAGTACTGGATCGGACGCTGAAAGATTTGTACAGCAATAATCGCAGCTTTGGTGGCGTGATGATATTGTTGGTAAATCAACAGCAGCGGATGAATTAAATGCATGTCTGAAGTCATCGTATTTGTGACGATACCTAAAAGTCATTTCATTGACTATTCCTGCAACAGGGTAGAATGGCAGAAGCTTTCAGCAGGGAACTGCCGAGAAATGGGAATGGACAGAATGGTAGATACCTCCAGTGGTTTAGTATCAATTCCAAATGCCAATTGCAAATTCACTTCAACGAAAAATGAATTAATCTCTAAAGTCTATCCGAACATTGCCCAACGTTTTAGCAGCAAAGAATATTGATGTCAACAATTTGAATTGGAAGAAGTGCATTCATACAAATCGATTGATCGCGTTGAAAACGAAGACGATGTCGTGAATTAACCAGTGGAATTCCTAAACTCTTTGGACTATCCTAGAACGCTGCCTCGCTATTTTTGCCTTAAAGTTGGATCCATATGCTGTAACGACGAGTTTTCTCCCTTAGCCGGGGCAGGCTCAGCGGGATCTCAGGAGTCGTTGACAGAAAAAAATGTGAATAACCAACACGTTTTACTTTTGTTTGGCGTTATAAAGCGTAATACTCATTTTATTATTATTTATTGATATACAGCGATTTAACTCTCGAATTAAAAATAACTAACAATGTTGTGGACGTGAGGCGTCCATACAAAGGGTCACGGTTCGGCCGATAAATAAAAAAAACTATTGGCATGACAGTGGGGTCGTAACGTAAGTGGCACACGACACACTCAGTCTACACCCCGTGTTTTGCCGTCCAACTCTCACAATTTACTCTAACTATAAATTGTGCTTCTTTAAGAAAATAATATTGATGTATACGGCAAGCCACCCTTATGCATCAATATCTTTTGCCTCCCCGTTCTGTTGAAATAATCAGTCATGCAAACCTAATTACTTCACTGCTACACCGCGACTGATCGCTTTTACATCATAGCATCCTTTTATATGCTTCCACAACGAAACAAAACCGACGCCAACCAAGTGACGCTTAACCATCAACCAATCAGAATGCTGCTGACGTGTGATTCATGGCTGTTGTCTGTTAGCATAACACACACATGGTTGGCTGTTGTTCATTAGCATATATACAGCTCTACGTATTTAATATTCTAAATCGGTAGGTGTCGTTGTGGCAGCAAATAAAGGCACAGGGTGATTAAAGATAACCATTTAAAATTAATTCATATAAAAATAAAAGTTAGATGATAATATAAAGAAAAATATAATGAAAATTGTTGGAACAATACTACTAATAGAATTATACTCATAATCGAATGGATTATTATTATTCCATTATTAGTAATAAGTAACTATACAGATAAAAATTTAATAATTATTAATAATCTAAACTAAAGTTATGCAATAATACTATTATAATATTCATGTTATAAATATCATGTTATAATTATTCATATTCTTTTCTTTCGAATTAATTAATTAATTCATATAAAACAAGTAAGAAAATTATAGTCGGTCTAGACCGACTATACGATACCCTATACCATGCGTTTAGAAACCCTATCTCTTAGTCCCAACTAACTGGACATAGAAAATAAGCAAAAACCAAATTTGAGTGGGATTTTTATTAATTTTTTTGGCTGCAGATATAAAAAAGTTCATATCGGATGCTATATCTATAAAGGGGCTAGGTCCAAAAATGGACCGATCCTGATCATGTTTGGTAAAGTCTCTTGTATTTTGCAAAAATATGTACAAACAAAATTTGAGAAAAATCAGTGCAATATTTTTGTTTTTTAATAGATTTAACTGAAGATCGGCAAGCAGATCTATATGGGGTCAAAGGGATCATTTTTGGACTACTCATTAGTGGATGTAATGAACGCATACAAACCCAATTTGCGTAAGATCTATATGACAATTTGGATCTTATGGCAATTTATGTCGATTTCATATGTGTAATTTGTATGGGGGCTAGGTCTGAACATGGACCGATTCTCACCAATTTCAATAGCGTTCATCCCATGGCCGATAAAAGCTTATATACCAAATTTCATCAAAATATATTCATATTTGCGACCTGCAGTTTGATTACAAGCTTTACATGGACACACAGACGGACGGACGGACGGACGGACGGACGGACATTGTTAAATCAACTCAGAAAGTGATTCTGATTCGATCGGTATAATTAAAGATGGGTCTAGGTCAAATATTTTTGGGTGTTACAAACAGCAGCACAAAGTCATTATACCCAAACCACATAGTGGTATAGGGTATAAAAATAAAAGTTAGATGATAATATTAGTAATAAGTAATATTAGTATTAGTACTTAGTAATAAGTTACTATACCGACAAAAATTTAATAATTATAATATTCATGTTATAAATATCGTGTTATAATTATTCATGTTCTTTCTTTCGAAAAATATATATATATATATATATATATATATATATATATATATATATATATATATATATATAAAAACAAGTAAGAAAATTATAGTCGGTCTAGACCGACTATACGATACCCTATACCATGCGTTTAGAAACCCTATCTCTTAGGCCCAACTAACTGGACATTGAAAATAAGCAAAAACCAAATTTGAGTGGGATTTTTATTAATTTTTTTGGCTGCAGATATGAAAAAGTTCATATCGGATGCTATATCTATAAAGGGACTAGGTCCAAAAATGGACCGATCCTGATCATGTTTGGTAAAGTCTCTTGTATTTTGCAAAAATATATACAAACAAAATTTGAGAAGAATCAGTGCAATATTTTTGTTTTTTAATAGATTTAAGTGAAGATCGGGAAGCAGCTCTATATGGGGTTAAAGGGATCATTTTTGGACTACTCATTAGTGGATGTAATGAACGCATACAAACCCAATTTGAGTAAGATCTATATGACAATTTGGATCTTATGGAAATTTATGTCGATTTCATATGGGTAATTTGTATGGGGGCTAGGTCTGAACATGGACCGATTCTCACCAATTTCAATAGCGTTCATCCCATGGCCGATAAAAGCTTATATACCAAATTTCATCAAAATATATTCATATTTGCGACCTGCAGTTTGATTACAAGCTTTACATGGACACACAGACGGACGGACGGACGGACGGACGGACGGACGGACGGACATTATTAAATCAACTCAGAAAGTGATTCTGATTCGATCGGTATAATTAAAGATGGGTCTAGGTCAAATATTTTTGGTTGTTACAAACAGCAGCACAAAGTCATTATACCCAAACCACATAGTGGTATAGGGTATAATTATAGTTAATAATACACTAAGCTGTTGTGTGTTAGTGTGGGCCAAAACGAGAGTCGACTTTGGTCCTCACAATGCTACGAAATCTTCATGCCCCGAAATTTTGCAATGGAACCCAACTGATTGCGATGAAATTAGTGACTAATGTGATAGTGGCAAGTATTTTTAAAAGACTGTTCAAGGGAGAAGACTGCTTAGTTCCGCGAAGTTCCCTGACTTCAACCGACGTGAAGTTCCAGTTAAAGGTGTTCAGTTCCCAGTGAAATTTGTACTTGTGCGACAATAAACAAGTCAGAAGGACATGCAGCTATATGTTGCGTGTTCCCGAGTTCGGAAACCATCCTCACTATTCATTTACGCTTCGGAGCAGAAATCAAAAAATGTTGTGTATCGTGCAGCGCTCAATATATTACAATCTTTGTTCTATTATTTTTTTTTTTTTTTTATACTTGATTTTATTCTATTTTCGCCAAAGGCAATAAATTATATTATTGGTCGATAAAAAAAATCTTTCGAAATTAATTCAATCAAAAAAAAATCATGTGAGTCCGATCACAAGGGACATGTGTAAACATATAATAATTAAAGAAAACATCAACATCATATTTTCCAGTGCATCAAAAATAAGTCGATTATGCTGTTTTCTGAAATTCAATTGATGTTTTCTAAAATGCAATTGATGTTTTCTGAAATTCAATTGATGTTTTCTGAAATACAATTAATGTTTTCAGCAATTCAAATAATGCTTTTTGAAATTCAATTGATGTCTTCTGAAATTCTAATTATGTTTTCTGAAATTCAAATGATGTTTTCTGAAATACAATTGATGTTTTCTGAAATACAATTGATGTTTTCTGAAATTCTATTGATGTTTTCTGAAATTCAATTGATGTTTTCTGAAATTATGTTGATGTTTTCTGAAATTCTATTTATGTTTTCTGAAATTAAATTGATGTTTTCTGAAGTACAATTGATGTTTTCTGAAATACAATTGATGTTTTCTGAAATTCTATTTATGTTTTCTGAAATTCAAATGATGTTTTCTGAAATTATATTGATGTTTTCTGAAATTTTATTTATGTTTTCTGAAATTTAAATGATGTTTTCTGAAATTATATTGATGGTTTCTGAAATACAATTGATGTTTTCTGAAATTCTATTGATGTTTTCTGAAATTCAATTGATGTTTTCTGAAACTCGAATGATGTTTTCTGAAATTATATTGATGTTTTCTGAAATTCTATTTATGTTTTCTGAAATTCAATTGATGGTTTCTGAAACTCGAATGATGTTTTCTGAAATTATATTGATGTTTTCTGAAATTCTATTTATGTTTTCTGAAATTATATTGATGTTTTCTGAAACTCGAATGATGTTTTCTGAAATTATATTGATGTTTTCTGAAATTCTATTTATGTTTTCTGAAATTATATTGATGTTTTCTGAAACTCGAATGATGTTTTCTGAAATTATATTGATGGTTTCTGAAATACAATTGATGTTTTCTAAAATTCTATTGATGTTTTCTGAAATTCAATTGATGTTTTCTGAAACTCGAATGATGTTTTCTGAAATTATATTGATGTTTTCTGAAATTCTATTTATGTTTTCTGAAATTATATTGATGTTTTCTGAAACTCGAATGATGTTTTCTGAAATTATATTGATGTTTTCTGAAATTCTATTTATGTTTTCTGAAATTATATTGATGTTTTCTGAAACTCGAATGATGTTTTCTGAAATTATATTGATGGTTTCTGAAATAAAATTGATGTTTTCTAAAATTCTATTGATGTTTTCTGAAATTCAATTGATGTTTTCTGAAACTCGAATGATGTTTTCTGAAATTATATTGATGTTTTCTGAAATTCTATTTATGTTTTCTGAAATTATATTGATGTTTTCTGAAATTCTATTTATGTTTTCTGAAATTATATTGATGTTTTCTGAAATCCTATTTATGTTTTCTGAAATTCAAATGATGTTTTCTGAAATTATATTGATGGTTTCTGAAATACAATTGATGTTTTCTGAAATTCTATTGATGTTTTCTGAAATTCAATTGATGTTTTCTGAAACTCGAATGATGTTTTCTGAAATTATATTGATGTTTTCTGAAATTCTATTTATGTTTTCTGAAATTATATTGATGTTTTCTGAAATTCTATTTATGTTTTCTGAAATTATATTGATGTTTTCTGAAATCCTATTTATGTTTTCTGAAATTCAAATGATGTTTTCTGAAATTATATTGATGGTTTCTGAAATACAATTGATGTTTTCTGAAATTCTATTGATGTTTTCTGAAATTCAATTGATGTTTTCTGAAACTCGAATGATGTTTTCTGAAATTCTATTGATGTTTTCTGAAATTCAATTGATGTTTTCTGAAACTCGAATGATGTTTTCTGAAATTATATTGATGTTTTCTAAAATTCTATTTATGTTTTCTGAAATTCAAATGATGTTTTCTGAAATTATATTGATGGTTTCTGAAATACAATTGATGTTTTCTGAAATTCTATTGATGTTTTCTGAAATTGAATTGATGTTTTCTGAAACTCGAATGATGTTTTCTGAAATTATATTGATGTTTTCTGAAATTCTATTTATGTTTTCTGAAATTATATTGATGTTTTCTGAAATCCTATTTATGTTTTCTGAAATTCAAGTGATGTTTTCTGAAATTCTATTGATGTTTTCTGAAATTCTATTTATGTTTTCTGAAATTCAAATGATGTTTTCTGAAATTATATTGATGGTTTCTGAAATACAATTGATCTTTTCTGAAATTCTATTGATGTTTTCTGAAATTTAATTGATGTTTTCTGAAACTCGAATGATGTTTTCTGAAATTATATTGATGTTTTCTGAAATTCTATTTATGTTTTCTGAAATTATATTGATGTTTTCTGAAATTCTATTTATGTTTTCTGAAATTATATTGATGTTTTCTGAAATCCTATTTATGTTTTCTGAAATTCAAGTGATGTTTTCTGAAATTCTATTGATGTTTTCTGAAATTCAATTGATGTTTTCTGAAACTCGAATGATGTTTTCTGAAATTATATTGATGTTTTCTGAAATTCTATTTATGTTTTCTGAAATTCAAATGATGTTTTCTGAAATTATATTGATGGTTTCTGAAATACAATTGATGTTTTCTGAAATTCTATTGATGTTTTCTGAAATTCAATTGATGTTTTCTGAAACTCGAATGATGTTTTCTGAAATTATATTGATGGTTTCTGAAATACAGTTGATGTTTTCTGAAATTCTATTGATGTTTTCTGAAATTCAATTGATGTTTTCTGAAACTCGAATGATGTTTTCTGAAATTATATTGATGTTTTCTGAAATTCTATTTATGTTTTCTGAAATTCAAGTGATGTTTTCTGAAATTCTATTGATGTTTTCTGAAACTCAATTGATGTTTTCTGAAACTCGAATGATGTTTTCTGAAATTATATTGATGTTTTCTGAAATTCTATTTATGTTTTCTGAAATTCAATTGATGTTTTCTGAAACTCGAAAGATGTTCTCTGAAATTATATTGATGTTTTCTGAAATTCCATTTATGTTTTCTGAAATTCAAATGATGTTTTCTGAAATTATATTGATGGTTTCTGTAATACAATTGATGTTTTTTTAAAAGACAATTGGAAAATGCTTAGAAAAGAACATATCATAATTTTTTCACCAATACAATCATAAGTCACACAGCGTTATCTGCTTCAGCTCACACCGATATGAGTTACGCTGTTTTTGTGATTGTATTGTGAAATAGAAATTTACCCCCCTGCGCGTATAGATGTTTACACATCAAAATCTCTTTTGGACAAAATGAAGTTCGCATACTCAGTAAGTCTTATAAAATTTAGGTTTTGAATATATAGATTACTACTACTACTACTACTACTACTATTCATTTTTCTTAAACGCACAAATCTCTTTAATATTTTTTTTCCCCTCTTTTTCATTTCAATTTAAAATATCATATTGTTTACACATTTATCATGAGATAACGACAATTAAGACAAACAAATCCGTGAAATATATTCCGATGTAAAAAAAATAAGATTTATATTTAACTGCACGGGTTTATAAGTTAATGCTGTATTACAGAATAATACAAATACATGTGTAAAAAGAACTTGTTAAAATAAATCTATGATACATAAATAAATACCATTTTGTGCTTATTTGTACATAAATAAAAATGAACATATTTTACACGCTCATGTCAAAACCTTACACAATTATCTAAGACTAACAGATCCATTTTTATATTAGCAAATATATATTCTCATATGTACTTGTATGTATGTGTGAATGAATGCACGAGAAACATGTACATACTTATATTTGTTTGCTATAAAACTTTACAACAACAATCGTTAGATACACAAATATGTAAATTTGTTTCTTCTTTTCTTTTTCAACCAAAGATTAAATAAATGTGATTGTTAGAAAATAACATTGCGATATGGAGCACCTACGTATACCATATGAATGTGTGGTGGAATCTAGCATTTTTATACCCTATACCACTATGTGGTTTGGGTATAATGACTTTGTGCTGCTGTTTGTAACAATCAAAAATATTTGACCTAGACCCATCTTTAATTATACCGATCGAATCAGAATCACTTTCTGAGTTGATTTAACAATGTCCGTCCGTCCGTCCGTCCGTCCGTCCGTCCGTCTGTGTGTCCATGTAAAGCTTTTAATCAAACTGCAGGTCGCAAATATGAATATATTTTGATGAAATTTGGTATATAAGCTTTCATCGGCCAAGGGATGAACGCTATTGAAATTGGTGAGAATCGGTCCATGTTCAGACCTAGCCCCCATACAAATTACCCATATGAAATCGACATAAATTGCCATAAGATCCAAATTGTCATATAGATCTTACTCAAATTGGGTTTGTATGCCTTCATTACATCCACTAATGAGTAGTCCAAAAATGCTCCCTTTGACCCCATATAGAGCTGCTTCCCGATCTTCACTTAAATCTATTAAAAACAAAAATATTGCACTGATTCTTCTCAAATTTTGTTTGTATATATTTTTGCAAAATACAAGAGACTTTACCAAACATGATCAGGATCGGTCCATTTTTGGACGTAGTCCCTTTATAGATATAGCATCCGATATGAACTTTTTCATATCTGCAGCCAAAAAAAATTAATAAAAATCCCACTCAAATTTGGTTTTTGCTTATTTTCAATGTCCAGTTAGTTGGGCCTAAGAGATAGGGTTTCTAAACGCATGGTATAGGGTATCGTATAGTCGGTCTAGACCGACTATAATTTTCTTACTTGTTCATATATGTGTGTGTTTGTGTATTTCAAATGATTTAAAAAATCTGAAATATCCCAGTAAAATGAATAAGAGAATGACGTATATAAATTGTTGTGGTAAAATTTTTCAACCAGAAAAAGCTTAAATGTTGAGTTTTTTTTTCTAAACTAAGAAATTAAGTTATAGCTGCAATACTTTATTAAATTTAAGGTGTTTATAAACATAGCAAAAAGAAAGTTATCATACCGGTAATTCCATGTGAGAACGTACATCTATTTTTGTTTGTAATCTTTTTTATCTCATTTTTAGAAATCTTAAATTTTTATATTATTCTCCTACACATAAAATTATAAAGAAGTGGAGCCCATCATTTTCCACTCTGAAATTTATATCGTATCTTAAAGAAATATATGTAAGTTTAACTCTATTTATAACTTATTCCACTCTGTGGTGAAGCTATAATTAGTTTGTTTTTGCTGCCACCAATAATATTTTATATACTGATCGACCCAAAATAAATTTCTGAGTCGATTTGCCGGTATCCTTTCGTCCGTCAGTCAGTCCGTCAGTCCATCAGTATGTTCTTGTCTATCTGTGTGGCTTTTAATCAAACTACAGGTCGCAAATAAAAAAGTTGTTTGATTAAATTCAGTATAAAATTTTTGTTGAATGTTCAGACTTACCCCCATATAAATAACTTCGTTCAGATCGACTTATATTGGCGTAAGATTCAGATAATCACATAGATATCGATCAAATTTAGTATTGCATACATAAATAAATAGTCCAAAACTAAACCCTCCAGCATCGCTAGCGGTTTCAGTTTCGATGTAGAACTGCTCCCCGACTTTCACTTAAATCTATCGAAAAACAAGAAATGTTGCATAGATTACTTTCAAATTATGTTAGTTAAAGTTTTTGAATAAGACAAGTGTACTTACTGTATATGTTAGTCATCGTTAAATTTTTTTGACCTGATACCCATAGAAAAATTGAATCTAGTATGAACTCTTTCAAATCTGCAGGGCACAAACTATTAACGATGCCATTCGATTTGATCTTATCTATTAGCAAATATGGTCTCAATATAGCCGATGTTATATGATATTGTATAGTCGGATTAAACACGCTGTTATTTTTTTACTTGATTAATTTTAAAATTTACATTACATTTAAACAACAATTAAATAAGTAAGGACTTAAACATTTATCCTCAACCTCCATCGGAGCAAAACGGCTACTTTAACTCTGATGGAAAAACTACAAACAGGTAAGTTACATATCATACCAGTACAGGAACATTGGACGGTAAATGACAAGGTTGCTGGAATCAATGATCCTAATTACCAAATTTTTTATGCTCATACAGGAACTCGACCGAGAACTTCTATTATTTGTCACAAAAACCTAAATCATCTCTTTTTTCCAGACTTGTCCACCGCAGATGCCACCGTCCCGCAACACGGTAGACAAGAGCATCGGTTTATCTCCCTTCGGACTCGCCGACACCCCCACCGACGCACAGTGGCGCCATTTGAGTTTTTTCGTTGCAAAAATCATATCGAATGAACCGAATAACGTAATTGAACAGTTTAAACAGCATATGATAGATAACTGTTCAGCCTATGAAATGAGCCTTTGGAAATGGTGCTATGCTTTGTAGGGGCCTACTTATGGGTTATCAAAGTTAAAATTTGTAGAAAAATCAATTTTATGGTAACTAAAAAAAATTATTTTTAAAAATTTTAGATTGTTTTTATTTTTTTTCTTTAGGGTTTTATGTTTTAAATTATTACCCAACAAATTAAAAAAAAATTGCTTCTTTTTAAATTTATTTTTTCAACTTTCTGTAAAATATTCATCACAATTCGTAAGAGAAGGTATATCTAAAAGACTAATCCTTTCTAAACTATAATTATTTTCTAACTTTATTCGTGACTTCACATGCCGCAGGGAAGAAATAAGTGGATCGGAAGATGCTGCATGTTGAAGAGGTCCTCATTTTGCCTTACCCTTGATGCTTTGAATGTGTTCTGCAATCTATATTTTTTATAAAATTTGTAAAGAGGCTCCTGTGCTTCTTCAGAAAGCTCTCCAATTGGCAAAGACTGGTACATAATTATATCTTTGCCATACGCCAATATTTTATGGACGGTCGGGGTCAACTTCTTCTGTGGATACATTTTTGCTAAAAGAGATGCAGTTTTCGATGCATATTCTCCATATTTTGATGAATTGACATTTTCTTTGCAGTTTAAAACATTCAAGCTCGTTCCCAATCTTTTCACGATTTGATTGTCAAATCCAGTGATTCTAGTTACTGCCTCATCATTTTCAAAAAATCTCCTAGAAGTGTTTCGATCATTCGAGTTACCGTATCCGTGCTTGGGACAGTCTACTTTTAGTCCAACTTGTTAAAAAAAAGCATCCTGTCTTTGCTTCTTTCTGATCTTTTCCTTATCCTTTATTGATGTATTTTCATCGAAGTTTTCCTCCACTTGTGGTTGGGTATACGCCAGTTTTAGTAAGAACTCCATACACCTTATCCTTGCGTGCAATGGTGACATTCCATATTCGTAATTCTCCTCGTTTGTAGAATCGTTTAAATTACCAAAGTTCTTCTGACTCTTTTTGCAAATCGGGCATGACAATGTTGAGGTTGTTCCTGTCAGTTCGTTTATGACTTTTCCATCAACCATGGTCAGGTGGAACTCGTAATTGCATTCAATATATTTTCCTTCTCCAATTTGCAGCTTTGTAGGCTTAATCTGGCTTATTTGTTCTTCAATGTCCTTCACCGTGGTCCTTATGAGTTCTGCCGATTCCCTTGCAAACTGAAACATTATTGGTCGGCAATAATGCACTGATGACGGACGTGGATTTTTCCAGTGTAGGGAAACATCAAATTTTAGCCGCAAAGGAACAACAGATGCCATAAACATATTTCCGTCCGATATTGTAGCGTCATCGAAAGATATCCTTTACTTACAAATGCTTTGTCAGCATGATCCATCGCAGCCCCATTTGCTGATCAATGTCAGTTTCTCAGGAAGAATTTTCACCTCATTTTCAGGAAGACTCTCCAACAACCGTTTTTCTGTATGGCCCATGAGATCCTGCAGATTGGCTTTCACAGAGACTTCCGTAAACTCCGTATGCAGTGATCGTGAATTTATTTTGGCGTGCGTAATATGCTTGTATCCTGGTAAAACGTCAGCCCCGTGTCGCATCAAGGATGCCCGTAGTATCTCATATTTTTCTTTGGAAAGTTGTAAATCCATAAACAAGGCCAAGGCTTCTTCGTAACCATACTTTTTAATGTGTGCGTTTGTGGGCGTGAGAATGCTTTCCTTAATCCTTTTTAGTCGCAGTGGGCTTGCATCAGCAACAGATTTTGTAATCTGCGACCTAACGCTTTCACTATCCTTTGTAAATTTAATAGACAGCGCGTCCGATAAATGCTTCGTGGTCAAGTCATTGGTGGCATCGGCAAGTTTCCTCTTTCTTGTGAAAATTGAACACTCCTCAATACTTTTTTTTGGCCTTCCTTTTGCTCCTCTGGTTGATGTGGTTGGTTTATCTGCTGCCAATATATCCAGGATAGTGTCTTCATTAAGCCAGTCCTCGTATTTGGAGTTGAAGTTCTGAATGGTTCGATTAGATCTCACCCATTTTGCCTTAATATTTGCATATATCAGATAAAAATTATTTTTTATAATTTCGCTTCTCTCAATATTTCCGTATAAGCTATCAAGTTCTTCTAAAGCAGCTTCCGTGAAAAACTTTGGTGTGGTTGACCTTCTAAACAGTCCAAATAATTTAAAATTGTTCAACGCCATGTTTTCAGTACTGAAATTGTTTAGCGCCATGGTTTCAGTACTTGTTGCGCTAACTTTCAGTCGTAGACTAATGCAGGCATTATGCTTATTTTGCAATATATAGGCTTATGCTACCATGCCTAAAAATTTACCTGTTCCCTGCATACATATGGATTTATGCTGAATTATGCAATTTTGATATTATGCTCGTGTCTAAATAAGATTTGTGCCTACCTGGAGGGACCATAAGTCAATATTGTTCTTGACCATTTGTACTCCAAAGTAATTCTGTAACAGAATATTGGGAGTAGACTTTGGCAGAGGCTCACAGGCAGACAACCGACTTAAAATTCAATTTTCAAACTATTAGATCAAACTACTGTCAGTCAAAACATGTAAGGGATGCACGCCATACAATTTCTGCAACCATGTCTTTTTAAACTTTTTTACCTCTAGAAGCCAAACGGGCACGTACGGGCAGATAAGGCCTTTTGAATTATGTAAAGAAATAATCAAAGAACACATTTTGCAAATATGGCAAATATAGAAAAATATGGATTTTTTTTATTTTCCTTCAAAGTTGAAAAATAGTGAAAAAACGGAGAAACACAAAGCAGTTAATTTTTTTTATCATTATACATTTAATAAATACATCAATCAATACAAACAAAAAATAAGGCGATTCCTTACCTATTTTTCCTGATATTACACCTGAAATCGCAACAAATTGACTAAAAATTATGTGTTTTTTTGAAAACCGAAAGTCGGTCAACTTTGAACGGTTATATCTTCTAAACTAAAAATGTGATATTATTAAGAGTAGCACATTTGAAATCGTTGAAAAGTTTCCTATAACATGGGTTTATTCAAAACTTCGTTGGTGCACATGAAAATATTGATTTTTGCAACCTCGTTTGCTCTACGTGCGCCACTGTGCGACGTCAGAACTGGAAGAGATGGATCAGTCACATGCTAGGGAATAGACGGAATAGATGGGATTTTATCCCCCCTTCTCTGGGTGACCACTATAAACAGTCTGCTAAGGATTCTAGCCAATAAGGGTTTCCAACCTGTCTGCTATGCAGACGACCTAGCGATACTCTTAAGGGGGAAAGATCCTAGAAATTTAGTAGGAGGGCATCGAATGCACTCGAAATAGCATATAGCTGGGCACAACCGAGGGGTTTAAATGTAAATCCAGAGAAAACTCAAGTATGCGTCTTTACAAGGAAGACGAAAATAATCGACTGTGATGAACCTCGCTTCCAGGTCAAAACGATTAGAATCACGCAAACGGTGAAATACCTTGGGGTGATTCTCGATAAAAAAATTTACTTGAAAAAACCACATCGAGAGCAGGGTTGCGAAGCCTCATCGTGTATGGGCCATTTGCAGAAGGGCTATAGGCTCAAAATGGGGTTTAAACCCGAGGATGACATATTGGCTGTACACAAGCGTCGTTAGACCTATTCTAACCTACGCATCCATAGTCATATGGACATCAATGAACAGGACAATAAATCACTCCAAAAGATACAGTGCCTCTGTTGCATAGGAATCAGTGGTGCAATAAGGACTACATCTACGAGAGCTTTAGAGAATATTCTATCTATGCACCCAGTCGAGATTAGAAATTAATATGAGGCAGCTCTGGCCATGTTACGACTAAGTGTAACAGGGTAATATATCAGCGACCACATGACAAGACACCAGACTATTTTAGACCAAATTCCGGGACTCAACACAGTAAATATTAGCTGTGATAGAATCGCGGAAGAGTCAACAGATATACCCTGCAGTATGCGGATACCAGGCAAATTTGGATGAACGGGAATATTCTACAGAACCTTCCAGGGTCATATTACTATACGGACTCCTCTAGTCTGCATGGTAAGACTGGGATAGATTTCTATGATGAGGACTGTTCTGCATGGATATACCTCCTTCTTCCGGACCACAACTCTGTCTTTTAGGCCGAATTGGTAGCGATAAAGGAATGTATTAGGTCTATTAACGCACGGGATTCCCCAAGTCCCGGAGACGTGAATTTATTTACGGACAGTCTAGCGGCTATCAAAGCGATATCTGCGGACAAAACTAGATCAAGGACTATCCTCGAGTGTAAGGAGGAAATTTCAAACTTTTCCAGAAGAGGCAGAATTGAAATCGTTTGGATCCCAACACACAGTGGTATAATGGGAAATGAGATTGCTGACGAACTCTCCAGGAGGGCTCTTTTCTGGAAAGGGTAAATTTGGAAAACTCAATACCTATCAAGTCTCTCAAGTCTCAAGTCTCAAGTCTCTCAAATTGGAACTGGCAGATTGGGCGACCAGTTCGCATGTATCAATTTGGGAAAAGACTGACGTGGGTAAGGTTACAAACATACTATGGGGTTCTCCCAACACTACAAGAACTAGGGAGATCCTGAACCTGAGTAGGGTAAAACTTAGTAGGGTAATTGGCATCCTCACTGGACTCTCTGAGCTGAGGGCTCACCTATACCGTGTAGGACGGGCGGAAACAGCCGCTTGTAGAGCTTGCGGAGAGGATGACGAAACCCTAGAATACTACCTCTGTTACTGTCCTGAACTTGCGAGAGCAAGGGTCAGATATCTATCCAACGACATCTTACCAGGCCTGACGGGTCTTAGGGGGATAAGCTGGAAAATACTCAAGAAATTTGCTGATGAAACCGAATTTCTAAGTTAGTAGAGGGGTAGATAACCAGATGAACGAAGAGATGTAGAGCGCACAACAAGCCGACCTACTGGATTAGGTGCATATCCGGACACAATGGATATGAGCTATGTTATACATAGCTCCTCTTATCAACCTAAACTAACCTAAACATTTAAGTCGTGCAACCAACCATTAAAAACGTATATTTTTCCTAAAGTATTAATGTGTTTAATATCTGCAACCTGTAGATTCTTTATTCTGTGACGAGACAATGGTTGACATGTGTCTCATTTCTTAAAACAAGATCTTCCAATTGCGATTTTGTCAAAGCCAACATGTATTGATATAGAAGGGTTGTAGCTGTTAGATTATACCACGTATTCTTAATTGTGTCAATGTGGAAATTATTCACTAAATGAATAAGAAGAGTCCAAAGTAATTAAAAAGGTTTTTCCATTATTTGGGACAGACATTTTCTCGAATATAATTAGACCTCCGAAATAAAATTTCGGAATGTAATTGAAAAATAGCTCCTGTTCTCATTTTTTAAATATATTTAAAATTTATTTTTTTTTTTTTTCAATTATGGGGTACCGCCAGTAATTCGAATATTGACATACTTGAAAGATTTCAATCACTAACGCTCCATGGTATATTACAAATAAGGCAATCAAAAGAGATCTTTCTAATATCAACAGTTAAAGACGAAATCAGAACAATAAGTGAAAGATACCTGCAGAGACTAAGCAACCATGTTAATCCAGTGGCAATAGCTTTATTAGATAGCACAGGCGAGATCAAAAGGCTTAAACGCAATCATATACTAGATCTACCATTCCGTAAATAATCATTATTCAATATGTAAAAACAAATGAAAATAACACTGTAAATATTATTAAATTGTAATAATTAATATTCTTGTGTATCTCACTGGAGATACACAATATCCTTGGATAGATTGTAAATAAAGAAAAATTAATAAAAAAAAAAAAATTTTTTTTCCTTTCCTAAAAATAAAATGAACAATATGTGCCCCATTGATCGTCAATCTATATATATAAAATTCATTTTCTGTTTGTGTGTTCGTTTTTTGTAGACCGCTATACAAATATTTATTTTTCAACGGATTTTTCCGAAATTTGGTATACTCGGCCACGCCTACTTTCGACCCACTTTTTATATACTATTCATTTTCTGTTTTTTGGTATGCAAGGTCACCATGTAATTCTTGCGGCCACACCTACTTTTACGCCGTCTTTTTCTATACAGTTCATTTTCTGTTTTTTGGTTTATTTGTTCGCTATACCAATTTTTAATTTTTCAACGTTTTCTCTGGAAATTCGGTACACACGGAAATAACTTCACGATGAACAAATTCCCCAAATTAAAAAAAGGTCCCCAAAAAAAATGAACAAATTTCCCAATTTTTCTAAAAACTAAATAAAAAATGAACTTACTCCCCAAATTCATTGTTCAATTATTACATATTTTTATTTAATTAATTTTGTTAAGTATTTGTTTAAGTGAAAATCTGCATACTGCTCTCAATATCTGTCTTGTAATATACGTATTTAAAATCTGTGTACTTTTCAATAGCATTATTTCGATGCGCTTACGGAACGCAGCTCAGCAAGCTTTGTTAAGAGAAGCCGAAATGCCTGAAATACTTAAGTGCATCTAGAAGCTAAGACAAGCTGAATCCAGGGAACCTGAAGCTCCTTAAACGACTGTTTTTCTCAAAGACACTTTTATTTTGCCTGCTCCAGACTATAATATTTTCGTATATGCACCAGAAGGAAAAACCAGAAATATTGTATATCACAAAGCTCTAGAATAACTAAAATTCGTAACTTTTAGACATTATACACTCAAAATCCTCCATGCATAAACATAGTTAATTTTAATGGTAAGCTGGCGCCGACTACTTAGTACCCAATGAATAGATTCCCAAAAAAATGAAATTATTCCTCAAATTAAAAAAAAAAATATCTCCAAATTCCCCATACTGCTCTCAAAAACTATCCTACAACAAATTTATTTAATACTAGATGTAACCAGGTGTGCTTCGCTACACCCTCCCCTGCCCCCCCCCCACCCAGCGAATCGTTATGAGAGGGCTCACGCAAAGTCCCAAGGCTCTCACTAATACAGTTATTCAGATATATCACATTTAATATTAAGTTTGTGTAGGGTGCCACGCGCATTTGTCCAATCCCACCCATTTTTTTGTCTGACTACTCACGTTAATAATAGATGACCTGAGACAAATTTTCATAGCTATCTCTATCATATTAATATATATGATATTTAAAATTTACTTTGTATGGGAGGCGCCACGCCCGCTAAAAATCTTTTAAAAAGTAGCAAAGTAGCCTGTAGCACTCCCATATCTGCTGTAAGACCCTGTGAAAATTTCAGGAAGGTCAGATGAGTAGTTACGGAGATTACCTCCTACAAACAAACAAACAAATAAACACATATTACCTCTTTATTATGTTAGTATAGATTATTAGCATAGATTTTTTTATTCGAATACTTGCTGATATACAATGTTTTTCGTTTTTTCAATCATTACAACAATTATCAGATTTTTCCTACCCTGGATCAAGGTACATGTAGCTGCCCATGAGAAGAAAATGGATTATCAAAATTAGACCTGGCAACACTTAACTATCGGTCTTGAACTTAGAATATCATTTGGCAATTTTTCTTTTTGGCGATTTTTGATTTTACCCATTTTTGACTTTTTGGCCGATTTTTTTTTCCGCAATTTTCGGTTTTGGCGAATTTTTGACTTTGGTGATATATTTTCTACGACAAATCACATTGATAACTAATGTACTTGTCAAAAGACTATTGCTTTCGTGGTACTTCATATTATTTATATAGGAGGTGCCACGCCCACTAATCCCGTCCCGCCCAATTTTTATTGGACTACTCACATTAATATCTAATGGACTCGAGCATAATGTCGAGTCTTTCCCTTTTATAGAATACCAGTTATATGATATTAGATATCTACTTTGCATGGGCGATGCTACGCCCACTGCTACGATCACGCCCATTTTTTGTTCGGCTGATCATACAAAGAACCTATGGGCTCAAGCAAAGCCACAAAACCCTCTCTTTGACAGTACTCCAGATATATGATATTAAATAGTTACTACATGGGGAGTACTACGTCAATTTTTTGTCCGACTACTCATACTAAGATCTGATGGTGCTGTGCAAAGTGTCAAAGCTTCCCTTTTTAGTACACCAGTTATATGATACAAAGTTATATGATACTTTGTACGGGCGGTGCCGCGCCCACTGCTTCGATCACGTCCATTTTTTTGTCTAACTAATCACATGAATAACTTATGGGCTCCCACAAAGTCCCAAGACTCTCACTGTTACAGTACTCCTGATATATGGCATTTTATATTTACTTTGTATGGCAGGTGCCACGCCTATTGGTCCGATACTGCCCATTTTTAGTCCTACTACTCACATTAATAATAGGTGACACCAGACAAATTTGAAAAGCTCTTTCTATCACAGTACTCGAGATATATAATATTGAACTATTACTTGTATGAGAGGTACCATGCCCACTTGTCCGATCCCGCCCATTTCCGCTGTAGTCACTTATATTAACAATAGGTGACCTCACACAAATTTGCAAAGCTCTCTCTGTCATAATACTCAATATATGTATATGATACTAAAAATTTACTTTGTGTGGGAGATGCCACGCCCACTAAATATATTTAAAAAGTTATAGCCTATAGCACTTCAGGAATATCGGATGGGTAGTTACGGAGATTACCTCTTACAAACAAACAAACAAACAAACAAATAAACAAACAAACACACATTACCTGTTTATAATATTAGTATAGATCTGTATTCTTTTCAATAGCATCATTTCGGTGCGCGGATCGGGGAGCGGACGTGGACGCGACACGTTCGCGGAACACAGCTCAGCTAAAATATCGCAATGATCTGAAAAAGTCTTATGATAAATTTGATCTACGAATGTGCAATAATTACCTGCTGATCCAAATAGGCCACACATGTACTATAAGCAACCTTGCTGCACAATTTTAAACGTCGCATCTATTTTCCATTTTTTAAACTTCTATAAATTTGACGTCTTTGATCAATGATGATCACTTATTGAATGAATTAGTTTTTAAAAGTTCTGATTTCTTTAATTTGCAAACGATTCCGTTATATTTGATGTTAGCAAAATAAATAAACTTCAAAAAAAAAAAAGAAAAAAAACTTAAAGCGGTTTCGCAGCTTATTTTTGAAGCACTTTTGCTGTAGAGTTTTATAAAAAAAACTTCTAAATTGAAAAATTTAAAAATTTTAAATTGAAATTAAAAACGTAAACATTGGAGAATTTTTCCATCATGAACAAATTCCCCAAACCCATACAAATTTTTGGGGAGATAGTTCTTTTTTTTTTTGGGAATTTGTTCATTGGGGAAGTATTCAGCGCCAGGTAAGCATATTCAACCATTTTTAAAGTCAAAGGCCTTTGCATCCCGGGCTAGACCGGGTAAAAACAGCTAGTTGTCTATAATATTGTCTGTTTACTCTTTGCTCTTCCGGTTTACTCTTTGCTCTTCTGTATACACAATATGTGAGAACTTGTATTTATTTCAATGGTGCGTGGTAAAGAAGAAGAAGAAAGCATATAACGGGTGATTTTTTTGAGGTTAGGATTTTCATGCATTAGTATTTGACAGATCACGTGGGATTTCAGACATGGTGTCAAAGAGAAAGATGCTCAGTATGCTTTGACATTTCATCATGAATAGACTTACTAACGAGCAACGCTTGCAAATCATTGAATTTTATTACCAAAATCAGTGTTCGGTTCGAAATGTGTTTCGCGCTTTACGTCCGATTTATGGTCTACATAATCGACCAAGTGAGCAAACAATTAATGCGATTGTGACCAAGTTTCGCACTCAGTTTACTTTATTGGACATTAAACCAACCACACGAATGCGTACAGTGCGTACAGAAGAGAATATTGCGTCTGTTTCTGAGAGTGTTACTGAAGACCGTGAAATGTCGATTCGTCGCCGTTCGCAGCAATTGGGTTTGTGTTATTCGACCACATGGAAGATTTTACGCAAAGATTTTGGTGTAAAACCGTATAAAATACAGCTCATGCAAGAACTGAAGCCGAACGATCTGCCACAACGTCTAATTTTCAGTGAATGGGCCCTAGAAAAGTTGGCAGAAAATCCGCTTTTTTATCGACAAATTTTGTTCAGCGATGAGGCTCATTTCTGGTTGAATGGCTTCGTAAATAAGCAAAATTGCCGTATTTGGAGTGAAGAGCAACCAGAAGCCGTTCAAGAACTGCCCATGCATCCCGAAAAATGCACTGTTTGGTGTGGTTTGTACGCTGGTGGAATCATTGGACCGTATTTTTTCAAAGATGCTGTTGGACGCAACGTTACGGTGAATGGCGATCGCTATCGTTCGATGCTAACAAACTTTTTGTTGCCAAAAATGGAAGAACTGAACTTGGTTGACATGTGGTTTCAACAAGATGGCGCTACATGCCACACAGCTCGCGATTCTATGGCCATTTTGAGGGAAAACTTCGGAGAACAATTCATCTCAAGAAATGGACCGGTAAGTTGGCCACCAAGATCATGCGATTTGACGCCTTTAGACTATTTTTTGTGGGGCTACGTCAAGTCTAAAGTCTACAGAAATAAGCCAGCAACTATTCCAGCTTTGGAAGACAACATTTCCGAAGAAATTCGGGCTATTCCGGCCGAAATGCTCGAAAAAGTTGCCCAAAATTGGACTTTCCGAATGGACCACCTAAGACGCAGCCGCGGTCAACATTTAAATGAAATTATCTTCAAAAAGTAAATGTCATGGACCAATCTAACGTTTCAAATAAAGAACCGATGAGATTTTGCAAATTTTATGCGTTTTTTTTTTAAAAAAAGTTATCAAGCTCTTAAAAAATCACCCGTTATATCAAAAATTCATAACTGCACTGTATTCTTAATCGGACCGGTTTTTTGCATTTAACAATTTTTCTACCACTCATAGTTCTACTGTGTAAGTTTTATTTTTTTCAATCAGTATAGCTTTGAAATTTACTGCCATACATTTTTGAAAAATTTGTTTTTTTTTTGTTTTTTGTTTTCAGTTTTTTAATCATTGCATTTAAAGCTTAATTTTTGTGAAATGACAACGCATTGTAAAAAAAAATTATTATTTTTTTTTTAATTTGGCAGATTTTTTTTTTTTTATTTAAAGATAAATATCTTTTATTACCTGAACTGATATTCACTTTCTTTGTATTTTTATGTATTCGGAAAACTGAGAAAAAAGGTGATTAAGTATAAATTTTAATATGTAAATTCATAAAAATTTCTAGATACACAGTCTTTTCTTTTAAACGCCAATGTATTTTATAGAAGAGGGATATCTCCCATAATATCCAAATTGATTGGCTTATGGAATTTTCGCTTCTCAAGAAGAACAGCATAGACTAATCCATAAAAAGAAAAATAAGAACATTCATGGAAACATTTGTTGACCAAATTTCAACATCATTTTTGTTTTTGTGAAGAAGCTTTACATCAAAAAAAATTTATTCTGACATCTAATTTTCGGAGCGTTCTTTTTTTTATTAATTCATTGGTCATTTAACGTCATTTAAATTTAATATGAACATAATTTCATTATATTTTTTTAATTTAAATTAATTAATATTGTTTGTTTAGATATTTTTTATTTTTTTAATTGTAAGGTCACCTAATATTTGAAATTTAAATACCAAATATACACACTAACACATACAAACATTCTTACTTCTAAACCATTCACACATAAACACATACATATTAAGTAATGTACTTTGTAAATAATTAACACAAAATACCCTTGGACTTCATGCCTGCAGTCGTCGTGGGAGTATAAAATGGTATGGTCTGTATGACTTCAATTTCTGTTAGTTCTATTTTTGTGATTAACAGTCTAAAATCTCTTATAATGTATCTATAATATTAACAGACTAGGCGGTTTCTTGTGACTAATGTTTTGTTCTACCGTTTTATCCCGAATTTGACCAAAGGTATATTATTTGAAAATTATTTCTTTTTAGCCGTTTTTCAGATTTACAGATTTTAAAATTTTTTCCTTTATTTTGAGTAAATTGCATTTATAATTGCTACTAACACATACATAAAATTATACAATGCTATGTGCGTGTTTATTAAATTTGTTAATGTGTTTGTAATAAAAATGAGTTTGTTTCTTGTGCTGATCTGTGAATTGGCTATTATTGATTAGCATACTTTTAGGGTCTTTATTTAATAAAAAAATATAATTTTCTAGGGCTGGAATCTGCTAGTATATACAAAAGAGTTGCGTGGATGATCATCACCCAGCCCAAACCCTTCTTCTCAGAAACTTGAAATTTGGAATGTGGGTTCCCCTGTCGGCGTAAAAATCCACTAACAAGGGACTTTTAGAAATTCGTACATTAAGGGGGCAAAAGCGGTGAAAAAGGGAGGAAATGGTAACAAGTGAATCTAGGAATATGAAATTTGGTATTTAGAGTCCATCCGAGATACAAACATTGACTCAGGATAAATTTTTGCGAACTTCGGCCATTTAGAGGGAAAAACGGTTAAAAAGGAAGAAATGGTACCTTTTTGCATCTTTTTAATGTATTAACCTATATATATGTAGTTTGGTATATAAACTCCACCGAATACGTGAACATCAGTCAAGAATGAATTTATTGCTTACATCTAGGGGAGGAAAAACGGCAAAAAAGGGACATATTGAACAAACACATATAAAATATATTTTGTGGATTTCACTAGAGAAGGAAGCATTAGATGAGAGGAAAACTTTTGAAAATTCGGATATATATATATATATATATACATATATATATATATATATATTATATCTATGGTACACAGACTCCACCCCATACGTGGGCATCAGTCAACAATGAATTTGTTGGTAGTTCTAACATTTAGGGAGAAAAATGGACAAAGAGGGGAACCATTGTATATTTGGTACCTTTTAACCCTACGGTCCATAATCGGGTACCCGGGTAACAATTTGAACTTTAAGGTGCTGCTGTTCCTATAAAAGTGAAGATATCAACATGAAACTCCGGATCATCAGACATTTCGGCTAAACTTAGAGACTAGAAAAAAGTTTATCAAATTTAGTTAAATATATTAACCAAAAAATGACTTTAATGTTTTTAGCAAACAGAGGTCCATGACCAGGGTACCAGGGTACATTAGTACAAATTTCCTTATATTTCAAAGAAAAAACGTTTGTTTTATTTTTATTTGGTTTCATAATGTTTATTGATGGGTAAAATATGAAATGTTAGTGTTTCTTAGTTGAATTATTTATATTTTATTCATTTTAACTTATTTCTAATATTTGATGTCTTATGTTGAGTCATTGTTAAAACATGGAAAACATTTTGATAATGTTTTATGTTGATCGCAAACTGGTTTCTTGCAAACGCTGCAGACTTTTCTCGTCTTTTTTCTCCTATTATCTGACAAAGAAGCGCACAAATAACAGCTTCCTGTAATTGGCTTCCCGGCATCAGTAGATGCGGCCGTAGAAGTAGATGGTTGCTCGGTATAGGTTATCGTCTCCACTGGTCTTCCCAAAAAGCACTCAATTGCTGTTTGGTGGTAAAGTGGCGCGTTACTTGGCGATTGGTTACTCTTTCTTCTATTATTGGCACACACAAATCTTCAGCAAGTTTACGCAAAAAGCGTTTTCTCCGTGTTGTTTGATGTGGAACAGTTGTGTTATTCTCATAAAATATAGTGTATGCCGCGAAAGCACTAACATCGAGCATATTGTAGAAAAACGAAAAGGCCACCTTTTAGTGTGTCTCTGTGTGGTATACTCCCGAAGCGCCTGGTCCGTAACATCCACGCCACCTTTCGTTTTGTTATAAAAATTGACGATTTCTGGTTTGCCGTTTTCTTCTACAGTTGCATCATCATGCATAGTCAACAACATTATTACGGAATTTGTTTTCCTCTGTTTGTATGCAATCATAGTCACCTTTTCGTGGAAACCAAATTTGCTTTTCCCAATGGTCCACCTCATATCGTCTTTCATTTCTGTTGGTATATAGGCTTTGTTTCACCGCAGTGTCCGACAATGCTGAGTTTGACGGATATCAACTGCTTTGCCAGTGGCAGCGTCGTAAAAACATTGTCCATGGTGATATTACGTCCGCTACGGTGGTATGGCCAAATCTCTGACTACTCTTTTGCCTACACCAATTTGGTGACCACTGTAGGCACATAATATTTTGCGAGATTGGCGTTCAACATTATCCAAATATCTCGTATTGCAGCAGCTTTATATGTGCGCTGCCTCTCGTTTCTTGTTCTCGTGTCATCAAAACGTATAAAACGAATAAGATCCCAGAAACGGTTTAATCCCATTGTTGCGCGGAATAGAGGATGAGACAATTGCGTTCGTAAGTCCCTTTTCATCATTGGAATGATTTGCACCTGCCATTATCAGCATTCCAATGAATGCGTATATTCCTGCCACTGTCGTATCCCTCCACTTCAATTGACGCTTTGTTGGGTTTGCTTCACTGTAGGCATCATGAGTTGGATTGGCTTTTTTGTTGGTATGACGCACGATTATATCGACCATTTCTATTGTAAAATAACTCTTGAAGAATTGCATACCAGTCATAATTTCCGTCATTCGTAATGGACAACTGCGAGTTCTAATGATGTTGAGACTCCTTATTTGTTGAAAAACAGGTGGTGTTGGTTGCCATTGAGTACCATCACGTGCAATCATACTTTCTGTTGTGCTTGATGTTGGTGCATTTTCTTCAACCATATCAGTTTCATTGTCACTTTCATCTTCAAATACATCTTGCTCAATTTGCATTGGCGTGCCAATAGCGGCTGGAATTTCGTTGTCATTGTCCCAGTCTTGCACTTATCCAGTAAATACCTCTTCTTCTTCCTCAATTGGCACTAAAGCGTCGTCATCCTTAGTCATATCATCAAGTAAAGACTCAATATATCTGTTTCTGGCTTTTTCACTCAATCTCAGATATTTTCTTTCAGATAAATATTCTATTTTGCATTTCATTTTTCTTCAACTTCACCGTTCAACTGTTTAACTTATAATGACGAAATAATTGAAATCTACTCACTTTCTAGCGTAGCTGAACATTTGCTACCTAAAGACACAAACAATTCACAAGCAGGTACCAAAAGCAAGCAAAGCACCAAGCCTTATAAAACCAATTTCTGTTTACCTGTGCTATCTTAACCCTTTGACGACCATAGGCAAACATATTTGCCGCAGCATTTTTCGACGTTACTTTTTAATAGGTGCGAGATAGAACAAAAGTGTCTATGACGGAAATGTTTTCAATGCTTGGGGCTACAAAAATGTGGTACATAGTTTTTACCCCCCACCCCCCACTTTTTCAGTACAAGCCACTAAATTTGGTTAAAATATGTACTTTAAAGCGCCAAAGGTTCCAGCCCCAAATAATAACCAAATCAAATGGGGCTTAAATATGTTATATCTGTATCCTTTCTGATTCAATATCCAAAAAAAAAATAATCCATTGGGTCCTAAATTTAGGAACGAGAAACATAAATTTGATTGGCAAGTATATTTGCCTATGGGTTGAAACGGAACTTTTTACACATTTTTGAATTTTCGATATTCTCTTTTTTTTTAAATCTAGTAGGCTTTGCTTTTTGTTGCAATAATTCCTTGAACTAGAAATTTTTCGAACACTTGTAGTATAATAGTATAATTTGTTGGTGGAAGTTTAGTCAGTTTTTTGAACACGTGCGATCAAGTTACAAATATTTTCAGTGATAAATTTATGTAAGGTAAGACGTTTTTATATTTATATTTGGAAAATAATTAATATTGTGTGTATTGTGAAGTGCAGATAAAATGAGTGCAAATCGGGACCGATTGTTTATGCTTCGTCCAGAAGAAATAGAACAAATTTTATTATGTGACAACAGTGATGAAGAGGCTGATGTAGATATAGACGAGGAAGATATGGTATTTTTGGAGAACGATATGGAGGAAAACAAAACGGATGAGGTGGTTGAAGTCGTCATTGAGGGTTCAAAGCAAGGAGAAATGCAGCCAATAAAAAAATCCAGAATGGATCGCACTGCGGAAGAACCAATTCCATCAACTTCAAATCCATCTGGTACCACTATAGTGATTCCACCGCAAACAGTGTACCGGTTTACTCAACCACTTCACTATACCCCACCAACTTTCACTGGATTAGGAAAGGAGTGTAACTATGCCCACTCTCATGTACTCAAACCAACTGTTCCTCAACATAAAGAAATCCCCCCGGCAATTGAAGTTTTCAATGCTGTTTGTAGTTTTGAAGGTAAGTTTTATTAAAAATTTAGTATTTTAGCTGCGTCAACATATATTATTGTTTTATACAATTTTGTGAAAATGTCGTTATACAGTCGAATCTGTACGCGTCCCAAAAGGGACGATTATTTCATTTGAGTACAACTGAGTTCAAGGCCTATTTAGGTATCATTATACGCATGAGCTTGGTGAAACTTCCAAGCATTCGATTGTATTGGTCAACAGACCCTACCTTTCATCAATCTCAAGTAGCAGATATTATGACTCGTAAGCGATTTGAGGATATCACAGCGAACCTCCACTTCACCGATAATAATACAGCAGATAGTAGCGATCGCGCAAATAAAGTTCGGCCACTAATTGATCACATAAATAAGGTAATGCCTGAGGCATACACGTACCCCAAAAGACTATCTATAGACGAACACATGGTTAAGTTCAAGGGCCATAATTCCATGAAGCAATACATGAAGGATAAACCAGTATCGTGGGGTTTCAAATTATGGTGTCTATGTGATGCTGAAACAGGATTTTTGTATGCCGTGGACATATACACTGGCAAAAAGCAATTTGTTGAGCATGGTCTTGGTGCTCCAGTTCTCTGAACCGCTCACACAAAAAGGAGTCCAAGTGTATTTTGATAACTTTTTTACCAGTATAAATGTGATGCGTATTCTCCAAGAAAATGACATAATGGCTTGTGGAACAATTCGGAGCAATCGGAAAAATGTTCCTAAAAAATTTCCGACTGATAAAGAAATGAAAAGAGGAGATATTAGCTATTTTGTAGCAAATGGAATTTCGGTTGTGAAGTGGATGGACAATCGTCCTGTTTACATTGCCTCAAACTTCATAGACCCGACCGAAGTTTTTCAAGTCAAACGCCGCACTGCAGGACAAGCTGACAAAATTGATGTGAAATGTCCTGGTGTTATTCGACATTATAATAAAGGAATGGGCGGGGTGGATCTGATGGATCAAAAAAAAAGTGTATTACGAATACGATCGCCGAACCAAATGCCGCTTTTATATCAGGTTGTTTTTTGATTTATTCGAACTTATGGTCCACAACAGCTATATCATATATTCACAGATTTCGGAAAATAGCAGCTTCCCAAATAAAGTAAATTCTCTGGAATTCCGTTCTGCTTTGGCTCAAGAACTTATAAATGACTTTTCTTCTCGTCAGAGATTTTCATCAGAGTCTACGAAAGTCGGAAGCCGCTCGATATTGAAACCAAAAAGTATTCACAAAATGGAAAAAAAGGAGAACTGGAAAAGATGTGCACATTGCACAGCAAGTGGCAAATATAACCGTACAAATGTGTTTTGTGAAGTATGGAATGTGTTTCTTTGCTTCACAACTTCACGAGAATGCTTTAATATTTATCATAAACAAGACTAATATATTATTATTTTGATTGAACTTAAATTTTCTACTTTTCTAATGAATTAATAAAAAAAAACTTTCTAAACATAAACAAAATTTTTTATATATTTTTTTTTGTAAAAAGTTCCGTTTCAACCCATAGGCAACTATATTTGCCAAGTGATTTGAGGGGGAAGGAGGGGGGGTGGAGGGTCAAATTTTTTTGACATTCATATCGCATGGCTAAGGATTAAGAAAATTAAAACAAAATTAAAATCTCTTCAGCCAAAAAAGTCTGGTCGTCAAAGGGTTAAAAACATGAAATTTGTGCAGTTAAGATGTAAAAACTAAGCGTTTCTAATAATCTGTGCAGATATATATTATTTTATTTGAATATAAAGGAAAAAACTGCACTAGGTACCCGGGTACCCTGGTTATGGACTCCCGTTCATCCAGCTGGCTATGGACCGTAGGGTAAAACAAACGCATATAAAATATGGTTTGTGGATTCCACTAGAATTAGAAACACCAGATAAGAGTAGTTCTTTTAGAAATTCGGATGTTAAGAGGGGGGGGGGGGGCAAAAACGGCCCATAATTGTACAAGGGTACCTTTTTGTATATTACTTACAAAGTAATTTAGCAACACGAAATTTGATAAGTACATTTCACCAGACACACAAACATCGGAGAAGAAAAAAATTTATTTTAATTTGAGCCTTTCGTGGGTAAACACGGCAAAAAAAATTAAAAACTGGTACTTTTAAACTAAAAAATTTTCGTTTGAAAGTACATTTTCTTTGAAAAAAAAACAAGTGTGAAAATTATAGTCGACCGGTACCCTATACCATGCGTTTGGAGAATTGGTATTAATTGGTATTTGATCTGAAAAACTCATATCGGATGCTATATTTACATGGAAACTGGGTGGGAAAATGGACCGATCCTGATCATATCTAGTAAAGTCCTTATTTTTTTGACAAACATACGCAATCCTAATTTGAGAAAAATTTGTGCAATATTTTGCTTTTGATAGATTTAAGTGAAGATCGAGAAGCAGCTTCATATGGGGCTATGACTAAGAAATCTTCCACAAGGTTAATTTTTGGACTAGTCATTAATGAGTATTTTGGAATTCTCATTAATGGATATTATGGCAAGTTAAGTCGATCTCATAGGGGTCATTTGAATGGGGCCAAGGTCTGAACATGCACCAATTTTCACCAATTTCAACAGCGTTCTTCCTATGGCTAATATAAGCTCACATACCAAAGTTCGTCAATATATATGTATATTTGCGACCTGTAATTTGATTACCAAGTTTACACAGACTCACAGTGGCTGAAAATCGTTTCTCATCTCATTCTGTAACTTTTGAACCGATCAAAATATGAAAATTATTTTTTTTTTAGAGGATATATATTTAGTTCAGCTTGACTCAGTTTTAGTTACATTAAAATTGATTGAGGACTGTTTAAGGAATTCGAGGTCAAAGTTGAACTTTTGATTTGTTTAGCTTTTAGAGTGAAATATGTGCTTAAAATTTTTTATTTATTAAAAAATTTAATATTTGGATTTTGGTAATAATTATAAACATTTTTTGTAATAATGGGATTTTTTTAATGTTACACAAAAAACAAAAAAAAATTTTACACTCAAAAAAATAGTAAAATCAACTGGAGATTTTGCTATTATTACTGAAAAATTAAAAATTTTTCGTTAATAATATTATCTAAAAATCTTGCTATTGCTACAGAAAAATTTATTTTTTTTGCTGTCATCTATACTAATATAATAAAGAGGTAACGTGTGTTTGTTTGTTTGTTTGTTTGTTTGTTTGTTTGTTTGTAGGGGGTAATCTCCGTAACTAGCCATCTGATCTTCCTGAAATTTTCACAGAGTCTTACTGCGGATATGGGAAGTGCTATAGGCTATAATTTTTTTAATATTTTTAGTGGGCGTGGCACCTCCCACACAAAGTAAATTTTTAATATCATATACATATTTTGAGTACTATGACAGGGAGAGCTTTGCAAATTTGTGTGAGGTCACCTATTGTTAATATTAGTAGCCACGCCGGAAATGGGCCGGATCGGAGAAGTGGGCGTGGTACCTCCCATACAAATAATAATTCAATGTTATATATCTCGAGTACTATGATAGAGAAAGCTTTTCAAATTTGTCTGATGGCACCTATTACACAGTGCGACAAATTTCAGTTTAATCTCTGCAATTCAAGCACCACTATGACGGTTCGTTAGTGTATCCAAAATGATGAAAAATGGCCAAAGGATTTTTTCCCTGAGGTACCCGTTTTCGCGGGACGCCCTGGCGCGCTCCCCCCACCCACTTTTGTTATCTTATGGTCTTTTGTTTGTCATAACTCGAGAACGGCTGTTCCGATTTAGGTGAAATAAATGTTGAAAAATTAAGAATTACCATTCCTTTAATCTATTCCCATACACTTTCTCTATATTATAAACAGTTTCGCAGATATAAATAAATTTATGAAAAAAAAAAAAAAATTTCCCCAAAAAATTTAAATTTTTTGTTTTTAAAAATCATAAAAAATCCAAAACGGAAAAATATGTCAAGGCTATGTCATAGGCAAATTGCTATTTATTTTATATTCCATTGGCACCCTAAATTTAAATCATATTTCATTGTCACCCGAATGTATATTCATTTGGGCGATTAACGGCAAATGTCATTTTATGCTTCTAGGCCAGTGGTTTTCAACCTTTTTGAAGCCGCGACCCCTTAACGTTTTTGCTCTCACAGTTTTTTTTTACAAATATAAATTTTTCGGTGTTCTTTTATGTTTTTGAATTAAATTTTTTTTTATGTTTTTGAATTCAATTAATTTAGTTTATGTTTTTGAATTAAAAAAATAAAATATTTAAAAAAATAAAATATTTAAAAAAAAAATCAATGTATTTTATTTAGATCAGCTCGCGACCCCCGAGAAAGGTCGACGCGACCCCCCAGGGGGTTGCGACCCACCGGTTGAAAACCACTGTTCTAGTCTAATCACAAGAAGGCAATGTACATTAGTTGCTTGTTGTTGCATTTAGCATGTAATGCACATTGCTTTTCTGTTGTTGTTTTTAACCAGCATCTAATGATCACCTGATCGAATGATTGACTTGTTGTTGCATCTGGTTACATTTATTAAAAATTATTTAGTTTAACTTTAATTTATTTGCTGCATTTTTAACAAAAATATTTACATCGATCAACAGGCGCCTACAAACGCGAACAGTAAAAGTAATTTTTCTCCTGTTTTTTATTAAAAAAAAATTTAAAAAGTGCAAAAAGTGGATAGAATTTTCTTTCTATTTCTATATTAAAGTTAAAAATGAATAGTTGTGCCGAAAATATTAACAATTTTTGTTACGTGTGTGGACATTTTGTGAAACTTGGAAGAAACTCCACAGCAGATAAGAATAAACGTGGTAGATTCAGTGCTGAATTCAAATTTGCGTACGAGAAATATTTTTCCCAGCCAGTGTTTTGTGTGGATTGGGCTCCAAAGACTGTTTGTGGAAGATGCTACGGGCTTCTTTTGAAATGGACAAAAAGAGAGATTAATGAAATGCCATTTGGCATTCCTATGATGTGGTCGTATCCGGGCGAGCATCAACGATCAAACTGCTACGCTTGCATGAACTCCAGATTCAAGTATACAGGTCGAACCAAAAACAAAAGTGGTAAAAATAAAGCAACGGCAACGGGATACATCGGAGTGCGAAGTGCACAATTACCACTTCCGCACTCAGAAGATGTACCGATACCACCTAAATTGCCCAGTCCGGATTGTTTCACTATAATGACAACTGAAACCGCATTCACCGAAGCATCAACATCACATTCGTTGTATGTGCCAGAAACTATACAAAATGATGAAGCAAAACCTCTACATCAAGATGAAATGGACTTCGTTGTTGCTCATCTTGGTTTGTCGCAGCGAAATTCTGAATTTTTAGCGTCGTTTTTAAAGAAGAGAAATCTCACGCAAAAAGATGTAAAAGTGACAGCCTATCGCCAGCGACAAGCACAATTCCAGAAATTCTACACTATTAACACGCAAAACACTTTTTCGTATTGCATTAACATTGAAGGTCTTATGATTGAAATGAATCTTAATTATAATTACAATGCGAAGGATTGGCGTCTATTTATAGACTCGTCGAAGACCAGTCTGAAGGCTGTACTGTTGCACAAGTTGAATACGAAACCGCCAGTACCCATAGCCTACAGCATCGACATGAAAGAATGCTACGAGACAATGAAAACAATACTGCAAAGTATTCAATATGATCAACACAAGTGGAAGATATGCTGCGATATCAAAGTCATCAATATACTGCGGGGTCTCAAAGGCGGATATCCGAAGCATATGTGTTTCATTTGCGATTGGGATACGCGCTATAGGGGCGACCAGTACACCTGCACGAGTTGGAAAAATCGAGAAGATGTCCTTGCCATAAATCCGACATTGAGTATGCTTCATGATGCGTTGGTACCGATCGATGATATTTACCTACCAAACCTGCACATTAAACTTGGTATATGCAAAAAATTTGTCGAAAAAGTAACCAGAAGGGAGTCAGCATTTCATTGTTTGAAAGAAATCTTTCCAAAGCTTAGCAAAGCAAAACTTAAAGCAGGTACAAAATACATGTTTTTTGTTGTAATCTCATGGTTTTTAAGTTAGTTTTCATTAAAAATTTGTTTCATTTCTTTCTAGGCATTCTCAATGGACCGGACATTAGAAAACTCATTAAAAGCGATGCATTTAACGAAATATTGACCGACAATGAATTAATTGCTTGGGATTCAATAAAAGCAATATTACATGGGCTGCTAGGGAAGCACCGTGTGAATGGCTATGAAGTTTGGTTGAAAATATGCTTGATGCTTTCCATAAAATCGAAATTACGATGTCCCTCAAAATTCACTTTCTACATCGTCACCTTGATTTCTTTGCTAAACAATTACCTACTGAATCTGACGAACAGGGTGAGAGATTTCACCAAGTTATTATGCCGATGGAGACTCGATTCAAAGGAAAGAAGTTGGATGCCATGCTATGTGAAGTTTGCTGGTGGTCATGTAAGATAAACAGATTCAAATCTACAACCAACGAAGGGGAAGAAGAAGAAGAAGAAAGTGTTGATAACGAAGAGCCTTTAAACACTTCGGGAAGTAGTGGTGAATCAAATTCGGATGATCAAGATGAAGTTCAACAGCCACCTAAAAGAACTCGACGTTAGTTTTACAGTAAAACTGTTTTTTACACATAAAACTTCTTTTCTAATATGAATAAATATATTCTCAGTCATCCAAGTAATAAGCCTTGACATATTTTTCCGTTTTGGATTTTTTATGATTTTTAAAAACAAAAAATTTAAATTTTTTGGGGAAATTTTTTTTTTTTTTTCATAAATTTATTTATATCTGCGAAACTGTTTATAATATAGAGAAAGTGTATGGGAATAGATTAAAGGAATGGTAATCCTTAATTTTTCAACATTTATTTCACCTAAATCGGAACAGCCGTTCTCGAGTTATGACAAACAAAAACCATAAGATAACAAAAGTGGGTGGGGGGAGCGCGCCAGGGCGTCCCGCGAAAACGGGTACCTCAGGGAAAAAATCCTTTGGCCATTTTTCATCATTTTGGATACACTAACGAACCGTCATAGTGGTGCTTGAATTGCAGAGATTATGTTGCACTGTGTTATTAATGTGAGCAGTCGGACTAAAAATTGGCAGTATTATATAAAATATATAATGCCATATATCTGGAGTACTGTTATAGTGAGAGTCTTGGGACTTTGTGTGAACCCATAAGTTATTCATATGATTAGTTAGACAAAAAATGGGCGTGATCGGAGCTGTGGGCGTGGCACCGCCCGTACAAAGTAAATATATGATATCATATAACTGGTGTACTAAAAGAGGGAAGCTTTGGCACTTTGCACGACACCATCAGATCTTAGTATGAGTAGTCAGACAAAAAATTGGCGGGTTCACACCAATGGGCGTGGAACTCCCCATGCAAAGTAACTATTTAATGTCATATATTTGGAGTACTGTAAAAGAGAGAGCTTTGTGGCTTTGCGTGAGCCCATAGGTTCTTTGTGTGATTAGTCGAACAAAAAAATGGGCGTGATCGAAGCAGTGGGCGTACCACCGCCCATGCAAAGTAGATATCTAATATCATATAACTGGGAAAGGCTCGACATTTTGCACGAGTCCATCAAATATTAATGTGAGTAGTCCAATAAAAATTGGGCGGGATGGGATAAGTGGGCGTGGCACCTCCTATATCAAAAATATGATGTACTACGAAAGCAACAGTCTTTTGACAAGTACATGACTTATCAATGTGATTTGTCGTGGAAAATATATCGTCAAAATCAAAAATCGCCAAACCTAAAATTCGCGAAAAATAAAAATCGCCCAAAAACAAAAATCTTCAAAATGGGCAAAATCAAAAATCGCTAAAAATAAAAATTGCCAAGTGATATTTTAAGTTCAAAGCCAATAGTTAAGTGGTGCCAGATCTAATTTGGAAAATCCATGTTCTTCTCATGGGCAGCTACATGTACCTCCAGGGCAGGAACGCCGAAAAATCTGATAATTGTTGTACCGAATTAAAAAAAACAAAAAACATTTTATATCAGCAAGTATCAAAATAAAAGAATCTATATTAATGATCTATACTTAGCATACTAAAGAGGTAATGTGTTTGTTTGTAGGAGGTAATCTCCGTAACGACTTATCTGATCTTCCTGAAATTTTCATTGATTCTTACTGCGGATATCGGAAGTGCTACAGGCTGTATTTTTTTAATATTTTTAGTGGGCGTGGCACCTCCCATACAAAGTAAATTTTTAATATCATATATATTAAGTACTATGATAGAGAGAGCTTTGAAAATTTATCTTAGGTCATCTATTATTAACGTGAATAGTCAGACAAAAAAACGGGCGGGATTGGACAAATGCGCATGGCACCCCTATACAAACTTAATATTAAATGTGATATATCTGAATTACTGTGTTAGTGAGAGCCTTGGGACTTTGCGTGAGCCTTTTCATAACAATTCGGAAGGGGGGGGGAGGGGGAGGGTGTAGCGAAGCACACCGGGTTACATCTAGTATTTGATAATTTTAAAAAACATTTTAAAAATAAAAACTGTAATAGATTTTAATTGCATTTGTAACAATGGTAGGTTCTGTTTATTATTATTTTTTACTAATACTATGTTTTTCGTACTTAAATAACAATGAAAGGCAATTATAATTATCATTAATATGACTCAAATATTGATTGGAAATATTCCTTATTTTGTTCTATGTTATTTCTATTCGTTAGTAGTTTTTTGTCTTCTTCATCTAAATCCCGATGTTCCACTTTCCATTGATTTCGAATACTTTCGAATATTTGTGGAATTTCGTGAAATTTTTTTAGTATTATGCTCTCTATAATATCTGTTATCCTTATTCCTTTTTTCATGAGCCTCTTCTGATAGATCTACAAGTGGCACCAAATGATGTTTAATGACATCTTCTCCATGATAAAGGATTTTGTGAACTTTTGCAGACATATTTTGTTTACTGTATCTAACTTCTTTGTAGAGTTTTTCTAGTGCTTTAATGAAATTAGAATTGCTCTTGTATTTCGATGCTACACGAATTTATGTTTAATTTTATTTTAACGTAACTAAAGGTACGGTCACATTAGGCAAATATTTGACGCAAACTTGTTTTCTCGTATTTGCCAAAAATTTTGTGAAACAAATACAGAGTTGATTTTGTGGTCACACTAGACACATTTATTTGCCTCTTTTTGTTTGATCAAACAGCTGCCAAATAGTGGCAAATAAAAACAAGGAAAACATATTTGCCGTGCGGTCACACTTGTACAAATATTTGACTAAAAAAATTGTTTGATCAAACTGTCGAAAATTAAAAATATATTTGATCAGAAATTTCCAAATGTTGCATGAGGAGGAAAGTTTTCTTATTTTGTGCTGTGGAGCGCATTGGTGTTAGTTTTGGAAGTTTATTGTTATATTATATTTAAATATTATTTTTAACTATAATTATTTTTTTCTTTGTTTACAAAATAAACAGCTGTTTATTTTAAGTAATGTAACAGTGTGGCAAATTCTGTGTTTTTAAAATGATAAATACGCTAAAGTTAAAAATAAATTTGTCTAAGTGGTGTTTAGAGGCAATGCCCCGATCGGTATCAAATTGTCACCACTTATAAAGCATTTTATTGCGGTTCTAGGAAAATATTTTTTTTTCGACTATCGAGCCTATTTTCCGAGTTATGGACTTCGAAACTTTTGCCATATACTTGGATATAATTTTGTTATTTAGTATCGTATTTCAGCACAATATATATATTTTAAAAACTTACTTGAGTGTCTTTTACTCGATATTTTTAAATTTGAAATCCATTAACCCATTATGAACCTATTTAAAATTTTGTATCATTGTAATAGATATTTTTCTTTAATATGGAATTTTATCGTAAGTAGACATACATATGTATATCATGAATAAACTGAATAAAAACTAGCTTTATTTATTTCTATGTATACTTTGACCTCTTAACCCTTTCAGGACAGGATGTATATAGTCATTTGTAAGTTAGTACAATAGAAAATCAAGTATCTTTTTTTTTAGGAAAATTAACCCATTCATAACCATATTTGAAATTATACCATTATTTATTATGCTATAGAAATAGAAATAACAACATATTTAAAAAAAAACCTTAAAGTTGAATGTAAAATTTCTAATATATCCGATCCTTAAGTGGTTAAGAGGTCAAAATATACATTGAAATGAAGCTAGTGGATCCAGCATACATTCAGTTGTAAAATCAAACACTATATAGGTCATTTTATGAGATAATGCCACGTTTTCCCAAAATAACTTTAAAAAATCCAAATAGGTTCATAACGGGTTAATTGATTTTTTTGTGATAACAGTTTCCTTTAAAGTCAATTTTTAATGAATATTAACAAGTTGCACAACAAATGCTTTTGAAAACAAAAAGCTTTTTTTTAAGATATGACTGAATTAAATTTTAAAAGTTGACATCACTGCTGAAACAACTGTTGTTTGCCACTGTTTGCTCTTACAAATGTTTTGTAAGGTCAAATAATTATTTGTCCAAAATTGAGGAAAATATTTGGTCGTGAGTGGTCACATTAGGCAAATATTTGTTTGCAGGCAAATAATTTTGTTTGCCTAAAATCAGCTGATTTGTTGTTTGACGGCAAATAATATTTTGTGGTCAGACTGAGGCAAACAAATATTTAGCGTTTTTTGTCAAATATTTGCCTAATGTGACCGTACCTTAAGAACATCTTCCTGGTTTTTATACCCTATACCTATGTGGTTTGGTTATAATGACTTTGTGCTGCTGTTTGTAACAACCAAAAATATTTGACCTAGACCCATCTTTAATTATACCGATCGAATCAAAATCACTTTTTGAGTTGATTTAACAATGTCCGTCCGTCCGTCCGTCCGTCCGTCCGTCCGTCTGTGTGTCCATGTAAACTTTGTAATCAAACTGCAGGTCGCAAATATGAATATATTTTGATGAAATTTGGTATATATGCTTTTATCTGCCATGGAATGAACGCTATTGAAATTGGTGAGAATCGGTGCATCTTCAGACCTAGCCCCCATACAAATTACCCCTGTGAAATCGACATAAATTGCCATAAGATCCAAATTGTCATATAGATCTTACTCAAATTGGGTTTTGTATGCGTTCATTACGTCCATTAATGAGTAATCCAAAAATGATCCCTTTGGCCCCATATAGGGCTGCTTCCCGATCTTAACTTAAATCTATTAAAAAAACAAAAATATTGCACTGATTCTTCTCAGATTTGTTTTGTATATATTTTTGCAAAATACAAGAGACTTTTCCAAACATGATCAGGATCGGTCCATTTTTGGACCTAGTCCCCATATAGATATAGCATCCGATATGAACTTTTTCATATCTGCAGCCAAAAAAATTGATAAAAATCCCACTCAAATTTGGTTTTTGCTTATTTTCTATGTCCAGTTAGTTGGGCCTAAGAGATAAGGTTTCTAAACGCATTTTATAGGGTATCGTATAGTCGGTCTAGACCGACTATAATTTTCTTACTTGTTGTTTCTAAAATACTCTTCGGCCAGTTCTTTATAACTGAAGCTTTCCACATTTTTCTGAATATTTTTATCTGCGACTGTTATTGTTGAAAAATATCTGTGGTTTTCTAAAATAACCGCATATATCATAATATCAAAATGTTCAGGGGAGCCAAAAAACGTTATATTTGAAATTATGGGCTCGATATAAAGTTTTTAGAGCTTTTTATTTAACAGTCCTGTAAATATGGGCAATAAATACTTTATATAAAATTTTGAGTCGAAAATCTTCAGAGGAATAGATCCTAGAGAAGGACGAAAAAACAATATGTAAATAACAATTAAGGTGTGTGCATATAAAACAACTTATGTCGACAAATGTCGTTTTCTCTGAAAAAGAAAACTACCGATGCAACCACCCATGTAGACATAAGTTGGTGTTGGCTTGGAAAATGGATTTTTTTTATTGGTCAGCAAAAATTTAACGGGATATAGGATGAGAATATAACAACGTATCAAGAATAATAGTGACAAAAAATAACAGAAATAAACACACAAGTTTTTATAAGTGGTTGTAAACTGAAAAATAATCTAAAATTATTTTTCATTTTTTTTTTATTTATAACAACGTATGTCGCTATGTGTCGTTTTCTGAGAAAATAATTTGTCAGCGATCAAACGTAGGTTGCCATACGTCGATACTGCTGCAAATTAATTTAATAAACATTTAAGTTACGTCGTTATTTAAAGAAAAAACTCAGAAATGGTCAGTAATTTTTATACCCTATATCACTATGTGGATTGGGTATAATGACTTTGTGCTGCTGTTTGTAACAACCAAAAATATTTGACCTAGACCCATCTTTAATTATACCGATCGAATCAAAATCACTTTTTGAGTTGATTTAACAATGTCCGTCCGTCCGTCCGTCTGTCCGTCCGTCTGTCCGTCCGTCTGTGTGTCCATGTAAACCTTGTAATCAAACTGCAGGTCGCAAATATGAATATATTTTGATGAAATTTGGTGTATAAGCTTTTATCGGCCATGGGATGAAAGTTGTTGAAATTGGTGAGAATCGGTGCATGTTCAGACCTAGCCCCCATACAAATTACCCCTGTGAAATCGTCATAAATTGCCATAAGATCCAAATTGTCATATAGATCTTACTCAAATTAGGTTTTGTATGCGTTCATTACGTCCATTAATGAGTAGTCCAAAAATGATCCCCTTGGCCCCATATAGGGCTGCTTCCCGATCTTCACTTAAATCTATTAAAAAAACAAAAATATTGCACTGATTCTTCTCAGATTTGTTTTGTATATATTTTTGCAAAATACAAGAGACTTTTCCAAACATGATCAGGATCGGTCCATTTTTGGACCTAGTCCCCATATAGATATAGCATCCGATATGAACTTTTTCATATCTGCAGCCAAAAAAATTAATAAAAATCCCACTCAAATTTGGTTTTTGCTTATTTTCTATGTCCAGTTAGTTGGGCCTAAGAGATAAGGTTTCTAAACGCATTTTATAGGGTATCGTATAGTCGGTCTAGACCGACTATAATTTTCTTACTTGTTGTTTCTAAAATACTCTTCGGCCAGTTCTTTATAACTGAAGCTCTCCATATTTTTCTGAATATTTTTATTTGCGACTGTTATTGTTGAAAAATATCTGTGGTTTTCTAAAATAACCGCATATATCATAATATCAAAATGTTCAGGGGAGCCAAAAAACGTTATATTTGAAATTATGGGCTCGATATAGTGTTTTTAGACCTTTTTATTTAACAGTCCTGTAAATATGGGCAATAAATACTTTATATAAAATTTTGAGTAGAAAATCTTCAGAGGAATAGATCCTAGAGAAGGACGAAAAACAATATGTAAATAACAATTAAGGTGTGTGCATATAAAACAACTTATGTCGACAAATGTCGTTTTCTCTGAAAAAGAAAACTACCGATGCAACCACCCATGTATACATAAGTTGGTGTTGGCTTGGAAAATGGATTTTTTTTGAGAATATAACAACGTATCAAGAATAATAGTGACAAAAAATAACAGAAATAAACACACAAGTTTTTATAAGTGGTTGTAAACTGAAAAATAATCTAAAGTTATTTTTCATTTTTTTTTCATTTATAACAACGTATGTCGCTATGTGTCGTTTTCTGAGAAAATAATTTGTCAGCGATCAAACGTAGGTTGGCATACGTCGATAGTGCTGCAAATTAATTTAATAAACAATTAATTAAACAAGTTACGTCGTTATTTAAAGAAAAAACTCAGAAATGTTCAATATTTTTTTTAAAAAATTTAACACATGTAAAGAGCGTTAAAAACTAATATATTTGACATCGTTAACTCAAAACTGACACAGATTGACATACGTGGTTATTCCAGAAAACCACAGCTATTAGAGCAATTTAGTTTGTATTCAAATATAGCTTTCTTATAGGCCTTCTCAGAAGCCATCATACTATGTTTATAGGTAAAACAAAAAAGGTAAGAAAATGACATTAGTGCATTACTACCTAAAATCTATATATATAAAATTCATTTTCTGTTTGTCTGTGTGTTTGTTTGTTTGACCGCTATACAAATTTTTATTTTTCAACGGATTTCTCTAAAATTTGTTACACACGATCTCTGTACACCAGGAAAGGTCGCCATATGATTCTTACCGGCCACGCCTACTTTTACGCCCACTTTTTGTGTACAATTCATTTTCTGTTTTTTGGTATATTTGTTCGCTATAAAAAATTTTATTTTTCAACGGATTTCACCAAAAATTGGTACGCACGATCTCTGTGCTACAGGCAAGGTCGCCATATGCTTCTTACTAGCCACGCTTAATTTTGCCCCCTACTTCTATGTATAAAAATTGTCTTTCTTTTATTTGTTGCTTTGTTTGACTGCTATGCAAACTTTTACTTTTCAACGGCTTTCTCGGAAATTTGTTACACGTGATCTCTATACTCCAGCGAAGGTCGGACTATATATCTTTATGGCCACGCCTACCTTTACACCCACTTTTTTAGTCATTTTTTGTTTTTGGTACATTTGTTCGCTATACAAATTTGTATTTTTCAACGGATTTCTCTGAAATTTGGTACACACGGGAACAATTTCACGATGAACAAATTCTCCAAATTTAAAAAAGGTCCCCAAAAGAAATTAATAAATTCCCCATTTTTGTTTTAAACTAAATAAAAAATTTAACTTACTCCCCAAATTCGTTCTTACATTTTTACATATTTTTATTTAATGAATTTTATTATATATTTGTTTAAGTGAAAATTTGCATACTGATCTCAATATCTGTCCTGCAATATACGCATTTAAAATCTGTATTATTTTCAATAGCATCATTTCGACGCACTCGCGGAACGCAGCTCAGCAAGTTTTGTTAAGAGAAGCGGATATGCCTGAATCCACTCAGCTGCGTCCAGAAATTCAGCGGTTAAGACAAGCTGAATCCAGGGACAATTTTATGTCGCCTGTTCCCGAATATAATATTTTCGTATATGCACCATAAGGAAAAACCAGAAATGTTGTATATCACAAAGCTCTAGAATAACTAAAATTCGTAACTTTTAGACATCATACACTCAAAATACTCCATGCATAAACATAGTTAGTTGTAATGAAAGAAATGAACTAATCCTCCATGCTGCTCTCAATATCTGTCCTACAATAAATTTATTTAATATCTGTATTCTTTTCAATAGCATCATTTCGGTGCGAGAAATCGGGGCGCGGACGCGATGCGATGCGTGGCTTTCGAATTCGCAGAAGCGGCTCGCGGACGCGACCCAACGCGACGCGCTCGCGGAACAGAGCTTAGCTTAAATATCGGAATGATCTGAAAAATATAATTTGAAAATTACAATAAGTTGACAACAACTGCTCGGCAGCACTGGTGTAGCTGCCAAACGTGCGGAAGCGCCTCGCGGACGGGACGCGATGGCGGCACACAGCTCAGCTAAAATATCGAAATGATCTGAAAAATATATTTTGGCAATTAAAATAAGTTGACAACAGCTGCGCGGCAACACGGGTGTGGCCGACAAACGCGTGGACGCGGTCGCGACTCGCTCGCGGAACACAGCTGAGTGAAAAGTCATATGACAAATTTTATCTACGTATGTGCAATAATTACCTGTTGATCACAATAGGCCAAACATATACTATAAGCAGTTGCTTAAAGCAACCTTGTGGCACAATTTTAAACGTCGCATTCATTTTCCATATTTGAAACTTCTATAAATTTGACGTCTCTGCTCAATGGTGATCATTTGTTGAATGAATTAATTTAATTTTTAAAACTTCTGATTCCTTTAATTTGCAAACGATTCCATTATATTTGATGTTTACGAAATAAATAAACTTCAAAAAAAAAAAAAAAAAAAAAAACGTCAAGCGGTTTCGCAGCTTATTTTTGATGTATTTTTGCAGTAGCGTCTTAAAAAAACTTCTAAATTAAAAAATCAAAAAATTTTAAATTGAAATAAAAAAAGAATTTACTCCCCCAAAAAACGTAAACATTGGGGAATTTTTTCATCATGAACAAATTCGCCAATCCCATAAAAATTTTTGAGGAGAAAGTTACGGTTTTGAGGAATTTGTTCATTGGGCGCTAAGTACTCAGCGCCTGGTAAGCATATTGAACCATTTTTCATGTCAAAGGCCTTTGGATTCCGGGCAAGACCGGGTAAAAACAGCTAGTGAAATATAAAAAACCCACTATACAAATTTTTTTTTTTTTTTTTTTTAGTACTCTTTATTTACAATCTATCCATTCAAGGATAATAAGCAAATCTGATAAAATACAAATTAACATTAATTGATGCCCTCCAGTGAGAACATCAATATATTACAATTAATAGATTTGATATTTTTAACAAAGGGAAAATTATAACAATATATACAATAATTTTTTTTTTTTTTTTTTTTTATTATTTTTCGCAATAGTTTAATTTTAATTTATCCATTTTTTATTAATTATTTTCGAAAAGGTAGATCAAGAATGTGATTCCGCTATAGTCTTCGAATTTCTTCTGTATCATCAAGGAGGGAAATAGCTAACGGGTTGCAGTGGTTACTTAATCTTTCTAAATAGTTTGCGCTGAACCTATTTATTTCTTGTTTTACTGTTGGGATATAAAGATCATTATGTATTGTTTTATTGGATACAAACCATGGTGCATTTATTATTGATCTTAGTGTTTTTGATTGGTATCGTTGTAATATCTCAATGTTAGAATTACTTGTGTTCCCCACAGCTGTATGCCATACGTCCAAACTGGTTTCAGAATAGTTTTATATATATTGACCTTATTTTCAAGACTAAGCTGAGATTTTGGACCCAATAACCAATAGAGACGTCTGGTTTTTATTTTAAGATGTTCTTTTTTTGCTTTAATGTGGGGGCTCCATGTTAACCGCTTATCAATATGTAAACCTAAATATTTAACGCTGTCTTTTTTTGGAATTTCACTATTATTGATAAAAATGCTTGGACAGATACTTCTACGTAGAGTGAATGCTACATGTACTGATTTTTCTGTATTGACTTTTATGTTCCATTTTTTCAACCAAATTTCAATTTCATTAAGTTCTTTTTGCACGCAATTAGACGCTTCGACTGGACATGTGCTTGATGCTAATATTGCTGTGTCATCAGCATAGGTTGCAACTAAAATGTTATCAGTTATAGGCATATCTGAAGTGAATATTGTGTAAAGAATTGGGCCTAGAACACTGCCCTGGGGTACCCCTGCCTGAATGTTATATAATTCCGAAGTTTCACTATTGACTTTTACATAAAAATATCGATCGCTTAAGTATGATTTAAGCAATAGATAGAATGAAGTTGGAAGTAATTTTTTAAGTTTATACAATAAGCCGTTATGCCAAACTTTATCAAAGGCTTGTTGCACATCTAGAAAGGCTGCCGAACAATATTTTTTATTTTCCAATGTATCTCTGATATAAGCAACGATACGATGACATTGCTCAGGGGTGCCATGTTTATGCCTGAAACCAAATTGGTACTCAGGAATGATGTTGTATTTTTCTAATATTGGTGACAATCTACTCATAATTATTCTCTCGAATATTTTGGAGAACGTAACCAATAAACTTATAGGTCTGTAAGATGACACAACGTTCTCTGGCTTATTTGGTTTAACTACCATTATTATCTCCGCACTCTTCCATTGGGAGGGAAAATTACTAAGTCGAAGACTTGAGTTAAAGATTAGAGTTAGAAATATAATACCTTTTTTTGGCAGAAGTTTAACAACAGTACCATCTATACCGTCGTGTCCTGGTGATTTTTTATTATTTAACTTATTAACCTCTTCTTGAACTTCTTGTGGGGATATATGTTTAATAGGCCAATCCATTGGACAGGGACTGTCTAAAAATGTTTCAATTTCATCAACGATAGCGCTGTCGCTTAAGTCGTTAGGCTGAAATGTTGTCTTGAGATGTGAAGCAAAAGCTTCAGCTTTACTTTTGTCTGTTCTGCACCATAAATTATTTCCATCTTTGATTGGAATATTTCTCTTGACTGGACGTTTTAAGTACTTCGTTGCTCTCCACAAACTATATTCATCATTTTTTGAAGTACTAAGACTTTTAAGAAAACTACCAAGCTGTTCATTTTTTAATTCAAATAGTCTTATTTTAAGGTCTTTGTTTGCCTTATTTAAAAGTCGCTTATCGTTAGGATTCCTATTGTTTTGCCATATTTTCCTCAGCCTTCTTTTATTTTGTATCATCGCTCTTATTTCGGCAGTTATAATAATCTTATCTTTATTAAAATTTGGTTGCTCAGTTGGTGTTGATAAAGAACCGGCTTCATGAATTAGGTTATTGAACGTCTCAACTACTTCATCTAATTCGTTTGGCGATTTAATGGGGATGTTTAAATTAGTATTTCTTTCAATCCAAGTACAAAAAGATTTTAAATCTGTCCTGCTATTAATAACTTTGTATTTTGTAGAGTTTGAATGTAGATATGTATTAAAATTTACCATAATTGGAGAGTGATCTGAGCTTAAGTCATCACTAAATTCATTTGAAACATGAAGGAATTGACTGGAGATTCCAGAGTAAACGACGAAATCCATTAGGTCTGGTTGTTTTTTAGGGTCTGTTGGCCAGTATGTTGGACTTCCAGTTGACAACAGGATTAATTATTATGCTTTATGCAATTATACAGTTGAATCCCTTTTGGATTTTGTAACCTTGATCCCCACCACTGGTGTTTTGCGTTAAAGTCGCCTCCAACTAGAAATCTAGGACCCAACCGATTAAAAAAGTTTTCAAAATCATGACATTTTACTGTAAACCGAGGTGGGAAATATATAGCACAAATAGATAAGTCACTTGCATCACATTTAACTTTTATGCAAACAGCTTGAAGGTAAGTTTGACTTATTATATCAAAGACATTATATTTTATCGATGATTTTATTAATATTGCAGATCCTGCATGAGCATTGTCGTGTGGATGGTTAGCTATTATTAAATCATAACCTTTTATATTAAAATAGGTTCTGCTTGTAAAATGTGTCTCCGACACTAGAAGAATATCGATGAAGTTAATTTTAAGAAAAAGTTCAATTTCTTTGGTATGGTTAGAAAGCCCATTGGCATTCCATATTGCAATACGGAGATTTAATTGCATAATTTTGTTACAAGTACTGTCATCATAGTTAAAAGCTTGTTTGTAAGCTCTATTTGATTATGCAATAACACTTCAATTTTTCCAAATGGATCATTGTTCATGTTTTCTTGCGTGTTTTTTTAACATATCAGCGTATGAAAATTGATTATTTTGATTAGAAGAGTAGTTTGTGTAATTGTTCGTATTATTATTGTCAATATTGTTGGTAAAAGTTGTATAATTATCATACCTAGATCTATTTACATAGTTGTTATGTTGTAGTTTTTTTCTTAATAATTCTCTGTATATCTGACAGCCTTTGTAATTTGCGGGATGATTTTGTAAACAATTAACACATTTCGCAGGTGTATTATTTGGCTTTGTGCACTCAAATGTTAGATGTCCTAAACCACATTTTACACAATTCACTCGTTTTTTGCAATATGTTTTGGTATGTCCAAACTCCTGACAACGGTGACACTGGACGAGATCGTTGGTTTTCTTAGGCGGTACAATATCGACGATGGCATTATTAATATGTTTTACTTCGTATACTTTTTTATTATTTGAATTCGGCTCGAGGTCGGTATAAAACATAGGTAGTGGCGCTCCCGTGATTCCACTACGAATATTTACTACATTTCTTACTTGATGTCCTAAATTTTCTAGCGCTAATTTAATGTCTTGGATTGGTGTTGTGTGATGTAAGTTTTTTATGACAACTCTGTACGACCTTTCCTGTCTTATTTGGTAAGTATGAAAATGTATGTTTTTATCGTTTAAGTATTTAACAATTATTCTATAAGGTTCAATATTTTTAACCATTACCCTGATTTGGTTATCTTTTAAAGATTTGTAATTAAATTCAGTGGGACAAATAACTTTTGAAAAACTTTTAATCATTCCGCTGATATCAGCAACATCAGGTATTATAATTGGTGGAGGTTTAGGAATATTATTATTAGTTTGATCATCACCATCATTATCTGTTTCACATTCTTCATCGGCATCATTATCATTGTTTAGTAGAGAAAACCGGTTTAGACTTACATTATCATTATTAGTTGCTGATAGAGTAGAGTTTTTTGTATTGTTTTTTGTAATTATTGTTTGCTTAGAAGTACTGGCTTCGTTGTTAAAATTTATTGAACGATTGTTGTTAATGTTTTTTGATGCATTAGCATTGTTGTTTATGTTAGCTGCTGTGTTAGCATTATTTTCAAACAAGAAATTATTGGAATTGTCATTTGGTTTTTGTTTTTTACATGATTTTGGTGAACTACTTAAACGTCGTTTTTGTAATCTATGCGAGGTAACCACCTACCAGCTTACTTCACTTTCGTCACTTTCACTGCCCTCATCCATGATGATAAGCAATTCAAATTGTTTTTGTTTTTAATATTGTTCTTGATACAAGATAATTTGCTTTGAAAAAAAAAAATTACACTTTACACTGGAGAGCTTAAGATTTTTGTACATGCGTACGCAATCGCAGTCACAATCAGACTGTCACTATACAAATGAATTACCTATGTGTTAGTGCATTGTTAGGTAAATTAAAAAGGTATAAAAAAGGTATGATAATAAAGAAAACCCAGGTTACTAATGAATTATATCTTTTTACTTACAAATATATTATGGTAATAGAACAAATTATGACTAGTATAAGCTATAAAATACCCAAAGCACAAAATTAATACACCGTTGTATACGAGTACCTATAGGGCAGTTTAAAATATCGTAACTTGAATTTTTTTTAGAGTAATTTCATTAAAAAGGAAAAAGTGTTCTACCCGTGGCCACGGTTCGGCACGGGTGCACAAGTATATATAGGGTTAAAGAGGACACTTTTACCGGATGGTATATGCTTCTTGTTCCCTTTTGTACCCTAGAAGTTCTATTTTCCTAAAGTTGAAATTTGAGAAGAATATAGTAGTTTCATAAATATTTCATAACGCCCCCAATATTAAATGGTAAATGGTACTAAAGATTATAGTTCTGCCAACATTATAAAAAAGACCACATGTCATTATCGATGGCAGCTTGCGAGTAGTAACCATTTATTTATTATAAAAAACAAAAAAAAAATCAACTTTTTCTGACTTGACTTTGACAGCATGCCACGCCCATAATTATCAATAGTTTAACCTAATTTTTTGGCTGCCTTAATCTGGATATATTAGCTACAAAAAGGCGTTAAAATTTTAAAAATCGGTGACAAAGCAAAATTAGGCTTTTGGCCAATGAAATCAGAATTTCAGCCACAGTGAGACGGACAGTCGGACAGACGGACGAACGGACGGACATCGCTAAATCGACTCAGAAAGTGATTCTGTGTCGATGGGTATAATAAAACATGGGTCTAGGTCAAACATTTTTGGTAGCTACAAGCATCAGTACAATGCCATTATGCCCTATACCACTAAATGGTCAGGCTATAATGTAAAAAACACAAATTTGGGGTACACATTAAGCCATCGATATACATATATGCAAAAATAGATTTTATATTTCAAGGAACCATCTGAACTTTTGAATTTAACTTATTTATATGACATCAGATTTGTGTAATTTTAGTTAACCGTTTGAACTTTTATTATTGCTTACAATATAAAATAACATTGATTCCAGTCTACAAATGTCGTTTTATTGCTTAAAAGATATGATGATTTCATTCAAACTTTATCTATAAATGTAGCGCAATGTTTGAGAATTATGCAAATCAAATTTGAGGTAAATTTCCAAAATTAAAATATACTTTTTGGTGATGCCAAAATAGTGGAAACTTTTAAACTAATTTACCAGATTTGATTAAAACAATAAAAACAGAAAAAGGTGTGAAAGAAAATTTAAAAAATCTTAACCATTGTTTTGTCAACAGTATAAAAATGAATACTTTTAAGTTTCGTTCTGTTATACTGTGTACTATTTATATACTGTGTATTTTTAAATGTACTTGTTCATCATTACTTTGTAAAAATCCAATTATAAGATTGTAAATCTTGTTGTAATGGAAAAATAATGAAATAAATTAAATTAAATTAAAATAATTTTTTTCTGAAGTTATGCTAATATTTATTCTTTGTTAAATAAATAAAACATACAAATGTTTAAATTAATAAAAGATTTTTAATTTATTATCAAGTTTTTTGATCAAAAATATATTGGAATAAAAGTTACCATCGTATTGTTACTCACACTATATTTCTTATTGTTTTTAAATATAATTGTGGTTTAAATATCTAAAATATTAAATTCGCTAACAACGTAAAATATAATTAGCTAAAGAAAGCAAAACAAAAACAAATGAACTATGTATATGAATTTGAATGCTAATAACAGAAATTTAAAAAATTGAATTGAATTAAATTGAAATTTGACTAAATTGATAATTTAACATTATTAAAATGCCAAAATATGTTGTCTTGATTTGATTTCATTAATGTGTTAAAACTTGACGTAATTTCAAACATGATAATCATATAATTTGTTTTGTTTCATTATATTGCTATGTTGTTAACAGAATGTTGTTAACATAACAATTTTTTCTTATATTGTTTTCAAATTTACATGTTAGTAACAATTAGTTAAACGATATTTTTTATGCTAATTTTTTTTGAATATATAATTTTAATATAATTTACAATAGAATATAATTTAGAATATAATTAAGCTTTTATCGAAACTTTTATAAAATTAACTACACTATGCGACAAGTCCAGACTTTTTCGTTTGGGCATGCAAATACCTATCACCGATTGAAAGAACTTGCTAAGTGCGTAATTATGTGATATAACATTTGGGTCTCTTAGGCAGAACTTTCGCGAAATCGCGGTTTGAAAATTTTTTTTTTAGGAAAAGTTTGGTTCATAAAAATTAAAATATATGACTAACGAATTCGATTAAAATTCTACATCAATATATATATCTTTCGAAAGCTTACTTGAGTGCAGTTTATTTGATATTTCAAATTCCGGAATCCATTTACCCGTTATGAACATATTTCAGTTTTTGCTTTTTTTTGTATTTTTTTAACTTTATTTTTTTTTGCAAGCGTGCCATTATCTTGTAAAATGATCTATATAATGTTGGTATTTAAACAACTGACTGAAGCCTGGGTCCGCTAGCTTCATTACGATGTATATTTTGAGCTACTAACTATTTCAATGCCGGATATATTAGGTGTTTGACCTACATTATTAAGATATTGATTTTAATATAAAATATTTCGGTCCAACTTTTTTAAGAAATTTACCCATTATTTATTATATTATCCTATTATGAAAATCTTCATCTGCGGCGATTTATATCAACAATTACATTTCCAATCGCATGGTATTGTGCTGCGAAAGCATCGTCTGCAACTAGGATATATAGAATCGACAAGTTTCAAAATGGCAGTGGTTGTGGTGAAGGCAAATTAAGTTTGTTATTTGTAAGAGCTTCTTTGAAGGAACATTTCCGAAAACCACCACCATTAGATATTCGACCATTTGATCCTACATCGACATACAAAAACTTATATGAAGCAACCAAGTGAGCACTATACTATATCTTCCTACAGAAGAGAGGGGGTCAAGACTGTACACAAATAAAAACTATAATATAACTCTAATAGCTATATCTATGTACCTTAAAAACTATAGTAAATGAGAATGGTGCAGTTAGTACAACAGATATACCATGCAATTGTTCGATACATTTTGGAAAATTCCATGTTTGGGGAAATTTCTGAGATAACGCTCTTCAATGCCCTTCTATTGTTGGTATCTACATTTAATTCATTAAAAATAAATTTTGAGCCAAACATATTTTTTTTACCTTTAAATACTCCGATTGTGGAAATTTATAAATGGCATCACACTATTCTAACCCTATCATCGAAGTAGCGTTTTGGGGAACACGGAATATATATAGGAGAGATCTGAAACTCTCACCAGTCGCCAAGTACTTGAATGTGAGTGCTAAACGTTCGGAGGCTGAAATCGACTTACGAAGTTTGGTCGTCTTCTTGGTTAGGAGAGTTTAACTATATTTAGCTAAACGTACATTGTCAACAGCATTATTGTTCTAATTTTGTGGGAGCAAAAGTTGTATTCATCATGAACTGGCTTGCCAGAGACGTGATACAATGGCCTATAACCTACCTCCAAGTGGTGCTCCTAGCGGCTAAAGGTTAAGGAAGAGAAATGTCTGCGAGTGCAATACCGATCGGCGCGTAACTGTAGTTACAAAATTTGGCTAATTGGTAGCGAAGCCTCACCAAAAGGCGCTAAATTTGGTACTGAGGGGAGATCGAATAGCCCTAAGAAGAGGACTCTTTGACTTCTCGCGGAGACTAAGCGAACCATAACACAGCAATCTGATAGCCGACTGGTGGATCGTGAAACATCCAACCAGATGAAAAGGTTGTCACACCCCTTTAATATATGTGAGATCCAAGTTGAATTGAAGGTATTGTTGGACCACATTACGAACGTGGCACTAGAGGCTTTCGAATCTTACGTGCAGAGGAGATCGCTGTGTGTGCCTAGTAGGGATGGTTGTGGAGTGTAAGAGCTGGTATATGCGTTGTATGGGAATACTGGTATATGCGTTGTGTGGGTGGCGTGAGCGGAAGATGAGTCGCAAGATGAATTGGATGCAAGAATGTCGGATGTAGTATGAGTAGAAGTCTTTTGACGATACAAGAGTGCGTGAAAATGGTTCAGAAAACTGTTTTATTGTAAGCAAGGTCAATGCAGAGGTCTTTGACGTATCTTTGATACGATCTCATTGGGAACGGCCCCTCGGGGGTTTCGCAGTGGCTGTGGTGCCCACATCGCGGGCAGATCACAGATCGATGTGGAGGTGCATTCACCCAGGTGTTGATACCTCTAAAGAAAAAGGGTTTTAGATAGGCCCGACACAATAACAAAGTGTGGAGTGATGCCGAATACATCACTCCAGCTTGTAACCGTCTTATGGCGCGGCGAAGCCAAGACGCATAGTATCTCTCCAAGTGCTAAGACCACCATGTGGTTAAGTCGACAAAACAGGCACACACGTAAAACCCTTATGACTTCTGTTCTAATTTTGTATCTAAGAAACTTACCAAATGGTCAAAGTTAGCAGCGTTCATTCTTAAGAAATTTTTACTCAGTGCTCTTTCAACAATTTTGAGCAACATCCTTCTTCACTTCGACATCGTACCCTCTCACGAACCCATACTCTTTCTTTTTTTTTTTTTTGTTTTCTTTAACTTTTCTTCCTCTTCCAAAGCTATCACCGATGCCCCTTCACAGCATAAAAGCAGAAATCTGGCATCATTTTGAAAATTTTATCATATATATTTATTATTTTTGACTGTTTGATTAATCAATTTTTTAATCAAATATTTGTTAAAGTGTGACCGCACGGCAAATATGTTTTCCCTGTTTTTATTTGCCACTATTTGGCAGCTATATGATCAAACAAAAAGAGGCAAATAAATGAGCCTAGTATGACCACAAAATTAACTGTGTATTTGTTTCACAAAATTTTGGGCAAATACGAGAAAACAAGTTTGCGTCAAATATTTGCCTAATGTGACCGATTACGATTATTTTATGATCATTAATTTTTATTTCAATAGCTTAAAAGTCAAGTGATTTAAATAAATCCGGTACTTTTTTGAAGTGATGTCGTAGTCGTATGAGTTACATGATTTAGTTAAAAGTTAATCATACGTCTACCGCTTAACTAAATTTGGTATACATACATATAAATACATATGTATATACATTAGGATGACAGCGGTTTGTATGAAAAAATAATTGTTGGTCGAATTGTGAGGTGTGCGATTCGGATTATTGTGACACTGGATCTAAAACTTTAGTGCGCCAAATTTGAGCCAATTCGCAATATGCTTTCTGGACGCCCATTCAGTTCAAAATTCAAATATGCATTTATATGTAAAAATTATCAAAAAAAAAAAAAAAAAAATTTTCACAAAAAATTTGATTTTAATAATTGCGATTAATAAATGGATTTTCGTTTACATTTTAGTGCATTGTTTCAAGCGAATATTAATTCTCTTAATTTTATAAAAATGCTCCTCCTTCTTTTATTAATGAAATGTTATCGGTCTTTAACAAAATATTCCTATACGAAAATATTCCTATCATTTGCCAAAGAGCAATACGGATACCTCTTTTAAAAAAATGTGATCCTTATCTTCCATCAAACTATCGTCGGCTATCGCTAATTAATACATTATGCAAAATATTTAGTTCCATTATAATCAATCGTTTAACGGATTGGATCGATCGTAACATGATTTTAAATGAATTCCAAGCTGGTTTTAGAAAGAATTATTCAACCGTTGACAATATTTTCAATCTCGTTAATATTGTGAATTTAAACAAAGCCATCAACAAGAATACATTTGCTTTCTTTGCTGATTTATCGTGCGCCTTTGATGCGATACCTCGTAATAGTCTATTCTACAAGCTCTCGTGCCTTGATATGTCTTCGAAAATAATAAGAATTTTACAACACTTGTACGAAGATACCGAAAGTTATATTTGGGATGGTAACTCTTTTTGCTAGGTTCTTGCCGTCGAAATAGGCGTAAAACAGTGCTGTATATTAAGCCCCCTATTATTCTCTTTATATGTTAATGATCTAGCAGATGAGTTACCGGGAGGAGTAAATGTTGCGGACGTTAATGTTAAAATACTGCTCTACGCCGATGACCTAGTTATCTTATCAGATACTCCAACAGAACTGCAGAAACTGATTGATTGCTTATATGATTATTGTTTAACTTGGGGCTTGAGGGCTTATCTGTATAGAATCTCATCAAATTTAAGCTGGGTTTTTGGTGACGATAGCATTAAGATTGTGAACAGCTATAAATATCCAGAAGTAGACATAGCATATAATCTCTCCTTTAAAAAACACGTAAACAACAAATTAGCTGCATCGAAACTCGCCATAGATTCTACTTGGTCCAAATATATAAACAACCCGCAAGTTTCACAAAATAATAAGCTAAAAATATTTCAAGCAGCTTCTAGATCTATTATGCTATATGCTGCACAAGTGTGGGGCTATGTCAAATATGATGAGGTTGAAAAACTATTGAGGTATTTCCTTAAAAAGAACTAACTAACAAGTAATTGCATACTGTATATAGAAACAAACCTACAGTCACTATACGTATCTTCCTTGAGACTACACCTTTGCTTCATTAATAAAGTACTAAATATGAATTCTCACAGATTGGGCTAAGGAGTGGGAAAATCTTTATCAGCATATACAATTTACTCCTGTTAATTCAATAAAACCACTAAGTCGACAGTGGAAACTTCTATTAAACCAACTTAAAATCAAAGAACGTAATGATTATATTGAAAATGCTTCAAGTTCACCGTTTCACGATCTATATACAAAACTGGATTACAATATTTCATCATTATCTAATTCAAGTTTTTCTTCTCGTAAGCTCAGTTTAATAACAAGGGCTAGAGGTGGCTTATTAGACTTGAATTCAAGGTCCTTCATTGTACAATTTACAATTTAGATGCTTCGGAAAATACACTTCACTTCATCGGCGTTTGCCCTATATACAAAGAATTTAGAATACAATATTTTGGTATATCCGTTCTAAATTTAAATGAAGTTATATGTATACTAAACAGCTTAAACTTTTTCTCCCTGTATAAATATGTAGAAGTTTGTTTAAGACATAGAGGATTCATTTTAAATGAATTTGTTTTCTAATCCACCATGAAAATGTAAACTTTTAAATTACCCCGATACTTTTATTAAAAATTATAAAAAATCATTACTATGAAAATGAAATTTGCTTGCCTACAATAGTGCCAATCTGGCTTATAACAATTATTTATTTATTTATTTGGTTTTCTGCACAACAAGACTAAGAGTCTTATAATTAAAGTACAGGATCGGTATAATGTGATACAGTATTTAATGAAAATATAACATAGTTTATAATTTGTATAAAATAAGATAACAAAAATTATTTTACATACATATATTCAAAACAAAGCAAAGTTTAAACAATATTTAAATGGTACTGAAAAATTGGAAAGCTTGTTTCCTAAAATGTCCTGCGTTGCTTAAATATTGTAATATTGGCGGTAGCAAGTTCCAGAGACGTATGCAGTGTATATAGAACTGCCATTCAGAGACCCAACTTTTATGTCTTATTTGAATTACAGAATTATTTCTTCTTGAATTAGAAAAGGATATTCGATTAAAAAGATATGTAGGCTCACGTGTAAATATAATCTTATGCATCAGTATCAATGATCGTATCTTCAAGAGATCGCAAAAATTCACACCGTAAAGTTTTCGCGCATACGGTGTTATGTAGGATGATCTTTTCAAATTGTAGACGTATCTCAATATAGAATAAAACGTAGTTGTTAATTTCCTAGAGCTAATAGAATCCCAGCTAGCAAATAGTTCGCATCCGTACAACAAAGTTGGAATTAGATAGGTTTTTGCAAGTAGAACTCGTACATGGACTGGTGTAAGATGCTGAGTTTTCCACAGTGATCGAAGCATTGAATACGTTTTTCCCGAAGCGACTTTTATATAATCAGACCAGGTGAGAGTTTTATTGAAAATAATTCCAAGATTTTTGGTTTTTTGTGTAATTTCAATAATTTGACGGTTAAGCATAATATCTGGTATAACAAGGGAAGACACTGATCTTCGAGTAATAACGATGGATTTAGACTTTGAAGGATTAAGACATAGCCCATTTGCCAGAGCCCATAAGTAAATTCGATTAAAATGCACATTTGGGTTCGCAAGACAGTTATTTAGTTCATCGAAATGACTACAAACATAAAGTTACACATCATCAGCATGCATATGAACTTTACAATACGAAAGTTGCCTAGGCAAATCATTTATATATATAGTGAAAAGAAGTGGTCCTAGAATCGAACCTTGCAGAACGCCCTTTTGTACTGGAAGCACATTTGATATTTTATTATTGGCGTTAACGTATTGTTGCCGATTTTCTAAATAAGACGATATAAGACGAGTTGCGGAAGGAGAGAAACCAAAAAAAGTTCTTAGCTTCATGCAGAGTATTTCATGATTCACAGTATCAAATGCCTTCGAATGATCTAAGAGCACTAGAAATGCCATATTACCACTATCAATATACCCACGAATATCTTCAGACACATCAATGAGTGCAGTTATGCAGCTATGTTTAGGACGAAAGCCTGATTGTCTGTCTGAGAGTAGGCCCATATTCTTGACATGTTTTCCAATTTGCTGATGCAATAACCTTTCAAGCACTTTAGATAAGTATGGTAGGATAGCAATGGGACGATATTCTTTATTTGATTTAGGAATAGGTAAAATTTTAGAATTTTTCCAACTTTGAGGAAATACACTTTTTGTGATAATAGTGTTAAAAATATGGGTAATTTGAGGTAGCAGTTGAGGGATAATTTCCTTTAAGAATCTGGGATGTATGTTATCAGAACCAACAGCATTAGATTTCACAGCTTGGCATGTGGAAAGTACTTCCAGTTGGTTTACGCATTGAAAACAAAAAGCATTTTCCGATAAAGTTGAACTAATATCAGTATTGCGGGTATAATATCCATCGTTTATGGGGATGTCAGGGATATTTGTAAAAGATTCGTTAAGCGAATCAACATTTATGTCAGAATTGACAATTTTCTTACATTTACCAACACCAATTTCTCGTATGAGTTTCCACGTTTTTTTAGAGTGTGCAGCAGAAATAAATAGGCTAGAGTAGTATGCAGATTTAGCAGTTTTTATCATTTTATTTACTTGTTTTCTAGCTTTGGAATATTCGTCATATAAATTATCTGTTTTAAACAGTTTCCAACTTTTAAAAGCATTATCCCTTTCACAGATTTTATCCTTAATCTGTTGATTGAACCAGGGTTTATTTTTGTAATTGTATTTTGTTGTTTTTAAAGGTACAGATTTGTGGAACACATGTGCCAAATTTTGTTCTAAAAAACTGACCTGATTGTCAACCGAAGGCATGTAGTAAATGGAGTCCCAATCGATTTTAGATAATTCGAATAACATCGTGTTTCGATCCATTTGTTTAAAATCATAATAAGTAACAACGTCATCCACCACTTGCATTTTAAAGTCAAATGATAGAAAAATTAAGTCGTGCTTTGAAAAGCAAGGTGCTGAGAGCTGATCATAGAGTAAGACTTTCTTTTTGTTACTGACAAAGAAAAGATCAAGTAACGAGTTACTTGTAGCAGTAAAATGAGTTGGAACTGTAATGTTAGTTGGAGAAAGGCCAATTGATTGCATTATGTCTAGTAAAATAGTCTCATTGATAATATTGATTTAGATATTAAGCATGTTGTAAATTAATTAAATTAATTAAATACGTACATACAAAATCAATTAATAAAATAAAAATAAATAAAAAAATGCGTTTCAATTAAATTAATTAATAAAACATAATATAGAGTAAGTAATCGTTCTAATAAAACAACAAAATCTATAATCAGTTGAAAAACAGCCAACTTATATAGACTTCCCCAAAAATAAATCTACCGCAAACCACTTGATTAAGAAAATCGAGCCCAGGTTTTTAAAGATATAAAAACAATTTACAGCAACAACATTTTTTCTTGGTTCTAAAATGATCTCACGTAAAGTGCTTTGCATCTCGTCTATTGTTATGTCATTCTAAATTAATGTCAAAACGGTACGTGTTTTTTAGCGCTATTTCAGAATCTCCAATTTTACTTTTTCTAAAATTTTGTTCAAGAAATTTACCGAAATCAATGACTGAACTTTGAGGTCTTATTAAAAAATATATGTGAATAAAAATGCTAATACCTACAATAGTATGCTGTTTTTAATTTGGCGAGGGCAGCGATTTTATTTCAGCGGATTTGAGGAAAAATTTGAATTTTTATACTTTTTCAACTTTTAGGCTACATCTCTTTGGGGTATTAATATTTCAGAGATGTTTCTTCAAAATATTATATGTATTACTTGATAAAAGTTCACAGTATTGTATACTAAGGTTAAATTGAAGCGCTATAAACTGCCCCTCTTCAAGCTCAAAGTCCAAATTTAAGCAGAATTACACTTTTTTTCAACAAAATATCGAAATAGTATATATTTGTGGAAGGCCTTCGATAAAACTTGTTGATAATGTTTTAGCAATTCCAAAAAATAATATTTTGGTTTTATTTTCTGAAATTAACCCATGGGGATAATCTATAAATATTTCCTCATCAAGATTTTTTTTTTAATAAAACAAATTTAATGTATTCATAAAATTCCATAAATTTATTCGTTATTTTATGAAAATATGTAGATAATAAGTTTTTATATTTAATACAGTATAAACTTATTTGCATATCGAGGGCACACATTCAAAAGTGCTATCTGCATCAATAATTATTTTAAAAAGAGCGTGTAAAACCAATATATTAATAAGGTCAAAAAGTCATACTAATCATATATGATTTCAAAATTATATTATAATTGACAGTTATGTCAGAGAACAGTTTGAAATCAAAAATTACTATTGCTGTCAAATGTAGATAAAACTTTTTGAATATAACCCTCGATATACCTTTATATGAATATAATAATTCTGCAAAAAACAAAAATAAATAAAGCTAGGACGCATTTTGGGACAAGCGAATTGTGTATGAAAAATTTTAAAATTTATTTCATAAATAAATTAGTTAATTAAAAACAAGTAAGAAAATTATAGTCGGCCTAGACCGACCATATGATACCCTATACCATGCGTTAAGAGACCCTATCCCATAGGCCCAACTAACTGGACATAGAAAATAAGCATAAATCAAATTTGAGTGGGATTTTTATTAATTTTATTGGCTGCAGATATGAAAAAGTTCATATCGAATGTTATATCTATATGGGGACTAAGCCCAAAAATGGACTGATCCTGACAATGTTTGGTAAAGTCTCTTATATTTTGCAAAAATATATATAAACAAAATTTGAGAAGAATCAGTGCAATATTTTTGATTTTTGATAGATTTAAGTGAAAATCGGGAAGCAGCTCTATATGGGGCCTATGACTAAGAGTTGTCCCATAGGGATCATTTTTGGAGTACCCATTAATGGATGTAATAAACGAATACAAACCCAATTTGAGTAAGATCTATATGACAATTTGGATCTTATGGCAATTTATGTCGATTTCATAGGGGTCATTTGTATGTGGGCTAGGTCTGAACATGTACCGATTCTCACCAATTTCAATAGCTTTCATCCAATGGCCGATAAAAGATTATATACCAAACTTCATCAAAACAAATTTATATATCCGACCTGCAGTTTGATTACAAGGTTTACATGGACACACAGACGGGCGGACGGACGGGCGCACGGGCGGACGGACATAGTTAAATCGAATCTGTTAGTGATTCTGATTCGACCGGTTTAATAAAAGATGGGTCTAGGTTAAATATTTTTGGTAGTTACAACCATCAGCACAAAGTCATTATACCCAAACCTCATAGTGGTATGGGGTATAAAAAATAAATAATCTTATAAATCGTAATCCTTTTATAGAGATTGTAAATTTGCATTTTTCGAATACTGCTGCCTATAAAAAAGAATCAAGCAAAAAGAAAATTACCACACACGTAAAAAATAGATAGTTGCTTTCATTCAGTGTTGTTTCTGCTCCTCATCTTTTCTAATTTTGCTTGGTATTCTTGAAGCATAAACCCTCTCTCTTCAGTATCATTGACGAGATTTAAGTTTTGGACAATATTTTTTCCTTTCTGTCCTCATCTATCATCCTATACTTTATCGACAATGATTGTGTTGGTAATAATATAAAAAATACATACGAAAACATAGACTTAAACATATTTACTAATTATTTATAAATTTTCAAAAATAAATTATATCAGTACGGTCAAAGTATAAGTAAATAGTATTTTTTATTACTTAAGGGTTTTCCTTGTCATGTTTTCTTAACATCTCTTTGTTGTAGGTATTTCTAGTTCGACAAAAGATAACCCGTAGTTCTCTTATGAAGTCTTCATATGTATGTCCCTCCTTCTTTGTAGATTCTATATAAAATATATTTCAAAGAGATTTTCTTATTGTTAAGTATAATGTCATTAAAAAAAAGTAAGAAAATTATAGTCGGTCTAGACCGACTATACGATACCCTATACCATGGTTTAGAAACCCTATCTCTTCGGTTCAACTAATTGGATATAGAAAATAAGCATAAACCAAATTTGAGTGGCATTGTTATAAATTGTTTTTGGCTGAAGATATGAAAAAGTTCATATCGGTGCTATATTTATATGGGGACTAGGTCGAAAAATGGAGTGATCCTGTCCATTTTTGGTAGTCACTTATATTGCACCGTGAGGTCACGCCATCGTGGCGGGGAGTCACGATAATCTTGAGCACATCTTGTCGCTTATATTTTGAAAAAATATATATTCAAACCAAATTTGAGAAAAATCTGTGCATTTTTTTTTTTTTTTTGATAGATTCAAGTCAAGATCGGGAAGCAGTTTTATATGGGGCCTATGACTAAGAATTGTCCTATAGGGATTATTTTTGGACTACTAATTAATGGATATAACTAACATAACATAACTAATTTGACTGAGATCTATATGAGAATTTGGATCTTATGTTAATTTATGTCGATTTCATAGGGGTCATTTGTATGGGGGCTAGGTCTGAACATGGACCGATTCTCACCAATTTTAACAGCATTCATCCGGTGGCCGATAAAAACTTACATATCAAATTTCATCGAAATATATTCATATTTGCGACCTGTAGTTTGATTACAAGGTTTAAATGGACACACAGACGGACGGACGGACGGACGGACATCGCTAAATCGACTCAGAAAGTGATTCTGAGTCGATCGGTATAATAAAAGATGGATCTAGGTCATATATTTTTTGTAGTTACAAACAGCAGCACAAAGTCATTATACACAAACCACATTGTGGTATAGGGCATAAAAATGCTATAATTTGTCACGTCTTGAAAAATATTTACCATACCTTTGAGTAAATATCCGTATTTCCTAACTGAGCTTTTATCTTTGCTGTCGTTATAGTTATATAAAACTATTAAGTATTAAACTGTATTAAGTCCCATAATTTTACTTTTTTACACGCAAAGCTTATATACGACCAATTTAAAGACAACTTCGCTCATCATGTCGCTAACGGAGTTCGACTGACGACAATTTCGCCACAATGTCACGTATCTTGACGTCAACAGACTCATACATGACTAAGTAATTTTATCAATTATTTTTCGTCCATAGAATTCGGTACACGACCATATAAGTTATTTATCATCCAGCTGGTCGTTAACTAAATTTTTAATTAAATATCTGCACGAACAACTCATAGACATTGTCGCTCAACTTGTCCTCAACAAAGTTTACGGACGACAAATACTAGAATCTGTCGCTCATACTGTCGCCAACGGACCTTGATACACGACAATATCTATATATTTGTCGCTAAATTTGCCATCAACGGGATGTGATACACGACGATCTGAGTAATTTGTCTCCCAGCTGGACGTTAACGACAATATCCGTTATATCGTCGTTACAGAAAATTTCAGCGACTTATGTCGTGCGTGACAAATTATAAAATGTCTTAAACGAATCGCTAAAGACAATGTCGTCTACGACGATTTTGCCAACTGGGATGCTATGTGTGTTATATTAAATATGTTACTTTGTTTGTTAATGAGTGTAATATCTTCATTCACAATAGTAATAAACCATAAAAATGTTGGTTTGTGAATTGGTTAAGTTGAAAGATAAAGCTGTTTAGAAATTGCACTCGAATTTCGGGCGCTGGAATCTGCTAGCTAATATAAATACATATATTTAAAAAAAATCCTGATGGAGAAAATATTTATGGATTTTCATAAAGAGTCAATTTGACATCAGGAGTACCCCAGGTGTTAATTTCAGCAAATAGGTCCAGAATATTGTTTTTTTAGAATTACTAAAATTTTATGAACAAGTTCTATCGAAATCCTTCCACATATATATTTTATTTCAATATTTTGTTTTAAAAGCAAATAAATCTTCTTAAATTTGACCTTTGACCAATTAGCCTTAGACATTTGAAATATAAAAACACCAAAAAGATGCAGCCTAAAAGTTGAAAAGGTATGAAATCACATCTTCCTTCAAATCCGCTGAAATAAAAACGCTGCCCTCGCCAAATTAAGAACAGCATATCTGCAATATTTCTCGGTATCGCTGATTGTTCCTGAACCCAATGTCTAAAAAAACATTCACGAGCACTCTTATATGTTAATAAAGATTTTTTTAGAGCCTCAAAATTATTTTCTTTAAAACAATGATCGGAAAACCAAACATCGTACCACGGACCACATACGAACTCACAAATGTTATATAATTTTTGCTAAAATGGCTCTCGAGTTCCATCGAGCATTGTGTATTGGTGGTATTGCTTTAAAGTTAATGTATGGAATTTTTTTATTTTTCTGATAGTATGTAAAAGCTTTACCAAGTTGGTATAAGTACTGCATATCATCACGCCAATTTATGTGTTAAACTTTGATTCGTTCTTTATTCTGTTTGTAACTTTTCTTAAGATCTTCGTAGTTATTTATCAATTCGTGAACAAAATCATAATTAATATTAGGCGAGGAAGGCTTTCCTTCAGCATTCAGCATTCGTCCATTCAATGTCTTAATACAAGATCAAGAATATGATGCTGGCAGCCAATATATTGTGATGGAACTAAACCCATTGATACACAATGATTCTGGAAAAGAGTTACAACTCCATTTTTTTCCCCAGTGTTTACGCTGGTCCTATCGCAGACGATCATTTTTATTGAATTCCATAAATTGAATTTATGCAAAACTTCTTTAATACCATTAAATAAGGTTAAGGCTTTACCATTGTCCAAAACAAGTACGGCTAATTTTATTTCTTTGCATTCATTTTTTAAAACTATAACCTGAATTTCTTTGTCATCTATTTTTTCCCATCAAAGTGAATACACCAAAATTCATTTTGCAAAGTTTCTAAATAAAAAATTTCTTGTTGTTCACCGGATTTCATCACAGCTTTATATATACCGGCTTGGGATGGTGTTGATATATTAGCTTCTGATTCTACTAGATGCTTACAAATTTTGGCAGCTTTTTTTGCGCTTACATGTACTTTAGTTACTAGGTTAACAGCTGAATTTAAAGATTTCTTCACATTTTTTTTCTCTTCCTGTAGGTGTGTAATTGTCATCATCACAAACTGAGTCATATTCTATATCAGATTCAAAATTAGAGTCACTACTGCTATTAAGCTCATAATCTATTTCGGTACTGGTTTTTTTCATGTCGGCATTGCTAGCACTAAATTCGTGATCGTCTATTTTGGACGTTATAGTAAACATTTTATTGAAATCGCGGTTTTTTGAAAGTTTTAAAAATTTTTGATAGTTTTGTATAAATTTTTTTACTTTTCTTTTTATAGATCTTAATGCAAATGCTGGCACACGATTCTTGTCACACAAATTATTAATTCTTTCGACATAATATCGTATCTTTTTGTTTTGCATTTTTCTTCTTTAAGTAAGGCATTAAATCGACCAATAATTACTTTTTCTTTAGGCATTCGTTTTAACTCGGACAAAGATTTGTCAACGCTTTTTATTAGACAATTATGAAGAGCGAAAAATAACGCAAACGAAATCAAAAACTTTTAAATAAAATATTTATTATATGAATTAATAACTATCATTAATTACAGGGCCTCCTGCAATTTGATTTTTATTAAAAAAATAATAATTTAAAATTTTGAAAAAAAAATTTTTTTGTTGAAATTTATTGTATATGATTTGCAGTCTTTATCTTTAGATCCCTGTATCTTAAAAACTACTTCAATTATCGACTTCAACAATAAGCACTAATACTGTTACATCTTTGCGTTCCTGGCGTATAAAAATTAAGTTATTTTGGTTTAAGTTTAATATATAATTCTAAATAACAAAAAATTATAAACTACAAACTTCATCGCGTTGGTGGCGGGAACTTTTTTTACGTCAGCGAAATAGTAGTGACGTAGTTTATCATATTTTTCCATGGTCTATACAGCTATGATAGGTACCTTTTGAAATTCGCGAAAAATGTAAAAAAGTTATACCCCTAATACACATGTGTTATTATTACGCAAATACGTATTACTATTTATATGTCAAGCTCTTCTATATTTTTGCAATGCAGATGCAATACTTTAAATAAAAAGCTCCACATACTAATACAAAAACTTATGTAGTTACTATTGAAAAGAATATCACTGAAATAGTTTTTTTCATATAATAATGTAAATCTTGTTTAACTACCAATAAATTCAATATGATTACAAGGGCTATAGTGTTAACCAAATTTGTGTGAATAATATGCATTTTAGAAAATTAGTAAAAAAAAGTTAACTGCAATTGTACAGTGTAATCAAGATAAACAAGGCTACCAGAGACTGATTATATTCTATAGCAGCTAGTCTGTGGGGGTGAGGAATTTTGAGCCAGGGTGAAAGTACTAGGCTAGTACAGTACACGCTCCAAAAGGGTTGGCTTTCTCAAACATTCTTCTTATATTAATGTTTGTTTGTTTAGTTTTTCAGCTATAATCCAAGAACCATTGATGATTTCTCATTTCAATCTTCAGAAAATAGCTTCAGCATATAAATTAATCTCCAACATATGTTAATTTTTCCCCCTTTTTTATTATTATTTTTTTAATATTGTAATATATCCGGCGCATATGATTTTTTTTTATTAATGGGGTAGAAGATATACGTATACGTATGTGTAATATTTCTAATGTAAAATCAAACATGCATTATTAGTTTTTTCTTTAATGGATATAATTATTAATAAAACTTATTTATATAAGCCTTAGCTACATTTTTTTAAGTTTTAGTACAGTTGCCTAGTATTTTCACCCTGACTTGGAATTTGTGGGACCCCATACAGTTGCCGCGAAAATACTCCACAGTCTTATTATTTTTTCTCATCTAGACATTAGAAATATATTGCTATATTCTACTATATAAAAATAAGTCGGGTTTTCCTTCCTGACGCTATAACTCAAGAACGCACGAACCGATTTCCACGGTTTTGCATTCGTTGGAAACGTCTCGGGCTCCGTGAGGTTCATAGCAAAGAAAATTCAGGAAACATTTCAACAGAAAAGCGGGAAAATCTTTTTTCACATACAGCGCCATTTCTGATATATAGCATGTACTACATACCAACATTTTAAGTATATGGCGCCGGTGCGTGTACATTGTTTGACAGCTACTCATTGTTCTCTGCTCAGTTAATTTCATGTGACAAACCGGTATTGTGTTCACTGTGAAATTGTGAAAAAAAAGTAAAAAAAATAAGTTATTCGTTTCCTAACATTTCAATTGGAAACCATCAAATCAATCACGTGTATTGTGCAAATTTTTATTCGATTTCAACAGCAGGCATTTGTCTTTAAGGTGGTAAGTTGAACTGTGTAAATTATGTGCATCGTGCATTTGAGGTTAAATTCACCACTCTGTCCATAGTCCAAAATGCCTAGAGTACGACGTGCGAACATCGGCCACCGCACAAGACATGCAAGCCAGCAACAAGTGTATTCACAGAACTTAAGCGAAGAAAGACAAAATATAATAAGATAAAATGCCCGATTGAGACAACGCGTGAGCACACAAAGATCATTGGCATCATACAATCGCTTGGCATTCCAATATGATCCCACTGTGAAATACAGGATGATGAAAATTTAGATATTGGACCAATGACGACTATATGACGATATTGCAATGCGTTAAAGTTCAAAAGAGAAACGGCTGGATTGTGCTGCGCAAGTGGAAAAGTCAAACTGGATCCATTACTTACACCACCACAGCCACTGAAACCATTGTTCGATGGAAGTGATCCCGATTCCAGCCATTTTCTTCAACACATCCTTGAATACAATAACTTCTTTCGCATGACTTCCTTTGGAGCTAATATCATTCGAGAAGGCGGCTTCATGCCGACTTGCAAGGTAAAAGATACAACACACATAACCAATCACTCACACCCGTATTCTTCAACAAATGATTGTTTGCAATTACAGAAACAAGGACAAATATATCATTTTCATGGTTCAGTGGTGCCAATACGAGAGCAATTTCTGCAAATATATTTCATTTCGTCGATGGTGGATCAGCTGAATGTGCAGTGCAATATGCAGGGACACAACAGTTAAAGAGACGAATTGTTGAACAGTTGCAAGCATTTTTTCACGCTAATAATGCTGTGGTTAATATGTTCAAAACAGCATTGGAACGAATGCCATCGGATACGCACAAATTTGTCATAAGGGCGGATTGTACCCCAACAGGTGAACATGTGCGAAGATTCAATGCACCCACCGTTAATGATGTTGCTGCAATTATTGTTGGCGATCCAACTAAATCGCGAGACATTGTCGTTCAGCGAAGAAGCAATATCATGCATCGTGTAAACGAGACACATCGTTTGTACGATGCGTTACAATATCCAATCATTTATTGGCAAGGGCAAGACGGATACCACATCACGTTGAAGATGATCGATCCAATTACAGGTAAAATATTTACACACTAATTATTGCTATTATTGCTATTATTAGTTTCCATTACCAATTCATTTAATTTTGTATTTTCAGGCGTATCAACGAATAAAAATCTAATCGCAATGAATTACTATGCGTATCATATGATGATTCGTACACATGAGGAGAATGTCATTCTGAAGTGCCGTCGGCTATTCCAGCAATTCGCTGTCAACATGTATGTCAAAGTCGAGATCGAACGTTTAGCGTTCATCCGATTCAATCAGCCAAAGCTGCGATCTGAAGACTATATACACTTGCGTGATGCTATTCATTCAGATGGTGATGTTCAGAATATTGGACGTCTGACGATTCTCCCATCATCTTATATCGGAAGCCCACGCCACATGCACGAATTCGCTCAAGACGCTATGACGTACGTGCGAAATTATGGAACTCCGGATTTATTTATAACGTCCACATGCAATCACAAGTGGACGGAAATTGAACGTGAGTTGGAACCGGGCCAAAAACCGCAAAATCGCCATGACATAATCGCCAGAGTATTTCAGCAAAAACTTAAGGTTATGATGGATGTGCTTACTAAGTATCGAGTTTTTGGTGACACACGTTGTTATATGTACTCGGTGGAATGGCAGAAGCGTGGACTACCGCATGCTCATATCCTAATTTGGTTGCTGAACAAATTACATTCAAATGAAGTGGATGACATCATATCAGCTGAAATTCCTGATCCGGTCACTGATCTCCATCTACACGACATTGTGACGACACAGATGGTGCATGGACCGTGCGGTGCATTAAATCCATTATCGCCTTGCATGGCTGATGGAAACGATGGATATCCAGTTTATCGTCGGCGTTCAAAAGAAGATAATGGCCGAACTATCAAAGTTAAAGTTCAAAATCAAGAGATTGAGATCGGAAATGAATTCATTGTACCATATTGCCCGCTGCTATCACGAATTTTCGAAACACATGCAAACGTTGAGAGTTGTCATTTGGCCAAATTAATCAAATATTTGTGCAAGTACGTCACAAAAGGCAGCGACATGGCTGTGTTTGGTATTGCGTCGGAAAATGCGAATGACGAAATCAGCAACTTCCAAATGGGCAGATACGTCAGTACTAATGAAGCACTGTGGCAATTATTCTCATTTCAAATTCATGAAAGATATCCCACAGTTGTACATTTAGCAGTGCATTTGGAAAATGGCCAAAGAGTTTACTTCACTGAGGTTAATGCGGCACAACGAGCTGAGAGACCACCATCGACAACATAGACTAGCTTCTTTGCAATGTGTGAAGCAGATCTATTCGCAGCGACGCTGATGTACGTTGAAATGCCCAAGTATTACACTTGGAATCAATCAACAAAGAAATTCAAATGTCGCAAACAAGAACCCCAGTTCCAGATTGGCCACAGGTGTTTTCCACTGATGCACTAGGTCGCATATATACTGTTCATCCTAGAAATGATGAATGTTTTTATTTGCGACTGCTGTTTGTAAATGTACGTGGACCAAAATCATTTGCGCATTTGAAAACTGTGAATGGCCACCAATGCCAAACATATCGAGAAGCATGTCAACTATTGGGTTTGCTGGAGAACGATTCTCATTGGTATTTAACACTTGCGGATTCAGTTGTTTCATCAAATGCGTACCAAATACGAACGCTGTTCGCAATTATCATCACCCCATGTTTTCCTTCACAACCAATTCAGTTATGGAACAAATACAAAGACGACATATGTGAAGATATCTTGCATCGGTAGCGCATTCAAACGAATAATCCTGACATCCAAATAACCGATGAAATCTACAATGAAGGATTGATTCTGATTGAGGATCAATGCTTGTCTATTGCAAACAAGCTACTGATTGAAGTAGGAATGATTGCGCCAAATCGATCGATGCACGATGCATTCAACCAAGAATTAAATCGAGAGCTGCAATACAATGTTGATACATTGCAGGAATTCGTTCGAAATAATGTACCGTTGCTGAATGAACAGCAAAAACAAGTATACGAAACATTAATGCAAGCGGTGGACAATAATACTGGTGGTCTATTCTTCCTGGACGCACCTGGAGGAACAGGGAAAACATTTGTCATTTCATTGATTTTGGCCACTATTCGATCAAGATGTGACACAGCTTTGGCGTTAGCATCATCTGGAATTGCGGCGACTCTTCCAGATGGCGGTCGTACTGCACATTCTGCGCTTAAGCTGCCACTCAATTTAAGTACAATTGATACTCCAGACGTTGCCAGTAATTCCCCGTGGAACCCCTACAGATGAATTGAATGCTTGCCTGAAGGCATCACCTTTATGGAGTAACGTAAAAACATTATCGCTAACCACTAATATGAGAGTTCAACTTCAAAATGATCAAAGTGCTGCACAATTTACCAAACAATTGTTAGCTGTTGGAAATGGAAAAGTCCCAGTTGATGCGACATCTGGAACAATTACTCTTACCAACGGCTTTTGCCGATTTGTAGACTCTCAATTAGCTCTTATTGAAAGTGTTTTCCCAAACATTAGTGAGAATTATCAGAATTATGCTTGGTTAAGTCAACGAGCAATTCTTGCCGCAAAGAATAATGATGTACGCGCTCTAAATTTCACCATTCAATCAAAAATTGCTGGCGATTTGGTGACATACAAATCCATTGATTCCATAACAAATCCCGATGATGTAGTAAATTATCCAACGGAGTTTTTGAACTCTTTGGAGTCACCAGGATTTCCACCACATAACTTGCAACTCAAAGTTGGTACAGTAATTATGATAATGCGTAATTTGAATCCACCGCGACTATGCAACGATACTCGACTTTCGGTAAAAAGACTTATGCCGAATTTGATTGAGGCAACCATTATTAACGGAAAGTACGCAGGTGAAAATGTATGTATTCCTCGAATACCAATGATTCCGACTGATCTTCCGTTTGACTTCAAACGATTGCAATTTCCAGTTCGCCTTGCGTTCGCAATGACAATCAACAAGTCGCAATGCCAATCGCTTAGTGTTTGCGGGATAAATTTAGAAAATCATTGTTTTTCAAATGGGCGGTTATACGTTGTTTGTTTGTGTTAACGTCAGACCAAAAAACAAAAAATGTGGTTTACCAAAGAGCGCTTCAATGAAACGGATAATTACTTTGGATTCACTTTCATTTACTTAGAGAAGTTCAACTAAATAACACTTCATTTTTGTAATCGAAATTAATTCATTACTGTTGTGAAATGAAATAAAATTTTTCCCTTTCAAATATAAAAAAAATAAAAAATTTTCTTCATCTTTTAATCACCAAACGAAATGTTACATAAAACGAAACCATCTGGAGGCGAAACGGAGTTCGCCGGGTTTGCTAGTATATATATAAATAAGCACGATTGAAAAATAAAATAAGTGAGAAAATTATTTTCGGTCTAGACCGACCATACGATATCCTATACCATGGTTTAGAAACCCAATCTCTTCGGTCCAACCAACTGGATATAGAAAATAAGCAAAAACCAAATTCTAGTGTCATTGTTATTAATTTTTTTGGCTGCAGTTATGAAAAAGTTCATATTGGGTGTTATATTTATATGTGGACTAGGTCAAAAAATGGACCAATCCTGACGATATTTGGTAAAGTCACTTATATTTTGAAAAAATGTGCACAAACCAAATTCGAGATAAATCTGTGCAATATTTTTGTTTTTTGATAGATTTAAGTGAAGATCGGAAGGCAGTTCTATATGGGGCCTATGACTAAGAATTGTCCGATAGGGAATATTTTTGGACTACTGATTAATGGATACAATAAACACATACAAACCCAATTTTACTAAGATCTATATGATAATTGGATCTTATGGCAATTTATGTCGATTTCATAGGGGTCATGTGTATGGGGACTAGGTCTGAACATGCACCGATTTTCACCAATTTAAATATCTTTCATCCTATTCCTTAAACAGTATAAAATATTATTTTTTCTTTTATTTTCTGGCACTTGTGGTCTACGCTTATTGGCGGTTTACAAAAATATACATCTTAAATAAAGAGATGTATTTTTTAGTAAAAAATAAACATTAAATTAAAAATTCAGAGTTGCAAATAAAAAGTATTAAAAATATTATTAATGTATTTTCATTATAAGGTCGTTTCTAAAGCATTGAAGTTTTTAAATTTGCGATGAATTTGAAAAAAAGAATACAAAAATTCATAAAACCTTAATAAGTGACAAAAATCGCTGTTTTCCCGAAATTCGCAGAAGTCAAATCGCTGCACTGGCCAAATGAAAATAAGAATAACTTAAATTTTTGGAGGTTTTAGCCCTTAATATGTGCTTAATTAAACCTTAAAGTCCAATCCCTCATTTTTTTTAAATTTCTTTAAAAAAATTTTTGAAACTTTAAAATTGGAGATTTGAAAACCGTGTTTAAAAATTCAGACTTTTTGGCTTTAATTTAAAATGAGTTTTCAAAGCACATGATAAAAAAAGTACTTTTGAATTGAGTACCTTGGAGTTAGTAAAATACAAAAATGTTTTTGCATTACATTATTTCTACAAATTTCAAAACTTCGAAACTCGAACTTCTTGATTAAGCGTTCTGTAACACATTAGTTGCCCCGGGCATTTGCAATAACCTGTTTTTTTAAACCCATCTTGGTTTTTATTGCATTATTAGAAAGATAATTTACTGCTTATTAAGATTTTCTAATCTTTTTAATTCAAGATCGATTTAGAATATTAAGAATTTTAAGATATTTAAAAAAATCATATTTTTCCCATGTATACCGTTTTTCCAACTTCAGGGCCGTTGAGACACGTGTTCCTCTTGTCCGATTGTCCTAATTTTTTGGGAGACGTTTTTTTACACCCAAATACATACATACGTCCTAGTCAATAACTCACAAATTTTTTGGAGCACCATAATGGACACACAGACGGACGGACGGACGGACATGGCTTAAAGTGATTCTGAGCCGATCGGTATAATAAAAGATGGGTCTAGGTCAAATATTTTTGGTAGTTACAAACAGCAGCACAAAGTCATTATACCCAAACCACATAGTGGTATAAAGCAGAGTTGTAAATGAATCATTCTTTTTTGATTTCAATTCATTGTTTTTGATTTAATTGTTTTCACCAGAAAAAAAGAATTGAATGAAATTTGAATCTATTAATTTGAGTTTGCAAAAATGAATTGCAATTCATTTCCCAATTCAAATGAATTGGGCAAAATGAATTGCAATTTGTTTTTAATTCAAATGAATTGGCAAAATGAATTGCAATTCATTTCCAATTCATTTGAATTGAATTGATTTTGAATTAATTCAACTGAGTTAAAAAAAACGCATTGCAATTAATTTCCAATTCACTCCAATTGAATTGATTTTGAATTAATTCAAATGAAATCTCACAAGCTTGTGGAATAAAAAAACGGAAGGCTTATTTTTCGATCAACAATAAGTCCCAAGCGGTTTGCGGGCATATCTAAATGCCTACGGTTTAACAGCTCTGAATATAGAGAAGAAAGAAGACCTCATAATAAACTAGCACCGACAAGAAACGCTTGGGACAAGCGGAGAAATCAGCTTAAAGTTTTTTACAGTCCACATGATAATTTTACTGTAGATGAACAATTGGTTCCATCTCGAAGTCGGCGAAGTTACGGGCAATATATTCCACCAAAGCCCGCCAGATATAGCTTAAAAATTTGGGTACTTTGCGATTCCACAATTAAGTATGCCTGAAATATGGAAGCATATACAGGCAAAGCAAGAAATACACAGCCAGAAAAAAACGTGGTGAGATTTTTGTACTTCGTATTACATTTGTTGTATTTCCATATTTTTGATTTAGGTGAGAGAGTGGTGCTAGCATTATCAGACCCTTTCTCAAAGGGGTGCACAATTACATGCGATAATTTTTTTTACAACATACAATCTTGCCATTCAACCTAAAATTAAAAGTTTTTTGCCATAAAAAAATTTGCATATGAAAAAAAAGCCCGTATTGCACTGATTTTTTGTTTTCAAATGATATAACTATAGAAAATTATGTTCCAAAAAAAATAAAAAATAAAAATAAATACGTTCTCCTCTTTAGTTCTCTTCATCATTCAGCCGATGTAAGAGAAGATGAAAAAACCCCTGAAATAATACATCATTACAACCAACCGAAAGCTGGAGTTGATGCGCTTGACCCACTAATTGCTACTTACACATGTAAGCGCATGACTAGGCGATGGCATGTTGCATTATTCACAAATATGATACTGATATGAATCCTGCCTGGAATTTCAATAAAAACTTCAGACGCAGCCTGTATCTAGTAGAACTTGCAGACCAGTTAATAAATGACCATATGTTAGAAAGAAAGGTTTTTCCACATGGACCATCAGCAAGAAATCTTGTTAAAGATATTCAAGAAAAAAATAATCTCACAGGTGCCTCGAAATGTTCTATAAATTTTGTATAAATTGTCACACAAATTCTTAAATTTTTATACATTATCATTTAAACTATAATTATTGTTTTATTTTTCAAGAAAAAAGGCTGAATTCCAAATTTAATTTTGTTTTATATATATATATATTTTTTTTTTATAATTGCTAAGGAAAGGCTGATTTATTTTAGTTTTCACTATTTTTTATTATACTAACTAAAAAAAAAACAAAACCAATAAATTTCCTATGTTAGACATGAAATTTTGTTTGCATTTTAATGTTGGGTCATATTGACCCAAAGTATCATAGCATGAGTTATTATAACATTTCCCGTCGAAATGCTCAAATAACACAACCTACAAATTAGCAGTTATCACCAGCGTTGTGCTCCGTTAGAATATTTTTATAAATTGGATTGACTTTCTTCTTTGTTATTAATCGACACTCAAGTAAGACCTCCTTCAAATCCAATACATTGTGTTGATTTTAGCAAATATGTTATAGCTGGGGAAGCACAGTTGGGTGGTACGGGACGCATCATAGGTTGCGGATAATGGAACGGCCCAGAAAGATGTGCGAAGTAAATAAGCAGACGCGGACAATCCAGCGGTCAGTGTGGAGGAGTGGGTAGAACCACTCTTCCAATAAATTCTGAGTGCCAATGAAGCGCTGACGACATGGCGAGTAATTGTCGAAATCCAAGTATCCAATGGCCAATCTGTAGCATTTGTCCTTTATTGGGAGGCTAAGATCAGCGTCTGACTCCATGTGAAGTGAAGAGCGGCTAATACTGATCTTTCAGATTGCATCGAAAAACCACTGGCCCTTAGTCTCCGGTAATACGAGGGTGCTAAGAATCCCCGGAGGTAAAACCAAACATTAAATTAACTTAGCTACACGGAATGGACGTAGCCTATATAAGACAGGAAAGCTACTGAAGACCGTCAAAAAAAAGAAAAGATTGCAGATCGACATTCTTGGTATTAATGAAACCTGGCTGCCAAATTCAGGCCAATGTGAAACCGTTGATACAACAGTATATCTGTGGTCACAAGCAATAACCGCCTAACTCGAAAATCATGCTTTCGAGAAAAATAGCTTTTTATATAAATGTAATGGGGCTTCATTACGACTTAGGTCAGAAAATTTGTATTAATATCTTTTTAAAAAACAATGTTAGAAAAATGGGGATTTCACGTGAATATAAAGCGTTTTTAGTAGAATATGATAGCATACATAACTCAAATCATTCTTAAGTCGACTCTGGTAATGAAACAAAACTACACAGTAGAGGTGTAGGTATCATAGTTGGCCCAAAAATTAAGAGGAATGTAACGGATTTTATACCAATTTCAGTATTACACTTAACATAATACAGGCTTATGCTCCTACCGCAGATAACGCCGAAAGTGAAATAGTCACGTTTTATGCTGATATATCTGAATTTTTAAAGTTGACAAAGTTTCAAGAAATAAGCATAATAATGGGTGATTTAAAAGAAAAGGTGGGCAAATACACTGGTGATTTTGGTTTGGGAAAACGAATCGATCATGGTGATCGATTAGTACAATTCTGTCAAGAATATGGATTTAAAATAACAAATACGTTTTTTTCATTACATCCCAGAAGATTGTACACTTGGATATTACCATTAGATAACATCCAAAAAATTTTACGTAACCATATAGATTATATGCCAATAAATAAAAGATGTTCTTCGTCAATCATCAATGCAAAAATATCGTGGAGCAGATGTGCCATCGGATCACAATCTGCTCTGCGCGAAATTGAGAATAAAACTTTCTTCTGTGAAAAAATCAAAAAAACATCCCAACTTAGATTTGGAAAAGTTAAAAAACCCACAGGTTAAGCATTTTGTAACTCAAAAAATAACTGAAAACTTCGAGAATATTGTGAATATAGATTTAGACCCAATAGAATAGTGGAATAGGACAACATCTATGTTGAACGAAATAGCAAAAGATGGCATTGGTTTCAAACGCAAAAAACAAAAACTACTCTGACGGCTGTTTATTTTTGGTTACGAATGTACTTAACAAAAAATGTACAAGTCACATTAAGCGAAACGTTATATATTTTTCAATGTAAAGTTTTATGCAAGAATCCCGTTTCGTCAGTATGATATTTGTATGTATGTTTGTTTTGTTTTTTTGTGCTGTACCATTTAATAAACAACATCTTATATGGTAATGTCGTTTGCCATTTTTTTTTTTTTTTGTTGCAAGAGAAGAAATTCTATTTTTAAACAGTTTATTCATGTGTACAGCTTTTACTCGTTCTCATTGCCACATATGTATGTTGTCAGCCATTAACAATGGCTTACTTTGTTCTACGCATAGTTAGATGTAAAACTTTTTATACCCTATACCACTATGTGGTTTGGGTATAATGACTTTGTGCTGCTGTTTGTAACAACCAAAAATATTTGACCTAGACCCATCTTTAATTATACCGATCGGATCAGAATCACTTTCTGAGTTGATTTAACAATGTCCGTCCGTCCGTCCGTCCGTCCGTCTGTGTGTCCATGTAAACCTTGTAATCAAACTGCAGGTCGCAAATATGAATATATTTTGATGAAATTTGGTATGTAAGCTTCCTTCCGCCATGGGATGAACGCTATTGAAATTGGTGAGAATCGGTCCATGTTCAGACCTAGCCCCCAATACAAATTACCCCTATGAAATCGACATAAATTGCCATAAGATCCAAATTTTCATATAGATCTTAATCAAATTGGGTTTGTATGCGTTCATTACATCCATTAATGCGTAGTCCAAAAATGATCCCTTTGGCCCCATATAGAGCTGCTTCCCGATCTTCACTTAAATCTATTGAAAAACAAAAATATTGCACTGATTCTTCTCAAATTTTGTTTGTATATATTTTTGCAAAATACAAGAGACTTTACCAAACATGATCAGGATCGGTCCATTTTTGGACCCAGTCCCCATATAGATATATCATCCGATATGAACTTTTTCATATCTGCAGCCAAAAAAATTAATAAAAATCCCACTCAAATTTGGTTTTTGCTTATTTTCTATGTCCAGTTAGTTGGGCCTAAGAGATAGAGTTTCTAAACGCATGGTATAGGGTATCGTATAGTCGGTCTAGACCAACTATAATTTTCTTACTTGTTTTACATATGGAATTTAGTGAATGTATGAGTATTAGTTACATGAATATGGTTACGAGTTTTTTTTTTTTGAAACAGGTTTTTATCTTGAGATAAATGAATGAATGAAGATATGTAGGTTGAATAGCAAGAATATAATATTGATTAGGGGAGTTGAAATGTAATTTTTGATAGAGAAGGTTGAGGAAAAAACCTCCGAAAATTAAAATTAAAAAATGTAGTGGTTAAAAATTAAAGAAATTAGAAAGTTAAAAGGAATAATTTTAAGAGAATATCATAATGTTAATTAATAAGTGACAACTAAACCTGAAATAGTAGAATGAAAAAAAAAATTACATTTAAATAAACCAATCAAGCTTATAGTTACAACAAAGTCGCATATATAGTTCTTTGGTGTTTACTCATATCTCCATATAAACATTTTGTACTGAAATCAGCAACAATATCATTATTAATGCAGCTATGGCCAATTTTTTTCACTGGCATATTGCGAGACACAACCACGGCGTTTGGCGGCAGCAGCTTCATCTGTACCTCAACACCTACAACCATATGGCGGTAATGTTAACTTTATTATTAAAAAAAAAACTTTCAAGAAATATAAGGAAAATTGGTCTATATATAAATTTAAACTAAAAAATTTTTTTTACATTAATAAATTTTCCTAGATATAAAAATAAGACTAAAAAAATTTTCTAAATTAAAAATGTTCTAAATTACAAAATTTTGCTAAAATTAAAATTTTGCTGTAAAGAAAATTTTCTAAATTTAAAATCAAAACTAAATTAAAATCCCAAAAATTTTTATATATTTATAATTACTTGAAAATTTATAATTAATCTAAATTTAAAATTATAGAAATTTAAGAGAATCTACAAAATGGTACCATATTAAAAAAAAAAATCTACTAAATATAAAATTTTTCTAATTATAAAATTAATCTAAAAATTTTACTACGTTAAGAGATTTTATGAATTTAAGCTAAATAGAAATAAATTTTGGTAAAAATTAATTTTCCTACCTAAATAAATATTTCTAATTATAAATTAAAAATTTTTTAGATGCAACATTTTCTAAAAGTAAAACTTTTTTCTAATAATTATATTGTTAAAATTAAAAATTTACATAAAATGAATTGGGCTAAAAATAAAAATTATGGTAAATATAAATTTTGCTAAAAATTAAATAGTGCTAAAATTCTAATTTTGTTAAAACTAAAAATTCCATAAATTAAAATAATTTTCTTAAATATGGATAAAATTAAGCTAAATTTAAAAATTTTCCTAAAATTAAAATTTCCCTAAAATTAAAATTTCCCTAAAATTAAATTATGCTAAACTTAAAATTTTGCTAAAAATAAAAATTGGCTAAAAAAAAAAATTAAAATGTTACGAAAAATAATTTAAAATTAAAATTAAAAACCTAATGGACGTTAAATAAAAAAGTTTTTATAACCCAATGTAGGAAACCAAACCAAATCAGAGTTTTTCTTGTTATTTATGTGGGTTACCTCCAATTAGGATGGAGTCGAGGTAACATGGTAGGGAGGGCTTAAGGGGCATAACATCCAGTCCCCAATCCCAAGGTAACTATGACCATCCGTCCCATTAGTGTCCGTTTTTTGACAGTTTTTTTGTAAATCGCACGTGAATATCTGTACTGCGGTTTCCCTGGGTCTTAATAAGATCCCACCCCTCCGGCGAGCTAGGCCCCCTGCCAGCACGTGCGACCCGTTAAGGCTCAGGGAAATGGAAGCGGAAGTTCCACCACCAACCGTATCATTACACTAGAATGGACAACCGATGAAATACCTAAGGCAACTAACTTGTACAAAAATAATAATTCATTGGAGTTGTGTATTACGAGACGAAATGTTAAAACTTCTTGATGAAAAAAGTATCCAAATACTTGAAGATGTAAAGATTTTAGATTAATAAGTGGTGGCATGTCATAATGTCCAATGTCGTAATGTCCATGAACGTTATGACGCAGCAATATGTAACATAATAAAAAGCAAATGTTTTAAAATGTAAGCGTATTTTCGACTACCATTAGAAATTTAAAGTTTCAGTGATGCAACGGCATAATAGTTATTTTAGTATGTAAGTGGTTTTCATAAAGTGCAGAACTATAAATAAAAAAAAGTAACATGGAAAGTTTGATATATAATTATGAATTTGTGAGTGGACTTCATAAGTGAAACCGGCGCCGACTTTTCTAACCTATCCCAACGGATTTCGTTCCCATCTCTTTTTTTCCTTGGTATTTCACTCATGAATTACCAAAAAATAACAATAATAATAAATTAAACATCATGCGTTAAAAATTGTTGATTACTTGAAGCTAGGTCCTCGTCGAAAAGAATAAAACAATCTCCATTGTTATTTTATAGGTCACTCATCGCGGATTTTCTGTACGTTTGCAGCCTATTAGAACCACAAGAAGAATTCCAGCTTTCCGTTTCTTTAAGTAACATAGTTGCGGGTGCTTTATGCATACATATACATACATTAGCGTGGCCGTTAGTTGTATGGAGAATTTTTTTTTTTTATTTCTTATTTTATCTCCCCCCAATTCGGTTCAGTTTTATGTAAAAAAAAATACAAAAAAATTTCATAGCGATAAGTTGTGTTTTAGAGGGGGCGTCCGCCCCTCAAAGTTGGCCTTCAAGCCATTTATTCAAATGTAATTTGTTTGTATATGACTATCTCTTTAAAAAGAAAACATTTTACAAGAATATGATATATTGCACTATTTTAGCTCTTGTAGTCAACAACATTTGCCTCGAAGAGAGTTTTTTGCTAAAATTAATATTTTAGAAAATAACGAAGAAAACAACCAACAAAATACCAAAAATGAAATATACCTAACTATACTACGCATAGTTTAGAAAAATCAAAAACAAGAAAAACAGGTTAATTTTGCTTTAAAGGTCTTGACTAACAGCAGTTCGCAGTGCCAGTATTGAATCGGTCCAGAAGCAATTTCTCCTTTTCTGCTTAAGACGGTCTTATCCAAGTTTTGTTAATCTGCCATCATATACAATTAGACTTTCTCAAATTAAACTGCCGTCTTTAAAAAGAAGAAGAACAATGCTTAATGTTATGTTTTTATTTAATTTAATTCGAGGCGACATATGCTCAAATTTTCTTATGGACAACAACTCCGTGAACGTTCCGGCACGGTCAACACGTTTTTACACTCCACTGTTTATCCCAATCTGTCGTCAAAAGTTTGCCGATGCTGATCCATTTAGAAGAATGTGCCATGATTTCAATGATCTATACAATTTAATTGATTTTTCTTTAAATGATGATATTATTAAACGCAATATTATATTATTTTTAAATACATAATCTCAAATTTTTGATTTAAGGATTTGTATATATTATATTTTTTTTTCTCTGTATTATACTTAACGGATTTTTGTTTTTATACAGAGCAATATACCTCACTTACTGCTAAAAAATTCAACTTGCAACGGTGTAATTCAAAGTATTAAAGAAATGTCCGACCGAATCATCACTGCATTGAGAAGTGAGAAAAATTGCACATGGAATGGAGAATGTTCTTAAAAGACTCTGGAAAGACGTCAGATTTTCATAAAAACAAGGTAACGATTTGGATTGATCAATTAGAACAGCTTTTTGATATTGCACATGCAGAAGCCTTAAACATCATTTCAATTGAAGAGGATAAGGAATTTTTAATTAGTCAGAGACAAAAAGATAGACCGGGATTAATGTTCGGAACTGACTATGCCGAAGATAGAAAGGAACGCAATACTGAAATTCGCAAACCAAGATGATTCAAGGCGAAGGGATCGAAGTAATTGAGAGATTGTTATGAAATTAATTTGCCATGTTAATAATTTTAAATGCTTGTTATATATGCTTGTTATATATATATATATAATATTAATAGGCTAGGCGATTTCTTGTGACCGATGTTTTATTCTACCGTTTTATCCCGATTTTGACCAAATGTATATTATTTGAAAGGTATTTCTTTCAGCCGTTTTGCCGATTAACAGATATTTAATTTTTTTCCTTCATTTTGAGTAAATTGCATTTAAAATTGCTGCTAACACATACATAAAATTATACATGTGCTATGTGTGTTTTACTAAATTTGTTAATGTGTTTGTTTATGAGTTTTGTATCTTCACTCACAATAATAACAAACCATAAAAGTGTTGGTTTGTGAATTGGCTAAGTTGAAAAATAAAACTACCTAGAAATCGCTCTCGAATTTCGACTGCTGGAATCTGCTAGTTTATATAGATGAAACAATACAATTTACATCATCTGAAAGTGATATCAGTTTTGAAGTTCCTGATACTGAGACCGACGCATTCCAATTGACTCGAACAGTTTCTGATCCTGATGCAAATATCGAAGACTTTGAAGTTCCTGGCAAAAAATTTTGAAGGTACAAAAAAAAATCATGACACCAAAATCGGCTATAGCACTAGAATACTGCAAAATAAGTGATAGAAACGCTGTTCACATTATTTCAGCAGTATTGGAGTCCATTAGTATAGATATTGCGGACTTTACTATCAACAGAACTTCTATCCAAATTGCAAGACAAAAATTGCGAAAGGAAAGAGCGACAGTTTTAAGAAGTAAGTTTCGGTTGGATGCTTTAGACACCATTTATTTACATTGAGATGGGAAACTATTGCCAGCCTTAACGGGGAATATTAGAAGCGATAGATTTCCGATTTAAGTTTCGAGTGGAGAACGTGAGCAGCTTTTGGAAGTACCAGCACTGCATTCAGGTTCAGGATGGCACCAGGCCGATGCTATCTATCGTTCAACTTGTGAATGGGGTTTGCAAGAAGAAATCAAATGTTTGGTGTTTGATACAACAGCGGTCAATACCGGCCGATATAAGGGCACTTGTACGCTGATTGAACTCGCGTTACAAAGAAAGCTAATGTGGTTACCTTGCCGATACCACATTTATGAAGTTATACTGAGATGTGTGTTTGAGGAAACATTTCAAAATCATGCAAACCCTAACGTAGCAATATTTGAAAAATTTAAAAATACATGACCAAAACTAGACGCTAACAACTGGCAACAAGAAATGCAAGATGAAGGGGTTAATAATTATTTCAAAAACAAAAAATTTCGGGTTGTGAGTTTTGTTAACACAATCTTACAAGAACACAATCTTGAGAGGATTATAAAGAGTTACTAGGATTTGCGTTGTTATTACTGGGTGAGAAACTCAAAAAACCACCAAACGGTGTTATAATTCGTTCCCTGGGTGCTTATCAACATGCGCATTGGATGGGAAAAGCTATATACAGCTTCAAAATATATTTGTTCCGTGAAGAATTTAACTTGACAGAATCTGAACGAATTGGACTTCGTCAAATTTTCATTTTTATTGTCGCCGTGTACGCTGAACCTTGGCTTGCTGCTCCCTTAGCAATACAGGCACTACACACCGACTTAAATTTTTTGTCAAAATTTAAAGATTTTGAAAATATTGATGTAGGTTGCCAACAAAAAATTCAAAAACCAGTTATGGTATTTAAATGGGGATGCTATTGCATTTGCGTTTTTTGACAACAATGTCGCAGATGCAACAAAAGAAAATATGGTCACTGCTTTGAATATTGGAAAAGAAAAACAAATTAACTTAAACCGCGCCACAATGGGAGAGCCAACACTTTAAACTTCATTAGTGGTGGGCTTGAGCAGTTTGTTTCTTCTCAAACAAGAAATTTTTTTGAGAGATTGCTATATGACAGCGGTAAAAACATTGAAAAATTAAGAGTCGTCAATGATACCGCCGAAGAGGAGTGAAGTTGATGGAGGAGTATAATAAGCTTTTTATAAAAACTGAAGAGCAAAAACAATTTGTACTGCAGGATGTTACCGACTATTGTCGCCAGTTTTCGAGCTCTAAAAAATGTACTGTATGTCAGGAGTTATAAATTTTTTAATACTACATAATAATTTTGTTTTTGTTTAGTTTTTTTTTTTTTTTTTGCCTATACGTAGTATAGCACAAAATAATTTAATAGATATAAGCTCTTATTGTACATAAATATAAATAATTTACATATAAATATAATTTTAGTATTATATTTTTTGGTATTTTGTTGGTTATTTTCTTCATTATTTGCTTAATATTAATTTTAGCAAAAAACTTTCTTTGAGGCTAACGTTGTTGACTATAAGAGCTAAAATTTTGCCATTTATCATATCTTGCAAAATGTTTTTTAAAAATAAATGGGCTTGAAGGCCAACTTTGAGAGCCGGACGCCGCCTCTAAAACACAACTTATCGCTATGAAATTTTTTATATTTTTTTTTTTACATAAAACTGAACTGATTTGGGGCGAGAGAATATAAGAAATCAAAAAAAATAAATTAACGGCCACGCTAATATACATATATACTCATTTTCTTTTTTCATTTTCCAAAGTCTGGACGTTATGACACATTTAAAAGTGATACAATATCCAAAAATAAAGTGGCATAATATCTATGGACATTACGACATTTTTAAAGTTGACATAAAGTTCATGGACGTTATGTCACATATTGGTGTGTCATAGCGTCTATGGATATTATGACATTGGACGTTATGACATGCCACCTAATAAGTCTGATGTGTCTGTAAAAAACATGCGAATTATATATAAGCCGATTCCAGTTTGGATTTGAAGATGCTGTGAGCACAGGTGAAGCTTTGTTTAGTATGCAAATTTTAATATAGAACTGAAAAGATGTACAAAAAGATTTTTGTGCTTTATTGATTATATGTGGAAAGCATATTTCAAGAAGCATTGGATCAAATGAATAGTGGAATTAAAGTTAATGGTCAATATATTAACAATATTCGCTGATGACACGACACTACTGGCCGAAAACATGGATGATCTGCAACAATTTTTAAACACATTAAATATTTACAGCGACAATGGTTTTAAAATAAATAAAGAAAAAACAAGTAAGAAAATTATAGTCGGTCTAGACCGACTATACGATACCCTATACCATGCGGTTAGAGACCCTATCTCTTAGGCCCAACTAACTGGACATAGAAAATAAGCATAAACCAAATTTGAGTGGGATTTTTATTAATTTTTTTGGCTGCAGATATAAAAAAGTTCATATCGGATGCTATATCTATATGGGACTAGGCCCAAAACTGGACCGATCCTGGCCATGTTTGGTAAAGTCTCTTGTATTTTGCAAAAATATATACGGACAAAATTTGAGAAGAATCAGTGCAATATTTTTGTTTTTTGATAGATTTAAGTGAAGATCGGGAAGCAGCTCTATATGGGGCCTATGAGTAAGAGTTCTCCCATAGGGATCATTTTTGGACTACGCATTAATGGATGTAATAAACACATACAAACCCAACTTGACTAAGATTTATATGATTATTTGGATCTTATGGCAATTTATGTTGATTTCATAGGGGTCATTTGTATGGGAGCTAGGTCTGCACATGGACCGATTCTCACCAATTTCAACAGCGTTCATCGCATGGCCGGTAAAAGCTTATATACCAAATTTCATCAAAATATATTTATATTTGCGACCTGCAGTTTGATTACAAGCTTTACAGGGACACACAGACGGACGGACGGACGAACGGACGGACGGACATCGTTAAATCGAATCAGATAGTGATTCTGATTCGATCGGTATAAAAAAAGATGGGTCTAGGTCAAATATTTTTGGTAGTTACAAACAGCAGCACAAAGTCTTTATACCCAAACCACATAGTGCTATAGGGTATAAAAAATATATGATTATCAGCAAAAATAGAAACCCGTATTTTGAATGTATTATAACATTAGCATTATTATAACATTATTGAACGAGTATCAAAGTTTAAATACCTTGGTTACTGGTTACAAGAGAGTTGGGTATGTGATAAAGAGATAAGCTGTCGAATAGAAGTGACTAGAATGATGTAATGATATATGCAATAATATAAGCATAAAACTTTGTACAAATTTTGTGAAATGCTTTTTGTGATCAGTCTTATTATACGGAGTTGAAACCTGGACACTAAAAGTAGCAGAAATTAATAAATTAGAAGAATTTGAAATGTGGTGCTATCGCAGAATTTTAAAAATTTCGTGGACCGACTGAGTGTCAAACAGGTTATAAAAGGAACGAGAAATATTAAATCTAATAAATCAAAGTAAAATTGCCTATTTTGGCCATATTATTAGAGGTTAAAAAACGAATTGCTCCAATCGATACTACAGGTAGAATATAAGGAGGAAGAAACATAGGAATAAAGCAAATATCATGGCTAATATATATAAGGAATGGACAAGCTCAAAGTGAATTAGTTCATAAAGCGCGGAATCGTGAGAATTACGCAGAAATTATTATTGCTTTAACATAAATTTTATATTCTTTATTTTTCATATGTGTTTTTTTTTTACCTAAAACTTAAAAATTTGTAAATATTTACTATGTCGTTACTTTTATAAATTATATATTGGAGAAGCAATGAAAGAAGAAGTTTATAGGAAGAAGGACAGAGTATGTCACTCATTGTCAGTCTTTTGCCCCCAAAACTCAAAAAACCTTAGCAAACAACTGAAGAAAAATTAATGAAAAATGTTCCTCTCATTTGCGAAAGAGAAGATAGGATTGAAGGTTCAACTAAGAAGATCATATAGAAAGAAAATTAAAAAAGAGGAGGAAAGAACAGAGCCTTGGAGCACCTTTGAATTATGCTGATCTGAGAAAACTCGATATTAATCGAGAGAAGTCAATCTTGACCTAAAATGCATTAAGCTTTGATATTAATGCACCATGCCACCCGCCATCTAATGCCTGGGAAATGTCTGGCGGAATCACTTTAATTTCTCCAAAATTGTAAAAGGATAGATTTTAGCACTCGACAACGAAAGCTAACAGGTCTCTCGTAGAACGACTTCTACAGAATCTACACTGTCGATCAGTAAGAAGTAAGTTGGCCCCTAGATAGTTGACAAGATGCTAATCAATCATGCTGTCCATCACTTATAAGAGCACAGGGCAGATTTCAATTGAACGGTAATTATCAGGATTAATGGCATCGCCTGTTTTAAGGAATTATTGGACATCGGCAACCTTCCAACAAAAGGGAAATACACCGGCATCGTATGAAGAGCTGTAACGGTTGGTCAATGGACTAGCTAGCGTTTCAGCACCACTACTGGTAGAGAAAGAACCTTTGTAACTGCACGACCTCGAAAGAGTATTCTAGGAATACTACAAGAGACCCTCTTAAGTTCGGGCAGTGGTTGATCTCTATACGGCAAAAACAAATTTCTGGCATATAGTTCAGCTAAAAGTTTAGCCTTATCCACCGGGTATGAATATTTTGTCATTCGCTATAAGCAGAATTAGGATTACTCTTTACTCTATTCACATATGACTAAAAGCGCTTGGTGCCCTGAGGAGCAAAAAGAACTTTACTCTTTCAGACATTTTGTCTAATATATTGGACAGTTGTTTTTACCTATTTGAATTTAAATAGCGTTGCTGAATTTCGACAATTAGTACCGTAATCAAAAAGTGTTTTCTAAATTTTAAATGTAATTTTGCATTGATTGTCAATAATTTGATTTGTTTTGAAAAGTGCTTTGTGACTGCGAGATATAGCAATATACAGTGCTCGTTTAGAGTGATAAATATATTATCTTAAGTTCTAAAAATAATCATATGTGTTACTTGAGTGATTGTGAAGCCATTTGTGAACTAATTCCATTAAATTTTGCCATAATATAGTATTCAGCCGTATTTAAATGCATGTCCATTAAACTGGGGTTTTTTCTTTGTCAGTGTTACTGCTTTATTCCATGAAATGGCTTCAAAACTTCTTAAAACACTTAGAAAAAATTTCACATCTAAGCGACGCAGGAGGAGATGATAAAGTTGGCAACCAGTTTCTTCTTAGTAAGCTTCCTGAACAAATTTTGCAAGCTAATTGCCACGAAACATTGGCCGAAGAACATCCTCTTACACCTAAAACCGTTGAACAGATTAGGAAAGCAGTCGGCGGCCTCGTCGGTCATTCGTCTAAGAAGCACAATACAATGGCGTGGTCATAATTGTGGCCATGGAGTGATCCTGACTAACAGGAAATTACCATTGAACGTGGATTACACTACTCCGAGGAGTGTATTCGAACGATACTACAAAACTCTGATACCGACCAGGGAATCTTGGCCAGGGAGGATTCCAGGTAGCAGGCGTTCCATAAATTTCTATACTGACGGATCGAAATTGTGTGGTCAAGTTGGTTTCGGAGTCTATTCAAGGAGCTTGGACTATATCTGGCTCGCAGGTTGCCAGACCACTGCAGTGTTTATCAGGCAGAGGTACTGGCAATAAAGGAAGTTGCTGACTGGTTGGGTCGGAATATTCTGTATACAACCGCAGTCAACATCTACTCAGATGGTCAGTCCGCTGTAAAATCCTTGGAATCAATATTCCTGAAAGCAAGAACCACCCTTAGCTGCCGCATGTCTTTAAATGAGATGGTCAAGCAGTTCGACATCAGACTCATATGGGTTCCAGGGCAGAGGAATATACCAGGAAACTGCAAAGCTGATGAGTTGGCAAGACAGGGCACTACCTTACGGTCTCCAGCGGACTTGGAATATGTTGGTACACCCCTGGAATCGTGCAAGCTGGAACTTCGGCTTCACACCGCTGGCATAACCGAAAACAGATGAGCTAATGGATCAACGTGCAGAATCACAAGACAAATCTGGCCGGCTCTGAATCATAAGCGCACTAGTGCGCTACTATCACTCCGCCGTGGGGAGATTTCAACAGCAGTTGCTGTTATAACTGGGCACTGCCTCATAGGGAGACACGCAGAACGCCTCAGGGTCTCGTCAAATTACTTCTATCGTATCTGCATGCATGTGGAGGGGGTGTAAAGCATAGAACACTTCCTTTGCTATTGCCCAGCGGTCTCCAGAACGAGACTTCGAACATTGGGATCGCCTTTCTTCACGATCTCTCTGATCTCGCAAATGTGGACATTTCACATATCAGGGTCTTCACCAGGAGCTCAAACTGGTTCTACGGTGGGGACTGATGGGAACACCTATTCATCCCGTGGTATCACAATGGACCCCAGAGTCTAAGTCTGCTTTTCCTTTGGTTTAGCAGCCACTTCCAACCAAACCTAACCTAACCTTGGCTGAAGAAATTAAAGATGAGGAAGTCATGGAAGAAGTTTCGGAAATGGAATTTGTGATTCTAGGAGTTGAACTGACTCACTTGGTGGATTTAGTACCAGAAAGCACTTGCGAATTTTCTGAAAACACCAAAATCCAATTCAAAAAAAAAAAAATTTGTATGGAAGAATCGGCTCATGCGAAATAAAGAACTTGTTATATTTGATCCGGCAAATGATAACTGTGTTTTGGAAATGATGAATTTTTTTACCAAGTCGCATATTATACAAATTTATATGCCGCTCAGCAAGATAAATCATCTTCCAGACAGCCAAACGCTGATGAAATGCGTAATGTTTTGGGGTTCATATTACGATGAGTTGTTTGGAATTCCCTCTGGTGCGAATGTACTTTGATAAAAGTTGGGGAATGCTTTTCTTTTTTGAAAAAATGACGTCACGCAATGATAGAATGCACAAGGTAAGCCCTATAATTGAACAGGTGCGTCGTCGGCCTCACCACTTGCTTATGGGAAAAATCTTTGAGTGGACGATAAACTAATTCCATTCAAAGGAAAATTTACTGGCCTGCAGTACATAAAAGACAAACCATGTTCATGGAGTATCAAAGTGTACTTTTTATGCAGTAAGAGGGGAATACCCTATGATTTCATTATCTACCAAGGTTCTACAAAACACCACTCAACCAAATATTAGTCAAGACCATAGGAAAATGGATCAGCAGTTTTATTTCACTTGGATCATTATAGTGAAAGCACTAAAGGCTTTGAAGTTCTTTACCAAACTTAATTTATGACCTTTTATTTTCTTAATTTTTTAGCTATAATTCGAGGGCCTTTAATGATTTCTAACTTTATTCTGGAGCAAAATTTTAACTACGGCTTACTATTATATCAATACTTAGACATCTTGTTTGATATATTATATATTACTAGATGTAACCTGGTATGTTTGGCTACCCCCTCCCCCCCGGAATCGTAATGAAAGTGCTCACGCAAAGTCCCAAGGCTCTCACTATTACAGTAATTCAGATATTCACATTTAATATTTAGTTTGCATGGGGGTGCCACGCGCATCATCCAATCCCGCCTATTTTTTTGTCTGACTACTAATGCTAATAATATATGACCTGAGACAAATTTCCAAAGCTCACTCTATCATAGTACTTAATATATATGATATTAAAAAATCACGCCCACTAACAATATTTAAAAAAATACAGCCTTGTAGCACTTCCCATATCCACAGTAAAACACTCTCAGGGAGATCAGGTGAGTAGTTACGGAGATTACCTCCTACAAACAAACAAACACACATTACCTCTTTATTATATTAGTATAGATAGATTATTAACATATGTAGCTAATATAATTATATTAGTATTTATTAATATTAACACTTAGACGTAGACACTAATACTTAAGTGGTAACTATTATAATTATCATATTGGGAATGCCAAACAATTTAGAAATTTCACAATATTGGCATAGGACATTCACCCTGAGAATATCCTAGAATTCAACCAATCCAATTTGTTAAGTATAAAAAGAATCATCTCAAGCTCGAATTTTATCTATCCTTCCTTTAATAGATAATGTTGCAAAACACTAAATACTATTTCGTGTTCATTAGACAAATTCAAGGTTTACGCGGTAATGTTATTTAATATTTTAATTTTCCAAAGATATTTACGTACCCAGTTACTCGTATAACAAAAAATGTGGACTAACTTTTTCTACATTTAATTAATGCAGATATTTTCACTTTTCAATGTGTTTGTTTTTTTTTTCTATAACTCTTACGCTGTTTCTTTCTATTTTTTGTTTTTTTTATTTTTGTATTGTTTTGAGGTAAAGTTGTTGTTGTTGTTTAGAGTGAGAAGTTTTTAATTTGGATTAAAACAGAAAAGAATACCAACAAAACACTGACTGCTAAAGCATTGCAGTGTACTTTAAAAGTTACGTACATACGAGTGTTTGTGTGTTTCTACAGAAGTAAAAGTAGGTTTTTGGCACAAACCGAAGATTTGACTACAAAAAAACTGTATTTAATTCTGATATTGTTGTTGTGTGCAGAATTATGAAAAATATTAAATGAAATCAAGTTTTGTTTGATATTTATTAATCAATTTAAAACATTCTGCAGAAGTTATCCAGGGCGCGAATGTTTTTTTTTAATTTTGTGGCTTTTTACGTCAAATGTTATGCAACACTAGTACGTAGTTTCTTAAAATATATCTTCTGTCATCAGTATATGTAATTGAATTTTTGTTTGTCTGTTAGCTATATAATTTTTTTCCACCTGGAATTTGCTCAAATTAGGTACAGAGTAGGTTTTGCCGCTCCTACTTTACCTTAAACAATTTTGTTTTTTAACTTATTTTGATAAATTTGTTAGACGCACATATGTTCTTCAGGAGAGGTCCTAGAGCAGATTCTGACTGAACATATCTATTTAACAACCCCCCCCCTATTATAAAATAAAAATCTCGATTTTTTTACTACACTAATATTTTGTTTCTTATGAGGTGGACTTAAACTGTGTGTATATGACCAGTTGACCAAGAGAATTCTCTCCGCTGCACGTTGCACTAACCAATACCATTTCTGTGGAAAATGTTATATTTGCTTTTTCCACTTTAATATACAATATATGTATATGTATATTTTTCAATATACAGTTGCTGTTATAAGTATTCGTGCACCTACTATAAAAACTTTCATACTATAGAAAATAGAATAAAAAATTGACTAAGCAATTTATTTTTTTTTTTTATAAATTATTAAGCTATTTCTTTGGGTTTTTTAACTTATTAAAGGCTTATTGCCTTTTGATAATTTTATGCAGATAAAACACGTACAAAAAAAATTCAGACATTTAAAATATTTATAACAAAAGCTAAATTTAGATTGTGTTGCTGCAGTTAGTAGCTTGTAGGATATCTTTTATGATTTAGGACCTCTGCAAGCTTTCGAATGGACTAAACCAACCTCAAACTATCCTTTTTATCTATTTCAACAAATTCATCCAAAATGACACTTCTAACATCCCTAAGCTCTCTTTAGTTGTATCTTATTTCTGACTGGTTGAATTTTCCGTTTTGGAGTATTCAGGGACTTATAGAAAATTTCACGGCGAATATTTTTGCGGAACATTGTAACCCCTTAAATCCCTGTTTTTTGCTCTTTTAAGACTGTGCCAGAACTGGGAAACTTTAACCCCCCCTCAAATGAAATTCAGATGTAAACTTTCAAAACGCCACACAGTGGTTAGGCTTCATACATTTCTTGGCAAAAAGTATAAAGAGTGCTCCTAGAATAATGAAACTTTGAACCGAGTCTTGTTCTGGCATAATTAAGAAAAATATAAAGTTTCATTAAAAGCGGTCACGCCCATCACCTACCGCCCATACAACCGAAAACAAAAATATTTGAAAAAAATTGTAATAGCCGTATTAAACAAACGATAAAAGGAGCATAATTTATAAAAATAACAAATATTTAAAAGTTTAATTCATCACAAATCATATCTTTAACAATATCATCTAACTTGATTGACGTCATATATGACTTATGTATGGGTCAGATGATACAAGCAGACGGTGGAAAACATCAGTATTTGTGGAAGTTCTGTTGAGTTTTCTAAAGAACATCAACCCGTACCTTCTATAATCTTTATTCCTTGCTTCTTCAGCTTCTTCAGATAAAATACCAATTGGAAGTACAGCCGCATCCATAATTTCCTTCCTATGCATGAGTACCTTATGCAGTGTGACAGGCTGAAATACCAGTTGTATACCTTAACAAAAAATTCTGCTGTTTCCCTTGCAAATTGTTGAAATCTTGTTGTATTAATTTTTTGGCCACATGTAATCATTTGCACTATTAACCGAAAACGGTCTATTAATTCTCCTTTAACTCCTGTAATAGCAGCTACCAATGAGGGATGAGAAAAAAGTCGCCTAGAGGTGTTGCCATCATTTGAAGTGTCAGTTCCTTATTGCACAAAATCCACTCGTAAGCCCATTTACTACAGCAACAACATTTGATGGAAGACATATCAAAACAAATTAAAAAAATGCCGCAATTATAATTTCCTTGCATTTGTGAACACTAAATAATTTTTCTTTCTTTGCGTACTTTTATGCGAATACTTTTTATGCGAATCTTGCCACCGTTTTTTTTAAATTGCAAGCAAACTTATATATAATTTGCTTCGATTTCTTCTTTAGTTATTACTCGATTTTATGAAATTAGTCAACAAAGCAACGTTATGATCACACTTAATTAGTTCTTCAGCTAATTCCGAATGAAGCGCGGAAAATAAACTAATTTTAATTAAATTTGCAAATTTCAAGTTTAAAATCTTCTTCTTCTTCTTGGTTTTTGCTTTGATTTGGTTTTCATACCTCTTTTATTCGCTCTTTTCTTTAATTAGTTAGAATAAGTATACCTAAAAATATACTATCGAATTTTTGAAATTTATTTATTTGAAATTTATATTGCAATTATCCTGGACTTTTTTTCATAAATTTATGATATCTAAAAAGTGCCAATTTATGCCGAGCATTTTTTATCATAATATTTTAGAATAAACTCTAAAATTCAATTTTTTTCCCAATTAGAAAATAACACATCATAACACAAATTTGTTCTTTCCCAACAAATTTTAACATACGCTGTTTTTCATAGGGTCATTTTCATTTCCGCCTAACTTTTAAACTATTTACCGTATCCAACTGAATCTTTCGGCGAATCCATGAATAAATGTTATGTTTCACTAAAAAAAAAACATTTCAGTAGTAGGAGTGATTTTGTTTTCCCTTAATGCAATACTGAATTTAATGTAAATCTTAGTCAATTATTGCCAAATAATCTTTATGCGGTTTTCCTAGTAAAAATATTAACTTAAAAAAAAAAAATAATTATGCATTTCTATTATTTAGACAATACTCTACAGAACTGCAGCATCAATTTTTTGAAATCAGCTGATCGAAAAATTGACTTTTTGCCACCAAATAACCACTGTGCGCCGGTACACGTGTTTTTTTGGTCTCCTCTATCAAAATTTATATTTTTTTTTTGTATTGTACACTGTAATTGGTTAGAGTAGTATATATAAAATTTGTATTAGGAATAATTTTGCGCTTGTAATAAAAGAAACTCTTATTTGTAAGAAAATGCATTTTGAGCAACATTCTTGCACCTAATTCGTGATAATTGTTCAATAATTCAGCAACAATTTGTCTCTAGTTTTCACTCTTATTGTTTGAAAGAAAACTGTCCACGATGCTCTTGAAAGATTTTCAGGCTGTATATTCTTTCTCCAATAAACATTGTGAAAAATTGTCATCATTCAATAGCTTCCTTATCTGAGGGCTAACAAATGTGCATTCTTTGATTTTGGCATATGAAATTTTAGAAAAACCGCAAACATATACTTAAATGCTGCACCATCTTTACCCAGAGCCTTGATAAAGTTCTTAAAAAGGCCTAATTTTATGTGCAGCTGCGGAAGAAGAACGTCATTTTGATAAATTAATGGTTTATTTGAAATGTTTTGTTTTCCTGGTGAATACTCAGTTCTTTTTCGGCACTAGATTCTGACGTAAATATGACATGTAGCGCGACTGTCCCGTACACAAAGAAATTAAGATTACTATGTGAAACCTCCTTGTATACCAGCCAACAAACCTGACCTGAAACAGATTAATTTACAGTTATTTACGATGACCTATACTATATATTAGGGTGGCCCTTCGTTATATGGAGGGAAAAAAAGTGTTCAAACTGTCGGTCTCACCCCCCTAGAAATATGCGAATAGCAAAACAACTGAGAAATACAAAGTTTTGGGCCAATCAAAAAACGTTTAGTTGTGGCGCATAGCGATTGAAAATTTCAAGTCTGTTTATATGGGGAAAATATGACTTTTTTTCAGATTTTACAAAAATTTCGTTCTATAGTTTAATTTGACCGACAAGATCTTATATAATTCGGGATCAGCATTAAATTTTCCTTTCAAAAGGCTATAAAACTTCAAAATCGAATAAAACCTCGCCAAGAAATAGCAAATGCCCCAAAGTGGTCTTTTGTGCCAAAAAAAAAAACTAGGTCATGAAATTTTATGGCTTTTTTTTCAACTTTGAGAAATTGACTAAAGCCATCATCATTTCTTGATCTCTATACTTATAAGTACTCATTTATGAAGTATTGTTTTATTATAGATTAATAGATATCTATTAATCCTACTAGTTATGAACTTCAATTCAAAAACACCCAAATTTGAGAAAAAATCAAAAAAAAAACTAATGATTTATATACTAATTAAATAAAAAAAATAAAATAATTAAAATTAACCTATTGCGCATTGAGATCGAAAATTGGAAATGTTTTTGATAAAATTTTTAAAACTCCTTTCTCAAGTTTGAAAAAATTTTCTTAAACAAAATTTAAAAAAATTAATATATTACTTTAAGGTTTTATTAAATACATGTTGCAGATTAACTGTGTGAATTTTTGAGTAAATCCCTTTACCAGGATTTTTTTGACAAGGATTTTATTTTTGCGGATTTCGAGAAAACTTGGATTTTTGTGAAATATTCTATAAATGTACTCTTTCCAAATATTTCGTATCAAAAATCCATCACTTTTCTACTTTTAAATGTTATATTTTATTTTAATACCCTAGGGTTTCGGAAAAAAATAATATGACTCCATTAACCTTTTTGGAATTGGGGTCACATATGACCCCAAGCTAATAAAAGACAATTTATTCAAAAAAGTCAAATATTTTGTAAGTGCTGTCCAATTTTTAAATGCGACGCTTAAAATATAATAACCAAATGTATAGAAGTTTCGTTCCAAAAATTTTGGATAAATCCGAGTACGCTAACCCATTATTTGCCAAGGCCAGATTTGGATTTTAAGATAGTTTTAAATAAAAATTACTGAAAACGAGTTTTTCTATTACACTTGATGAAACCACTATGTAGAATTTAAGAAAAATAATTCGGTTAATTTTTTTTATTTAACCCTTTAGTACTCCTGAGATCAAAATTATCCATTGTGATATATCTCTGGTTCAATTATCTGCTTATTGCTCGCGAATATAAATTAAAACAACTTAAGTCATATGTCTAAAAAATAGGACGTTTTTTGAAATTCACTTTGATTTAATTTTGTAATTTATTCCGTTAAGAGTAGTATTAATTTAATATTACCTTTTATATATTATTATATTTGATATTTACTTTAATTTAATAAACTATTTAAAACTGGGAAATAAAATGGTAGAAATTTCAAAAGATGTAGGTGGCATTGAAGATAATATAAAGCAACCGATTATTAAAAATCAAAAATGTCAACCATTATAAGTAATGGCATCTTCACCGATTGACCTGAAAATTTTTTTTTTTTTGGCGTTTTTTATCAGTATCCGCCAAATTGGTGAGTGAGACCGCAAGAAATTCAACTATTACTTTATTATATAAAGTAATTTTATAACAAAATTGGTTAAAAGTTGTGTTAATATATATTCGCGAGCAATAAGCAGACAATTGCACCAGAGATATATCACAATGGATAATTTTGATCTCAGGAGCACTGAAGGGTTAAATAAATAAAAATTAGCCGAATTATTATTCCTAAATTCTAAATAGTGTTATCAACGAGTTTATTAGAAAAACTCGTTTTAGGTCATTTTTATTTTAAAATATCTTAAAATCCAAAGCTGGCCTTGGCAAATAATGGGTTAACGTTCTCGGATTTATCCCAAATTTTTGAACCGAAACTTCTACACATTTGGTTATTATATTTTAAGTGTCGCATCTAAAAATTGGACAGCACTTACAAAATATTTGAATTTTTGAATAAATTGTCTTTTATTAGTTTGGGGTCATATGTGACCCCAATTCCAAAAGGGCTAATAGAGTCATATTATTTTTTTCCGAAACCCTAGGCTATTAAAATAAAATATAACATTTAAAAGTAGAAAAGTGATGAATTTTTGAAACGAAGTATTTAGAAAGAGTACATTTACAGAATATTTCACAAAAATCCAAGTTTTCTCGAAATCCGCAAAAATAAAATCCTTGTCAAAAAAATTCTGGTGGAGGGATTTACTTAAAAATTCACACAGTTGATCTACAACATGCATTTAATAAAACCCTAAAGTAATATATTAATTTTCTTAAATTTTGTTTAAGAAAATTTTTTCAAACTTGAGAAAGGAGTTTTAAAAATTTTATCAAAAACATTTCCAATTTTCGGTCTCAATGCGCAATAGGTTAACAACGTGGTAATAAAACAATACTTCATATATGAGTACTTATAAGTATAGAGACCAAAAACTAATAATGGCTTTAATCAATTTCTCAAAGATGAAAAAAATGCCATCAAATTTCATGACCTAGTTTTTTTTGGCACAGAAGTGGTCTGGGGCATTTGCTATTTCTTGGCGACGTTTTATTTGATTTTGAAGTTTTATAGCCTTTTGAAAGGATAATTTAATACTGATCCCGAATTGTATAACAGCTTGTCGGTAAAATTAAACTATAGAACGAAATTTTCGTAAAATCTGAAAAAAAATCATATTTTCCCCATACAAACGCACTTGAAATTTTCAATCGCTTTACGCCACGACAAAACGTTTTTTGATTGGCCCAAAACTTTGTATTTCTCGGTTTTTTTGCTATTCGCATATTTCTAGGGGGTGAGACCGACAGTTTGAACACTTTTTTTTATTAAGGGCCACCCTTCTATATGTACAAAGAAATTTAAATCACACACCTTAAGGTCACCATAGATCTTCCATTTGTGATCATTGAATTTGAGTAATGTCAAAATTTCAGTCATTGATTCGTAATTTTCCTTTATATTAATGGCATGAGCACGTGGTATGGATGGTTTTGCGTTCCCATTATGCAAAAAATGAACCTTTAAACTGTACTTAGAGCCATCAATAAATAATCTATACTCAGTTTTGTCATATAGCTGGTTCAAAATATGCAGCCAATTCCAAGCTTTTATCTATATAGATTGTTACTTTTGTCCCAACTGTAAAATATTTCCACTGCTGCATGCATGAAGCTAGTAATTCTGCGTCTTGCTTCGTTAAATGTAAATCCCGAATTAGATCATTCAGCTCAGCTTAAGTCACTAAATTGCGTTAATTATCTGCCTCATACCAACTACCAGCGCTGGTGAAATACGTTTCGGACTCACTACTCGTAGCACTGGGAATGACTGGTAATGGATAATATGGCGGAAGTTGAACTGGTTTGGTAGCCGATGGGACATTCGCGTACGTAATATTTTTACGATTTTTTTTTTGAATTAATCATCTTTTGTGAAACAGAAATCGGCTTAATGGTTACTTGACTATCTCCAAAGTACTGGAATTGAAAAATCAAAATAGATCTTCTTGCCATTTGACCACTTGTATAAAACAGTGCTGCAACTATTGCAAAACATTGTCGGTGTCCATGGTTTGTCCAAGTTTCTGACAGCAAGACCAAAATAATGTAAATATGCATATTTTAATGATTCCGATATTGCATATCCTTTTTTTCAAACCAAATATTCGCCGCACAAAAATTGCTTGAATCGGTTACACACGATCTTCCTGGCATGCTTAACCGCTACTATTATGAAGATTTAGAATGAATGTGGGCTTCTTTCAAATTAACAATTATGAAATTGTAGTGTCAGTATTGACTGTTTTATAGTATTGCCAGTATGCGATAAAAAATTAATAAGACATAGCCCAATTTTTGTGGCAGATTCGAATTCAGCGCACCCAGATTAGTTAAGAAACATGCTTCGTTTTTGCACTGATTTTTTTTTTTTTTAATTTATAGACCAGTATAATTAGCCAGACCGAATTTTTGATTAAATTTGTCATTTGTGAAATAAAATAAAATAAAATAAAATAAAATAAATAAAATCTAATAAATATAGTGAATAATTTAGTTGATCACAACCTGTATTTATACCCTATACCACTATGTGGTTTGGGTATAATGACTTTGTGCTGCTGTTTGTAACAACCAAAAATATTTGACCTAGACGCATCTTTAATTATACTGATCGAATCAGAATCACTTTCTGAGTTGATTTAACAATGTCCGTCCGTCCGTCCGTCCGTCCGTCTGTGTGTCCATGTAAAGCTTGTAATCAAACTGCAGGTCCCAAATATGAATGTATTTTGACGAAATTTGGTACATAAGCTTTTATCGGCCATGGGATGAACGCTATTGAAATTGGTGAGAATCGGTCCATGTTCAGACCTAGCCCCCATACAAATTACCCATATGAAATCGACATAAATTGCCATAAGATCCAAATTGTCATATAGATCTTACTCAAATTGGGTTTGTATGCGTTCATTACATCCATTATTGAGTAGTCCAAAAATGCTGCCTTTGACCCCATATAGAGCTGCTTCCCGATCTTCACTTAAATCTATTAAAAAACAAAAATATTGCACTGATTCTTCTCAAATTTTGTTTGTATATATTTTTGCAAAATACAAGAGACTTTAACAAACATGATCAGGATCGGTCCATTTTTGGACCAAGTCCCTATATAGATATAGCATCCGATATGAACTTTTTCATATCTGCAGCCAAAAAAATTAATAAAAATCCCACTCAAATTTGGTTTTTGCTTATTTTCTATGTCCAGTTAGTTGGGCCTAAGAGATAGGGTCTCCAAACGCATGGTATAGGGTATCGTATAGTCGGTCTAGACCGACTATAATTTTCTTACTTGTTTTATTTTATTTTTGATCACAACCTGTAAAAAAAAGTGCTAAATTATTGTTAAAAATGGATGATCGAAGGCTATGCAAGAAATACCCGTTATTATGGAACCTGAAAATATTGTCCAGTTCAGAGTTTTTCCTGGTATATATGGTTATAGTTTAGAAAACCAATCTGCCAATGAAGAGCGTACTACCATGCCCTACATTTTGAGTGTTATCTACAAGTCTCAATATGACTTTCCGGTGGTGTACAAAATACAACAATAATAGTCGCACAGTTTTTTTTTTCAAATACTATTTTTACACAAAGCTGCTCAATGATCGTAATATTTTTAAGTGAATGAATTTCTGACTTTAATCAGCTCTCCACAATTCATTCGGATGTCCAATCTGAAAACTCTAGTTGTTATCATCTTAATCTGGTTTCAAATCAAATAATTCGTTTACCATTTATGAAACTTGATGATGTTTCACGTGAGTTAAAGAGATTAAAAACCTAATTTAATCGCTTACCTAATGGTGTGCCCAATTGTTTGTTGAGGTATCGCAGTGAAGCTTTATCCATTATTTTGACCATTATGTTTAACACATCCCTCAAATATGGTTATTTTTCCAAATTACATTATTTAAATCTGGTTATAAATCTAATATAAAAAAAGATATACAGGAATTGCCAAGCCTAGTTTAATTGCAAACCTTATTGAGAAATTCATTACAGACTAGTTAAGTCTTAATATATCATCTTTATCACCACATCAGCAAGGCTTTCTGAAGAGTTGTTCAATTGTAACTAATCTTTTGCAGTTAATTACTTTAGTTAGATGCACTTTTTACTTTATTCATAAACGATCTACCGAACCTTAAAAAAATTTTGCAACATATTAATGTTATTGATGTTTAAATCTTCCTCACTTAAAAAGAAAACTATAATCATTTTTATGTAGAAAAGGACCTTGATATCTTCTTTACTTTGCGGTCTGGCAATTTTTTGTTATAGTTGTATCGATATTCAATTGGTTAATTTGCAAATTTAAAAAATTTTGCTCCAGTGCGAATATGGCTTTATAAAGGCTAGAACGCAACTAAGAATTAGAAATTGTATATATACTAGTTGACCCGACAAACTTCGTTTTTTCCAAAAGGGATTTTTTGATTAAGTTAATTTCATAAAAATTTTTTTTATCGAAAATTAGCGACCGTTAACAGATGACGCAATACAATAATTTGAAAGAAACACTTTTCGAATTCAGTTGAAATGAATAGCTGCCAAGTCGATGCTGATGCACTAGCTGCCAAGTCGATGTTGATGCACTAAATAACTCATTTACTGATATGCCTGTGATACCAATCAATAAAACCTTTTACAACTTTTCGTGCTTGAATGCAAGTTATGCCTCAAACAATGTTAATAATTTTGAATTCTCTTGCGTTAGCCAATCTGATGTCTTTTCAAGTTTTTCGTCTATGAAATCTAACGCAGTGGGCTGTGATAATATGCATCCTAAGTTTATAAAAATATTACTGCCATTAGTCTTACCTTATGTGACGTACTTATTTAACACTATCATTATGTCCAGTACTTTTCCATCTAAATGGAAACATGCAAGAATAGTTCCACTACCGAAAGCAAATACGGAGTTCAGGCCCATAGATATATTATGTTATCTATTAAAAGTGCTAGAAAAACTTTTGCACCTGCAAATGAGCTTATATATAAAAAAAAAGAAAACGATTTGTTAACTGATGCACAGTCAGGATTTCGTTCAAATCATAGTTGCGTATCTGCTTTGTTGGATGTCTCCGAAAACATACGCAGTGAACTAGATAACGGTAATTTAAATTTTTTGGTACTTCTTGACCATTCGAAGGCCTTTGATACGGTTGACCATAGAACACTTTGCATGAAACTTATGCACTTTTTTAAGTTTTCTGATGCCTCAACGAGGCTTCTTTCTTCTTACCTAACAAATCGTTGGCAATCCGTTAACGTGAATAACACATCGTCTAATCCTTTAAGACTCGTCAGAGGAGTGCCTCAAGGGTCAATCCTAGGACCCTTACTTTTTTCAATTTATGCAAATGATTTACCAAAACAGCTTTCACATTGCAAAGTTCACATGTATGCAGATGATGTTCAATTATATCTAAGTAGTCCAATGCAATCTGTTGCCGCTAATATAGCTAGGCTAAACGATGATTTACAAAGGATTTTTCTCTGGGCAACAGCAAATGGACTTTGTCTTAATCCAAATAAGTCAAAGTACTTGATAATTCATAAAAGAACAATCGATCCTACCATAAGTGATGATATTTTAATAAATGGGGAAAAAATTTCAATTGTAAATTCTGCCAAGAACCTTGGGTTAATTTTTAACAGCAATTTAATATGGACAAATCATGTAAACCTACTAGTTGGACAAACTTACAATAAGTTAAGGACGCTTTGGTCATCACAATATTTCACCCCTTTACGAATAAGAATTCTACTCGCTAAGACATATCTAATTTCAAGTTTAATTTATGGATGTGAGCTTTTTGTAAGCAGCGATTCTACCAGCAAAAGAACTCTTAACGTTATATTTAACAATATTATTAGATATATGTGTATGGATTAAGAAAGCACTCTCAAGTCTCCCACATATCAACAAATCTTTATGGCGTCTCGTTCGATAGCCTTCTTAAGATTCGTGTACTTCGTTATCTACACAAAATTATCTATACACAAACCCCACTATACCTTATTATTCCATTTCACCGTTGCCTTGCATCTGAATGGCAGTTTTACTTATATGGTTCACGTCTTTGGAATATTCTGCCACATACCCAACAACTTAATAGCAACGCAAATAGTTTTAAGCAGTTTTTATTTAAATTTTTTGAACAAGCTTAAATGAAATTTACTATATAGGCTTTTTTTTTTTTTAATTGTTCTACTATTTATATGTTTGCCTTAATGTAATTCTTGGATATTGAATTCCTGTACTTTAAATATAAGATTAAATCTTGTTGTACAGGAAATGGAAAATAAATAAATAAATAAATAAATAAATAAATGAATATCTTTTATTTATACGGAGAGCTAATCCGATGGTCTTCATCCCGTCCAACCTATGGTGAATAGAATTAAATCAAGTATTGATTAAAAAAAGAGAATAGAACAAGGATTTTAATCAATTGAGTGCTGCACGATACATATAGCCGGCCGCGTAAAAAGCATGACATATCCAGGGACTGTCCTTATTTATTGTCATCGTAGGTGTAAGTTTTACTAGGAACTGAATTCGTTTGAACTGGAACGTCAAATCTGTTGAAGTGAAGGAAATTCGCGGAATTAAGCATTTATCTACCTTGAACTACCATTTTTAAATCTTTTTCACTATTACATTACTCATTAATTTCATCACAATCAGTCGGGTTCCATTGCATAATTTCGGGGCATGACGATCTCGTAACATACAGATCCAACTTTAGGCATAAATGATGAAGCGGCATTTCAGGCTAGTCCAAAGAGTTTATAAATTCCACTGAATAATTCACGACATCATCTTCGATTTCAACGCGATCGATCGATTTTTATGAATGCAGTTCGCCCGAAATTTATTGCTGATTCATGCAATTTAAATCATAGACACCAATATTTTTTGTTGCTAAAATTTTGCCCAATGTTCGGATAGACTTTAGAGATGAGTTCATTTTTCGTTGAATTGAATTGGCAAATGGCAGTTGGAGTTGATACTAAACCTGTGGAAGTATCTACCGGAATTTGTCCACTGCCAATTTTCAGCAGTTCTTTGGAGAGCTTCTGACATTCTACCCTGTTGCAGGAATACTCGCGTATTCATAGTCAATGGAATGGCTTTTACGTATCGCCGCGAATACAATGACTTCAGACATTCGTTTAATTAATCCGCTGCTATTGATTTCGGAATCATGGGAAGTGTTTGTCTGAAGTCACCTAACAAAAATATTATCACGCCACCAAAGCGCAAATCTTTCAACGTTCGATCCACTGCTTCTAATGATCGCTTGTGCACCATCAAGCACTCATCTCATATGACCAATTTACAATTTTGCCCTGGATGATTGCTTTGAAATGTTTCAAATAGGATTTTTGTTGATTTTCATGTTTAGCGGAAGCTTCAGTGCTGAATATGTCGTTATTTCACCTTCCAGCAGTAGTGCATCAATACCAGTAGATACGAGAACTAACGCAGTTCCACTTTGACCACGTATTGCTATTAATATCAATGATATCAGGAATGAATTCCCAGTTCCGGCTGGCGCATCAAGGAAAATTAGTCCACTGTTTCCATCATCGGTAGCATTCATCAGTTGATCATACGCACTCTTTTGCTATTCATTCTATTATGGTACTTATTGTTGCAAAGTTGTCATGTCGTAAGCACACACGCGTTCCAATTCACGATTCAGTGCACTTTCAGTTTGGCGACTTGGAACTGGCATATGAATTCCAATAGTTTGCCATTCATAAGCAAACACAAATCTTCAGTCAGTACTAGCGCTTCATTGTAGATCATCTTTCATTTGTAACTCCAAATTCCCTGGTTGAATCGAATGTAATTGAATCGTATGCGTAAAAGTTCGTTGAACTTACCTTTATATTTGTCTCGGTCCCTAAAAATTTACAATATGTATATATGCGTGACAATCAAAATTATTTTTTGTACCAACCATTTGCCGGATTTAGCATGTTGCATTAAAGATGGCACAACGCCGATGTACTTCAAATTTGGCCATGATTCTGTATAGTTGAAGGCAAATTATTTAACATGTGTCTTCTTTGGCATGATAAATATTAGTTTGAGTATCGTGTGGTGTGTTAGTGTATTTTGTGTTGTTAGTGTTGGTGTATTAACTTTCATTCATAAAACTAATTTGAATGTTGGATTGAGTTTCGTTCATTTACAATTTCACCACCAAACGATGTCATTTTAAAATAATTGTTATACATCTTTATGTTATGTAAGAAATGGTTTGAATTATGAGATTCACCGTAATCAGCGTGCGTAATGGCTCTGGTGGCCAGCCAGCGCAACACATGCATTGTATGCGAACTTTATTGAATGTTGGGCTCAAATCTAAAGCCTGCACGCTCAATGTTCACCTGAATAATTTATTGTTGCTTACGTTATCGTTCAATAATCGCTCGCTGTGATCTCCCTTTATCACTTTGCCTAGCACGAACTTCTCTTGTTCTCAATCGTTGTTGCTCATTGTCTGCTTCGTTGATCTCTTCTAACTGTCGCGTACGATTTTTAACCATTCCAGTTCGAACCGATTTCCTTTAAATAGCACGTTTCTCTTCCGTTCGACATGCTGCGACATTTGGATGCCGCGTTGCATCCTGACAACGCCGGCCGATGTTACCATGAACCATGAACTGTTGTTGGCATCGTAACATAGATTCACAATGATATATTTTGTAAACGGAAAATTTTTTAGTTGAAAGATCAATAGAAATGATAAGAATAGCCTAAAGTCAAAGGGAATATGTATTTTTAAAGAAACAATTATTCAGTAGTGAACCAATTTTTTGAAATTAAAGAGCTTATATCGCACCAGTACCTCTAAAGTGAGTCAGCTCAAAAATTTTCAAATTTTCAGTTTTGCAAGAAACCGATTTACAGTGGTTATATCTATCTACTGTAAAAATCTTACACCGATTTTTATAGTCTTTCTCAAAAAAAAAAAAAAAAAAAAAAAATACAGTGTAACCCTCTTTCTGTTATAGGAGCAGCTTCGTTAGAATCCACTAAAAGATATATACCAAACAAACAACGCACAAGTTTCTTCGAGTAGGTTCCTGCGGCGGTTCTGAAATATTTATATCATCATTTTCAACCTGAATATACTCTATGGCTTCGAATAAATCCTCATCCGTTTCCATGCCAGTACATATATCATACTTGGGAAATACCATTCGATTCAAAAATATTGCTGCAGTTATTTTACCCGCCCGTAGATCGTTGTAGCCCTGCTCTATTTTTGCAGTTCGGAAGACAATTTGCCTTTTACGCATGGCCTTTGCACAACCACCTCCACTGTTCACAAGCAAATCAAACTCTCTGCTTTTATTGAATTCTTCCTTCTGAAGAACTCTTACAAATTTAAAAAAATTTCCATTCTTAGATATCATTCTGCCCAGAACGCCATTGTATGCTTCCAGTGCAGAGGTCATACGGGTACATGTTCCATAAACGGAAATTCCTTCTGGTCCAATCTACAAAAAAAAATATTGTCAATACATTAACAAAAAACAAATTAAATTTGAAATTGTAAACAATGAAATACCTTTTTCAACCACTGATTTTCATAATATTGTACGAATTTTTCAAATTTAAGATTCTGGTCGAACTTTGCGATTTCACCTTTTATTTCCACGAAAGATGTATTTATATGGTCAGGTGGCAGTAATGGAAGTACCAATAACTTATGGTATTCCAAAGAAGCCTTCTTGTTTTGGCGTATAAATGCCGCCAGTGGGTTACACTTTGTTATTATGCGCCTCCTCACTGGTCGCACCATCCAAATCCAGAACGTAATCATTTATGTATTTGAACAAATGCTCGTAGCATTTTGTTGATTTTCTATCCGTCAATATGAACACAAATGGAAATATCTGTAAACATTCAAAAGATATTGTAATATATTCACAGGCTAAAAGTTTTCCTGTAAAAGGCCTATTTTTATATAATTTATTTACAAGAAAATACATACCTTTGTGGAAAACTGTATATGGACCATTATTAATTGTTTAAAACATCCAAGCGGAACTACTGCAAATGTGCCATCAACTAAAATTGTCCGGTTTGAGTTGCTTGGTATGTTTTCTTCAATTAATAGTACATTTTTGGCAGAAATAAAAATACAGTGAGAAGTCCTTCTGTACGTGGCAGACAGTGAAAAATTTGTTCTTGTCGTTCCCTTGGTGCAAACTCATGCCAAAATGTTTGTTAATGTTGTCTTTTTGGAACGCATGTACTACTTCTGAGGGAGTTTTTGGAAAAATTTCGAAAAAGGCGCTACTAATATATTGAAGTCCACGCTGAATTTTCGAAAAGTCTATATTTTTTGTTAAATCTTGATCGCTGTAACAGAAACAAATATTTAAAATAAATCGATATTTCAGTAAGCAGCTCGCGCAAATTTCTTGGAATGAATTCCTTATACCACTTAAAACATTTGCTTCTCCAATAACACTGTGAACCTCCGTGCATTTTCTCTTAATATTGTTGAGGGCTTTCAATTCTTTATACGTTTCTTCTTGATTGGCATGCTTGTGCTCCACAAAATCAAGACATTTCGTACATACACCTGCCTCCAAGATTATCCGACTTTTGTACTTTTCTTGGTAGCATGTATAATAAATTTTATTTTTCTACGCAGATTTTTTTGCTTATAATTGTTTTTCACTTAAAGGATATAGCAAATTGCTATTTCTTCGTTTTCCACCAACAATTTCGAATTCCATTTTTTGTCTTTAAATATTAATATGTGATGATGTGAAGCGTCCGAACAACTGAAAATATTTTATGTTTTACAACAACTCAACTCAACAGGCAAAGCAGATTGTACTCGTATGTTCACACTATTATTCCAAAAAACAGTTACTTGAATTCTCAAAAAAAGGGAAAAAGATCAAACTAAGAAAATGAAATAACCCCCAAAAACCAACAGCTTTAAAAATGAAATTACCTCCGAATAGAAAATGAAATAACACCCAAATAATACACGCTATGAAACAAGCCCCGAAATTTAAAAATTCGTTAGGTGTTATTTCATTGGAGATTATTTCACAATTTAGAAACCCCAAATGAGGAATGAAATAATTAAAAAAAAAAAAAATAAAAAACGGCCCAAAAAAATTGGGAGTTATTTCATATGAAATAAAACCCAAAAATGTATGAAAAAAATTTGGGGAATATTTCATTTCTCGTTTAGGCGTTATTTCATTGGGGGGCTTTTCGTGGAGCCCAAATTAAGACCATTTTATATTATAAAATTTATTGAAGAAACTGAGAAGCATATTATAGATCAAACAGAAAGCAAAAAAGACTTAGTTTTGTGGAAAATATTTTCAAAAAGCATGAAAAAAAATAATTTTTCCAACATTTTGCTTCATAAGCACCAAAAGAATTTTCTAAATCAATTTTTAAAAAATTTTTGGTTGTTGCACAGGTCTCTAGCAATAACTTGGCTCTTACAGATTGAAAAAATATCAATTAGTCGATGAGTTATAGCCAAAAAACCATATAAACAATATGCTGAAAATCGGCATTTGACTGCAAAGTTCGAAGGTCGATTAAGAAAAAAATTCGAACATAAACAAACGCCGCGATACGGGGTCTTCTAATTTAGCTTCTATTATCACCCCTCACTCTCAGAATCGACCTAACTTTTGCTAAACTGAATTTGTTCCACAGTGTTATTCAAGATACTTTTATTATTTTGAAACTTTCTTCTTTTCGGAAGGTGCCACGCCCACTTGTTCAATCCCGCCCATTTTCGCTACGGTTAATCCACAGAAAGAACAAAAGACCTCACACATACTTGCAAAGCTCTCCCTATCGTTATACTCGGTATATATACAATAATCTTGAATCTGTACTTTGTAGGGGGTGTACCACACCAATTTGTCCGATCCAGCCTATTTTCGTCATTTATACTTTCACCAATAACACATGACGTCACAAAGGTATCACGATAGTGAGCCCCTATCATGATATTTGTTTTGCAGTTGCCACTCCCACTTTCACTCAATTTTACAATGGCTGCTGCCAGCAACTCACAGCAATAATAAATGGCCTCATACAAAGTTGCAAAGCTCTCCCTACAACAGTGCTCAAGATATATGATGCTGAAAATTAGTTTTGTATGGGAGGTACCACGCCCACTTATTCGATACCGACCGTTTTTAGTTTGACTATCCATATTAATAATAGATGGCCTCACACGAATTTACAAAGCTATCCCTCTCATAGTACTCAATATATTTATATGAATACTAAATATATATGAGTACTTCGCGTAGCAGTTGCAAGCAAAGAAAGTACCACTTTTGGTCCTGTGGGTTTCATGTTTTAAGCGGAAGAACAAACCATGATTCATTTTTATATCTATAGACCTTACCCTACCATAAATATTACATAATTATTTTATATTTTAATGATTTTGTTTCAATTTGTAAAGTGCTATAAGTTATTTTGAAATATTGACAAAACTGAAATGCTTTTCAAATTATCTTGTACGTGATTACTTGATGCAAGGGCGAATTTTATTTCACATATTAATATGACCGTCAGTAAAGCTAGAGGCACTCATGCTTAAATCACTAAACAGTTATGTACGTCCCTCGTAAGGTCTACATTTGAACGTGGCTCAATTAGCTGAGATCTTTTATTCAATATCCGCGTAGATGAATCCATACAGAAACAATTTCTTCTGCTAAGTTTGCGAAATTTTTCTTGTACTGCGGCGAAAAAAATATGTTCATTTTGTCGTAGCAGATTAGCGTTGATAAAACTTCCAATACCCAAAAACCGTAGACCTATGCTGAATCTGTAGCTTTTGCTAATTCTGATTAATGGCGATGTATCCTCTGAATACTTTGATCCACTTTCGCTTCCAGTTTTCCGTACCAGCTATGCCAATGGCGATGTGTTAAAAATATTGTGTTCCGACTATAATGATTTCTGTCAATTTGTTACGTCTTTAAATGTTGGTATTGTATAAAGTAACATTATTCCCTAAGTTCAGAAATTATTTATTTCATATGCTAAATGTTTATAGGTCATATAATTTTTAATTTCGATGTCTGCAATGTAAATAAATAAATAAAATATTTCTAGATTCAATTGTTCAGAAGATATAAAAATTCGATATTTCAAAATTTTGACCATTTTTAGTTAACCCTTATGTGTGTGGAAAAAAAACACCTTCTATAGGGTGGATAGGTACCTGGGTACCTTCATGCAAATTGTATGAGAAATGTAATTTTTTGTCTTGTATTGTACAAAAAATCGATGGTTAATGATATAATATTAGAATTTTACTCAATGTGGGATTCCCCTTTAAATATATTTTTAAATCTGAAGCAAAAAAATAAAAATCTTATTATGTGATTCCCCGTATAATGAATGAGCAAACATTACGTATTTTCTTTTGTTGCACATATGAGATACGCACATCTCCGCAGTTTTTATTGACATTTTGAAATTGATTTTGCATGAAGAGTTTCATTCGAAATATTTTTTCATCAAGTAAAGGTGCATAGTTTTTTAAAAGTGCATTTTTTATTTCCGCAAAATGGATCAAAATATAAGAACACGTTCTAATAGATTTCCGTCAACCGAAATTCGTGAGATGTTGTGTGAATGTGAAAGTGATGAAGACGAATTTTCACCATCTGATATCGACGATGAATACATTCCACGAGCTAACGACGCAGCATCGAAAAGTTCAGATGCTGAGCAGGTGGGATGCATTGAGGCTGCTGAGGATTCATATGATTCAGATGATAGTGAGGAAGAAGAGCCAAACAATGAACTCTGTGGTAAAGATGGCACTGTTAGAGATCTTAAACCTTTTACTGAATCGCAACCAATAAACCGAAACATTTTACATCAGTGTAGCGGCGCAGCCCTTGGCAGCAATATTTTAACAGCACAGCAAATATTTAAAAGCTTTTTGTCGACCGAAATGTGTGACATAATTTTACGCGAAACAAACCGAAAAGGAAAAAAAATTATTGATGATTACAATCTTAACATGACACAAAAGTTTCGAAACGTGGCCGACCGGCCAAAAACAAAAATATTCCAACCATTTACAGAAGAAGAACTAGACGCCTTTTTTGGAATTTTAATTTTTTGTGGAGTGCATTTGTCAGAACTATGGGAACGTATTCATCTACCACTGATTCGAGCTGCAATGCCTCTTAATAGATTTAGAATGATGTTGCGTGTCATCAGATTTGATGACTCGTACTTCACGTGCCGCAACTGATAAAGCTGCAGCCATTCGAGATATCTGGGCAATGCTTAATGAAAATTTACGTAGAAATTATAAGCCAGGCGAATGTATAACAGTTGGCGAGCAGCTATATGGTTATCGTGGACGAACGCGCTTCACACAGTACATGCCGTCTAAGCCTGAGAAGTACGGAATAAAAATATTTTGAGCTTGTGACGCAAGTAATTCCTACCCCTTACAAGGTCAGTTATATACAGGTAAACAAATATAGGGGAAAGAACAGTTTTAGATCTTGTTAGCCCATATAAAATCTCCGGAAGAAATGTTACTACAGATAACTTTTTTACATCCTTACAACTGGCTCGAAAACTTAACTCGTGGAATTTAACTCTAGTTGGAACAGTAAGAAAGAACAAAAGATTTTTACCAGCAAATATGCAGCCACATAAAGACAGGTAAGTTTAATTTTACACATAAAAAGAAATGCGGGCATGATACACTGACTATGCAAAAATAAAATTAAATTAACAAGCAAATATTATTATTTCAGGCAAATAAATTCCACCAACTTTGCCTTCAGAAATGAGGCAACTTTGTGCTCCTACGTTCCTAAAAAGAAAAAAGCAGTAGTACTGTTATCTACTATGCACACAAAGCCTGTAACAGAACCCACTACAGCTGCTAAACCAGAAATTATAACTTATTACAACCAAACTAAAGGAGGTGTCGACAATATGGATAAGTTATTGGCAGAATATACTTCTAAACGTAGGACATGTCGATGGCCGTTAGCATTATTTTTCAATATTATCGATGTAGCAGCATTAGCAGCATGCATCGTTTACATGGAGTACAATGCCCAATTTATTTCGACTGAACGTCGCAGACTATTTTTGAAAGATTTAAGTTTTGAACTATGTAAGGACAACATTGAACGACGTGCCAAAAATTCAAATGTAATAAAAATCGATTCCACTCGATCAGCAATACATGTTGTATTGGGGCGAGATATTTCAACAACAGCTGTTACTAATGTAGAAACTCGAGATAAGAATGGCCGTATTGCGGTTGTGGGTAGTTGTTACCTATGCTCTAAGCTTACAAAGAAGCAGAGAAAAACTAGAAAGGCTTGCAAAAATTGCTTCAAGCCTATTTGTAACGAGCACTCAATCAATCGTCCCATATGTAACAACTGTTTGGATTAATTTTTCTATGTCTTTTATTTATATTTAAATTATATTTTTTTTTTTTGTGTTAAACCTTGAAATAAATTTTGAAAAATAATTTTTTTTTATCAAAAATAAACCTTGAATAAATTTTTTTTATTGTAAAACAATTTTTCTTTTATCAAATAAAGTTTTATTTAATGGTATTTCTAAAAACCAAGTCAAATAATTTAGATTATCACACGTTAGTAAAGCAACGAATTAATTTTTTTCATGTGCCTCCATATAAAACGTATACAGGTACCCAGGTACCTATTCACCCTAATAAGGATGCAAAAAGCAAATTGATATGCCAAGCCCCCCCCAACTGATATTTTATATAAACACCTATAAAAATATAATAATAACAAAAAGTTAGGAGTTCTCATGAAATTGTAGAATTGTAAAATCTTATATAAAAAATTTCGATTTGAAAACGCAATAGGTACACAGGTACCTGTACACACACATAAGGGTTAAATGAGCATTTGATATAAACCCAAAATCCGTCTTATCTAATATATGTTTCGCAAATGGAATCTTCACACCAAATATCGTATTGCTTCATTTGTTCAGATAATATGTACAGTCTTTAGAATTTTCCACTTTTGGGGTAAAGTGGTCGAATTTTTTGAAAATTCCTTCTTGATCGATGTTTGTTTCTTGGCTAGAATATTTTTAGTAAATTTCATGTTCCTAGATTACTTTTTTAGCAGGTACAAGGTAATCCTTTCTAATACTTTTTGGCCACATTTAACGTCCAAGCATTTGAATTTCTAAATATATTTTCTTAGTGGATATGTCTCCCCGTAGGAAAACCTATATTCAAAATTTCAACTTCCTGGCTTAAAATAAATCTTAGTTATACAGCACTAGGCAATTAGTCAGTGATTTGACTAACTATATACATTTAGATTTAAAAATTATAATATTTTAAATTAATTAAATTCTTAATATTTCGCAATATTTTTGTAAACTTATGCAATAGCCGTAATTTATAATTTGCATTCGCAGCATATGTTGCCTCGTAACGAAAAAGTTTATAACTTTGAGTAGTTAGCCAAAATTTATTCGTAACTTTTGTTGCACACTATTTTTTTTTTTTTTTTGAATATCTATGCAGAGTAATTATTTTGCATATGCAAAATATTGCATACTTACCAAAACAAACAACCGCCATCATTAAAAATGCCTTTAAAACATTAAAAACTTCTTGAATAATATCAAGAAAATAAAAAAAAGAAATATTGCTTTACCATGGCATCTGACTAATTTTAACCATCTAGAAATTATGAATAGCGAAAACTTCCACATACAACTTATGCATGCCACAGAAATGTATAGCACGACACCGGCATAAGTACGCTTAAAATACGTGGATGTCAATAATGGACATCGGCAATAGTTATCTGCTCTACTCCATACTTCAATGTATACAACAGTAATTTTAATTGATAAATTGAAGATATTGTTGAGTGTTGCTTAATATTCATGAATTTTATTTCTGAGCAGCAGTTTCCAAGTATTATTTTCTGAGACGGTGCTATGTAAACTAGGATGATTAAAGTATAATCTGCTGTTTGTGGTCTTTTATTCACGAGCTGGCTCCTGGTATTTCATTAGTGCTATTTCTTGGTATCCTATGGTGGCATTTATCCGATCTTTGAAGACATTTTTTTTTTTATCATAAGCAGAAAAACTTTAATGGTAGGGTCTCATTTATTTGCTATTGACCCGTTTACGCAGCCACACATGTTCTAAATATTGTTGGGGTAATAGTTTTACATTTAATATTAAAAAGTATAGCTTAACCTATAACATTGTGCTTCAGTTATTTTGAGTATATATATTTACAAAATCGTTTTAGAAAATTTTTTAACACCTTAATATTTTTATACCCTGCACCCCAGTGTGCAGAGGGTATATATAAGTTTGTCATTCCATTTGTAATAATTAGAAAAAATATTTTGTACCCCACAAAGTATATATATTTGTGGTCCTTATGACGAGAGGAGTTGATATAGCGATGTCCGTCTGTACGTCTGTCCGTCTGTGGAAATCACAATGCCGGCTTTAATCGGGCAGCTAGGGTACCCGTTGGCATAAAAAATCATCAACTAACATTCTGAGAAGTTTACTGTTTAAAATCGTCTAAATCGGTTGATTAGGGCCCGAGATTTGAATGAAGAACTAAAAAAATCTTGAAAAAATATGATTCTCTATGTTGTTCTTGTCACGATCATGCCCTCAGTAGGACAGCTAGGGTGATCATTTTTATTGAGAATGATTTACCAAGATTATTGGAAGATTCCTGTTTTAAAAATCATTAAAACCGGTGCAACAGGTCCAGGGAAATCTCTGAAAAATTGAAAAAAAAAATGAAAAATATGATGTTTCTATATTGCTCTTGTTGTTATTCGAAATATTGTATTGTTGTCTTAGCTAAACTTGTTGTTTTTGTGGTCGTTGTGGTAATAATATAATAACAAAAAAAAATTTTTGTACATTTTTTTTTTTTTTGCAAAGTTTCGGGTCAATTAGGTCACGGGAAAGGGGTTAAAAATCGATCCAAATGTCGACAACCAGAGAAGCAGACACTACGGGTTAATATAAAGGGAGTAAAAAATCACCAACATCTAAAGAAAATAATGCTAAACTACCTAGTTGTTAATAGAAAAACAATGTAAATTTACAAAAAAAATTGATGTACTAATTTATTTAAAGAAAAACACAACAATAACTTTTGGCGTTGTATTCTTTGTGTGTAATATTTACATATTGTATATACATGTATTAAATAAAAAACAAGTAAGAAAATTATAGTCGGTCTAGACCTACTATACGATATACCGACTATACGATACCCTATACCATGCGTTTAGAGGCCCTATCTCTTAGGCCCAACTACCTGGACATAGAAAATAAGCAAAAACCAAATTTGAGTGGGATTTTTATTAATTTTTTTGGCTGCAGATATGAAAAAGTTCATATCGGATGCTATATCTATATATGGACTTGGTCCAAAAATGGACCGATCCTGATCATGTTTGGTAAAGTCTCTTGTATTTTGCAAAAATATATACAAACAAAATTTGAGAAGAATCAGTGCAATAGTTTTGTTTTTTAATAGATTTAAGTGAAGATCGGGAAGCAGCTCTATATGGGGTCAAAGGGATCATTTTTGGACTACTCATCAATGGATGTAATGAACGCATACAAACCCAATTTGAGTAAGAGCTATATGACAAATTGGATCTTATGGCAATTTATGTCGATTTCATATGGGTAATTTGTATGGGGGCTAGGTCTGAACATGGACCGATTCTCACCAATTTCAATAGCGTTCATCCCATGGCCGATAAAAGCTTATGTACCAAATTTCATCAAAATATATTCATACTTGCGACCTGCAGTTTGATTACAAGGTTTACATGGACACACAGACGGACGGACGGACGGACGGACATTGTTAAATCAACTCAGAAAGTGGTTATAATTCGATCGGTATAATTAAAGATGGGTCTAGGTCAAATATTTTTGGTTGTTACAAACAGCAGCACAAAGTCATTATAACCAAACCACATAGTGGTGTAGGGTATAACAACAAAAAAACAAGTAAGAAAATTATAGTCGGTCTAGACCGACTATACGATACCCTATACCATGCGTTTGGAAACTCTATCACTTAGGCCCAACTAACTGGACATAGAAAATAAGCAAAAACCAAATTTGAGTGGGATTTTTATTAATTTTTTTGGCTGCAGATATGAAAAAGTTCATATCGGATGATATATCTATATGGGGACTAGGTTCAAAAATGGACCGATCCTGATCATGTTTGGTAAAGTCTCTTTTATTTTGCAAAAATATATACAAACAAAATTTGAGAAGAATCAGTGCAATATTTTTGATTTTTAATAGATTTAAGTGAAGATCGGGAAGCAGCTCTATATAGGGCCAAAGGGATCATTTTTGGACTACCCATTAATGGATGTAATGAACGCATACAAACCCAATTTGAGTAAGATCTATATGACAATTTGGATCTTATGGCAATTTATGTCGATTTCATAGGGGTAATTTGTATGGGGGCTAGGTCTGAGCATGGACCCATTCTCGCCAATTTCAACAGCGTTCATCCCATGGCCGATAAAAGCTTACATACCAAATTTCATCGAAATATATTCATATTTGCGACCTGCAGTTTGATTACAAGCTTTACATGGACACACAGACGGACGGACGGACGGACGGACGGACGGACGGACATTGTTAAATCAACTCAGAAAGTGATTCTGATTCGATCGGTATAATTAAAATGGGTCTAGGTCAAATATTTTTGGTTGTTACAAACAGGAGCACAAAGTCATTATACCCTATACCACATAGTGGTATAGGGTATAAATATATATAGTATATACAATATATATAATGAATTTCAATATTCTGGGATTTTTATAACACGGTGTCTCGACTGGCTGTAATTCATGGCAATGTTCAGGTTCAAGTCGGAGAAAATTATATCTAAACATTTCATTTCCAAAATGTCTTTGAACTGTAAACACTTAAATTTGTGTCCAATTTCCTCCCACGCTTTTATTTTTAAATCCTTTTTTTATAGTTTTCACTTTTGCAGTTCCATAAACACTCATATTAGCGATACGTATTAATGAAATTTTTAATTTGGCTTTTATTTAATTTAAGTTGCTTCATTTTAAAATATTTAAACGTCAAAATCTAATGAAAATCAGATTAATGGCAGGGTTTAATGCAGAATTTTTGTCATTTCAACATTAGTGGTCTCCACTAGCCATTGACTTGTTTCCATGAATTATAGCTAGTGGAGACACCATGTAACATTGCAAGTTTTGCAAATATCAAAATACTCTGAATAATATGTATATAATATAATATAAATACACATGAAAAGCATTTAGAACATTACTGAACGTAAGCGGAACGTCCCAACGCTTTTCATGTAACTCAAAAACCGCTGACACGTTACGTTACTGTTAAATGTGGTTAACTAGGCCTTAAGTTAGTTCTCTCATTATTGCTTGCTGCCACTAATGATGAGTAATGTTACCCTGTTAAAAAATGTAATGCATATTTACTGGATTACTAAAAAATTGCAATTAAGGTTTTAACTTGTAAAAGTATTATTATGATTTAATTCTTGAAATGCGCATATTAAAATGGAAGTTTGTTAATTATAGAGCATAAATATTATTAAAATAATATCAATGATAATAAATGTTAACCGCTTCCCCAAAAATGTGCATATATGATGAACTCGATTACTCTATTTTGTAAACACAACAAGAAGTTAATATGCCAAACTTATGGTCATATTTGTGAAAGAATTATGGAAAAACGTATGGTTTTTGTTTATTATTAAAAAAAAGTAATATTTATTTATAAGCTACAAAAAGTAATATAAAATGCATTGATGTTGATTTTGTAGTATCTTGGTGTTGTATTTTTTGTGTGTAATATTTACATATACGTACATACATATATGTATGTATGTTAGAAATAAATTGGTATATTATTTTATTTATAAAAAATTCTGCAATATTTTGTTTAAAGGAAAATACATATCTTTTGCATTAGCAAACAGAGTATCACTTGATTTTGCGCAGTTTGACTATGCCACAGTAGATGGCGCCGTAATTTTTGTTCAAAATAGCTTTGCAATAGTTATTTTTATTTTAAAATGAATGTCAACAGTTCTACATAGTTATATAAAATTATTATTCCGCTTTACCTACAAAATATCTGATTGCGATTACATATAATTTTTAAAAATTGCTTATAATTACTAAAGCATTATTATTCACATAAATACAAAATTGCAACTTTTAAATTTTAAATTCAAATTTAAGAAAATATCAATTATAAAAACTGGAATTCAGATTTCCAATTATAAATTAGAAAATATCAATTGAATTTCAGAAAATTATATTAAAACTTCGGAAATAATAACTTAAAATTTAGGAGACATCAATTGAATTTTAAAAATATAAATTTTATTCTTTAAACACAAATTGAAAATCGAAAAACACCAAATATGTTTACATTTAAAAAATCAACTGAAATTAAAAAAAAAAATGTTGCGATTGAGGAACCATTAATAGCATTTCAGGATATGAAAACTTTAATTTAAATTCAATGAAGCTTAGAAAACCTCAAATGAAAATAATTGTGAACATAAAAATTGTTACATAACTAAAGCGCAATTTGATGAGATTGTTAATTATATATCATTTTTCACAATTTTTTTGTATGAAAATTTGAAGTTTTTCAGAAAATAAAGATAACAACATGTCTAATTTTAAATTTTTGGGACATCTGGTTTTTTGCGTTTGGCATCCCTCATTTGAACCAATGCACATTGGATCCTTCTCATAGAGATGGCGACCAAAAATAGTAGGAGGCTACCTAGAGCAACGAAATTTTGCAGGCTTACTTTTTTGCAAAAATTCGAAAAAATTGGACCAAGGACACGCCCACCTCCCATATATCCTCTAATTTAAAATATGAATAAAATGGTTAATTATCAGAGAAATTTGAATAAAATTGGCAGAACGCCGTATTTAGCAAAGATACAGCATCGTATGAAATTGTTTTGAAATTGGACCAAGGACACGCCCACCTCCCATATATCCTTATATTTAAAATATGAATAAGATGGTTTATTTTCAGAGAAATTTGAAAAAAATTGGCAGAACACCGTTTTTAGTAAGGATAAAATAGCGTATACAATTGTTCTGAAATCGGACCAAAATATTGACACTTGATAGTTGAGTAAGATAGGTTATATATTTGCTTCACTACTCCAAGAACTGCTAAACTTAAATATTAAAATAAATTAAATGAATGCCTTCCCGCCCAAAACGCCGTTAAAAATATAATACAAGCTTTATTTTTTTTTAATTAAACACTTATTATTATTTTTTTTTTTTTAATTTGTTTTAACTTACAAAATAAAAAAAGAAAATGTGCGCTATACAATTGTTATCACTAAAAGCCTATTATTTTATTATTAAAAATTTTAAAGCGATTACATACTTCACGTTCATTGCTATATCACTGCTAATTTATTTTTAAAATATAATGATAGTTTCCCCGCTTAATATAAACGCGGACCGCAGTTATGTCAAATTTTAATACTATTTTTAATCGGCCATATTCAATATTTTTTCAAAAAAAATTCGCAGTTTGATAGCTATGAGCGTGAAGTATGAAATCCCATTAAAATTTTAAAGAAAAATGTAAAAAGCTTTCAGTGATAACGAATTAAAGTTGCTCAAGCAAGAATCATATCTGACACCTCTGTTTTAAACTATCATAACTCGGAAAAAGGAAAAAACGGGAGGAAACTTCCTTATTGTATGAAAAGGCAGAACAATATTCTTCATTTTAGTACCGAATTTGTAGCAGGCACTCGGAGGCAAACCATCTAAATATATAATTTACTGTAGACTAAGCTAAAAAAAAAAATGACAAAATGTGCTTCGCGCAGGGGTGCTATTACATTGACGCTTTAAGTTATTAAACAATAAAATGTATGTTTTTAGAGAGTACTCACTTTCTTGTTTAATATCCATAACAATTTTATATTGCTCACACTTTCTTAACAAAAGTTATCACTTTCCCAAGTTCTCCATTAAAAAACTGCACCGATAAGCGAGCTGAATGTTAAATTATATGTGAAATTTTAATGGCTTTAAACGAATGAAAAAAAATAATCCGTTAACTTTTACTTTGGTTTTGGTTTGGCGGGAGTGTGAAGAATCTTATCGATACCTTGAATTCTTGATTAATGACATTTGTTTTTATTTAATTTTGGCCAATGGCGGTACCCACTGTGCAGTGTTCATGATTATTTCAAAATTTGACTTCATGGTAGGCAAAATAAACCCCAAAAAATTGAAGTTCGATAATAATTATCAGGTAGTAGTATTTGGAGTCAATAAATGAAAATATATTTTATTAACATAGTTTAATTCAAAATCAAAAGTTGGCATCACTGGGTTAGATTCTGTATTGTATTGTGTTATTTTGTGTTTCCACAATATCTAATAGAGAAAACTCCCTTTTAATTGTAAAAAAAATCTATTTTCCAAATATGGCAATATTTTAACAAAAAAATTGAGGCACCTTTTTCGCAGTGAAGGTTAGGCCGAGCTATTTAATTTGCAAAAACTTTAATTTAAACGAGAGGTTATATCATATAACCGATCATGCATGCCGATCAGCAACCATTATGACCAAAAAGCAAACACCGAAACGTGTTTTCTTTTATCCGAAATAATAAAAAATACGAAAACGATCTTTCTCGTTGGAGCGCGAATTACTAATGTGAGAGAGCTCTACAGACCAACTCTTGAAATAAACGAAAATCATCTGTTAAGCGGATAAACCCAAAGAATATGCTGAAATAATTTGGTATTAAGTTTAACAAATTGTTTACTTTTTCAAATATATTGTTGACCAAGGTTGAGGGTATCAAAGTTTCGGCACAGCCGAATTTAACACTCTTGTTTTTTTTTTAATTTTTCAAGGTTTTTTTTTTTCTTTGCAAAATTTCCTTAAACGTGATAAAGTTTTAATCAATACTCCAAAAGTAATTTTTGTTTGGCAACAAAATGACTTGAACCTCAACCAGACCACAACCTTCACTATAACAATTGAGAAATATATGAAAAAAAAACTATTTTTTAGCACAGTGTAGTTAGTTAGAAAGAGATATATCTTCATAGCACTTACCATATTTTCTGTACAATTTTACCAAAAAATTGCTTTTTAAGAGCAATTCTTGAATACGGAATTAAATTTTCTTTAAACTTTACAAAAATTTCATAATAATTTGCTATAAAATGTAAAATGTAGACGTAAAATTCTAGACTGATCGGAACATTTTGAAAATATATAAATAAAAAAGTAGATTACGCAAACTTTACACAACAATCCCTTTTAAGGAAATTTATTCACAGGCTTGAGAACAACTGATTTAATCTCCAATACCAAAACCAAAAAAATAAAACCAAGGTTACAGACCAATATCATTGCTTCCGGTTATACATATATAAAGTACTGGATCAGTTGTTTACCAAAAGCGTTAAAAAACCGAATTTTTATACCCTATACCACTATGTGGTTTGGGTATAATGACTTTGTGCTGCTGTCTGTAACTACCAAAAGTATTTGACCTAGACCCATCTTTTATTATACCGATCGAATCAGAATCACTATCTGATTCGATTTAACGATGTCCGTCCGTCCGTCCGTCCGTCTGTGTGTCCATGTAAAGTTTTAATCAAACTGCAGGTCGCGAATATGAATATATTATGATGAAATTTGGTATATAAGCTTTCACCGGCCATGGGATGAACGCTGTTGAAATTGGTGAGAATTGGTCCATGTTCAGACCTAGCCCCCATACAAATGACCCCTATGAAATCAACATAAATTGCCATAAGATCCAAATTATCATATAAATCTTTGTCAAATTGGGTTTGTATGTGTTTATTACATACATTAATCAGTAGTCGAAAAATGATTCCTATGGGACAACTCTTAGTCATAGGCCCCATATAGAGTTGCTTCCCGATCTTCACTTAAATCTAACAAAAAAACAAAAATATTGCACTGATTCTTCTCAAATTTTGTATGTTTATATATTTGCAAAATACAAGAGACTTTACCAAACATGGCCAGGATCGGTCCATTTTTGGGCCTAGTCCCCATATAGATATAACATCCGATATGATCTTTTTCATATCTGCAGCCAAAAAAATCCTACTCAAATTTGGTTTATGCTTATTTTCGATATCCAGTTAGTAGGGCCTGAGAGATTGGGTCTCTAACCGCATGGTATAGGGTATCGTATAGTCGGTCTCGACTGACTATAATTTCTTACTTGTTTTTATTAATTTTGTTATATTAAAATTAAAAATTGTTACATTAAAATTTTCAATGCTTTTAAGGAAACTTAGGCGCTTTTTTTTTGCATTTGTAAGCATTTGTGTTAGTATCGTGACAAATAGACCAACAGTATTCGCCAAGCATATTCGAAATGCCTTGTCCTTTAAAGCGCTTTTCAATAGCCGCAATGTCCTGATGGAACCTTTCGCCAAGCTCCTAAATCATCAGGGAAAAAATCTAAATGATTGTGTGGAAATGGATCTTTAGCGACATAAATATGACCATTTCGCCATATGCCGAAATAATTTCTGCGACAATATTTTTATAATTGGCAGCTCGTTTGTTGCCAAGAAACTGCTCAATAACGGCAACTGTGCCTTTCCATGCACGTTGTTCGATAGCATTCAATTTTGATGAAAATTCATAACTTGCAACTATTTTTTTTATCTGCGGACCATTGAAAACACCTTAAATCATACACATAATAAAAAAAAAATAAAGTTACTGAATGACTTCTTTAAAAAATACCTGCATGAATCTTTGCGCCGCTCAATTTCGGAAAAATTTTGAGAAAACTTGCAATCGCCTCGCCCTCACGATCCAGTTTTTTAACAAAATTTGATACGAGACCGAGCTTAATGTGTAGTGGTGGCAAAATGATTTGAGATGGCTGCACCAATGGTAGATTCTCTATTCTTTCTACGCCTACTTTGTAGCATGTTCGCGGCTTCCACTTAAATTCAGTGTAATGCTGATCTCTTTTGCGACCTCCATGTACACAAAATGCACTGGCGGGTCGGACATCCACGCTTAACACCCATGAGTAATCCGACCACTTTCAGATCGCAGCATATTTTCCAATTATGCTCTTGGTACTTTATCAGCTGTAATATTAATTCTCTGCCTTCGTATGTTTCTTTGAAGTTTGTGGCATACGCGATCGGTACAGATCGATGTTTGTTACCGATATGAAGCAGCACGACTTTAAGGCTGTTGACCGATGCATCGATTAAAAGTCGCCACTGCTCTGAAATATGAGGGTAACCAATTTTTGCAAACATCGAATCAATATCATAACAATAAGTCAGGTTTCTTCCCGATCTTCGTGCTGGTATTTTAAATTCAGCCGCCACTATATTCCACTGCCTAAAGCGTGATGCAAAGAGTTCCGCTGTTCTCCTCGACAAATTTCCGTCTCGTACAAGGTCATTGTGGTCGGCTTGCATTAGTAAATGCGGCTCTGCAGTCCCAAGTTCACTGGGTGTTGGTACAAATACCGATACTTCTGAACTCTCGCATCTCGCATTCGATGCAAAAAATGTTGGCTTAATTCGGGAACATCATCAAAAATCTCTACTGAAGCCACTATATGTTCTTCTGGTGAGTACAGAACCGCTGGAATAACCGATTCTACATTAGCGTAGCGAATTTTGTTGCGGCGAAAGTATTGGTACCCTTTAATTTGAGTAAAAGTTACGCAAAAGTAGCACAATTCACTGCAGTGCTCCGTACATGGTAGCCAAATTGTTGGCACAGCATACTTTATTGTTGAACTTCCATCAGTAAACTTGCATAAATTTCTATAGCAATAGTCGCACACGACTTCCGGATTATACCACAAGTAAGGAACATAAGCAGTCTTGAATATTTTCTGAAACGAATTAACCACGGTTTTCGAAATGTTTTTCAAATTTTTACTTGGTGCGAATAAGCCACAAACGTAACAAAAGTTACTTCGAGTCGGGCACTGCATTTTTCGGAACGCTTTAGTTGTTTAAAAATTTGGAGTCCCTACAAGTTATGCTGAAAAAAGTGAAAAAAAATTTTTTTCAAAAAAAAAAAAATAAATTCAGGAAAATGTGAGAATTGATAAAAAATCTATTTTTAAAAAACTTGACGTGATACAGACATTTCCACGAGGCGGACAGTCGGACACTACGAGCTTTATACTTTATACATAAAAAAAAAATTCTGACGTGTACATGAAAATCGCCGATACACGTGTATTTTTATTTTTTCTCCCCTTTCCGAAAAAGTATATTTGGTTCATAGGACAGAATGTGTGTAACGCGGTGTAATAATTCCCAGTTAGTATTAATTGGAGTCAATAAATGAAAATATACTTTATTAACACAGTTTAATTCAAAATTAAAAGTTGGCATCACTATGTTAGATTTTGTATTGTATTGTGTTATTTTGTGTTACCACAAAATCTAATAGAGAATACTCCCTCTTAATTGAAAAAAAAATTATTTTCCAAATATTGTAGGTAATATTTTAACAAAAAAAATTGAGAGAGATTTTTCCCAATGAAAGTTAGGACGCGCTATTTAATTTGCAAAAGCTTTAAATTAAACGAGAGATTATAACCGGAAACGCACGCATATAGGTATATAACCTAAATGCATGCCGATCAGCATCCACGATGGCCAAAACGCAAACACCGAAGCGTGTTTTCTTTTATCCGAAATAATAGAAAAGACGAAAACGATCTTTCCTCATTGGTGCGCCAATTACTAATGTGAGAGAGCTTTATAGACCAACTCTCGAAATAAAAAAAATCATCTGTTAAGCGGATCAACCCAAAGAATTTGCTGAAATAATTTGGTACTAACTCTAATAAATTGTTTACTTTTTCAAATATATTGTTTATGTTTATTATCAATACTCAGACCGAGGTTGAGGGAATCAAAGTTTCGGCACAGCCGAATTTAACACTCTTACTTGTTTTTATACCCTATGCCACTATGACTTTGTGCTGCTGTTTGTAACAACCAAAAATATTTGACCTAGACCCATCTTTAATTATACCGATCGAATCAGAATCACTTTCTGAGTTGATTTAACAATGTCCGTCCGTCCGTCCGTCTGTCCGTCCGTCTGTGTGTCCATGTAAATCTTGTAATCAAACTGCAGGTCGCAAATATCAATATATTTTGATGAAATTTGGTATATAAGCTTTTATCGGCCATGGGATGAACGCTATTGAAATTAGTGAGAATCGGTCCATGTTCAGACCTAGCCCCCATACAAATTACCCATATGAAATCGACATAAATTTCCATAAGATCCAAATTGTCATATAGATTTTACTCAAATTGGGTTTGTATGCGTTCATTACATCCACTAATGAGTAGTCCAAAAATGATCCCTTTGACCCCATATAGAGCTGCTTCCCGATCTTCACTTAAATCTATTAAAATACAAAAATATTGCACTGATTCTTCTCAAATTTTGTTTGTATATATTTTTGCAAAATACAAGAGACTTTACCAAACATGATCAGGATCGGTCCATTTTTGGACCTAGTCCCTTTATAGATATAGCATCCGATATGAACTTTTTCATATCTGCAGCCAAAAAAATTAATAAAAATCCCACTCAAATTTGGTTTTTGTTTATTTTCAATGTCCAGTTAGTTGGGCCTAAGAGATAGGGTTTCTAAACGCATGGTATAGGGTATCGTATAGTCGGTCTAGACCGACTATAATTTTTTTACTTGTTTTTTTTAATTTTTCAAGATTTTTTTTTTTTTTCAAAATTTGCTTAAACGTGTTTTAATCAATACTCTAAAAGTGACTTGAACCTCAACCAGACCACAACCTCCACTATAACAATTGACAAATATATGAAAAAAGAAATTTATTTCTTAGCACTGTGTAGTTAGTTAGAAAGAGATTTATCTTCGTAGCATTTTTTCTGTAAAATTTTACCAAAAAATTGCTTTTTTAGAGTTACGGAACTCAATTTTCGTTTAATAAAGTGTAAAAAGTAGATGTAAAATTCTAGACTGATCGGAACATTTTGAAAAAATATAAATGAAAAAGTAGATTATGCACAACAATCCCTTCTAAGGAAATTTATTCACAGGCTTGAGAACAACTGATTTAATCTCCAATACCAAAACAAAAAATAGAACCAAGCTTACAGACCAATATCATTGCTTCCGGTTATACATATATAAAGTACTGGATCAGTTGTTTACCAAAGGCTGTGAAAACACTCTTAAATTACAAAAAAAAAAAAAATATATATATATATATTTACGTGAAATCCCATTTTCCCTAACACTGTTTTTTAAAGTTATTAATAAAAATATACTGACCTAAGTCGTAATGAAGTCCCATTACATTTACAAAAAAAGTTATTTTCTCGAGAGCATGATTTTCGACTTAGGCGGTTAATGCTTGTGATCACAGATCTATAAACCAATCTTTTTTTTTATATATTTTATAGATTTAAGTAAATATTATTATAAGTAAATCTATAGCGATAACTTGTAGCATAGGAAAATTTAAGTTGGCCTCATAGGAGTAATTTTTATGGGGACTATTTCCAAACATTCAACAAATTTCACCAATTTCGTACCTATTATTTCGTGACTCAAAAAAGCTTATGTAACAAAAGTCAGCAAAACATATTCATAGTTGCTACTTTTTGTTTTATTAAGAATTTTGCATGAATACACAAACGTTGGTCGGTAACTAAAAAGTCGGTCTTAGATATTTTTGGTTGTTACAAACACAGTGGTATGGAAATTTCATGGGAATTTTTTTCTATGTTCCCTATAAAGTAGACTTCTACTTAAATTTAGAAGTTCACAATAGTCCCCTTTTTGTTGATATTTTAACATAACCTATTATCATTGTTATATCATACATTAAAACAAGAACATGTTTTCTAGAAACGACTGCAAATTTGGAATAACTTAAACTATTATATTTTCATTGTTAAAATAATTTGATTAAATTTTAATCTATGCAATTAAAATCATGTTTGTGTAGTTTCAAGTAAAAACATTAAGTGTGATTATACAAATAGCTATTTACACATTATGTACTTCAGCAGAATATTTAAGAAGGCATACACTGTACATGCGAATTTCGGAAGGCTCCATACAAACAACAATATTATCTTGAGTTGTCCTTTATTGTCATTACATTAAATTTATGATGAGTATTGTGGGCAACTGACTATGTTTCTAGAGAAAAACAATAACTTTGTAGAACATTATTACATGGTTTTCTATAATCTCTATGGATGGCCAAAGTTTTGCTATGAATGACAGTTATATGGAATTACTATGGTGGTTCTTTTTTCCTAAAATCGAATTGAGACCTAAATTAATGCACTAAAGTGATAAAATTTAATGTCACACATAAAGCCCTCGCTATATAGTTTAAAAAAATATTTCTATTTTGCTGGCACTGTCTATCATTACATTTTTTTTTTATTTTTATACACTTAAGATCACTTTAAAGGGTATATAAATAGATCGCCTTCTACTATGAGCGGACAAGTTCTAGCGATATCCGTCTTTCTATTGAAATAACTTCAATATTTACAATGGTGGTCGGTATAGTTGCTGTTTGTTAATGTTTTAAAATTTGTTACTTCTAGTCAGTATACTGAATTGAAAGTTGTAAGTTCAAGTTGTCGTTACACCTAATTTTCATGCAATATGCAATGTTTTGTTGCTATTGTTAATAAATTTTTAAAACTCGCGGCCCAAATTTTCAAAGTTGTTCTCAAAGTTGTTAAATTTGTTTTTGAAATAGTTGCCACCATAATGTATATAAATTTATAATAACCATTTGAAGTTAACAAGGAAATTATGTTATTTCATTTCAACTTTGTTGATTATATTTATTTACATTGTTCCGTTTTGTAACTATTAGGGAAATTAATGTTACATTAAATAATATAAACTACAAGGAAAAATATCCCAGTCTCTGGTCAGGATATAATAAGTTTTTGCTGACGCTCGCAACTAGCAATAATAGTTGAACTTTTATTAAACCCATTGACTCAGACTTCTATTTAACAATGTCCGTCTGTCCGTATGACTGCGTGTCCTTGTAAATTTGTACATAAACTACATGTAGCAGCAATTGACAAGAGAACTTGTATTTATTAATTTTTCTACTATTCTTAATTCTGCGTGTAAGTTTTATTTTTTCCAATCGGTATAGTTTTTATATATATTGCCATAATTTTTTTTTTTTAATTTTTTTTTTCATTCATTTCATTTAAAGTTTGATTTTTGTGAAGTGACAAAATTTTCTAAATTTTCTTTTTTTTAATTTTCAGAAAAATTTTTTTATTTAAAAATAAATATTTTTTATTACGTGAACTGATATTCTTATTCTTTGCGTTTTTTGGTATTCGGAAAACTAGGAAAAAATGTGATTAATTAATTTTAATTAATTTTGTATATATAAATTTTAATATATAAATTCATAAACGTTTCTAGATACACAGTCTTTTCTTTTGAACATCAATGCATTTCATGGAGGAGGGATATCTACCGTAATATCCAAATTGATTGGCGTATGGAATTTTCGATTCTCAAGAAGAACAGCATATATAAATCCATAAGAACATTGGTGAACAAATTTCAATATCATTTTTTTTTTTCTGCAGAATATTTACATCGAGACAATTTATTCTTCGAACCGAAATCTAATTTTCGGAAAGTAAAAATTTTTTTTAAAATTAATTCAGAAGTCATTTAACGTCATTTAAGCTTAATATAAACATAATTTCACATATAATTTTTTTTTTATATTAAATTAATTAACCCTTATGTGCGTACCTAGACATCCGGGTAACTTTAGAGTTTTCAAGCAAAGTTTCTTCGTTGAAATTGATAACCTTCATGTCTGAAACCCCTTGAGAATTGTAAACTTTTAAATAATTTAGTATTGTTGCGCCGCACATTGGGTATTATAAAAGAAATATACATTTCTCCAGAACAGGAAGAAAGAAAACTTCACGCCATTTTCATGAATACTAAGATAAAATAGAAAGCTTCCAATCGTACAAAGAAAATCTGGCTTAATGAATTCACGACATTTAATATCTTCGAAAAAGCCCATACATTTACTGACCGGACCACAGGAAGACCAGGATAATCTTTGGAAGGGTGTTCGTCGTGCATAAATTATAAGTCTTTTGAGTGGTTAATTAATAAAATTTCATTTCGAAACTTGAGACATTTGGTTGTTTTTCTTCATTAAAAAAATCGAGAAAATGGGCCCAAAAATGGTCCGATTCCATTAAAATTTTACGGTGTTTTTTGCATTATTTTTAAAATTTTTTAATTATAATAGAGAAATTAGAATATTTAGCAATTTTTGTGGTAAATTAACCAAATTTTGAAGAAAATTTGTATGGTGAATAGGTTCAAACGTCGACCGATTTCAAAGATTTTTCATAGATCTCGTAATAAACCCTTATGATTCATATTTCGTTGCAATAGAATAACACTTGCTACATTCAGTGGCATTAAAAACAATTTTTAAGAAAAATTGGTATGGAGATTAGGTCCAAACATAGGCCGGTTCCAACAAATTTTATTAGGGTTCGTCTTTGGATTAAAAACACTTTAAGTTCCAAATTTCAGCACATTAACTCTATATTTGCAACAAGTAATATTAACACCAATATAATGTTGAATTTTGATAGGATATATTGAAGCCGCCTGTAGACACAGCATCCTTCTTCAGCACTCGTTTGAAAGGTATGGAAGTCAAAAGCATTTCTAATTTTTAAAATACCTTAATTAGTTTAAAAGTTATGATTTTTGCAACGAAAATAGCCGAAGGGCCCCACTGTGCGACGATAAGTGGACTTTTGTTGGGTATTAAGTTCTTGCTGCTATTAGAAAATAGTGACAACGGCCATCACCCTCTTTACTAATAGCAAAATTTATATTTCAAACCATGTATCAAAACATTTCAATCAAATTTGATAAGTATATCTTGGATCATATAACCCAATCAATAGTATATGTATATATGTTGTGTCCAAATATGTTTCGAAAAATACTAAACTTTCCTTATGTGCCTGCAAAAACCTTTTGTTTTTTTGGTCCTTGCCGACAAGTGCCAGGTGTCATGAGTTTAAAGTTCTTGCTAGTTCCAAAAACTTAAAAAAAATATTCAGTAGTAACGTTTCTTCCTGCGTTTTTAAAAGAAAAAATCAGATTTCAAACTATTTTTTTTTGGCTATTTGAATTTGACGCTCGCCTTCTGGTGGTATGAAATTGGCCATGTAAAGGGTAACGCCGAGGCCACGTAATGAGCGGCAAAGCGGCAAGCGGCAGAGCGGTGAGCGGCATAGCGGCGAGTTTGAGCGGCAAGTGGCTTATTACTGAGCGTCATTTCTGAGCGGTTAGTTGTCAAAATGACATTGTCAATGTTATTATTTATTATTTATATAAAAATTTTTTATAATAGAAGCAAAATATTTTCACTATTTTATGATTTTTATTTATGTATGACTACATTTCAACCTTTTTAACTTTTTATCGATTGAAAAACAACACAAAGCAAGTATGAAAATCATAGTCGGTCTAGACCGACTATACGATACCCTATACCGTGCGTTTAGAGACCGTATCTCTTAGGCCCAACTAATTGGATATAGAAAATAAGCATAAACCAAATTAGAGTGGGATTTTTATTAATTTTTTTGGCTGTAGATATGAAAACGTTCATATGGGATGCTATATCTATAAGGGGACTAGGTCCAAAAATGGACCGATCCTTATTATGTTTGGTAAATTCTCTTGTATTTTGCGAAAATATATACAAACAAAATTTGAGATGAATCAGTGCAATATTTTTGTTTTTGATAGATTTAAGTGAAGATCGGGAAGCAGCTCTATATGGGGCCTATGACCAAGAGTTGTCCCATAGGGACCGTTTTTCGACTATTCATTAAAGGATGTAATAAACACATATAAACCCAATGCGACTAATATCTATACTACAATTTGGATTTTATGGAAATTTATGTCGATTTTATAGGGGTCATTTGTATGGGGGCTAGGTCTGAACATGGACGGATTCTCACCAATTTTAATAGCGTTCATCCCATGGCCGATAAAAGCTTATATACCAAATTTCGTCAAAATATGTTCATATTTGCGACCTGCAAACGGACGGACGGACGGACGAACGGATATAGTTAAATTGATTCAAAAAGTGATTCTGATTCGATCGGTATAATAAAAGATGGGTTTAGGTCAAATATTTTTGTTGGTTACAAACAGCAGCACAAAGTCATTATACCCAAACCACATAGTGGTATAGGGTACAAATAGTTGTCGTTAAGATAACAACAATACCTGACTTAAGCAATAGCGAATATCGTTTAAAAATTTTACTGAATACCATAATCGATAATTTTGTTGTTTTCTTTTTCTAACGATTCAATTATCGTTAAAAAGAAGTTACTGAATCGCGCTACAGATTGACAAAAAAAAGCTATTTTTTTTGCCATTTTTATTGTTTGCCGCTCAGAAAACAACCAAAAATTAGAACAAGTTCTATTTCTGAGCGGTGCAGCTTAACCGCTCAGAAATGCCGCTCACATGTGTGGCCACTTCAGTAGTATTTCATATGTTTTATTTTTTTTCCGCTCATTGCTCTACCGTTCGCCACTTTGTCGCTAATTGAGTGGCCTCGGCTTAAGAATTATGTTCAATGCAAGCCCAAGATATTTTTTTGGCATAGTTTCCAGATTTTGATGGCACGTATGCGTTAAATTAGTATGCGCGCAGTATCCATACATCTTTTCATCAATAGTTATGCATTAACTAGGCTTATAATTTTGACCCAAATCGGCACTAGCTGCTCTATGAGACTTTGTGCGTATATTCTGGTGTAATTTTCTGTCCTTTACGAATTGTTTCTCTACGAATTATGTGACACATTTCACTTGACAAAATACTTTCAAATATTTCTTTGGCTGCTAGTAACTTAAAGTTTTGGACTGGACTCGCACGTTGTAGTAAGATAATTGTTTTGCAGTAAGGGATCTTCACCACAAAGTTCACTTCCTGTCATAACTTCATCGTTCTCATAATCATCGATTTCTTCTCAGTCAAGCGAATCTCTATTTGCTTCTATAGTAGATTTCAGTGCCTGAAGTCTGAAGCTTTTAATGTTAATAATTCCAGACCTCGAAATTCGAGTGCAAATTCTAGGAAATTTTATTTTTTTATTAAATGAAGACCCTGAAAGTATGCTCAATTATAGCCAATTCACAAATGCATTGTATAATTTTATGTATGTGTTAGTAGCAACTTTAAATGCAATTTACTCAAAATAAAGGGAAAAATGTTAAAATCTGTAAATCTGCAAGTCGGCTAAAAAGAAATACCTTTCAAATAATATACGTTTGGTAAAAATCGGTATAAGATGGTAGAACAAAACATCAGTCACAAGATATCGCCTAGTCTATTAATTAATTATAATTAATTATTATTATTATTAATTATAGATTATTATTAATTATAGATTTCGTTGAGCAGTGGAATTTATTTTTCATCGCCATCAGAGTGGATAAAATCTTATTCAATGCTTACTAATTCACTTAACATATTATTTATACATATCAGTAGATTTATATTTTTTAGAATAAACTCTTGAGTTTGAATTTGTTTCCTTGTTTTACGTAAAAATGTCAACTCCACCCCTCAGAAGATAATCGAACAAAGAACAATAAGCACAACACTACCAAAAATTTTGTATGTATTCTCAAAGGAGATTCACCAACTTTATACTCGTATTAAATATGTATTACAAACGTTAGCTTTTATACGTCTTATCTGGATATTTATTGCGAAAATGTTAGTTTTCTACGTAAATTCCATATAGGTACCTGGATACCTTGCAGCGCAATAGATGGTTTTTTTTTGTCGCGCACATAAGGGTTAATGTTGTTTGAATAGATAATTTTTTATTTTTATTTTGTGGGATCACCTAATATTTGAAACCTAAATATCTATGAAATGCATACACATAAAAAAATACAAACACTAACACATACAAGCATACTTACTTCTAAAATATGCACACATAAATACATACATACACTTATCTAACATGCAAACATAAATGCATAACTACATTTGCGATATTGAGTAATGTATTTTGTAAATAATTAACACAAAATACCCTCGGACTTCAGGCCTGCAGTCGTTGTGGGAGTATAAAATGGTGAGTCTATTATAAAATTATTATTTATTCTGAATTTCATTTAAAAATCAAGATAAAACTGAAATTTTGAACCCGACCACCTCAGATATCGATGAAATTTTGTTCATAGCTAAATTTGATCAATACAAACAAACGCTCATTTTTAGAAATGACTGTTTTGCGATTTTTTGGGCGTGGCACTGTGGGAAAGTTTTCGAAAAAACGCGAAAATGGTCGAAAAGTGCTCCATTTAAAATGCAATAACTCAGAATCGGCTGAACCGATTTCCATGATCTTGGTATCATTAAAAAGATATTTTAACAGGCTTTATGACACGTTAAAAAAAAATAAAAATACACTGTAAAAAATTTTATAACAAAAAGAAAATTTTAAATAACGGAAAAACCAAAAAGATCAAGGGTTTTTTTACAGTGTATTATTTTTTTAGAATGGTTTATCCTTCACCTATACCATATCCAAAAAGTCAAATGGGTTCTTTTTTAGTTTTTTTTATATAATTTTTTAAGTAGTGTCACTTCTAGTAATTGCCCTTATATTTTATATTTACAAGTAAAATAACACAGTACAACACATGACTTGCCAACTCAATTCGCTTTTATTCGCAATTGAGTAAAGGTATGAATTTCAAAAATTTACTCCACATATGCACAACATTCTTCGGAAAAACCCTCGATCATATTTTTTATGATTCTCAGAATTAACAAAACGGAATAAACAAAGGGTTATTTAATTTTTATGATTGCGTAAGCAAAGTAATTTTTAATTATTTAGGTTTTTCAGTTGGCTACCTGTATGACTTTTTTACAGAAATTCAACCCACATTTAAGGGTGGTCATTATTCGAAAATTTAAAACTCACACATGGTGAAACAGGTATATAGCCACCGTAAAAAAAAATGCACCCATTTATAAGTACCTGTCAGTAAACTAGTGAACAATACACAGTATAAATAGGAGTGCATTGATCGATTTTACTCATTCAACAAGTGTCGACGAACGCGAATATTACAAGTCCATATTTTAAAAGTGCAACGTACCGAAATTCATAATCGTAAACAGTTTCGAGAAGCCAAGATATCCCATTACAATTTTTACGCATATATTTTAAAAATTTGAGTGAATATGAATTCAAACAATAAGTACAGATGCATAAAAATATCTAATAAGTGTTGCGCTTCGCTTCGTAAAATAAGTGAGAACGAGGCTGCAAATATAATTGAGTATTTTCCAGCTGTCGCCAACATTCATTGTAGCCGTATTTGCGAAACTTGCCGGAATACACTGAGAAAAGCGCGCAGTCGTAATGAATCCAACGTGTAGCAGATTGAAGTCTCAAATTATTTACCAATAACACCCAGCGATGAAATTACCGAAGAATTGAATGAACTTCCAACTTGTACCAGCCGTAATGCAAACATCGATAGTAACGAACTCATTGAAAATATAAATGATCACATTATTCCTCATCTACCAAACCAAATGACGCCTCTTAAAAGGAAATATATCAAACGAGATGCATACAGAAATAGAAAATCAGTGCAAATTTTGGAAAATATAGCAGATTCACTTGGAGCTGATCCATTATCTGATTTGTCAGCGCAACTTGAAAACGTCAAAGCCATTTACGAAGAAATTTTGCAAAACATCAAATATCAAATAGAGAACAGCTCAAATCTTTTGGAAAAGCAAAAACTTTTATCTCTCTTACCAATCAATATGAGTCACGCAGAAATTAAAGATCGTTTTGGGGATGATATATCTCACGATTGTATCAAAAAAAGTAAAGATATCCAAAGGAATAAAACGAAGTTTGCAGATATCAATCTTTTAAAAATGAGCAGACGTAGTTTACCAACCGAAACTCTAAGCACAGTCAAATTATTTTATGAAGATGATGAAATTAGCCGAATGATGCCAGGATCGCAAGATTCAATTACTATTAAACAAGGAAACTTACGTGAAAAAGTTCAAAAAAGACTGATGTTATCTTCACTACGCGAATCTTACTACGAATTTAAAAAAAACATCCTTTGGCCAAAGTTGGTTTTACAAAATTTACAATGTTAAGGCCAAAAAATTGTATGAAACTTGGAGTTGAAAACCAGCAAAATATCTGTGTATGCACATTGCATCAGAATATGAAATTGATGTTTGAAAAAAGTCGCTTAAAATCATTTTGTTTTGAAGGAGAATGCACATCTACCGACTACAAAGATGTTCTCAAATTCGTTGATTGTAATGGTGACATACAAAAAAGCGAGTGTGCCTTTCAATGTGTGGTCACTGCTTCAAAAATTTAAATAATCTAAAAACGCATATGCTAAAACATTTTGAAAATAACCAAACTGAAGAAATAATATACAAAAAGTGGAATACAACGATTAGATGTGTTCTGGAAACGGTAACCACCAACCGAGAATCATTTCGCAAATAATATAAACAATTGTTGATGGTTTTTTATTTGTAAACATTTAAAAAATGTTAGAATTGTTGAACTATTTTGTAAATGTGTAAGAATGTGAGCTGATATTTTCGCTGTTATTCGAATTATTTCAAAAACTTTAGGTACGTATTACTAGAAGTGACACTACTTAAAAAATTATATAAAAAAAACTAAAAAAGAACCCATTTTATTTTTGGATATGGTATAGGTGAAGGATAAACCTTTCTAAAAAAACAATACACTGTAAAAAATCCCTTGATCTTTTTGGTTTTCTCGTTATTTAAAATTTTCTTTTTGTTATAAAATTTTTTACAGTGTATTTTTTTTTTTTTTCAAACGTGTCATAAAGCCAGTTAAAATATCTTTTTAATGATACCAAGATCATGGAAATCGGTTCAGCTTCTTTTGAGTTATTGCATTTTAAATAGAGCACTTTTCGACCATTTTCGCGTTTTTTCGAAAACTTTCCCAATGTGCCACGCCCAAAAAATCGCAAAACAGTCATTTCTAAAAATGAGGGTTTCTTTGTATTGATCAAATTTAGCTATGAACAAAATTTCATCGATATCTGAGGGGGTCGGGTTCAATGCATCTCGATTTTTACATGAAATTCATCTTATATAAAAATATCTGAAATTGAACAATATCGTAATAATGACTTAAATTTCTATTAATTCTATTTTTGTTATCAACAGTCAAAGATCTCTTATAATAAAATATAATTAGCTAAAGAAAGCAACACGAAAACCAATAAAAACATATGAATTTGAATGCTAATAACATAATTTAACATTATTAACTTTTTATTTTATTTTATTTCATTATAGCGTTAAAATTTGATGTAATTTCAAACATGGTCGTCATATAATTTGTTTTTTTTTCCTTATATTGTTATGTTGTTAACAGAATGTTGTTAACATAACAATTTCTTCTTATATTGTTTTCAAATTTAAATGTTAATAACATTTAGTTACACATTATTTTTTATGCTAATATTTTTTTTTATTCATAAATCTTAAAAATAAAATTTTTATAAAAATAAATTAAATTGCGACAAATCCAGACTTTTTGGTTTCGGCATGCAAATATCTATCACCGATTGAAAATACTTGGTAAGTGTGTAATTATGTGATATAACATTTGGGGCTCATAGAACTTTCGCGAAATCGCGGTTTGATTTCTTTTTTTTTTTTTGGTTCATAAAAATTTGGTTTGGTTCATAAAAATTAATATATATGACAAACGAGTTCTCCCATTAAAATTCTGCAGCAATATCCCTTCGGTTAGCGAGAAGGTCCCTGTGAAATTACTCCTATTTCGGCCAGGACAAGGTACCCCAAAAGTTACCCTGCTTTCCAGGAGAATTTTGTCAAAAATCGTTTAAAAGAAAATTCAAGGTGATGCGCCCAATAGTTTAGTTTTTATTGAGGTTTAAAGGTGAGTAGTACGGGAACACATGACAAGGTCCGGGGATAAAAGCGGCTCTAGTTTCGTAAACTAAATCATACACAGTTTAGACACTGAAGACTCAACAACTTGTTTGAAATTTCAAAGTGATTGTAGGAAGGAAACTAAAAGCGATAAACTAATATGGCAGAATCAAACATTGAAATTTCTGAAATGGTGGTGCGTCGTAGCACACGTTACCAACAAATGTCTGAGGAGGAAAGACGTGCCGTAGATAATCAATTTGCTGATATTATGAATGCAGAGGATCATGGCGAGGAACTTGATATTCCGGCATTTGATGCTGAAGAAGATGACGGCGACTTGCCTTTTTTACCAAATTTATCTGCTGTAGACTCCGATGCTGAAAGCGAGGTAGATATAGAAATCATTGAGGAGGTTTACGATGAAGATGGTGGTGATTATGAAGAAGAAGAAACACCAACAAGCGAAAGTTATTTTATTGCGAAATACGGCACCCAATGGAGTAAAAATGCACCACAAACTTCCCGCATTCGTGCTCATAACGTGGCCAACTACACAAGGAGGAAACCAGGACCAGTAGGAACCACATATGATCCCTTTACCATATTCCGCTCGCTCTTCACTGAAGACGTGGCGTACATAATGATACGCGAATCTAATCGCAAAGGTAGGGAAATAACAGATGCATATAATTTGGCAAATCCAACAAACAAAAAGGAATTTAAAACCATCACACTAAAGGAGTTTGATGCCTTCTTGGCTATACTCTTGTATTCTGGACTCAATAAATCAAATAATGAGCCTTCTGCATAAAGCAGCATTGTCGTATAATCGCTTTATGTCCATACAACAATGCCTTAAATTCGACAATGGAAATACGCGACAGCAGCGACTAATCAACAGCAAAACTGCGGCAAGTGATAATATTTGGCAAATGTTGCAGTCTAACTTAGCAGCAGCTTACACTCCGCATGATTCACTGACAATTGATGACCAGTTATTCCCATACAGGGGCCGTACCCGCTTCACACAATATATTCCGTCGAAACCAGCCAAGTATGGTATAAAGGTATGGTGGTTGTCTGACTCAAAATCATTCTAGCCTGTCAAAGGAATGATTTATTCTGGTAAATTGCCTGACCAGGAGCATGAAATAAATCAAGGGCAGAACGTTGTACTTGCTCTTGCGGATAAATATTTGGATTCTGGCCGCACAATTTATGCTGACAATTTCTTCAGTACATTGAACTTGGCGCGTGTTTTGATGAGAAAGAAAACTGCATATGTTGGAACAGTACGCTCTCACAAAACATTTGTACCACGGGAGTAACATAAAAATCGTACGCAGCTAATCAACAGCACATTGTTGGGGTTCAACGAATTCGATATAGCACTATGCTCATATGTGCCCAGGAAGAATAATTCAGTAATTTTGCTATCTACACAACATTACACTTGCGATGTAAACATGGAAACTGAAAAGAAGAAGCCCTTAGCCATTCTTGATTACGATACCAACTAATCCGGCGTTGATACTATGGACCAGATGCTTGGTACGTATACATGCAAGCGCTCAACAAAGCGCTGGCCGCTTGCCATGTTTTACAATATGCTCGACATCGCTGCATTAGCTGCATTCATAATATTCAACGAGATGAAGCCAGTGAAGAGAAGTGACAGACGGCGCTAATTCCTCCTTATGCTTACTAAGCAATTGGCATTATCCAACATTGAAGAACGTGCCCTGAATACTCGCATAACTGCATATCCAAGTATACGGATTGCAATGGAGGAATTTGATGTCAAGGTAAGAATTAAGAATTCTAAAGGTCAAAAGCAGAATGATTATATATATTTTTTCATTTTAGATAGTACCAAGACCAACAGAAGCAGGCGCACCGTCGTTTGCGCTAAGGACAAACGGGCCATCATGTCGACTATGCCGTTCAGAGTACGGTCGTCAACGCAAAACAGAAGCATATTGCTATTCCTGCAACAATGCAGTTTGTGCAGAGTATTCAAGATTAATGCATCGGTGCTTAGCCTGCACTCAAAATGAGGAACAACCATCGCAACAATAGTTTTTTTTAAGTTTTATTCATTGTAAAACTAAATTTTCATAATAAAATTCATAAAAATTAATAATGTTAGTATAAAAACAAAATATTTTAATTTATTTGTCAACATTTTAATTAATAAACAATAATAAAATAACAAAACAAAAATTTTAAAATGTGTTTTTCAAAGAAAATATCATATCACAAAAATAGATCCCTACGGACCTTGTCATGATTTTAAGGGTACCAGATGGAAAGCCTACTTGAGCGTCTTTTATTTGATATTTGAAAATCTGAAATCCATTTACCCGATATGATCCTATTTTAATATTTGTTTTTTCGGTAATTTTTTTTTTGAAAGCGTGCCATTATCTAATAAAATGATCTATATAATGTTGTTATTTACATTAATCGAACGAAACCTGGGTCCAGTAGCTTCATTTCGATGCATATTTTGAGCTCTTAACCATTTCATCGCCGTATATATTAGGGGTTTTACCTACACTTTTAAGTTTTTTTTTAAATATAAAATGTTTCGGTCTAAGTTTTTTTTGGAAATTTACCCATGATTTATTGTAATATCCTATTATTTAAATCTTCATCGGCAGCACTTTATATCAACAATTACATTTCCAATCTCATATTCTTGAGATGCGAAAGCATCGTCTGCACCAAGAACATAGGTAATCGGCAACTTTCTCAATGCGAGTGGTTCTGATGAAGCCAAATTAAGTTTGTTATTTGCAAGAGCTTCTTTGAAGGAACATTTCCGAAAAACACCACCATCAGATATTCCACAATTTGCTCCTACACCGATATACAAAAACTTATATGAAACATTCAAATGAGCACTACACTATGTCTCCCTACAAAACAAATGGAGTCAAGACTTTAACAAATAAATGTATAATAACTATATTTGTGTACCTTCAGAATTATAGTTAATGCTCCCGGAAATAGATGGTGGTACAATAGGTATACCATGCCATGACCCAATAGAATTCGGAAAAATCCATGTCTGTGGAAATTTCTGAGATACTGTTCTCCAATTCTCTTCTGTTAATGGTATCTACATTTAAATCATTAAAAAGAAATTTAGATCCAAACATATTTTTATACTTTTAAATATTCCGGCTGTAGAAATTTATAAACGGCATCACACTGTACTTACCCCATCATTGAAATAGTGTTTTGGGGAACAGGGAACATATATAGGTGAGTGCTAAACGTTCGGAGGCTGAAAGCGACTTACGAAGCTTTGTATCTTCTTGGTTATGAGCGGTGTAAATATGTTTAGCTAAACGTACATTGTCAGCCCTATGCTCCTCATAGGAGTGACAGGATTTAATATATATATATACATTGTCAGCAACATAATTGTTCAAATTGTGAAACTAGGAACTTACCAAATGGTCAAAGTTAGCAGCGTTCATTCTTAAGAAGTTTTTACTCAGTGCTCTTTCAACAATATTTAGCAAGATTCTTCTCTATTTGGCAGCTATTTGATCAAACAAAAAGAGGCAAATAATGAGCCACAAAATTAACTCTGAATTTGTTTCCTAAAAAATTGGGCAAATACGAGAAAACAAGTTTGCGTCAAATATTTGCCTAATGTGACCGATTACGATTATTTTACGATTAGTATTTTATTTTATTATTTTACGATTATAAATTTTTTACTCAATATCTTAAGTCAAGGGATTTAAATGATTAAATATGGTACTTTTTTGATGTAATGTCGCAGTCGTATGAGTTGCATGATTTAGTTAAAAGTTAATCATACGTCCACCGCTTAACAAAATTTGGTATAAATATATATACATATATATCCATAATATTAATAGGCTAGGCCATTCATTGTGACCGATGTTTTGTTCTACAGTTTTATCCCGATTTTGACCAAACGTATAGTATTTGAAATTTATTTCTTTTTAGCCGTTTTGCAGATTTACAGATTTTTAAATTTTTTCCTTAATTTTGAGCAAATTTCATTTAAAGTTGCTACTAAAACATACATCAAATTATACAATGCTATGTGTGTATTTACTAAATTTGTTAATGTATATGTTAATGAGGTTGCTATCTTCATTCATAATAATAATAAACCATAAAAATTGAATTTCGAGCGCTAGAATCTGTTAGTAAATATAAGTACGTATATTTAAAAAAAAATCCTGATGGAGAAAATATTTGTAGATTTCCATAAACAGTCAATTGACCCATGGGTTATTTTCGGAAAATAAGTCCAGAATGTTGTTTCTTGAATAACTAAAATATTATCAACAAGTTTTATCGAAATCCTTCCACAAATATATATTACTAGCTGTACCCGGTCCGCTTTGCTGGTCCCTAGTAAAGATTTTAAATTTTATAAAACTTTTATTGTGCAATGTTTTTTATTAGTGAAATTATGTCTATTATATACATGAAGTTAATTAGCAACCTTTAATTGCAATATCTCTGATAAACAAAATTTTTTGTTTTGCCTTCATTTGCGAATATAAATAATGATGATAGTCTACCAACACGTGAGCATCCAACGTATAATTGTCCATGTGAGAAACATGGTGTCTAAAGATTTAATCCACAGAATTGCAACGATTGACCTTGAGATTTATCAATTGTCATCGCAAATGCGAGACGTACTGGAAATTGAATGCGTTTAAAGTTAAATGGCATATCTGATGGAGTGATTGGTATACGTGAAATTAATACTTTTTCACCTTGGTATTTTCCAGTTAATATAGTTGCTTCAATGATATTGTTGAATAATTTGTTAACTGCCAATCTAGTACCATTACAAAGCCGTGGTAGATTTAAATTGCGTAAAAGAATTATTGGCACATCCATTTTTAATTGTTGCATGTGAGGTGGAGTTCCAGGCAAATCAAATGAATTTAAAAATTCTGTTGGGTAATTCACAATTTCATCTGTATTCATAATACAATCAATCGGTTTGTATGTTTTTATTTGGCCATTAATTTTATTTAGAATATCAATATTAATGGCACGGACATCTTTGTTCTTGGCTTCCAAAATAACGCGATCACTTAACCATTAATGATTCTTAAAATTATGTATGATATTGGGGTACACACTTGAAATTAAATCTCCTTTGGATTCATTAGTAACACAAAAATTTTAAGGTATTGTTATTAATCGTGTTGTATTGTCTATAGCAAGTTTTCCATTTCCAACATCCAATAATTGGTTAGAAAACAAATGTGCTGATTGGTCATTTTTTAAATGTAAGCGCATGTTTATAGTAAGTGATAGTTTTTGAACAAAATGCCACAAGTTAGATGATGTTAAACATGCGCTTAATTCATCTGCCGGTGTTGATCGTGTAATAAGTGCTAAAGTTTTCCTAAAATCACCTGCCAATAATATAAGAGCACCTCCGAATGGTTCGTCGTTGTTACGTAAATCTTGGAATGTTCGATGCAATGCCTCTAATGACTTTTTATGTGCCATTGTGCATTCATCCCATATAATAATCTTGTACAGTGGGAGTACCTTCGCCATTGCAGATATTTTCGAAATATTGCATGTTGGTGTTTCTGTTAATTGCATATTTAATGGTAATTTTAATGCAGAATGTGTAACTCTGCCACCATCTACCAAAGTAAGCCATTGCCAATGCTATATTAGCATTTGAACGTATTGCTGCTTAAATAACTGAAATTACATATGTTTTCCCAGTACCTCCGGGAGCATCTAAGAAATAAATTCCAGCATTTCCACTATTAACAGATTGCATAATATTGCCGTAATTTTTTTCACGTTGTATTTCACGATTAGATAAGTCTGTAATGGCTTTATTAGGTCAAGACATTCCCAATGAATTTAAAACTTTATTTACCATCATTAAACATATATCATCAATGTTAATCTATGCTTGGTTACACATGTCGTTAGAATATTGTAATTCAATATCTTCATTAGCATTATGTTCTTAATGTAAAATATCCTCTGTCATGGCGTCTTTATATTTTTCCCATAATTCTAGTGGATGTGATGGAAATAAACAATTCTTAATTTCAATCCACTTCGGATTGCAAGTAAAAGTTGTAAATAGCGTCTTGTGCATATTCATGCATGTGTCGTGGACTTCCGGTATAAATAGCTGGTAGAATTGTTATGCGGCCAATATCATTTATATTGCCTTCATTATTAATTGCATCACGTAGATGAATTTATTCCTCCGATCGTAATTGTCGTTGGTTAAGCCGAATGAATAAAAGCCTTTCGGTTCTATTTTTGCGTACAGGTTCACTATATATTGGTGATACAATTGCTGACATTTCAAGATATGATTTTCTATATTCTCTTGAATCATCAATCTGTACGCATAATAATTCATGCAACTAATCCTTTTATTTGTTTCTGAACCTGTTATGTTAAAATATATTTTTGTTGTAATAGTTCACCTCATCTTTTGTAATAAAATAAATAAAAAAAAAAAACAATATTGGGTATTGAAGCGCGTCATAAGATCGATGAGTTTCAGAAACACGTTTCAAATGATCATTACGTCGACGTAAAATAATATCTCTGTTTTCGAACTGATCACCAACAATTACAATGGCTAATTCATTTATTATTGGTGCACTGAAACGTCTTGAGTGCCCTCCTACTGGTGTTTTATCAGCTTTTATAACAATCTAATGATTGTCGGATGGCATTTCTTCTTTTGCAGTCTTAAATAATTTTACTAACTCATTATATAGATGGAATAAATTTTCTAATGACTGTACTATGTCATGGCGTACTCCCGAAATGCGCAGTTGGTGTTTACTTCATCTTCAGAAATGTCAAGAAAATATATTTGAAGGTATTTATGTTGTAGACCTGGACTTTAAATGTTGTCATGAAATTATCAGTAACTATTCCGTCAGCACCGAATGACGTCATTTGGAAACAACTGTTGTATTTTCTAATATTATTAAGAAAATGATTTGATTGCCGCGTTGTCCCAGATACCATTGTTTGTAATGGTTCGGGTGGTTTATTTAGTTCTTACAATTTCAATTTACCATTAACGCAATACAGTCCTGTGGCTTCTTTTTTGTATTTCAGTGCTTTACAATGGGCACATACTTGATCGATGCTTCCAATATCAATATTGTTATGTGATTTGTAATCAACCGTTGGGTCGTAGTTAAATGCCAGACGTATAAGTGTAATTCGATTTGTGTTCTGAATTGCTGTTCCTGCTTGCCTGGTTCTTAGACGTTGTTCTTCATTTCATATCTCGCGTTATTGCTCTGTACAATTTTCTCGTAAACGTGATACTCGACATCTAGTTTGTTCAATTTGTGCTGCGCGTTCTTCTTGACTTTGTTGTGAACGTAATGTACAAGATTTGTTTGTCGTGTATTACGACCAATATTTCCACGTGGTCGTGGCATTTTAATTTATGTAATTAATTTATTTGAAATACAAAATTTGAATAAATACTGAAATGTACGTGTATATTTTTTAACTAATCAATTAAGAAAGTTATACAGCCGAACGATCGTTAGTGGGTTTTGCTTTAATATATTATTTTTTAAGCTTAATAATATTGGTTTGATCGTATTTAATGGCTTTTCAAAACAAATATGTGCAAAAACACCTAATAAAACCAATAAAAAGAATTTTAAAAAAATCGCGAAATTTCTCGGACAAACGCGAAACTACACAGAAACACGACTCACGGTCCGTAGAATATGTGTGTATTTTTTTTTTCAAAATCGGTGCAGTAGTTTTTGAGCTTAGCGGTTACGTACAAACACGTCTCTTTTATATATATAGAGATAATATTTTTTTTTGTTTTGTTTAGATATTGCTAATATAAACTAAAAAATAACTCAATAGAGTTTCTTTCATAAAAAATTAAAAAATATATGACTGAAAGTAATTTTGCGGTGTTAGCATAAGTATTTTGACAAGTTATTATCATTAAAAAAAGAAGCGTAATATTTAACAAATGTATAGAAATTTGATTATGAGTTAATAAAATGTATAGCCCCCTTTGGCTTCAACAACTTTTTGAAGGCGTCTTGGAGTTGAGTACAGTAAATTTTGAAGAACCCCTGAGGATATATCATTTCAAAGGGAAGTGACCTCGGAAATTGTCTCTTCTTTGACTTTATGTAAATAACCAATTCTTTTACGTTTGATAAGAGACCACACGTTTTCGATGGTATTCAAGTCTGGACTTTGGGGTGGCTAGTCTAGAGTAGTAGCAACAACATCCTTCAAATATTTGGATATCATCCTGTTTTTGTGGCATGAGGCATTGTCCTGTTGCAGGAAAAATGATTTCCCGGTCAACATATCATCGGCAGGGAAAGCGTTATTATTTAGGGTGCTCAAATATTGGCCTTGGTTCATCGAGCCGGCGATGGGAACCAAGTCACCCAACCCATTGTTCGCAATGTACCCCAGAACATGACAGAGCCTCCACCATGGCTCACTTTTTGGCCTTCGTACCTGTGACAGACTTACTAAAATCTTTTGTTTTGATGAGTTGAACTCAAAGGAGCTTTGATCTGCCTATAGAACGCTTCTGCAAAACTCTTTTGGCTTCTGAAGATGCTCCTTTGGAAGGCCAATCTTTTCGGCATGAATGTATATTTTAAAATCTCTGTCTTTCAAACGTCGCCGCACACTGCGCTTACTGATTGGATTCATGGCCGACTGATTCCATTGATTTGCAGCAGATTGAGGCTTTAATTGAATATTTTTTTGTATTTCCCGTAGAAGGATTCGTTCTTCAATTAATGTTGTTTAGCACATGATCTAGTCAAGTTTCTGATGTCATTATGCTCCTTAATTATACCCTATACCACTATGTGGTTTGGGTATAATGACTTTGTGCTGCTGTTTGTAACAACCAAAAATATTTGACCTACACCCATCTTTAATTATACCGATCGGATCAGAATCACTATCTGATTCGATTTAACGATGTCCGTCCGTCCGTCCGTCCGTCTGTGTGTCCATGTAAAGCTTGTAATCAAACTGCAGGTCGCAAATATGAATATATTTTGACGAAATTTGGTATTTAATCTTTTATCGGCCATGGGATGAACGCTATTGAAATTGGTGAGAATCGGTCCATGTTCAGACCTAGCCCCCATACAAATGACCGCTATGAAATCAACATATATTGCCATAAGATCCAAATTATCATACAAATCTTAGTCAAATTGGGTTTGTATGTATATATTACATCCTTTAATCAGTAGTCCAAAAATTATCCCTATTGGACAACTCTTAGTCATAGACCCCATATATAGCTGCTTCCCGATCTTCACTTAAATCTATCAAAAAACAAAAATATTGCACTGATTCTTCTCAAATTTTGTATGTGTATATTTTTTTGCAAAATACAAGAGACTTTATCAAACATGGTCAGGGTCGGTCCATTTTTGGGCCTAGCCTCCATATAGATATAGCATCCGATATGAACTTTTCATATCTGCAGCCGAAAAAATTAATAACAATCCCACTCAAATTTGGTTTATGCTTATTTTCTATATCCAGTTAGTTGGACCTGAGAGATAGGGTCTCTAAACGCATGGTATAGGGTATCGTATAGTCGGTGTAGACCGACTATAATTTTCTTACTTGTTTATTAATTTGATAGTGCACTGTTTGGCGCGACAAATTAAATTCAATTACAATGTCTTTTACTGCAACACCAGAATTAAAATTGCCAATATTGAAGCTCTACAAACACAGCTAAACTCAGTCGTTTTTCCCATGGTCTCCAATAACTTTTATTCAATATTTTATTTGAATAGTTATTTGATTGTCAATTGCTAAACCAAGCGCGAACACTGACATAAAGATGTTGTCAAAATACTTATGCCACAATCAAATTCGCTGTCTGCTTGCTTTCTTATCAACAGAAAGGGAATGCAAAGCGTAAACGACAAAATATTGGGCACGCGTATAGCTATAAATACGGATTTTATTTTGAACATAACCCGTGTACAGTTAGTTCATGCAGTCAAACGAACTGGATAAGAAAACATCACAGTTGCGTATGTAAAAATAATTATGCCGACTAGTGTACATACATGATCATTAAAATAAGTTTTTGATATACCATGTTACCTATCTACAACACCAAAAACAACAAGTAAGAAAATTATAGTCGGTCTAGACCGACTATACGATACCCTATACCATACGTTTAGAGACCCTATCTCTTAGGCCCAACTAATTGGATATAGAAAATAGACGGATGCTATGTCTATATGGGGACGAGGTCCAAAAATGGACCAATCCTGACCGTGGTTGGTAAAGTCTCTTGTATTTTGCGAAAATATATACAAACAAAATTTGAGATGAATCAGTGCAATATTTTTGTTTTTTGATAGATTAAAGTGAAGATCGGGAAGCAGCTCTATATGGGGCCTATGACCAAGAGTTTTCCCATAGGGACCGTTCTTGGACTATTCATTAATGGATGTAATAAACACATACAAACCCAATTTGACTAAGATCTATACGACAATTTTGATCTTATGGCAATTTATGTCGATTTTATAGGGGTCATTTGTATGGGCGCTAGGTCTGAACATGGACCGATTCTCACCAATTTCAATAGCGTTCATCCCATGGTCGATGAAAGCTTATGTACCAAATTTCATCAAAATATATTCATATTTGCGACCTGCAGTTTAATTACAACGTTTACATGGACACACAGACGGACGGTCGGACGGACGGACGGACGGACATAGTTAAATCGATTTAAGAAGTGATTCGATCGGTATAATAAAAGATGGGTCTAGGTCAAATATTTTTGGTTGTTACAAACAGCAGCACAAAGTCATTATACCCAAACCACATAGTGGTATAGGGTATAAAAATCGAAACAACGAAAAGAAAGACAAAACACAAAAACAAACAAGTAAGAAAATTATAGTCGGTCTAGACCGACTATACGATACCCTATACCATGCGTTTAGAAACCCTATCTCTTAGGCCCAACTAACTGGACATAGAAAATAAGCAAATACCAAATTTGAGTGGGATTGTTATTAATTTTTTTGGCTGCAGATAAGAAAAAGTTCATATCGGATGCTATATCTATATGGGGACTAGGTCCAAAAATGGTCCGATCCTGATCATGTTTGGAAAAGTCTCTTGTATTTTGCAAAAATATATGCAAACCAAATCTGAGAAGAATGAGTGCAATATTTTTGTTTTTTAATAGATTTAAGTGAAGATCGGGAAGCAGCCCTATATGGGGCCAAAGGGATCATTTTTGGACTACTCATTAATGGATGTAATGAACGCATATAAGCTCAATTTGAGTAAGATCTATATGACAATTTGGATCTTATGGCAATTTATGTCGATTTCATAGGGGTAATTTGTATGGGGGCTAGGTCTGAACATCGACCGATTCTCACCAATTTCAATAGCGTTCATCCCATGGCCGATAAAAGGTTATATACCAAATTTAATCAAAATATATTCATATTTGCGACCTGCAGTTTGATTACAAGCTTTACATGGACACACAGACGGACGGACGGACGGACGGACGGACGGACGGACATTGTTAAATCAACTCAAAAAGTGATTCTGATTCGATCGGTATAATTAAAGATGGGTCTAGGTCAAATATTTTTGGTTGTTACAAACAGCAGCACAAAGTCATTATACCCAAACCACATAGTGGTATAGGGTATAAAAAGCTTGAGAAAGCCAAACCCTTTCCAGATTTTACTCTACTAGCCTAGTACTTTCACCCTGATTTGAAATTCCTCACCCGCACAGACTAGCTGTTATACAATGTAATCAGTCTCTTGTAGCTTTATTGAGACTGATTACACTGTACAAAAACTCCATTGCACATACAAAAGCTAACAAATATCATCTAATGGTGAAAACACGCAAATTGAACTGGCTAATGGGGCCGAAATTATGATTAAACTTAGACAACAAATTAAGTATTTTTAAGGTCATATTGAAGCCACTTTGGAATTATAATGTTCATTTGTGGGGTACTTCAAGTAAATCTAAGGTTGAAATTCTTGAAAGATTCCAGTCTAAAACCTTAAGACTAATTACAAATGCTCCGTGGTTCATCACAAACAAAGCTATTCTTAAAGATCTCAAAATATGCACAGTAAAAGAAGAAATCCGAACTTTCAGCGAAAAGTATCTTCAAAGATTAAGTAATATTGCTTAATGTCCTTGGAGAGATTGCAAATAAAAATGGAATTAAAAAAAATTTTTTTGAACGGCATAACAATAGACGAAATGCAAAGTACTTTACATGAGATCATTTTAGAATCAGGAAAATGCAAAAATGTTGTTATTGTAAATTTTTTCAATATCTTTAAAAATGTGAGCTCGATTTTTTTAATCAAGTGGTTTGTGGTATTTTTCAACCGATAATAGATTTTGTTGTGTTATTAGAAAGGTAAGTTACTCTAGATAATAGTTTATTAATTAATTTAATTGAAATACAATTATTAATATCAAAATTTTTGTGAAAAAAAAATTTTTTTTTTTTGGTAATTTTTACATATAAATGCATATTTGAATTTTGAACTCAATGCGCGTCCAGAAAGCATTGTCCGATTTGGTTTTGTGCACTAAAGTTCTAGATCCAGTGTCACAGTAATCCGACCCGCACATCTTGGAATTCCAAACACAAGAGGCTGTCACGCTAATATACATACATACGCATACACATGTGCTATTATTACGCAAATACGTATTACTATTTATACGTCAAGCTCTTGTATATTTCTGCAATGTAGATGTACTAATTTAAAAAAAAGCCCCACATACGAATAAAAATACTTATGTAGTTACTACTGAAAAGAATATCACTGAAATAGTTTTTTTTTCGTTAAGTCATATAATAAAATAAATCTTATTTAACTACAAGTAATTTCATTATGATTGCAAGGGTTATAGTGTTAACTAAATGACAGTGAATAATATGCATTTTAGAAAATTAGTCAAAAAAAATTTTCGATGCAATTGTACAGTGTAATTAGTCTCAACAAGCCTACAAGAGACTTATTACACTGTACAGCAGTGTGAGGTGAGGATTTTTTTTGTCAGTGTGAAGGTAATAGGCTAGTACAGTAAAAGCTCCAAAAGGGTTTGGCTTTCTCAAGCGTTTTTCCTATATTAATGTTTGTTTGTTTCGTTTTTCAGCTATAACACAAGAACCATTGATGATTTATCATTTCATTCTTCAGAAAACAGCTTCAGCATATAAAGTTCAATTAACTTTATCGAATTAAATCTTCAACAAATGTTAATTTTATCCCCCTTTTTTTTATTAATTTTGTTTTTTAATATTATAATATATCCAGTGCATATGACTATTTCTTATTAAAGAGCTATACGCAGCTTGTTAAGGAATCTTAACAGAAAATTTTCATATATTTCTTAAAGAAAAAAAAGCACAAAAGTACCTTTCAGTGCAACGCTAGAAATCAGCTGTTTTCTGTCAATTATTAAGAATTGTGAAATTGAAAACAAATCAATTCTTCGGTTCTGCTTTATTTGGCCTGCTAAACGCTTTTTAAGCTCAGTATCAAAATTACCCATCCGCTTCTTGTTTTTTTTTGCCGAATTTTGTTCGTTTTTTCCCAGGTTTGCAACTGAAAAATAACTTTTATTTTTTTTAGCATATTACATTTTTTTTATGCTTACCTCTCCTGTCAAAATTCCTTTCAGAAAGAACGAAAAATTTGATATTCCTGCTCAAAGCCTGGGTTGCCTAACTTCATTTACGTCAAAAAAAAGTAGTAAAAACAATACTACTTTTTTAAAAAGCTGCGGACTATCAACAGAAATTTTTTGACAGAAAAATTCCTTAAGCATTTCTGAAGCGTTTTTTTATATGAAGTTTTTGATTAGCAAGCTGCGTACAGGCCTTAACCCTCTAACCGTTATAACCGTCTGTAGACGGTCATTGCTTTTTTGCTTATATAAATGATTCTCATGCGACAGTAGCTTTAAAAACCGTTATAACGGTTTTTAGTGATCATGTTGTTTGTGAATTCAAATTATAATGCTCACTTCTCTTTCTATTTTGAGTAGCAGTGCCAGTTGGATGTTGTAGGTCAGTGCAAAAAGTGAAATAAATTATTGTGAAAAAGAGTGCATTTTAAATTGCAAAAATTATATATTTATTATTCTTCTAAAGGCTTGAAAAATTTATGGTAAGTGTTAAATATTATATATTTTCATAATATATGGTTTTACTTCGAATAAAAAAAATATATATGTATATTCATAATGTTTTCTGATGACCGTTTGTAGACGGTCATAACGGTTAACGCCAACTTTTATATATTCGTGTGCGTACCGTATTAGGAGACGTTTCAAAGCTCTTTGATTGACATATCACATTTTTTCACTGCGTTTTTAAGCAATGGATAACGAAGGGTCAAAATTTCATAAAATGAAATCTCCAGAAGGCAACTATCGAAAAACTAAGCTATCCAGGATGTCTGATGAAGAAATAAACGCATTTATGTTGTCTCTTGATGTTTAACTAAGCGGTGATGATTTTGATAGTGACGATGACCCGGACTTTCAACCTGAAGATTGCATGGAATGCGGAGAGACTACTAACACAGCAATATCGGAGTGCTTGAATGAAATGGAACATTGTGATACAAGCTCCGCACTGTTGAATGATATAAATTTTTCTTTGAATGACAGCTCCATAGAACAAGTTAACATTTTGGTAAATTGTTCATTTGTTATGTGTTGAATTCAAATTTTAATTACTAGAAGCACCAGTTCCTACCACATCGGCAGCAGCGTCTTTCAAACCATCCAAGCGACCTCGATCTCCACTACCAGAAATTGAAACTGATGGCCCTACATCAATTCCATCTACTGGCGGCTTCAATCGCAAAGATTTGACCGAAATTGATATAAAATCAAAAGAATTTCAACAAATTGTGTGGAAAAAAGCCATTACAGCTTCATGTCAATGAGGTTGCATTTCGAGGCAATAGTTCTTTGCCACAAGCTATTAAGAATTTAGAAACGCCATTACAATGCTTCAAATACTTTTTCACATCTGAAGTAGTCAAACTAATTGTTTCAGAAACAAACCGTGCTGCGCATCTAGAAAATAACAATACTCTGTTTTCAGTTTCAGAGGCAGATGTTCACAAGTTTATAGGAATTCTTCTGTATATGTCGCTATATCGATACCCAAGCATGGAAAGTTATTGGAGCAAGAACGCATTTCAACCAATACGAAGCACGATGTCTTGCAGGCAATTTCAAAACATAAAACGATATTTATCTTTTGCCGATGAAGAACAACGTATAAAGAGAGGTGTAGATGGTTATGACCCTTTATATCGTATAAGGAGTATTTCTGAACTTTTCAACCAAAGACTTGACTCTGTGCCGAAAACAGCACGCCTTTGTGTAGATGAGCAAATGTGTGCAACACAAATGAAACATCATCTACGACAGTATATGCCGAATAAGCCTCATAAGTGGGGTATAAAATTGTTTGTTTTGAGCGATACCTTTGGATATTCATATAGATTTGAAATTTTTATCGGAGCTGGCGACAATACTCTCTTGTCAGGAGTACCAGACCTTGGTCCCACAGCAAACGTTGTTGTGCGTCTCACCCAATCAGTCTCTGAATTTCAAAACCATATTGTCTATTTTGACAATTTTTATACCTCACTACCTCTTCTAATTTATCTGCGTGCAAAGAGAATTTTTAGTCTGGGCACTATTCGTTCTAATAGAATTTCGAATTCTAAGTTGCCAAATGAAAGAGACGAAGAGTTTAAAAAGGCTGTCAGAGGATATGCCGTTGAGTTTGTTGGCACAGCATATGGTGTAGACATATCGACTGTATTATGGAAGGACAACTGAGGAGTTCGACTTGCATCGACATACGTTGGGGCCATGCCATTTTTGAAAAATATCCCTCCAATACATCCAAACAAAGCACCACGTTACGATCGAAAACGAAAGCAATACGTCGAAGTGGATTGTCCGCAAATAATAAAAGAATACAATAGGCATATGGGTGGAGTGGATTTGATGGATGGTTTGATGGGACGATACCATATTCGTCTAAAGACACGCAATCCAATGAATCGATTATTTTATCATTTCATCGATATGACCGTAACGAATGCATATATTCTTTACCATCGCATTAATCCAAGCAGCAAGATTAAATTGCTAGACTTCCGTGAGCAAATCGCACATGGGCTTTGCACTTTTTCGCTAACAAACAAAGTGGGAAGGCCATCAACAACTCCCTGCCAACCATCGCCAAGTACAGGGAAAAAGTGTATTAGACCATCAGCCGATGTCAAATTTGGCAATATTGGACATATTCCAGGCATGTTCGATAAATCGGCAAAAAAGAGATGCAACCATTGCAAAAAATCAGACACTCAAATATATTGCATGAAATGCCTGATAAATTTGTGTTTGACGCCAAATAAAAACTGTTTTTTGGATTTTCACACCCAATAAATTAAATGATAATGGTCTTTTTCTATCTTTATATTTACTTCATTGAATAACATTTATTTTTATTTTTTAGTTAACCATTGTCAAATGAATTTTTACTTTAATTTAAGAAGAAATAAAATATCCTTCATGTTCAACATGCAAAATTATTATCCCAATTTTTTTACCTTAAACCGTTTTGACCGTCTACAGACGGTGTAATTAATTTTGCACCTGGCGCACATATTTTCATAGGTAAATTGAAACTGAGTTGAGATTATTTCTCAGAATGCTTTAATTACTAAAAATTGAAATTATGGTCGATTTTAAAACATTATTGAAAAAAAACGGTTAGAGGGTTAATAGAGCAGAAGAGATACATGTACGTATGTGTAATATTTCCAATGTAAAATCAAACATACATTATTAGTTTGTTTCCCATGGATACAATTATTAATAAAAATTTTTTGTATAAGCCTCAGCTCCATTTTTTTTAGATTTTACTATAGTCGCCTAGTATTTTCACCCTGACTTGGAATTTGTAGGACCCCAGACGGTTGCGTGAAAATATTCCACAGTCTTATAATTTTTTCTCATCTATTTTGCTATTTATATATAAATAAGCACGATTGAAAAATAAAAAAAGTCCTATTATGTAATGTATTTTATATGTTAAAAAAAATTATGAATAAACTTTGCATTCAAGATTTTTTTCAATATTTTTCTTCTCTCAAACCTCTATAACTAGAGTTCTAATTAACGTAGGCTGTTGACATAGGTCTAAGAACACTCAGTGGATCAAGCTCCTTCTTTTGAGCTTAAATTCGTTGGGTTTGAGGAAAGTTATGCGTGGAGAATCAACTTTACTCTTTCTGTACGTTAACTTATCTTGGCATATTTTGGCATTACTGTACGTTAACTTCTCTTGGCAAATTTTGGTATTATATTATAAAAATTAATATAATATAATATAATGCTGCGGAGCAGCAGGGGTCCTCTAGTATTACTGAAACAGATTTTTGAACTTGGTTTAAGCATGAATTATTCTAAGATTTCCCGTCGAAATGCTCAAATAACACATCCTAAAGATTAGCAGTTATTACCAGCGTTGTGATTCGTTCCAATATTTTTATAAATTGAAATGACTTTCTTCTTTGTTATTAATCAACACTCAGGTAACACCTACTACAAATGAAGTGCATTGTGTTGATTTTTGCAAATATGTTATAGCTGGGGAAACACAGCTGGGTGCTACGGGACGCATCAATGGTACGGCCCACAGATATATGGGCTAGCTGCGAATTAAATAAGCAGCCGTGGACAATCCAATGGCCAGTATGGAGGGTCTCAGAGGAGGAGTGGGTGGCTCCATTCTTTCGATAAATTCTGAACGCCAATGGAGCGCTGACGACATGGCGTTGGCGCCATCCAAGTATGCAATGGCAAATTTGTATCGTTTGTCCCATATTGGGAAGCTAAGAACAGCTTACATATAAATACATATATAGTATTATTATATATATATTATATACATTAGGGTGACGGCGGTTTGTATGAAAAAAAATTTTTGTCGAATTTTAAGATGTGCGGGTCAGATTATTGTGGCACTGGATCTTAAACTTCAGTGCGCAAAATTTGAGCCAAATCCGACAACGCTTTCTGGACGCGCATTGAGTTCAAAGTTCAAATATGCATTGATATGTAAAAATTATCAGAAAACATTATTTTTCACAAAAATTTTGATATTTTTAATTGCGTTTTAACTAAATTAATGAATAAACCGTAATCCAGGGTAAATTATCTTTCTTATCAAATAACGAAATCTATTATCGGTGGAAAACCAGCCAAATTATATCAAGTTGCCCAGGCAATAAATGCGCCGCAGACCACTTGATAAAGAAAATCGGGCTCACATTTTCAAAGATGTTGATATTATATACACCAATAACATTTTTGCATACTCCTGATCCTAAAATGATCTTATGTAAAGTATTTTGCATATCGTCTATTGCTGTGACGTTATAAATTAATGTCAAAACGGTACGTATTTTTTAGCGCTATTGCAAAATCTGCAATTTTATTTTTTCTACAATCTTGTTCAAGAAATTTACTGAAATCAATCATTGGACTTTAAGGTCTTCTTAACAAAATCCATGTGATTAAAAATGCCAAATACTGTAATTAGTATCCTCTTCTTAATTTGGCGAGGGCAGCGTTTTTATTTTAGCGGATTTGAAGAAAAATGTGAATTTTCATACATTTTCAACTTTTAGGCTAAATCTCTTTGGTGTTTTCATATTTCAATATAATGTTTCTTCGAAGCTACTCAGTTATTGTCAGCATATACTTACGTGACAGTTATCAGTATGTTGAAACTAGAATCCAAAAATCAAATACACTGCCTGTAGCAAGGGGCATACCTTAGGGGTCCATTTGCTCACATATTTTAATTTTAATTTTTCTGCATATTACATATATTCCCGTGTTGCCTTTTTTTACAATATGAAATGTAACACCCCCAAAATCAGAGCAGATTTATTTCATGGTTGATTGGATGCAGGTTGATTACCACTGTAGCATTACTCCGATGAGGTTAATGCATACAAATATTTCCATCTCGCCTTTTTAACTACATTGGAAAACAAAATATTTCATTTATTTCCATCTCGCCTTTTGGCTATAATTGGAAAACAACCTATCACAAATATTTCCATTTCATCTTTTTCACTATATAAATGAGTTGAAAAGGTGGAAAAAGAACTACTTGCAATTGTGACTTGCACATTAAAGCATAGCATATAACCCGTACTACCTAAATGCAAAAAGGCTTAGACTAAATACAACTCTAGAGAACCCGATCAGACCCAAATTCGTATCGAGCCTCAACAAGTTAGACAATCTGAGTCGAGAAATGCAGAAACACCTGAGCAAACACAATAACGTCTTGAAGCCCAAAGATCAAGACAAGCTTTGCTAGGAGAAGCGGAAATGCCTGAATCTACTCAAGTGCCTCTAGAGATACTGGGGCTAAGACAAGCTGAGTCGAGGGAATGTGAAACTCCGGAAACGACTCAACAACGTCTTCAGTCCCAAAGGATAAGGTAGGCAGAGTCCAAGGAATCTGAAACTCCTTAAAGACTCAACAATGTCTTGAGGTCCAACGGATAAGACAAGCTGACACCAGAGAATGTTAAACTTCTGAAACGACTGCAATATCCCCACCAGAAAACTGTAGAAAGATGGTTCCTTCATTGCAAGAGATAGTACAAAAAGTTTTTCCTAACATAACGCAAATATGTAAGAAGACAATCTCTTACTGTAGCAGGTATCAACTTAGAATTTCCCTGTTTTTATACCTCCCACCCCAGTGTGCAGGATCACAAATTTTTTTCTAATTATAACAAACGGAGTGACAAACTTATATATACCCTATAAGTTTGTCATTTGTATATACCCTATAAGTTTGTCATTCCGTTTGTTAAAATCGGAAAAATCATTTGAATAGGGCCCGAGATCTGAATGAAGAATAAAAAGAAAAGTCTTGAAAAAAACATGATTTTCTATGTTGTTCTTGTCACGATCACGGTCTCAATGGGATAGCTAGGGTGATTATTTTTAGTTAGATTGACTGACCAAGATCATGGGCAGTTTTCTGTTTCAAAAATCATTAAAATCGGTGGAACAGGTCCAGGGAAATCTCTGAAAAATAAAAAAAAATATATAATGTTTCTATAGTGTTCTTGTTGTTATTCCAAATGTTGTATTGTTGTCATAGCTGGACTTGGTTTTGTGGTCGTTGTGGTAATAATATTATAAAAACTAACCCTTTGTAAATTTTTTTGTATCAACTCTGGTAGAGAAATTTTAAAGTTTCCATTGTTTTGGAATGGAAAGATCGATTGGGTGACGGGAAAGGGGTTAAAAATCAATCCAAAATTTTTTCGACAAGCAGACACTACAAGTTAATACAAAGGGAGTAAAAATTAACCAAAATCTAAAGTAAATAATGTTAAACAACCTTTAATAAAAAAAAAAAACAATGTAAATTTACCAAACAAAATTTTATGTATTAATTTATTTAATATTTACATACATATATGTACATGCATACATATATTAAATAATAAAATAATATACATATATTCTATACATGTATATATATTCATAATAACCGCATGTAAGAAATAAATCGGTATATTATTTTATTTATATAAAATTATGCAATATATATTTTGTTTTAGGGAAAATACATTTTTTTTTGTGTTAAAAAAAAGACTGCCACTTCATTTTGCTCAGTGTTGCTATGCCACAGTAGATGGCACCGCAATTTTTGTTCTAATTAGCTTTGCAATCGTTATTTCTATTTTAACATGAATGTCTACATTTTCAATTAGATATCAAGCTGCATTTCACTCAGTGTTACTATGCCACAGTAGATGGCGCCTCAATTTTTGTTCTAATTAGCTTTGCAGTCGTTATTTCTATTGTAACATGAATGTCTACATTTTCAATTAGATATCAAACACAACAATATTAAGAGTATACACAGGGCTGGTCTTTTATTTCATACGGTTTTTCATTATTCTTTTACAAATATGGCCATAAGTTTGGCATACTAACTTTTTGTTGTGTTTACAAATTACAGTTACCGAGTTCATCAATGAGTTTTTTTTCTTTGTTTTCAAAACAGTTCTACATAGATACGTATATAAAATTATTATTCTGCTTTTCCTTCAAAATATCTGATTGTGATAACATATAATTTTTAAAAATTGTTTATAATTACTAAAGCATTACTATTGACATAAATACAAAATTGCACCTTTAAAATTTTCCATTCAAATTTAAGAAAAGAATTATTATAGATTAGAAAATATCGATTGAATTTCAGAAAATCATATTAAAATGTCGGAAATAATAACTTGAAATTTAGAAGACATCAATTGAATTTTTAAAATATAAATTTTATTCTTTAAACACAAATTGAAATTCATAAAACACCAAATATATTTACATTTAAAAAATCAACTGAAATAAAAATAAAATATTGCGATTGAGGAGACATTATTATCATTTCAGGATAAGAAAATATTAATTTAAATTCAATGGAGTTTAGAAAAGCTCAAATGATATTTAAGAATTGCTAGCATAAAAATTGTTATATGAATAAAGCGCAATTTGATGAGAATGTTATTTATATATTATTTTTCACAATTTTTTTTGGATGAAAATTTTAAGTTTTTCAGAAAACAAAGAATGTTATTTATATATTATTTTTCACAATTTTTTTTGGATGAAAATTTTAAGTTTTTCAGAAAACAAAGATAACAAATTATTTTATTTAGAATATTTGGGACATTTTGTTTTTTGTTTTTGGCATCCGTGATTTGAACAAGTGTTCATGATGACTTCAAAATTTGACCTCATGGCTTGCAAGGTAAAACCCAATATATTTAAGGTCGGTAATAATTCCCAGGTAGTATTTGGGGTCAGTAAATGAAAATATATTTGTTTGCACTGTGATACTAGAATTAAATTCTGTGATATAAATGTTTTAGTTTTTCAATAGTTTACTTATTTGATTATTTATATATACTGTGTTTTAAAATCAATCAATAATTTTTTATTAATGTTATAAGTTAAAAATTCATATTCAAAATAAAATGCCCCTGAAAATGTTGACAAAAAACTCAACGAAACGTCGGGAAATAATGAAATAAAAGTTTTTGTTTTACATTTAATAAAATTGACCAAAAAAGCCCTACGTACACTTTATAATACATATGAAAATATATTTTATTAACATAATTTAATGCAACATCAAAAATTGGCAGCACTGGGTTAGATTTTGTATTGTATTGTGTAAATTGTGAAAACTTCCTTTTAGTATGTAAAAAAAAATTTTTATTTTCCAAATAAGAAAAAAAAATTGAGTGAGCTTGTTTTGATTATTATTTTGTTACTCGATACGACCTATACGGCCGCAATGAAGAATTATTTGGCCAGTTAAAAGAAACTATACAGCCATCTCCATTTTGCGCGATTTAATATGTATAGCCACCCTGCACAACCTTTACCTTCGCAATTGAGGTTAGGGCGAGCTATACGATTTTCAAAAACTTAAACTAAATTAATTAACTATGTCATATAACCGGAACCTAAATGCGTGCCGATCAGCAACCACGATGACCAAAAAGCAAACACCGAAACGTGTTTTTTTTATTCGAAATAATAGAAAAGACGAAAACGATCGAGTCTCTCTTGATTTCTTTACGATACAAGATCAGATTACGCATTTATTTAAATATCGGCAAATTTTTACTGTGTCTAGCAACAACTAAAATGTTAAAAAAAGCACAAACCACAGTTTTTGTTTTTAAATTCTTTTTTGTGTTTTGTCTTTGTATTCTGGAGAGACATTTTCACATGAGTTCGAAAAGGAGACGACCAGCTGATGATAGCGTTGCCAGCACATCTAATTGTGCTAGTCACAATAATAATTATTGCCATCCGCTTCAGGCATTAATTGATATTGAAAAATCAGATGATAATATGGTAATATGACGCCTAAAATTCATATACCACGAATAACTGTATTGAAAAGTAAAAATTTTAATTGGACATAAATTTTTCTGTGAAAGTCATGTTGATTATGATTCTGCTGTCAAATGTTTACTAACCAAGCAGATGGAATATTTCTCATATACACCAAAGAACAACAGACCATATAAAGTGGTTTTATCAGGATTAGATAAAACCGATCCAAACAAGTTAAAGCTGGAATTAGTTAATATGGGCTTACAATGCATTGATGTGAAATCAGTTTACCGTAAAACTGATAATAATCGTAAAATAATACTCCATATAATTTATCTTAAGAAGGGATCAATTAGATTAATGGATCTACGTAAAACCTACAATAGCGTTAATTATATTCGAGTTAAATTGAACTACCAGTCAAAAGTTCCCGAAAAAGTAACACAATGTTATAATTGCCAAATGTTTGGCCATGGGTCCAACAACTGTAAAGTAAACATATTTTGTTGCAAATGTGCTGGCCCACATGAAACCTGATCCTGTACCTTGACTTCAGTTAAATGTGCAAATTGTCACGGGGAACATAAATCTACCGATAGCGCTTGCCGTATGAGATCCTCATACAGAGGATTGAAAAATCGTTATTCCAATCAACAACACACTTCACGTAATGTTAATATTAATACTAACAATACACGTAACGTTATGTCCTGTACTAATAATACACATAATATTAAGATATGTAGTATCATTCCACTAACTAACTATTCGTATGCAAATGTTGTTCGTAACGATCATGCAACAGTTAATAACCTTTCAAATGATCTCTTTTCGCTAGAGGAACTTAGATCGCTAAGTTTTGAATTAGTAGAAAAACTAAAAAACTGTAAATCAAAAAGTAATCAATTTAATGTTATAACAGAGTTAGCTTTTCGATTTTTGCCATGACAAGTAATCTAAAGATAATAATATGGAATTCTAGAGGAATTCGCAACAAACTTCTTGAATTTTTTGATTTCATGTTACGGGAAAATATTGATATTTGTTTATTTAGTGAAACTTGGTTGGACAATAAAAGTTAAGTGACTCATCCGGAGTATTTTTGCTATCGAAAAGATCATGAGTGCTCCAAAGGTGGTGGAGTAGCAGTGATAATATGTAAAAATATACGTCACGAACTCTTACCTGAAATTAACACGGAATTCTTTGAAAACTTGGGTGTTAGAATAAAACTGGCCGATGATAGTAACGTTAACGTTTATAGTTGTTATTTTCCTGGAGGTGCTCCAAGCCCCTCTGATACAAAAAAAAACTGCATTTAATCGGATCTTAAGTTATTTTCGAGGATTCAAGAGCATTATATCTTAGGAGGTGATTTTAACTGTAGAAATCAATCATGGGGCTGCCTCCGAGCCAACTGCTGGGGAAACATTTTTCGCGATTTAATATCAATTAATAAATTTGGCATTGTCTATCCTCTGGAGCCTACTTTAATTCCAGCAAGTAGCAGAGCTAATCCATCTGTCCTTGACTTTATTATTTCAAATGTACCCGAAAAACTTTCTGCGCCATTTACTCTAGACAGGCTTAGTTCAAACCATTTACAGGTTTATACTACTATTGATTCGACATATCAGTCTACTAATAGTACTAAGTACGACTATTATTGGAATTCCTACAAGAGATACATTAATATGAATGCTGGTCATTTATTTAATATACCGCTGAACAATGTAAATGATATTGACAATTTGGTAATGAAATTTACATCACTTTTGCAATCTGCTATCGCACACAGTGTTTATTTTATTTTATTTATTTATTTATTGGAACTGCTCCATACACAAGACTAAAAGTCTTATTTTGCAGTATGGAACTGATTGTATTTAAAATTATAAAATCGTTAATAAATTAATAACTAATTACAAATTTTCTTTATATAAAATGCAAAGAACAATAAGATTAAAATTAAAGAATAAAGTTGAAATATTTGAAATTTAATTTAATCAAATGTATTATAATATCAAATAATATTTAATGTTTTAAATTGTTATGCTGAAAACAGTTTAAAAATATTTTCTTTAAATTTTCGTGCGTTACTTAAAAGTTGAGAGCTATGGGGTATAGAATTCCAGAGAGATACTGCGAATATGTAGAAATGCCACTCCGATATTAAACTTTTATATCTAATTGATCTAATTCTTTTTCCCCTGCTTATATCTGAAATATAAAGTTTGTCGTACAGATGTTCCGGTTTGTGGGTATACACTATTTTATGTAAAAAAACTAAAACTCTTATATTTAAAAGATTATCTAAAGAAACGCCATATAGCTGCGATGAAAACAAAGATACACTAGAACGTCTATTAAGTCCATACACATATCTGATTATGTTGTTAAATGCAACGTTCAATTTCCTTTTACTAATTGTATCACATTTCGCAAATAACTCACAACCATACAGTAAAACAGGCATCAGATAAGTTTTGGCAAGTAGGATTCTTATTTTCATAGGTGTACAATGCTGGGTTTGCCACAGAGTTCTAGTCATAGAGAAAGTACGACCACAGGCATAGTTAATATGGTTCGACCACGTAAGAGTGTCATTAAAAAAAATACCTAGATTCTTAGCAGATTTAACGATTTCAATTTTCTGATTATTTATAATTATATTAGGTGTAATATTTAGTTTGGAAAGTCGCTTTTGAATTACAATGCATTTTGATTTTTTCGGATTTATCTCTAATCCATTTGCCGTTGCCCATGTATAAATACGATGGAGTTGCTGATTAATAGAGATAATACACTGGTCGATTAGGGCATTACTACAGCTGGTATAAAGCTGAACGTCATCCGCATACATTCTTACATTACAATTTGTTAAAATGCCTGGGAGGTCATTTGAGTACAATGAGAATAATAGTGGCCCAACAATGGACCCCTGAGGTACGCCCCTTGCTACAGGCAGTGTCATTGAATTTTGGATTCTAGTTTCAACATACTGATACCTGCCACGTAAGTATGTTGACAATAACTGAGTAGCGGTCGAAGAAAAATTAAAAAAGTTTTTAAGTTTGTAACAAAGAATGTTATGATCCACGGTATCAAACGCTTTTGAATGATCTAAAAGTATTAAAAATGTAGTCTTGCCATCATCAAGTTTCTCCCTAATCTCCTCTGTAACATCAACTAAGGCTGTTAGGCAGCTGTGTTTCCTCCTGAACCCAGATTGACGATCTGTTAGCAAGTTATTGTCATCCAAGAAACTAGTCATTTGTTTGTGCATAATACGCTCGAATACTTTAGAGAGAAATGGAAGAATAGCTATTGGTCTATAATCGGAACCAGCTTTGGGTATAGGAATGATTTTAGCTATTTTCCAATTCGATGGGAAGTGGCTTGTAGTTAATATTTTGTTAAAGAAAAAAGTTATAATTGGAAGTAGCTGAGGTAAAAGAATCTTGAGAAACTTAGGATTAATCCCGTCCACTCCTATAGAGTTCGATTTTATAGACAATAAACTAGATAAAACGTCGCATTGGTCTACTGCAGCAAAAGAAAAAAAAGATTCAGCATCGTTATTCGAGTGACTATTGATATAGTAATCTTTATCTGCTTGAACCATAGGAACACTTAAAAACTTTGTATTAATTGTATCTGCATCAACCGAACATGGTTCTCGATGCGTAGATTTACCGATACCAACTTCGCGTATCGTTTGCCATGTTCTTTTGGAGCCAATGGCAGAAGAAAATTTTTCAGCATAAAAATTGGATTTGGCCTTTTTAATCATTTTATTTGTGTTTCTCTTAGCAGTCAGATAATCATCATGTAATGTTGTTGTTTTAAATCTTTTCCAACGTGCATAGACAAAATCTCTTTGATTGATACAATCTTTAATTTCAGAAGAAAACCAGGGTTTTTGTTTATTACTAATAATCTTCGATTTTATTGGTACAGTTAGATCGAACAGATAATTTATGTTTTGCTCCAGAAAAGAGAGTTGGTCATCCACAGAATTTAAACAATACAAAGCATTCCAATCAATATTAAAAAATTCTTGCTCAAGGAGTCTAAAATTGATGTTTTTAAAGTCTCGAAAAGTAATCCTCTCAACTTGTATAACAAGTTGGAAATTGTAAGTCATGAAAATAAGATCATGCTTGGAAAAACATGATGCAGACAGTTGATCGTAGAGTAGTATATTAATTTCATTACTCACAAGAAACAAATCCAAAAGCGTATTAATAGTTGCAGTGAAGTGTGTAGGATGTAAGATATTAGGTGATATTAAACCAATCGAGGCACATTCATCAGAGAAACTACAATCTACCAGAAGGTTTGAATTAAAATCTCCTGCTATGATAACATCATCGTACAAAGCTGTTTGCGTTTCCAAAGTTCGAAAAAATCGCCTGATACAAAGATTCTTATTAGGCCTGTAAACACTCCCTAAAAGCAATTTCCTACCTTCATTATTTACCTCGATAAATAGAAACTCAATTAGATTTAGAGGATCTGTATTATCTATGTCCTCAAAATCACAATTTTCCTTAGATGTACATTTGATGCTAAAAGAAATCCCCTTTTTTATGTACATAGCAACGCCGCCATATCCATCTTCTCTATCAACTCTACGTAAATTATATCCGTTTAAGGAAACAGAAAAGTCTGTAATTTCGGAATCAAACCATGTTTCCGAAACACATATAAAATCGACACCTGAGTTTTCAAAAATCAATCTAAATTCATCAATCTTTTTCCTTAAGCTTTGAGCATTGATATGACATATTTTAATACCTTTCCTCTGATTGGCAAGGACTCTAACCATATTCGCAACATTATCCCTGGAATTTATTCTATAAGTATTGTTCATTTTTAAGTTTTAAAAATAATGATCGAGTAACGCACGAAGTAATAAGTTTGATAAAAAATTTATAGTTAACATTGTTTGTTGAAATATTAATTTGAAAAGAATTTAAAATTTGTATAAACGTATATAATAATGTATTTAAAATGGTATAAAGTGTTAAAAATAAAACAAAATAGTTAGAAAATAAGATTTTAATAAGAAGTTGTATGAAAACGTTCATTAGCATTAGGTGCGGGTTCTGTTTCTCGAAATAAATCATCCAGATATTCTATACCATCAATTCTTATTATGTTGCTTTCCGCAGTCTTTTTAATATATACTAGACCACGCATACTAAAGGCACTGTGAAGACAATTTTCCTTTTTTAGTTTTATTGCCGCACGTAGAATGGTAAAATTATACTGAGTAAGATTTTCATTGACAAAAAATTTATTGTTTGAAGATTCTCCAAGGTGTTTTAAACAGAAATTAAAGCCTTTATTAATTTTACGGTAATTAGCAAATGATTTTAAAAAGTAGTTTTTGTCATATGGAGACCACATCTTAACAATTATAACCGCATCTTTACAGTTGTTTTTATTTTTGTTATTTGCGTTTTGTAACCGATAAATAGTTTTGACAGCAGGGACAGTTATATTTATTGTATTGCAAATTTTTTCAAATATTAAAAAGAGATTTTCATTTTCTTTATAAGGAATTTCATTTAAACGTAATTCGCAGGCAACGTTTTCCAAAGAAAAATTGTCCAAATATTTTTACTAAACGTTTGCCAAGTCATATTCTAAATTCAACAACTCTGAGAAATAATTCTAGAAGAAACTAGATTAGATGTAGACTTCTAATTTATAAAGCTCAAACGAAATATTTTAATAATGCTATTCGTGAAAAGATTTTTAGGTTTAGAAACTCCAGATGGAATAATTTGCTGAAAAGTCTTGATAGATCTTCTCCAAAGTTTTGGAGGCATTCCAATCCTCAAATTGAATGGTAACTTGTATAAAACAAATATTCAAAAATCTGAAATACTTGCTCAAAAATTTTTTTCGATCCACTCTATGTCTACAAATTTGAGTGATTTAAGTACAAGTCAGACTGTTTTCACGTCTATTGGAATACTGAATAATCAAGATTATCAAAAGCATTAAAAAGAATTTAAAGAATAAAAAAGTCCAAGAATAGATGGTATCTCCAATAAATGCATAAAAGTCCTAACACGTCTGTATAATGCTTGTTTTAGGATGTGTTACTTCCCAATAAGTTGGAAAAAAATCTAAAATAATAGCCATTCCCAAACCGCGAAAAGATCATTCCAGTAAGCCTCTTAAACACCATGTGCAAGGTATTAGAGATACTCATAAAGGCTAAGTTAGTTAATTTTATTGAAGATTGCAATATTCTTCCCGTCCAGCAATTCGGGTTCCGTGCTCAACACAATAACACAATCAAGAAAATAGTTAAAAAAATGCAATGATCAAAAATCTCCTGCCATGATTTTACTGGACACAAAATTTGCCTTTGATTCAGTTTGGCATGATGCTCTTATTCATAAGTTAATCTCCATTGGTTTAGATATTCAAACAATAAAAATCCTTAAAAGTTACCTGACGAATCGATCATACAGAGTTCATATTGGTGAACATTTTTCCGAAGAATACAAAATTCTAGCGGGTTGTTCTCAAGGCTCATGTCTTTCTCCTATTCTCTACAATATTTTTACTTCTGATTTTCCATCATTGTCTGGATGTGAATCCTCAATATTCGCTACTATACTGCTATCTTAAGTTCCAACACTTTGTCCAACGACATATAAAGTAATCTAAAAGATCTGGTAACATAGTAATTGATTACTTTATGAAATGAAAAATTTCGGTAAATTCTTCTAAAACCCAATCTATTTACTTTTCAAGGAAAAGAAAAGAGTGTTTCTTACCTCAGTATAATATTCAAGTTGATGGCCTAGATATACCTTGGGAGAACAGTGTAAAATATCTTGGCGTTACGCTGGACAGTAAAATGTTATTCAATGAACACATCAGTTCTATTGTTAACAAAATAAATATTACAACCAGAATCATGTACCCATTTATAAATAGAAAGTCTGATCTAAACATTGAAAATAAACTTTTAATTTTAAAAGTAATTTTTCACGCAATCCTATTTTATGCTGCTCCTGCATGGCACGACATGGCTGATTGTCATCCAAGACGTTTACAGGTTTGTCAGAATAAGCTTCTGAAAATGTTTTGTAATTTACCAGCATATTTTTCAACATCACGCCAACACTCACTATCTAATATCCAATAAGTCAAGGATAAAATAAATACTATTACTGAAGCTTTTTTCAATAGATGTGCTAATTCTACTTACGAACACATTAAATCTTTATGTATGTCCATAACAAGTTTACTTTTAACTACAAATACATATATCCCGTTTTTATTAAAACTTTTTTTTTTATTGTTAAAGATTTTTGTAAATTTTTTCTTAATATATTAAGTTAATTTTTAAGAAAGTTTTCTTACCGTGTTCGCACTATATTTAAGTGGAAAAGTCAAAATTGGCTAAACTCTTTTTATGTAATAAATGATGAATTATTATTCGACCTTTGAAATTTATGACTTTTAATAAATTAGTCGAGCTCGAGGTCACGTTTTTGTTTATAAAATATCATTTATTATTTTATTTTTTCTCCTCCAATATTTCGTCATTCATTGAATGACAACTTCAGGGAGTCTAAAAATTTTTTTTTTAATATTACAATAGTTATTTGAATTAGTTAAATTAGTAACATATATATTCATATTCATACATAATAAAATTTTATTATATGTTTACATATAACACAAACATAACTTCCAACAAATATAACCAATCAAAGTTTTGTAGGGTACCAAACGAAAATATGCTTACATGTACAACAACAACAAAATATATACACACAAAATTTATTACCGCTGCGGTCCTTTCATGTCAATATTACATTAGACACTGGTTTATTGTTTATTTATTTTCAAATGCGTTTGTTTATTAAAAATCTAAAGCTCTTTCCAATATTCTCTGTATCTGATTTAAAGTTCATTCGTTGTGCATTTGGAACTTTCATAATGTTCAGAGCTTCCAACATATAGCGGTGCCGGTACCTGCTCTCAACTTCTAATATCCGTACATTGTCTAAATCTGCGCTATGATTGTTGTGTTTAGAATGTGCAGTAAGAGCTGTTTTATTGGAATCGTTATTTACATTTCTTAACTTAATATCAGATTTATGACCTGCTAATCTAGTTTTTAATTTATTTTTCGTGGTCCCTACGTAGACCATGTCACAACTCTCCGAAACACCATTACCATTACAAGAAACTCTATATATAACATTTGATTTATCCTTATCCCCTACTTTATCTTTGGTTTTACTATAAAATTTTCTTAAACAATTATTGGTTTTGTGAGCAATTTTGTATTTCTCCGCATTGAATAATTTAGATTTTTCAAATCTCTCTGAGATTTCAGGTACATATTTTATGGATTTATAGATTATTGCCACTTTTTCCCCCATGGAATTTCTTTTCTTTTCTTTTCCATAGTCTTTTAACAGTTTTTTTTACTAGTTTTATTGAAAAATTATTATCCGTTAGAATACATCTGATTTTACGGTGGTTTTCTTTGTGAAGTTCCACGTCACTGATATTTAACACTCTTTTAATCAAATTATTCGCTGTGTTAATTATAATTCTTTTCGGGTGTTTTGAGTAGTAATTAATTATTCCACCCAAGGCCGTGGGTTTTTGATACCAATCTATTTTAAGAGAGTTTTGCTCTCTTATTACTATTGTATCTAAATATGGTAATCTGTTATTGCACTCATATTCCACCGTAAATTTAATCGTTCGATGAAAGCCATTCAGAGTTGTCAACATTTCTTTTATTACACTATGCTGAACTACACAAGATATGTCATCTACATATTTCGTGATAATCTTAGGTTTTTTAGTAAATTTTTCCATACAGGTGTCAAGTAGTTTTATCAATACTATATCGGCCACCACCGGAGAAGCTGGAGAGCCCATTGGCAAACTCCGCTTTTGGATATAAATCTTGTTATTATATTGAAAATATCGATTATCCTTTATACAAAACCTAACAATATCTAAGAATAAGCTCTTCGTCATCTTTTCATGTGTGTATCGAGCAAATTTCCTCCCATCTATCTTCAATAATTGTCAATGCCAAATCCACCGGAACACTCGGAAACAACGAAACTACATCAAACGAAACTAATATTTCATGTTCCTGTATCTTCAAGTCTTTAATCTTATTTTTAAATTGCAACGAATCCCGAATATTATATTTTGAGTCCTTTGTAATATTCTTTAAAACATTTGTCACATACTTGTAAAGTTCACTCGAATGTGCATTTACGCATGAGCAAATAGGCCGCAATGGATAATCTTCCTTATGGATTTTTGGAAGTCCATAAATTCTTGGCGTTATTGCTGTCTCCGTTTTCAATTTTAATTTTTCCCTATCAGAAATAATGCCGTAGTTATGCATTCTTTCAACAAACTCATTGTTCCTCTTTTGAAGTATGTTAGTGGGATCTTTGGTCACCCTTTGATACGTCATCATGTCATTAATAATAATTTTCATTCGATTATCATAATCACTTTTGTCTATGGCAACCGTTGCATTTCCTTTATCAGCATTAAGGATACATAAATTCTTGTTATTTTTCAAAAACTTTTTGGTTTTTTCGGCGACATTCAATGTAAATTTATCCCTATATTATATACATTAGGGTGACGGCGCACAGTGGACCATATTTTGAGAAGGCGGCCAAAAATAATTTTTTTTTTTTGTTACCGATTTTAAAGTTATAATATTCATTTGAAAGTAAGTACTAGTAAACATCGGGAACCAAAAAATTGCGACTCTATCTCAACTATATCACAGCGAACAGGGTCTTCGAAAATGGGCTTTCTCAGTATTTTGCTAAAATTAAAAATTTCTTTGTAAATTTTTATTTTTAAATGACTGTAACTTTTTCGATTTAGAAGGTTTTGAAGTGAGATAAATTTTGTATAATAATTCTGGCTTCCATACTATTAATGTTAAAAATGTAAAATCACTGAGTCATTCCGCAATTTCAAAAAAAAATTTTTTAAAAAAGGTCAAAATTTTCCGAAAATCTCCTACTTTAAAGCGCATAACTCCTGCCAATCAAAAACAGTCAGAAAAAATCTTGCACTCTTCTATAGTCCGCGCCCTCCCCTATACTACTATACCCATTTTTATACCCGCCAGTTTCCGCCCGAGTGCACCAGAACAATTTTTCTGACCCAAGGTTAGATATTTTCTGCAAAATTTATGAATACAAAAGTTGTCCACTATGTGGTTAGGATATATTAAGTTTGAGGTGATGTTCGTAACTGCCAAAAATATTGGACCTTTATCCATCTTTTATCATACGGATCGACTCAAAAACACTTTCTGAGTCGATTAAACGATGTCCGTCCGTCCGTCTGTGTGTTATGAATACAAAAGTTGGTCGTACCGGTGCACCGCGGTGTATTTTTTTGCGTGTCGGTAGAGTTGTCAGGAGTTGTTATATACTTATAAAAAGGGTTGATATATAATGCGCTTAATTGTTACAGGTACATTTACATAGGCATCTTTCGAAAACATTAATAGTCTGAATTAGAGTTATATAGTTTAAATACCTGACAAAATGGGAAACAATTTAAATAACAGGTAAATGGTAAAAAAAAAAAAAAAAAAACTATTGCGACATAGCCCCTTAAGATATGATGAGGTATGCTTCACCTTTTAAAAAGGGTCAGCGTGTGGGTTTTAATGCTTCTAAAAGTAGTAATAAAAGTTAAAAATTTGTAAATGGTAAAAAAACTATTGCGACATAGCCCTTTAAGATCTGAGCAGGTATGCTTCACCTTTTAAAAGGGGTTAGGGTGTGGGTTTTTTGTGCTTCTAAAAGTGGTAATAAAAAATAAATATTTTTATTTTACATGATTGCAAGAAAGAGTATTTATAACAGTGTTTCCACAATTATTATTCATTACAATTTGTGCAATGGCTAAGTACTGTTGCAGAGATCTGGCAGATATTTATTTTCAACGAGATGATGTAGACGATGTAATTTTGCACATAGTGAGCAATGACTTCTTTAAGAATTGTAACCTAGAAGACATTGAAATGCACAAAGGAAAAATTACTAATTTTGCATCGAATTTGAAAAGACGGTACATTGAATGCTCTCATAGCAAGGCAAAGATGTACAAACGTTACCAAGACTGGTTAAAAAAGGAACTTATTTTTAAGAGTGCATCTACAACTGCCAACGAAAGTGGAAAAAAGGGTCGACCAGCGAAACCAATTGACGGATGTAGTGAAAGATCTCGAAGGCGCAAGCTGGAGAATATCAATGGAGAAATTTCTCAAAGAATTATTAATGATTCATTTTTGCACCAAATTCAACCAACCCAAAATAAAAAAAAAACAAGTAAGAAAATTATAGTCGGTCTAGACCGACTATACGATACCCTATACCTGGTTTAGAAACCCTATCTCTTAGGCCCAACTAACTGGACATTGAAAATAAGCAAAAACCAAATTTGAGTGGGATTTTTATTAATTTTTTTGGCTGCAGATATGAAAAAGTTCATATCGGATGCTATATCTATAAAAGGACTAGGTCCAACAATGGACCGATCCTGATCATGTTTGGTAAAGTCTCTTGTATTTTGCAAAAATATATACAAACAAAATTTGAGAAGAATCAGTGCAATATTTTTGTTTTTTAATAGATTTAAGTGAAGATCGGGAAGCAGCTCTATATGGGGTCAAAGGGATCATTTTTGGACTACTCATTAGTGGATGTAATGAACGCATACAAACCCAATTTGAGTAAGATCTATATGACAATTTGGATCTTATGGCAATTTATGTCGATTTCATATGGGTAATTTGTATGGGGGCTAGGTCTGAACATGGACCGATTCTCACCAATTTCAATAGCGTTCATCCCATGGCCGATAAAAGCTTACATACCAAATTTCATCAAAATATATTCATATTTGCGACCTGCAGTTTGATTACAAGTTTATATGGACACACAGACGGACGGACGGACGGACGGACATTGCTAAATCAACTCAGAAAGTGATTCTGATTCGATCGGTATAATTAAAGATGGGTCTAGGTCAAACATTTTTGGACAAAGCGACAAACAGCAGCACAAAGTCATTATACCCAAACCACATAGTGGTATAGGGTATAATTAAATTGAAATAATTGAAAAAATAGTTGAAGCTAGCCCAAGGCGCACAAAGAGGATTTTGAAAAGTATTCCTACACCAATTGAAGATAAGAAATTTACGCCGGAAGAAGCGTTCGCCCTATTTTTGGATTTGAAATTGACCAAAAATCAATATAAGGAATTGCGGAAGCGAACCAATGAAAAGAATTGTGGGATTTTTCAAGAGTATCGAGATTTAGTTTCTGCCAAAAAAAGAATGCTTACCTTCACAATCTGCTATTAGTGTCACTTCAACATCAGCAGAAATAAAATTGCAAGATCTCCTTGAACATACTGCAGAACGATTGCTAAATACGCTTGATACTGATCATTTAAAAAAAATTGGTAATGGCAGCATTACTTTAATTTCTAAATGGGGATGTGATGGATCCTCTGGTCAGAAACAATACAAGCAATTTAATGCCGAAAATTTATCAGATGCTAATTTATTTATGGTATCTTTCGTTCCATTGCGCTTAACAAAAAGGTATAGTGTCTTAGAGCCATCAACTGGTAGTGCAACAGAAATTGATATATGGAAAAATGAAATTCCTTCTTCAACAAAGTATTGCAGACCAATAAAATTTGCATTCAAAAAGGAAACCAAAGATGTCATAACTGAAGAAGTTCAAAAAATAAAATATCAAATTAAGGAACTTCAACCAGTAATATTTAAATTTGATGACCAAGACATTGAAGTACATTTTAAAATGTGTCTCACAATGATTGATGGAAAAGTTGCACAAGCTTTAACTGGAACAAAGTCAACGTCAAGCTGCATTATATGTCAAAAGACATCAAGTCAATTAAGCCAACCCCCACCAGAAGACGATAGTTTTAAGGAAGCCTACGAATTTGGAATGTCCCCACATAATGCTAGAATACGTTTCATGGAGCATATTCTTAAATTGGGTTATGATTTGGAATTTAGTCCGTTAGGCGAAACAGTAAGAAAAAACAAAGAAAATGAAGAAAAAAGAAAGCAAAAAAAAAAACAAATGCAACAAAAATATCTACAGCTAGGCCTCGTAATCGACCAAGTAAAACAAGGGGAAGGAAACACAAATGATTGATATACTTCAAGGAGATTTTTTTCCGATCCGGAAACTGCAGCATCTATCACAGGTGTAGATCATGAATTAATAAGACGATTCAAAATCATATTACAAGTTCTAGCATGCAGCAGAAAGATAAATGCAAAAAAATTTGTAGAGTACGCCAATAAAACAGCAATACTTTATAATGAAAAATACTCTTGGAGATATATGCCATCCACAGTTCATAAAATTTTGTACCATGGGGAACAAATAATTCAAAACAATATGCTACCAATAGGAGATCTATCTGAAGAAGAGCAAGAAAAAAGGAACAAGGACTACAGATTCTTTCGCGAGCACAACACAAGGAAAATGTTCAGATGTTGTACTAATGAAGACCTTATCACTACTTTGTTGTGCACTTCAGATCCATATAGGTCCAACATTCGTCAAAATGGAAAACTGCCTCTATAGAGTTAGACGGAGAAGCTAAACAACTTCTAGAAGATGAAAATCAAGGCTATTTAGAAGAAATTTGTACTAAAATTGGTTGATTTAAAGTACTTTTTCATTACACTAACAATAAGTTACACTTTTTTTTATATAGCTAAAAAATTTTCTTGATTTAAAAATTTATATATTTTGTAAATTTACAATAAAAATTGCTATATTTCATAAATTTACTATAAAAATTGATATAGAAATATTTAAAAAGACAATAAAAAAAAATTTAACTAAAGCAAAAACATACGAGTTTTGCATTGAAACTTCTCTATCTTGAAACAATATAAGGTAACTTTTACGTTCGCTGCTTAATAAATTATATTTTAACTAGGGATCTTTAAAAAAAAAAAAAAAAAACAACCTTTGGCCCTTGTGCACATTAGGACTAAAAAGTTTACGGGGGCCAAAGTTTGGCATTTTCTGAAAAAATTAACTTAAAAAATTGTTAAAAATTATTAGTTGTAAAATTAACTGAAAAAATAAGACATTATATTAAAAAAAAACCTTTTTTTACCTTTTAACACTTTACTTTTGTACTAAAATTCAACTACAAATGAAAATGTATTTTAAACCTTCCGTAACTTTTTTTATTTTCGGTCGAGAATTACGTTTTATATCAAAACTTAAAGGCTAAAGTCTCACCTAAACTAAAACTTCTGATTCATTTAATTTGCAAGTGATTCCGTTATATTTGATGCTTACAAAATAAATAAATTTAAAAAAAAAATTGAAAGCGGTTTCGCAACTTATATTTGAAGCATTTTTGCTGTAGCGTCTTATAAAAAACTTCTTAATTAAAAAATCAAAAAAATTTTATTGAAAGAAAAAATTAATTTACTCACCAACCGTCAACATTGGGGAATTTGTTCATGATGAAAAACTTTCCCAATCCCATACTAATTTTTTGGGAGAAAGTTCATATATTTGAGGAATTTGTTCATTGGGCCCCAAATACTCAGCGCCTGGTAAGCATAGTGAACCACCTTTCAAGTCAAAGGCCTTTGGATCCAGGTCAAGGACGGGGAAAAACAGCTAGTTATTAATAAAGTACCTGTAAAAGTTCCGAGAACTGTGGAACAACATCCATTTTAGTCCGACAGTAGTTAAATACCGTGCCTTTTCTTAATAAGGCACATTCTCTTAAGGGAAGAAAAATTTTCTTAAATAGCATCATTGAAAAAGTTACAAAATAGTAAACAAGATTTTTTTAAATTTAATTATTGCTCACACAGTCAAGCATGTAATTCATGTCAGCTAAGCGTAATTATTTTTTACTTACATCACAATTAAATAGATTATTGGCTATTAATTACCAGTTATGCATATCGCTGGAATTTCCATTATTTTTAATTAAATTCTTTGAAAATTTTACACATACATATTTGTTATTATTATTAAGCTCATAAGCTGCATTTTATAAGATTACAGACTAGAATTTCAATTCTGCTTTGTGATAAAGTAATAATTAATGCATACTACAACAAAATGAAACAAGTAAGAGTGTTAAATTCGGCTGTACCGAATTTTTTAATACCCTCCACCTACGTCTTAAACTCAATATTACGCCCAACGTTGAGTACGGCTATCACTTTAAAACTGTTGCCGATACTGAAGCATTAATTCCCAATAGCAATTAAATTTAAAGTAAATTGTTTTTCTATTATAATTTCTTTTTGTAAAAAATAATGATCGTGTTTTCTATAGAAAGAATTAATTACTATTTGATTACTAGCGTAGAAATCCTATAAGTTCCCTAATTAATTCATAGTACACTAATCATTTAATGCCACCGCAATCATGATACCCAAATTTAATCCCCATTAGAGTGTTTTGAGACCTTAGAAGTTATACGATAATTAAAAAAAAATTAAATGGTTCTTCGTTAAAAACGATTAATATTAAAAATAAGCAAATTTTTAAATATTTTTCTCTGAATTGGCTAGTAATATGATAATTCAAGGAAACATTTAATACAAAAAAAAGTACATTATAATAACAGGTAAGAAACTAAATATAGAAATTAAAACTTTTAATATTTAGTTTTTAATTTTAATTTTCCATTTTTCAATTTTTCAGTTTTTCAGTTTTCAATTTTCATTTTTCATTTTCCATTTTTCATATTTCATTTTTCATTTTCCATTTTACATTTTCCATTTTTCATTATTCCATTTTCATTCCAATTTTTCAATTTTCATTTTTCATTTTTCTTTCATCATTTTTAATTTTTTACTTTTCACCTTTAATTTTTTTTCGTTTTTAATTTTTAATATTTCATTTCTCATTTTTAATTTTTTATTTTTCATTTTTCATTCTTTATTCATTTTTCATTTTAAATTTTCATATTTCATATTTCATTTTTCATTTTTCTTTTCTCACTTTCGCTTTTCACCTTTAATTTTTTTTTTCGTTTTTAATTTAACTTTTCATTTTTCATTCCTTATTCATTTTTCATTTTAAATTTTCATTTTTCATATTTCATTTTTCATTTTTCTTTTCTCACTTTTAATTTTTCGCTTTTCACCTTTAATTTTTTTTTTCGTTTTTAATTTCTAATTTTTTATTATTTGTTATTCGTTATTCATTTTTGATTTTATATTATTCATTTTTTATTTTTCAATTTTCATTATTCATCTTAATTTTTCATTTTTCTTTTCTCATTTTTAATTTTTCATTTTTCACCTTTCATTTTTTTTTCGTTTTTAATTTTTCATTATTCGTTATTCGGTTTTCATTTTTCATTTTTCAATTTTCATTTTCCATTTTACATTTTCCATTTCCCATTTTTCATTTTTAACTTTTCCATTTCCATTTTCATTTTAATTTTTCAATTTTCATTTTTCATTTTTCTTTTATCATTTTTAATTTTTACTTTTCACCTTTAATTTTCTTTCGTTTTTAATTTTTAATTTTTTAATTTTTTATTTTTCATTTTTAATTTTTCATTTTTCATTCATTATTCATTTTTCATTTTTCATTTTTCATTTTAATTTTTCATTTTTCATTTTTCATTTTTCTTTTCTCACTTTTAATTTTTCACTTTTCACCTTAAAATTTTTTTTTGTTTTTAATTTTTAATTTTTTGTTATTCGTTATTTATTTTTGATTTTATATTTTTAATTTTTTATTTTTCAATTTTCATTGTTCATTCATTTTTATTTTAATTTTTAATTTTTATTTTCTCATTTATAATTGTTCACTTTTCTCATTTCATTTTTTTCGTTTTTAATTTTCAATTTTTCATTATTCGTTATTTGTTTTTCATTTTTTATTATTCGTTATTCGTTTTTAATTTTTCAATTTTCATTTTCCATTTTTCTTTTTATATTTTTAATTTTACTTTTTGATTTTCACTTTTCATTTTAGACTTTTCATTTTTCATTCGTCATTTTTCATATATTAATTTTTCATTTTTCATTTTAATTTTTCAATTTTTCATTTTTTAATTCCATTTTTCATTTTCCATTTTACATTTTCCACCTTTCATTTTTCATATTTCGTTTTTAATTTTTCACTTTTCATTTTTCGCTTTAGATTTTTCATATGTCATTTTTTAATTTTTTAATTTTACAATTTTTCATTTTTCATTCCATTACCCATTTTTCATTTTTGTTTTTTCATTTTTCATTTCTCAATTTTAATTTTTCATATTCCATTTTCCATTTTTCAATTTTTATTTTTCATTTTTTATTTTTCAATTTTCAGTTATCATTTTCCATTTTCCATTTTTCCATTTTTCATATTTCATTTTTCCTTTTTCATTAGGGATTAACTTTTTTCTTTCATATTGGCGATTTTTTTATTATATCGTGGTAACGATAAAAAAATATGTGGCAATACTATTAACATTGCTCCTGGTAGCTGTGTTTGTTGGTATGATTGCATCATTTTTGTGGCTTTTTTTGAACCGTGAATGTTGTTATACAATTATTATGTTCAACCACTAAAATATTACAACAAACACACCGGGTTTTATGTTTTTTTAAAGGTATCTACATATTTTTGCTCGTATTTAAGCACAGTGATGCCCGATTTGCCCCCATTTTAAATAACAACCTGGTGGGAATAATGTCAAATGATATTTCGTAATTTTACACAGTTAAATGTTTTCTTTTTTTTTGTGAATGAGCGTGATTTCAATAAACAGACGGACAGACGGACATCGCTATATCGCTATAAACCCTACATCTCAATTAATAGTCATAGGCCCCATTTGAAGCTGATTCCCGATTTTCACTTAATTCTATCAAAAAACAAACATTGCACACAGTATTCTAAAATTTGGTTTGTATATATATATGCAATAAATAAATGGCCATTTTTTAACCCAGTCTCCATATAAGTATAGCAGCCGATATGAACTTTTTCGTATACGAGGACAAAAAAATTAATAACAATGCCACTCATATTTAGTTTATGCTTATTTTCTATATCTAATTAATTGGGCCTAAGAGATACGGTTTCTAAACGCATAGTATAAGGTATCGTATAGTTGGAAAAGTTACTTTCTAAATGAATGGTACTTTTTATAAAAACGTACTTTCTTAGGAAAAGTATTACTTTTAAAGAAAACTTACTTTTTTCAGAAAAGTTATATAATTTAGTAAGGGTACTTTTTTTTATAATAGTTGCTTTTTTAGGAAGAGGTACATTTTTGGAAAATATACATTTTTTAAGATAAGAGAAATTTTAAGAAAATATGTCTTTTTACTTTTTTAAGAGAAGGTACCTTTTTTAGTTAAAGGAAGTTTTTTAAGAAAAGTTAGTGTTTTTTGAAAAGGTACTTTTTAAGAAAATTTTAAGGAAAGCCAAATTTTTAAGAAATGGTATTTTTTAAACAAAATTAATTTTTTTTAGTAAATTTAACTTTTGTAAGCAAATGTAATTTTATAAGAAAATGCACTATTTCAGAAAAGCTACGTTCTTAATAAATTGTACTTTTAAGAAAAGCCACTTTTTAAGGAACTTTGCTCTTTGGGAAAAGGTTCTTGTTTAAGAAAAGGTAATTTTTTAAAAACTTAATTTTTTTAAGAAAAGATACGTTTTTAAGAAAGGATACTTTTTTAAGAAAAGTTACTTCTTTAAGAAAAGTTACTTTTTTTTAAGAAAATGTGCTTTTTAAGAAAAGGTGCTTTTTAAAAAGGGTACTTTTTAAGAAAATCTGATTTTTTAAGAAAAGGTACTTTTTCGGCAGATTTGCATGAAAAGTAACTTTTTTGGAAAAAGTTTTTTTTTTAGAAAAAGATCTTTTGAAAAAATTAAATTTTTTTGAAAAATGGTTCATTTGGAAAATATTTTTTTTTAGAAAAATTAATTTGTTTAAAAGAGTCGTGTGTTCGTGTATAACATCTTAGCTGTAATCAAACGGCATTCCAGAATTGGTAAAGCGATGAGTCTGTATAGAGTGTTGCTATAGTATCACCAACATCACCACAAACTAATAATAACCTGTACTAGACATACAGCCAGTATAGCAAAACTTGGTTAGCTGCAATCTGAATTATATTCATTTGAATTATATTCTTCAACATGAAAGCAAGTGAAATCTTAGTGTTGGTAGTGCTGAGTGGTTTATTTAAAATTGTCGAAGTGAAATGCGATGCTGAGTATTGGAAGGACATTTGGAACAATATAAATAAAGAAAATTCCGAAGGCATAGAAAAGAGTAAGCTCTTTGCCAAACTCTTAAAAGATGAACAAAAAGCAATTGCAGAAGTGCAGACAACAATTAGACGATATTTAAGGATGAAAAATGCAGAAGTTTTAGCCAATGCACTAAGTGTTAATGAATGGTCGGGAACTTCAACTAAACTCGAAGACATAAGTAAAAATATGAGTAGAGATTATGATGTGCAGTTAATTGAAGATATTTTATATGATGCTATTAATGATATATTCAACTCGCAAAGCGCCTCCCTACTAATTGATTCTATATGGCATCTTTACATAGATGGTGACCTTACAAGTTTTGAACTTATGATACGCGCTCAAATAAAACTGCTGAAATTCTCCAATGAAAAATCTCAATATGACGATATGGAATTTTTACGTAAATATGCATTTACGTTACATAAGATCAAGAAGGATTATTTATATAGTTCTGTTAAAGGCTACTTGAAGTCGGCTTTGGATAATGTAGTGGCCAAATTACCCAACAACTTGCAGTATTTATTCTTTAATCCATATTTCTGTCTTATGAATGCCAACTATTCGGAATATGTGTATACGGCTGTAGAAGGAAAAGTCGATGTAGCTAGTCGCTATATTTGGGCTTGGTTTGAAAAACTCAAAATCGATGATACTGGCTATGTTAAGGCTGACGTATTTGCGTCGAATTCCGACAATAGTACACATTTTAAAGTGACGCTGAAAGGTTTAAGATCGTGTTGCTTTTTTTCAGGATGACTATATTATGTGTTCCACAGAAGCTAGATATGATAATCAAAAGCGTTTGGTGGCTGGTTATAAGGGATCCAATTACTATACTCATAATGACCAATGCGTATGGTATTTGGGAAAGTGTGATCGAACAAACTTAATATAATTAATTAAATATTAATTAAAAATAAATATAAAAATTTTTTGTTATAAACGAAAACAAAATAAATTCTATATTTCTTCTTAAAATAGGCGGAAAGATCCACTAAGAACGGATTTTCAAAAATTCGTACACTAACGGGGTAAAAGCGGACAAAGAGGCGGAAAATGGTAACAAATTATTCAAGGAATATGGAGTATAGTGTGTAGAATCCATCCGAGAAACAAATGTGGGCTCAGAACTAATTTTTTTTTCGCAATTCGGCCTTTTAAGGGGAAAAGCGTCCAAAAAGGGTAAAAATTGTACCTTTTTATATCTTCTTCACATATTAATCTATATATATGAACTTTGTTATACTGTCTCCACCGAATACGTAGGTATCAGTAAATAATGATTTTATTGTTAATAACGTCTAGGGGAGGAAAAACGACCAAAAAGGGGAAAAATTTTATATTTGGTGTCTACTAAACAAACGAATGTAGGAATATGAAATATAATATGTTGATTCCAATAGAGATAGAAACATCAGATAGGAGGAAAATTTTTGGAAATTTTGTTGTTATATTTGCGACCTGTAGTTTGATTAAAAAGTTTACATGGACACACAGACGGACGGACGGACGGACGGACATCGTTAAATCGAATCAGATAGTGATTCTGATTCGATCGGTATAATTAAAGTGGGTCTTGGTCAAATATTTTTGGTAGTTACAAACAGCAGCACAAAGTCATTATACCCAAACCACATGGTGGTATAGGGTATAAAAAGTGGTACTTAAATTCTAAATTTGCCAATTTTGTTTTTAATAATTTGGCGCTTAGTAATAAAACTAAGTATTTTTTTTGCGAAATCACTATTTGGTGTGTTCTATATTGGAAGATAACACATTTGTATCAAAAAATACAATTAAAAACAAGTAAGAAAATTATAGTCGGTCTATACCGACTATACGATACCCTATACCATGGTTTATTGACCCTATCTCCTCGGTCCAACTAATTGGATAAAGAAAATAAGCATAAAGCAAATTTGAGTGGCATTGTTATTAATTTTTTTGGCTGCAGATATGAAAAAGTTCATATCGCGTGCTATATATATATGGGGACTAGGTCCAAAAATGTACCGATCCCGACCATATCTGGTAAACTCACTTATATTTTGAAAAAATATAAACATACCAAATTTGAGAAAAATCAGTGCAATATTTTTGTTTTTTGATAGATTTAAGTGAAAATCGGGAAGCAGCTTTATATGGGGGCTATGACAAAAAATTGCCGTATGGGGTTTATTTTTGGACAACTTATAAATGGATGTAATAGACACACACAAACCCAATTTGACCGAGAGCTATATGATAATTTGGATCTTATTCATAGGGGTCATTTGTATGGGAACTAGGTCTCAACATGGACCGATTTTCACCAATTTCAATGGCTTTCATTCTATGGCTGATAAAAGCTTATATGCAAAATTTCTTTAAAATATATGCATATTTGCGACCTGTAGTTTGATTAAAAAGTTTACGTGGACACACAGACGGACGGACGGACAGACGGACATCACTAAATCGACTCAGAAAGTGATTCTGAGACGATCGGTATAATAAAAGATGGGTCTAGGTCAAATATTTGTAGTTGTTACAAACAACAGCTCAAAGTCATTATACCCAAACCACATATAAAATTCATTTTCTGTTTGTTTGTTTGTTTGTTTGTTTGTTTGTTTGACCGCTATACAAATTTTTATTTTTCAACAGATTTTCCTGAAATTTTGTACACACGATCTCCATACCCCAGGAAAGGTCGCCATATACTTCTTACCGGCCACGCCTACTTTTACGCCCACTTTTTATGTAAAATTATTCATATTTGTTCACTATACAAATTTTTATTTGTTAACAGATTTCTCTGAAATTCGGTACACACGAACCCTGTACTCCATATAAGGTCGCCATAGACTTTTTATCGACCATGCCTACTTTTACGCCCACTTTTTATATACAATTCATTTTCTGCTTTTTGGTATATTTGTTCGGTATACAAATTTTTATTTTTCAACGCATTTCTCTGATCTTTGTACCTCAGGCCAGGTCACCGGGTGATTCTTGCGGCCACACCTACTGTTACGCTCACTTTTTGTATACAATTCGTTTTCTGTTTTTTGGTATATTTGTTTGCTATACAAATTTTTGTTTTTCAACGGAATTCTCTGAAATTTGGTACACACGACCTCTGTACTCCACCTAAGGTCGCCATATGCTTCGTACCGGCCACGCCTACTTTAACGCCCACTTTTTGTATACAATTCATTTTGTTTTTTGGCATATTTGTTCGCTATACAAATTTTTATTTTTCAACCGATTTCTCTGAAATTTGGTACACACGATCTCTCTCCTCCAGGGAAAGTCGACATATTCTTCGTACCGGTCACGCCTACTATTACGCCCACTTTTTGTATACAATTCATATTTTTTTGGTACATTTGTTCGCTACGCAATTTTTTTTAACGGATTTCGCTGAAATTTGCTACACACGATCTCTGTACTCCAGAGAGGTCGCCATATGATTCTTGCCGGTCACGCCTACTTCTACGCCCGCTTTTTATACAAAATTAATTTTCTGTTTTTTGTATATTTGTTCACTATAGAAATTTTTATTTTTCAAGGGATGTCTAAAATTTGGTCACACGATCTCTATACTACAGGGAAGGTCACCATATGCTTTTTTAAAAGCCACGCCTACTTTGCGCCAACTTCTATGTATATAAAACTTATTTTTTCCTTTTATTTGTTTCTTTATTTGGTCGCTATATGATTTTTACCGACCACGCCTACTTTTACGCCCAATTTTCTTATAAAATTCATATTTTGTTGTGTGGTATATTTCTTCCCTATACAAATTTTTACTTTTCAATGAATTTCTCTGAAATTTGGGTTACACGGAAATAACTACACGGTGAACAAATTCCCCAAACTTAAAAAAAGGTACCCAAAAGAAATGAACAAATTCCCCATTTATTTTTAATCGAAAAAAAAAAATGGACTTACTACCCAAATTCATTCTTAGATTTTTACATATTTTTATATAATGAATTTTGTTAAATATTTATTTTAGTAAACACTTGCATACTGCTCTCAATATATGTCCAACAATAAATGCATTTAAAATGAGTATTCTTTTCAAAATAAGTTGGCAACAGCTGCGCGGCAGCACAGGTGTGGTTGCCAAACGCGCGGAAGCGGCGCGCGGCGTGCGACCGCGCACTCGGACGCGACGGGTGCGGACGCGACGCGCTCTCGGAACACAGCTCAGCTAAAATATCGCAATGCTCTAAAAAATATGTTTTAGGAATTAAAATAAGTTAACGAGAACTAAGCGGCAGCACGAGTAGTAGCTGCGAGGAAGCGGGGCGAGGCACGCGGACGCGGACGCGACGGATGCGGACGCGATGCGCTCGCGGAACACAGCCTACCAAAAATATTGCAATGACCTGAAAAATATATTTTGGCGATTAAAATAAGTTGACAACAACTGCGCGGCAGCACGGGTCTGGCTGCCAAACGCGCGAAAGCGGACGCGACTCGCTCGCGGAACACAGCTTAGTGAAATGTCGTATGATAAATTTTATCTACGTATGTGAAATAATTAGCTGTTGATCAAAATAGGCCACACATATACTATAAGCAGTTGCTTAAAGAAACCTTGCGACACAATATTAAACGTCGCATTAGTCTTTCATTTCTGAAACTTGAATTTGACGTCTCTGCTCAATGACGATCACTTATTGAATGAATTAATTCAATTTTTAAAAGTCTTGATTCCTTTAATTTGCGGCCCATTCCGTTATATTTGATGTTTATAAATAAACTGAAAAAAAATACTTAAAGCGGTTTCGCACCTTATTTTTGAAGCATTTTTGCTGCAGCATCTTATAAAAAACCTCTAAATTAAAAAACCAAAAACTTTTTAATTGAAATAAAAAATGAATTTACTGCCCATACAAATTTTTGGGGAGAAAGTTCATTTTATTGGGGAATTTGTTAATTGGGGACTAAGTACTCAGCGCCTGGTAAGCATAGTGAACCATTTTTCAAGTCAAAGGCCTTTTCATCCCGGGCAAGACCGGGTAAAAACAGCTAGTAAAAAATAAATAAATGAAAAAGAAAGATTTTTTTAGGGATGACAAAACAGTGGAAGCTTTTAAACTTCTCTACCAGAGTTGATTAAAATAATAAAAATAGAAGAACGAGTGAAAGAAATTATTAAAAAAATCTTTTGACCGTCGTCAAAAATATATTTTGTTAAAAGTTTTCATCGTATTGTCACTCAACCCAATATTTTTTTTTATTGTTTTTAAATATTATTATGGCTTAAATAATTGATATGATAATTACGCTAACAACGTAGCGGGTATACGGCTAGTATATATATATATATATATATATATATATATATATATATATGTAATGTATGAATATTTAAATAAATTAATTCATTTATGAACTTTTAAATTTTAAACAAAATTCATTAAATATCATTATAAATATTTGTTGAATACACAGCAGATATGTAAATGGGTTTTTAATAAACAATTTTATAAAAGCCTAAAGTTATGCTAATCAATTTAAGCTAATTCATAGCTTAACACAGGGCTTTTGATATACAATTTTTGCAAACACATTAACAAATTTAATAAACACACACACAGCATTGTATTGTTTTATGTGTTTATGCATTAGTAGCAACTTTAAATTATTATTACTCCAAAAAAAAAATGGACATCTGTAAAGAAATACCTTTCAAATAGTATATTTTATTTATTTATTTATTTCGGTTTTTTTTTTATTTATTTATTTTATTTATTAAATGCGATTTTCCATTACAACAAGACACAGTATCTTATAAATTACAGTAATGGAATCAGATAAGTTATTCACTATATATTTAATATCCGTAACTCTTAATCTAAATTTAAAATATTATAAATTACAATTAAAAAACATTAAAAAAAATCAAATAAAATCAATTAAAATTGGCGCTGCTTGTATTTTGCATGACACTAGGAAGCTGACTCCAGAGAAGAATAGTTAGATTAAAAAATTGACATTCAGAGGCATGGTCAATTTAAATTATTCGATTACCTCTGGAAGATCTTTCGAACTTTAATCGTTCAAAAAGATATTTTGGAGCCTTCGTTATAATAATTTTATGTAGAAATATAATGTTCTTGAATTTAGTATAGTTGTCAAAAGACATGTGTAAGACATGACACGAGTATTGGGATACATGATCAAATTTTCTTAATCCAAAGATATAGCGAATAATGTTGTTGAAAGTTGCAGTAAGTTTTCTGTTATCCCTAGAGTTGCAACCTGCGAAAACCTCAGATGCATATAGTAATGTTGGTAAAGATACGTTTTAGCAAGTAGCAATCTTATTTTCAGTGGAGTAAAGTGCTGTGTTAACCACGTGCTACAAGACTAAAAATCTTATTATTATCGCACAGAATCATTACATTGTACAAAGAGAAAAAAACTAAATAAGACCCAATAGATTATAGCTTTTCATATTTATTTTTCTACCCTATACCACTATTTAGTATAATGAGTTTGAGCTGATGTTTGCAACTAATAAATCTACCTTTTGTTATACCTATTGACTCAGAATCACTCTATCCCTCTATCTGTCTTTCTAACTACTTACTCATGTGAATCATGGAATCACGCTACAGATCGCAACTATAAAAATCATTTTGATGTAATGTCAATGGTGCATGGTAGAGAAGAAGAGAGCATATATTTCAAATATTTATAACTACACTGTATTATTAATTGGACCGGTTTCTGGCATTTCAGCCTTCATCAGCGACTTATTGAAGATTGTGATAATTGTTATGTTATAATTGAATAGATTGTTTCTATATGAAAATTTCCTACTTAGGGCGGCCGTGAGGTTTGAACCATGAACCTTTACATACACTCGTACTTGCACTTTTTGGTCAGCGCTTTGGACACTATGTTTCAAAATTTTACTATTTAACAAAAGATATTTTTTAAGAAGAGCTATCTTTTTCGGAAGAGGCATTTTTTAAGAGAGACACTTTTTTAAGAAAAAGTTCTTTATTAAGAAAAGATATTTTCTTAGGAAAAGGTAATTTTTTAAGAAAAGTTCTTTTTAAGAAGACACTTTTTTTAAAGAATTTAATTTCCTAAAAAAATTTACTTTCTTAAGAAAATTTACTTTTTTAAGAAAAAATATTATTTTTTAAAATTTACTTAAAAAATTTACTTTTAAGAAAAAATATTATTTATTCTTAAAAATAAAAAAATATTATTTTTTCTTAAAAAACTAAATTTATTTAAGAAAATTTACTTTTTTTAAGGAAAGGTACTTAACAAGAATTATTTTAATTTTCTGATCAAGTTGTATTTAAAAATTAGTCAATTATATTGCTTAAACACAACCACGTTCATTTGTTTCAGTTTGATTAACATGAATAACGAAAAAATAAAAGTAAGTGCTAAATTTATTAAATATTTTACAAAAACCAAAGAATCTAGTGTCTGCCAATAACCTATTTTCAATATTACGAGAGACGATCAGGTGAATTTGGCTATCGCACAGTGGGTTTAATGAGAAATAATTGAGGGAAGCTGTATTAAAAAAAAAAGATAAATATTTTTTTTTACAATTATTTTTATAGCAATGAATAAAACAAATAAAACATTTGGGGGAAAAAATAGTTTTTAAAAATGTTTTTAAACCCGTGAAGCGCTTTTTTTGTTTTTCAGAAAAAATTAACTTGGTTCACAATTTTTGATGTATTTTTTCTCAAGAGATAAATTAATGAATCAGATTACAAACTATAGTGTTGTTAATGCTCTATTAAAAAAAATAAATAAGCAAATAAACATGTTTTTATACTGTACTAAATTTAATATCAAGTAATTGAATCTTTATTTATTTATTTATTTTTGTAACAATTATGCTCCATATCAACAAAATTTTCAATCTTGTAATCACCATTACATCATATTTCACACGTATCATAGTCATCATCACTTTCGTAGTCATCATCTTCATATTCATCATCATTAACCTCTTCTTCACCTGTTATGTTTTGCATAATAATTAAATCTAGTGCCATCTGTGGTATATGATGATTTTTTTTCTTATACATTTTTCTTTTGGAGGTAAGTAATGGATTTGGGACTAATTAGGAACCTATTAAATATGTCTTCATTCGATTTCTCCCGACTGTATGTACGCGCACAGTGTTCTCCATAATTTGTTTCGAGCTTCTTGAGCTTCGTCAGATAGTTGGCCAATTGGCAGTAATGCATGTAAACTATTTCTAAACCGTGAATAAAGCATTTATATAATGTCGGAGACATATAAAACCACGAATAGAGTTTAGAGAAATATCTGGCCGTTTTTTGGGTATAGCTTCCAGACTTTTCCACTTGATTCTCAGGTCCACTGGATACAACAATAAGTATCGCATGCAATCGTTCACTTTAAGTATGCTGAATTAAAAAAAATTTTATTCCACGATTTGTAAAATTGAGATTGTTTTCTTCAATTTGTAGAATAAAGTGAAAGTAGTGATTTTTATAAAATATAATGCACTGGTATTTAGATCATGAATTTTTCGCAAACCGGAAACTTTTATTGCAATTTAAAGGGTGTTCTACAATTTGTCTTATCATTGTACTTTTTCACTTTAGTCGCACTCTAATATACATGATCATTGAAACAGTATATCACTAGGTTACATATTTACAACACCAATAACAAAAATTACAGTAACGAAAAGAAAGACAAAACCAAAAAAAACAAAACAATGAACAAGCATATGAAGCATATTTTGATTTGCACCTGGAGATTTTTAAAGAAAGTTTAATATTTTGAGAAACTGCAAAGATACGCAAAACGTTCTCTTAATGAATGCACAAGCTGAAAACCCATAGTAACTTAGTAAGGAAACAGTTTTATCCAATCTCACCTAATAACACTTGAAAGTCTATATTTATTTAAACAAGCAGATTCCAGCGCTCGAAATTCGAGTGCAATTTCTAGGCAGCTTTCAACTTAACCAATTCACAAACCAACACTTTTTTGGTTTATTATTATTGTGAATAAAGATGACAAACTCATTAACAAACACATTAATAAATTTAATAAACACACACATAGCATAGCATAAGGGAAAAAATTTAAAAATCTGTAAATTAGGGGAACAGCTAAAAAGAAATACCTTTCAAATAATATACGCTTGGTCAAAAGTGGGATACATCGGTAGAACCAAAAATTGGTAATAAGAAATCGCCTAGTCTATTAATATTATAGATACCATTTGAAATACCCATTTTTTGGGATAATATTAAAAAAAAATGTTAAAGACATTTCTAAAACATTTTTCAAAAAAAAAACAAGTAAGAAAATTATAGTCGGTCTAGCCCGACTATACGATACCCTATACCATGGTTAAGTTACCCTATCTCTTCGGTCCAGCTAATTGGATATAGCAAATAAGCATAAATCAAATTTGAGTGGCATTTTTATTAATATTTTTCGGTGCAGATATGAAAAAGTTCATATCGGATACTATATTTATAAGGGGACTAGGTCGAAAAATGGACCGATCGTGACCATATTTGGTAAAGTCACTTATACTTTGAAAAAATATACACAAACCAAATTTGAGAAAAATCTGTGCAATATTTTTGTTTTTTAATAGATTTAAGTGAAGATCGGGAAGCAGCTCTGTATGGAGCCTATGACTAAGAATTTTCCTATAGGGAGTATTTTTGAACTACTGATTAATAGATGTAATAAACACATACAAACCCAATTTGACTGAGATCTATATGATAATTTGGAACTTATGGCAATTTATGTCGATTTCATAGGAGTCATTTGTATGGGGGCTAGGTCTGAACACGGACCGATTCTCACCAATTTCAACAGCGTTCATCCCATGGCCGATGGAAGCTTATACACCAAATTTCATCAAAATATATTCATATCTGCGACCTGTAGTTTGATTACAGGCGGACGGACGGACGGACGGACATTGCTATTTCGATTCAAAAAGTGATTCTGAGTCGATCGGTATAATTAAAGATGGGTCTAGGACGAATATTTTTGGTTGTTACAAACAGCAGCACAAAGTCATTATACCCAAACCACATAGTGGTATAGGGTATAATTTTCAAGAAGATAGTCCAATATCTGGAGTTGAGGTTTCCCTTTAAAAAAAAGTTTTGATTTTAGAACAAACAACCAAGAAGATATACTTGAATTTCACATTTTTTTACTTTTTACCACTTTGCAATTAATAAGCGAAAATTTTTGAATTTGGGAGAGTATAACAAAAAACGTAAACAACGTGGAAATATTTTTTGACAGCAGTTAATGGGGAATTTTTGTCTGCTTTAACCCGCTACCAAAACTTTTTACAATATATTAATTTCAAATTTTGAATTAATCCTCACTTTTGACACATTTCAACCCAATGTGTATATTGGATATATTTTTATGGGCAACAAAATAGCAATCATATTGAAAAGAGATCAGTAAAAGTGCAATAAAACAATCCAATGCAGGTTTGAAAACATACAAAGTCTAAAAAGCGCCACACAGCACGGAAAATTATATCATGTAGGTATCATAAAAAAAATTCTCCTGCTGCGTAACGGATGAAGAAACGTATGTACTGACAGCTCCCTAAAGCAGACGAAAAATCAAAAAAAAAAATCGGGCTACTTAAATACCGAAACTTATATTAAGAAGTGATTGCAAAGAAGGTCCCAAAGCGTGGAAGATTTTAAATGGATATCGACTAGCTGTTCCAAAAAAGTGACAGACACCACTATAGAAACTCTTATGGAAGGGTTTTCATAATTAGTGATAAGATACATGAAAGTTACATTATTTTACTAACTTTAATATAATTTCAATTAAATAAAAAATCAAAACCTGAGGTTCAAAGGCTTACCTCTCACAATATTTTATATATGTTAATATTTTATCAATCTCATTAAGTTGTTAATATCATGAACGCTATTGAAATTGGTGAAAATAAGTGCTTATTCAGACCTACACGATTTCTTTGTATTACATCCATTAATTAGTATCACAAAAATCAAGCCTGTAGGACCATTTTTGGTCATAGTCCCCAAATAAGATTGGCTGTCGACCTTCAGTTAAATCTATCAACAACAAGTAAAAGTGTTAAATTCGGCGAATCTTTGATACCCTCCACATCGGTTTGAGTACTGTTAATAAATGTAAACAAAATATTTGGAAAAGTAAACAATTTGTTAAACTTAATACCAAATTATTTCAGCAAATGCTTTGGTTTGATCTGGATTTGGTATATAGAGCTCTATCTTATTAGTAATTCGCGCTCCAGCGAGGAAGGATCGTTTTCGCATTTTCTATTATTTCGAATAAAAGAAAACACGTTTCGGTGTTTGCTTTTTGGTCATCGTGGTTCCTGATCGGCATGCATTTAGGTTATTTACCTATATGCATGCGTTTCCGGTTATATGACATAATTAGTTAATTAATTTAGTTTAAGTTTTTGCAAATTACATAGCTCGCCCCAACCTCCATTGCGAAGGTGTAGGGTGGCTATACATACGCATTAAATCGTGCTAATTGGAGATGGGTGTATAGTTTCTTTTAACTGGCCAAAAAATTCTTCATTGCGGCCGTATAGGTCGGATCGAGTAACAAAATAATAACCAAAAAAAGCTCTCTCAATTTTTTTTTGTTAAAATATTGGAAAATGAATTTTTGTTTCACATACTAAAAGGGAGTTTTCGCTATTTACACAATACAAAACAAAATCTAACCCAGTGATGCCAACTTTTGATTTTGAATTAAATTATGTTAATAAAATAAATTTTCATTTATTGACTGCAAATACTATAACCTGGGAATTATTATCGAACTTCAATGTTTTGGGTTTTACCTTGCCTGCCACGAAGTCAAATTTTGAAATCATCATGAACACTGGTTCAAATTAGGGATGCCAAACGCAAAAAACAAAATGTCCCAAAAATTTTGAATAAAATAATTTGTTATCTTTATTTTCTTAAAACCTTCAAATTTTCATCCAAAAAAAAATTTTTTTTTTATGTTCGCAATTCCTAAATATCATTTGAGGTTTTCTAAACTTCATTGAATTCAAATTAATATTTTTTTTTCCTGAAATGCTATTAATGTCTCCTCAATCGCAATTTTTTTTTTTTTTAATACAGTTGATTTTTTAAATATAAATATATTTGGTGTTTTCTGAATTTTAATTTGTATTTAATGAATAAAATTCATATTTTAAAAATTCATTTGATGTCTTCTAAATGCCAAGTTATTATTTCCGACGTTTTAATACGATTTTCTGAAATTCAATTGATATTTTCTAATGTATAATTGGAAATCTGAATTCCAATTTTTAGAATTGATATTTTCTTAAATTTGAATGGAAAATTTAAAAGGTGCAATTTTGTATTTATGTCAATAGTAATGCTTTAGTAATTATAAAAAAATTTTAAAAATTATATGTAATAATAAATAAATAATAATTTTATATAACTATGTAGAACTGTTTTGAAAAAAAAAAAAAAACTCATTGGTGAACTCGGTAACTCTATTTTGTAACACAACACTAATAGAAAACCGTATCAAATAAAAGACCAGCCTTGTATACTCTTAACATTGTTGTGTTTCATATCTAATTGAAAATGTTGACATTCATATTAAAATAGAAATAATGATTGCAAAGCTAATTAAAACAAAAATTGTGGCGCCATCTACCGCGACATGGCAACACAGAGCGAAATGAAGTTTGATATCTAATTGAAAATGTTGACATTCATGTTAAAATAGAAATAATGATTGCAACGCTAATTAGAACAAAAATTGCGGTGCCATCTAATGTGGCATAGTAACACTGTGCAATATGAAGTTACACTCTGTTTGTTAATACAAAAGAAATGTATTTTGCCTCAAACAAAGTACATACTGGAGAATTTTATATAAATAAAATAACATACCGATTTATTTCTAACATGCGGTTATTATGAATATACATGTATGGAATATATATATACTTTATTTTGTTATTTAATATATATATATGTATGTACATATATGTAATTATTACATACAAAAAATACAACATAAAAAGTTTTTTTTCGTGATTTTCTTTAAATAAATTAATACATAAAATTTTGTTGGTAAATTTACATTGTTGTTTTTTTTTTATTAACAACTAGGTAGCTTAACATTTTTTACTTTAGATGTTGGTGAATTTTTACTCCCTTTACATTAACTCATGGTGCCTGCTTGTCGAAAAAAATTTGGATGGATTTTTAACCCCTCTCCCGTGATCCAATCGATCTGAAACTTTGCAGGCAGGGTCGTGGCGATGACAAAAATGATCTAACAAATTTTTGTAGTGACGCCAAAACAATGGAAACTTTAAAATTTTTCTACCACAGTTTAAAAAAAAATTGCAAAGGGTTAGTTTTTATAATACTGTTATCACAACGACCACAAAAACAACAAGTCCAGCTATGACAACAATACAACATTTAGAATAACAACAAGAACAATATAGAAACATCATATTTTTAATTTTTTTTTTTACTTTTTCAGAGATTTCCCTGGACCTTTTCCACCGATTTCAATGATTTTTGAAACAGAAAACTTCCCATGATCTTGGTGAATCATTCTCACTAATAACGATCGCTCTAGCTATCCTATTGAGGCCGTGATCATAACAAGAACAACATAGAAAATAATATTTTTTCAAGACTTTTTTTAGTTCTTCATTCAGATCTCGGGCCGTATTCAACCGATTTGGACGATTTTAAGCAGCAAACTTCCAGAAAAATCAATGAATCATTTTCTATAGTAACATGCACCCTAGCTGCCCTATTGAAGTTGTCATCGTGATTTGAACAGACGGACAGACGGACATCGCTTTATAAACTCCGCTTGTTATAAGGATCACAAATATATATTTTATGGGGTCCACAATTTTTATTCTAATTATTACAAATGGAATGACAAACTTATATATACCCTCTGCACACTGTGGTGGAGGGTATAAATAAAGTATTTTTTAGACTTCGTTTACATTTGTTTCTTATATCTTTTTGAGAAGAGAAAGCGATTATACTAACTTTTCAAGATCTGCAGGCGAAAAAAAATATAAAAATTCCACTTAGATTTGGTTTATGCTTATTTTCTATACCCAATTGGTTGGACCTAAGACCAATTTTCTAAATTTTCGAAATTGGTGTATGGTATCGTATAGTCGGTCTAGAGCGACTATTGTTTTCTTACTTGAAATCGTACGTAGTCTGTTAGCTTAACAAATAAATGATGGGTGCCACAATATGCACGACTACAAATAATTATTGTTTTTGATAAGAGTCTATTTATAATACATGGAGAACCAGAATTATACTTTACTGATAACAAATAGTAAACATAATTATAGCTGATCTTCATATACGTTATTGATTATTACAAATGTATAAATTTTTTTGGAGAAATTGATTTTTTGTCGCTTCCAGCGAATGTCGAGTAAATAAGTTGTTATACGTACGTCTCTGCTAAGAACATTTGGTAACCTGGTAACAACTGAGGCACATGTTTATATGTTTATATGAAATATCTGAAAAACAATCATTCTGGTATAGAAGTTTATAACTTGTGTTTTAATAAATTTTTTTAGTTTTCATACCCTCCACTTCGCTTTATAGAGGGTATTTATCACTTTTTCATTCCGTTTGTAACGGATCAGAAAATAAATTTAGGACCCCCGAAAGTATATTTAATGCATCCCTGTAATAATCCAAGTCGATATAGCGATATAAATCTGTCCATCTGTCCGTCTGTCTGTCTGTTGAAATCACGTTTACTCACAAAATATACCAACTACCTATATAAAATTAGAATAATATTGTTTGTCATAATATCGAACAGGCTGGTATTTAAAATGGAGTATATTGGGCACCACTGTGTCGAGATGGAGTAAAATATGGAGACACCTCTAAAAACTGCTAAAAATTCCGTGTGTTTTTTGTGATAATTTAGTTTATAAAATTCTTTACTTTTTAATTTTCTGTTTACATTTATTATGATTAACTATTGTTATTAGTCCAGATATTAATGTAAATGTAAAACCCAGGTGGATGATATCTAAGATTTTGGATAGTCGAATTTAATGATCTTGCTTGTTTCAAATTTTGTCCTCTCTTTTAGTGAATATGTACACCAGGGTGGCCCTTAATAAAAAAAGGGTTCAAACTCTCGGTCTCGCCGCCTAGAAATTTGCGAATATTAAAAAAACTGAGAAATACAGAGTTTTGGGTCAATCAAAAAAAATTTGAGGTACCTCATATTTTACGAAAATTTCGTTCTACTGTTTAGTTTTCTTGACATCTTGGTATACGGTTCGATTTAATAACTAAACTGTCTCTTTAAAAAATTACATAACTTTAAAATCGAATAAAAACTCGCCAAGAAATAGCAAATGCCCCAGACAACTTTTGTGTAAAAAAAACTAGGTCGAGAAATTTGACGGAAATTTTTTCAACTTAAAGAAATTTATTGAAGCCAACATTTTCTTTCTCTCTATACCTATGAGCACTTAGACACAAAGTATTGTTTTATTATCACGTTTTGAACCCTATTGCGCAATGAGACCAAAAATGGAATATTTTTGTGATACAAATTTCAAAACTCCTTTTTTAAATTTAAAAAAATTTTCTTAAACCAAATTTCAAAAAGTGGATTTGACACCTCCAAGTTTTGTTAAGTATATGTCAGAGGTTAACTGTGTACATTTTTGATTAAATTCCTGTGCCAGAATTTTTTTTACAAGGAGTTTTTTTTGCGGATTTCGAGAAAAATAAGTTTTTTGAAAATGTCCATTAAATGTACTCTTTCTAAATACTTTGTATCGAAAACTTATCAGTTTTCTACTTTTAAGTATTATATTTTATTTTAATAGCCTAGGGTTTCTGAAAAAAATAATATGACCCCATTAACCCTTTTAGACTTGGGGTCGCATATGACCCCAAGCTAATGAAAGACAATTTACTAATAAAAAAAATGAGATAGTTTGCAAGTGCTGTTGAATTTTTAGTTTAAAATATAATAACCAAATGTGCAGGTCTTCCCTGCTATGAATTTAGAATAAATCGAACAACGTTAACCCATTCCTTGCCGAGGCCCAACTTTGAATTTTTGCATATTTAAACAAATTAATTATTCTTGTAAACTAGATCAAACCATGGGTTGGGAAATAAAAGTGTTCTATATTTTTACCGATTTTTATGATTTGAGTATTATGATGATTTAATAATTTGACGTCATTAACCCATTTGGACTTGACGCCACAAATGACCCCAAGCTAGTATAGGACAATTAAGTCAAAAAATTCAAATATTTGGAATATACTGCTGATTTTGGATCATTTTAACCCTAGGAGCACATAAAGGTAAGTTTTCGTAAAATATAGCACAATTTTATTTCCCAACCCATTGTAAGGGTTTTATCTAGTATACTAGAACAATTAATCTTTTTAAATATGCAAAAATTCAAAGTTTGGCCTCGGCAAGGAATGGGTTAGCGTTGTTCGATTTATTCCAAATTCATAACATGGAAGACCTGGACATTTGGTTATTATATATTAAGCGTCACATCTAAAAATTCAACAGCACTTACAAAATATTTGATTTTTTTAATAAATTGTCTTTCATTAGCTTGGGGTCATATGCGACCCCAAGTTCAAAAGGGTTGGGGTCAAATAATTTTCTCAGAAACTCTAGGCTATTAAAATAAAATATTATATTTAAAAGTAGAAAACTGGTAAATTTTCTATACAAAGTATTAAGAAAGAATACATTTACTGAGTATTTCACAAAAATCTAATTTTTCTCGAAATCCACAAAAAAAATTCCATGTAAAAAAATTTCTGGTCCAGGAATTTAATTAAAAATGCACACAGTTAATCTCTGATATATATTTAATAAAACTTTAGGGTGCCAGATCCACTTTTTGAAATTTTGTTATGGAAAATTTTTTAAAACTTAAAAAAGGAGTTTTTTAAATTTTATCAAAAAAAATTTCATTTTTTGGTCTCATTTCGCAATAGGTGAACAACGTGGTAATAAAACAATACTTTATGTACGAGTGCTCGCATAGAGACAAAAAAATATGGCTTTATTTAATATCTTAAAGTTGAAAAAATTTCCGTCAAATTTCACGACCATTCTTTTTTTTTTTGCCACAAAAGTGGTCTGGGGCATTTGCTATTTCTTATACAGTTTTTATTCCATTTCAAAGTAATGTAGCTTTTTAAAGATATAATTTAGTACTTTAATCGATTCGTATACCAACTTGTCGAAAAAATTAAACTGTTGAACGAAATTTTCGTAAAATCTTAAAAAAAACCATATTTTCCCCAAATAAACACACTTGAAATCGCGTAGAGGCACCTCTAAATATTTTTTTGATTGACCAAAAACTTTGTGTTTCTCATTTTTTTTTCCTATTCACATATTTCTAGGGGGGTGAGAGTATAAATTGGAACAATTTTTGTCCCCTCTATATAATGAAGGGCCACCCTAATGTACACATATCACATAAATGAATACAGATGAATCATAAAAAAAAAAAAAAAAATGAAACAAAAGAAAACGAACAAAAAGAAAAATAAAAAACATCCATTCTTTAATTAATTTATTTACAGTGAATTTCTATTCAAGTATGCCGTATGTTATATCTGACATATTGCAATATAACATCAGTGTTGGAACACTGAATAACAAAATGTGGCTCTTTACTTGTATTAATTAAAATTGTCATTTCAAGAAAGATGAGATAAAAGAAATGTAATGGAGAAAAAATAGAGAAAAATTTTGTTGTTAATACGAATACTAAAATATATAGTTCTTTAATTTTGCACTAGACTTTTTAAAAATTAGAAATTCATTATAATTAGTAATTTTTAAGCGTTTGCTTACCATTTTCTTTCTAAAGATTATTTCATATTGTTAAAGTTGGCGGCCACGACTGCAACTTAAATGGTCCATGCGCGAAGTCCAATTTTTAACCTATTTTTTTCCAAAATATTGGCTGTTAGTACGCTAGTAACAAGTGTTTGGTCATTTCATGATGTTGTTTTCCAAATCCTCCATTGCCATAGGCTTATCGGTATACAGGAGTAACTTAAACACACAAAACAGTCTAGAGACGTGAAATCACATAATCTACCATGGGAAATTTTCTTCTGAGATTATCGAACTTATTCCAAGTGCCCGAGTTTCGGTTCGCTCTACCCGCTTATCTAGTAGATCACATCAGTTTGTAGTCTATTGTCCAGTTGACCGCACAAGGCATTACAGAGAGAATTCGTTTATCAGACGAACTAATCGTATGTTGAATAAACTCCCCACAGAGGTCTTTCCTGACAGTTATAATCTAAAAAAATTTAAATCAAATATTTACAAACACTACTCCCTCGTTCCTCCTTCCCATAACCTATTTTCCTGAAATTAACACAATGCACTGTATTTGTAGGGGGCATCCCCTGAGTGTTGGTTAATTCAAAAAAAAAAGTTTAGGCGACCAGTTGACTATCGAACGCATCTCTCAATAGGTGACATGTAGCGCCGTTTTGCAGAAACACGTGTCCGCCAGATTCAGCTCGTGAATTTTGGGAAATAAAATTCGAAATCATTGAACGATAGTGAGCATCATTATCGGTAACGATGCGGACATCGTCATCTTTGAATAAATATGAACAATTAATGAAACCGGCCCAATGCATTCAAAAAATTTTGTTGGCTCGTGTCTCTCGAGTGGTTGACGCTGAATCTACTTTTGGAAACAAATTTTCATGAACGTCAAGGCCAATTTCTCACTCTGTGGTGGAATAGCAAATCTAAATGATATTAAGTAAATACCATTGCATGACCAAACAATGAGTATTTGAGTTGGTTGGCCTTTGCGCCGAAACGATTGTTGAGCCATCTTTCTCCACTGAAAGCAAAACTTTCGGTGGGAAATGATATCAGTGTTAGCTCATTATGTGCCTGTGAATTCATGGAAAATGTATGGTTTCAAGAAGATGGTGCTCTACGCCACTTTGAAAAGAAAAGTTTACTTGAATATGCCTCAGGCAATTGATTAACTTAAGACAAACATTCGTGCCGAAATCATCGCTAAACCGTCTGAAATGCTCCAAATAGCTATGGAAAATGTAGCAAGAGGTGCATATTTCGCCGGCTATTTGATTGATGTTGTTTTTAAAAAGTAGTCCAAATGAATTGAAAAGGACCAAGTCAAATAAAACAAGTAAGAAATTGTAGTCGGTCTAGACCGACTACACGATACCCTATACCATGGGTTAGAGACTCTATCTCTTCGGTCCAACTAATTGGATATAGAAAATAAGCATAAACCAAATTGGAGTGCAATTCTTATTAATTTTTTGACTGCAGAATGAAAAAGTTCATATCGGGTGCCATATTTATATAGGGACTAGATCGAAAAATGGACCGATCCTGACCATATTTGGTAAAATCACTTATATTTTGCAAAAAATTTACACAAACCATATTTAAGAAAAATCTGTGCAATAGTTTTGTTTTTTGATAGATTTAAGTGAAGATGGGAAGCAGCTCTATATGGGGCCTATGACTAAGAATTGTCCTATAGGAATTATTTTTTGACTACTGATTAATGGATACAATAAACACATATAAACCCAATTTGACTAGGATCTATGTGATAGTTTGGATCTTATGTCAATTTATGTCGATTTCATAAGGGTCATTTGTATGGGGACTAGGGCTGAACATAGACCGATTTTCACCAGTTTCAATACCGTTCATCCTGTGGAAGATAAAAGCTTATATACCAAATTTCATCAAAATATATTCATATTGGCGACCTGTAGTTTGACTACAAAGTTTACATGGACACACAGACGGACGGACAGACGGACGGACATCGCTAAATCGACTCAGAAAATGATTCTGACTCGATCGGCGTAATAGAAGGTGGGTCTAGGTCAAATATTTTTGGTAGTTACAAACAGCAGCACAAAGTCATTATACCCAAACCACATAGTGGTATAGGGTATAAATATTACATATAAGGAAAAGATTTTTTTCTTAAATTATTCAATAATTAATATTCACCGACTTAAAAATGATGCACCCCGTAGAGAACATATATATACCCGATAATGTTAAAATATATAATTTCTTTAAAATTTACTCAGCAAATTATTTGAAGTTTTCAATTTTATGAACAGAAAACCGTACATATTAAAAATCAGGAAAACTATTTCTCATACACAAATCTTAGGTTTTATTACAGTCCAGGCCCATAATCGAAATCCTGTTTTTAATCTAAAAAAAAGGTAACAGACTTTTTTTTAAATTTCAATTAAGTTCGTTTTTTTTTTTTTTTTGTTAAATGCAATAATAAGGAGACCATTGAATTGAGAGTTTCTATTTTTTTGAATTGAAATTATTACAAAGCTTACACAAAAAGATAACTTTTATAGTTCTAATCACTACGTATGGACTTGTTTGCCTGTTCCCGAAACTCCTCTATTAGGTACTTTGGAGCGCTTTTTCGGAACAGCTAGTCCATCTCTATTTAAAATCCTTTCACATTTTGGGATACTTTTTTTTTGTTCCTCAACTCGGTTTTCACATTAGCCCAATATCTCTTCAGTGGCCTAAGTTTAGGGCAGTTTGAAGGATTTTCCCCCTTTATTTAAAAATCAACATATCGCACGTTAAATACACAAGAGTTACAACTCAAAATTTTCCAAAAATGAGGTTTTTCCATAAATTAATTCCAGTACACATTTCTAACTACTGCAAAAATTTATTTCTCATTACTATCTTCTTAAACAGGAAAAATGCCGTTATATCTGGGGCACAGCTTGAGATAATATCACTAGTCAAATGAAAAAATTTCACTCAGAAAGTCATAAATCAAAATTATATTTTATTTCCACAAACACAATATAAATTTAAAAAAAAGTATAGCAAAACTTTCCTCAAACGGACATTTTTCATAATGAAACTAAATTTTTTTTAAATAATACAATAATTCTTACATAAACAGTTTTTTGTCTGTTCTGAAAATTTGAAAATTTTGAGTTGTGATTATTTTGTATTTAAGGTGCGATATTGTTCTTGTATCACTGAGCAGCTTTCTTACTGCAGTGGCAGGATGCCAAATTGGGCCAAAAATATGTGCATATATTGTGTTGGCTTTTGACTTGCTTGTATTACCGTAACAGGAACTTTTTGGAAATTTCCTTTGGTTGGGTATCCTAAACTTTTACTCGAGCATTAGCAAATTACAAATTTTGATTCAGCATCTGCCAAAATTCTACCACTACATACATTACGTCGGCCATTATGCAGTAGGAGTATTTCTTATGAAACACTATGACAATTTCCGCAATCTGTTTTTATCCTCTTAACTTTTTGCAGTGTTTCCATGTGGAACTTTTTGGACTTTGTATGATTTCAATCCTGCAGTGGTTTTAACTTTTCGATCACAGAGTTAACTGGGCTGTTTTTCTACCGAATATATTGGGAGCTCTTTAAATATGCTTCCTGTTTTCATGTGGACGTTTCCTTCATCCCGAACCATGTTTCCTCTCAACGTTTAATCTCTTCTGATGGTGTGGAATATCATGGGAGGTAGTTTGAGGGCAGGCCTTTGATTCATTGGTCAACTTCTTGTGGGACCAAGTAGAAGCTTTAAAAATTTTATCTGGCGCTTTTATATCCTTACTCATTTTAATCGCACTAAAAACAAATCTTTTAAAGATAACATGATAAAAAAAAATCAAATAATACTTTGGAAAAAAGCTAGGAGGAAAAACATGTGTTAAAATTTTTCGACCTCCTTCCAGTTTCATGTGCCATCTGTTTCCCACTGAAATATTTTTGTTGCTCAATCCCAGTTATTATATATATCTGTGGTCACAAGCGATAATCGCATAAGTCGACTTAAGAATGATTTGAGTTATGTATGCTATCATCCATTCATCGTGCCGAATATAATATTCTTAACAATTATTTATACAAAAACTATCTTAACAAAATGAAGGAAGATTTCAATATGATCCTAAAGCATTTTACAACTTTGTTAATTCAAAAAGAAAAACTACTGGTTATCGATCTGTAATGAAATTTAACGATGTCGAATCTAGTGATGATACTATAATAAGTAACATGTTTACGGACTTTTTTGCTAGTACATATTCTGTTGCTCAATATTATTACAACAGCTATTCATATCCAATAAACACAAATCAAGCTATATCTTTTCCCCTAATTGATAAGGCAGAACTTGTCAATAGCCTGAAGAAATTTAAAGTTTCATTTACTCATGGACCTGATGGAGTACCTAGTTCTATACCCAATTATTGTGCTACTTCCTTGGCAACACCACTGACACTGTTGTTTAATGCGTCAATAAAAAACGGTTATTTTCCAAAATTTTGGAGAGCTTCTTCCATCATTCCATTTTTTAAATCTGGAAATAGGTCGGATGTTTCTAATTACCGTGGTATTGCTAAACTTAGTGCAATCCCTAAGCTTTTCAAGAAATTTATTACAGATTTTTTGTGCTATCACTCATCGTCAATTTTGTCAACATTTCATCACGGATTTCGGAAAGGATGCTCTACCGTTACAAACGTGCTTCATTTTACGACAATAATTAACGATGGTTTTGTCAAGAAAAAACAAACAGATGCAGTATACACCGATTTTAGTAAGGCTTTCGATAAAGTAAACCATAACCTTCTACTGATCAAATTGGATTTATTAGGTTTAACACCATTAAGCCTTAAATGGATAATATCATATCTTTCTGAGAGAACACAACATGTAATGTATAATAATATGCCATCTAAAGATATTACTGTGACTTCTGGTGTTCCTCAAGGCAGCCATCTTGGACCAATTCTTTTCTCCCTTTTCATCAATGATCTTCCAAAAGTGATAAATTTTTGCAAAGTTTTAATGTACGCTGATGATGTTAAAATTTTTTTAAGTTACTGTCAACATAATGATCATATTCATCTTCAATCAGATCTCAACAATTTATTTTCGTGGTGTAACCGTAACCTAATGGAACTAAATGTGAAAAAATGTAAATGTATGCGTTTTTCTAGAAATAATGTTTTTCCTGCTAACTACTTTTTGGGCGGATATCAGCTTGAACTTGTTGATACTTTTCTGGATTTAGGGATTCTACTTGATCCTAAATTAAACTTTGTATCTCACGTCACCATGACAGTTAATAAAGCTAGAGGTACACTCGCCTTTATTAAAAGATGGGCAAAAGAATTTATTGATCCTTACATAACCAAACAACTTTTTACATCTCTTGTAAGGCCTATTTTAGAATATGGGTCAATAATATGGGATCCCTTCTATAACATTCATATTCAACGAATCGAGTCTGTACAGAAACAATTTCTACTCTTTTGCTTACGTGGCTTACCTTGGAATTCTGCAATTAATCTACCTTCATACGTTGATCGACTTAAATTAATAAAATTACCTTCTTTGTAAAGTTGTAGGACTATGCTAAAAGTAACATTTATGATCAACCTAATTAATGGTGAAATCTGTTCTGACTTTCTTGTCAACAATATAACTTTTAATGTTCCTCAACGAGTATCACGCCAATTCCAACCACTCTTTGTTAAATCTTTTCAAACCAACTATGCTCTAGCTGATCCTTTTAGAATAATTTGTGGTGTTTATAATAATCTTTATCAATTAATTGATTTTTCGTTGAACACTGATGTAATTAAGCATAATATCATTATTTTCTTAAATTCCTAACTATTTGTTTTTATTTTTAAATCATTTAATTGTTTCAATGTATGTACATATGTAATTATGTCATTTATACAGGTCTGTAAGGATTTATTCCATTGACCTAATAAATAAATAAATAAATAAAATATTCTACTAAAAACGCGTTATATTTACGTGAAATCCCCATTTCTCTAACACTATTTATTAAAAAGATATTAATAAAAATATACTAACCTAAGTCGTAATGAAGCGTCATTACATTTATATAAAAAGTTATTTTTCTCGAAAGCATGATTTTCGACATAGGCGGTTAATGATTGTGACCACAGATATCTCAGATATATATTATGATAAATAATAATAAACTTTTGACAAAATCATTTTGCTTTTATAGAGTATTGATTTAAATTGTGAATGTTCCTTAACCCTTGTGCATCCCTTAGATATGTGCCCTTCCTATGATCCTATGGGTAAATATGACCCTTCCTGTGCAATTATTAAAAAAAAAATATATAATAAAATTAAATTTGAAATTCACTTTTTTTTTGAAAAATAATCAGGGACCGTAACGGTTGTAAGTGATATAAAAAACGTAATTTTATTTCAGTTATTTTGTGAGTTTAGAAAAAAAACACCATCTAAAACAGTTATTTTTCAACGCAAAAAGACAAGACAGATTAAATATTATTCAAAATGAAAACGGGATCCCAGTCTTTTATCACCAATATAGACGGGCTAATATTAAAGCAGTTAATTGCAATGCAGCAACAAATGACAATCTTAGATATGATACCAACATAGCCAATAGAGAACTTTGTAGCCTACAAAGAACCAAAACCAAAAAATTTTGGTGGCTTACATAATAAACAATTATATCCCTTTTCTCTTTTAACCTCTGACTTTAGTTTTAATAATTCGCTCATATCAAAGTGATGTTTTTATAATTTTTCATTACATAAAATCATATACATTCTTCATTTGAAGTAATTTACCTTGTTTTCTTAGTTATAAATCATAATTTTATTATAGCAATAATACTAGAGCGCCCGTTTATGGGACAGTGTATATAAGTATATAATATATTTGAAACTAGAGTTTATTAAAGTTTAAATTGGTGTTATATTAATGTAAATAAATAAACGTTGAAAAAAAAAAAAAATAAAAAAAATATATATCTGTGGTCACAAGCGATAACCGCATAAGTCGACTTAAGAATGATTTGAGTTATGTATGCTATCATATTCTACTAAAAACGCTTTATATTTACGTAAAATCCCCATTTCTCTAACACTATTTATTAAAAAGATATTAATAAAAATATACTGACCTAAGTCGTAATGAAGCCTCGCTACATTTATATAAAAAGGTTTTTTTTCTCGAAAGCATGATTTTCTACTTAGGCGGTTAATACTTGTGACCAGAGATATACAGAACATATTTACATATGTAAATATTATAGGTTTTGAAATAAAATTCCTTTTTTACAAATATAAATAGACTTAATTAAGGATTACTTCAATATTTAGGTTTATAAACTTCAATCTCTAGCCTTTTGTTTACAAATAAATTTAGGTTGTAGGTTTGCTCTTAAGTAGAACAAATTCACTTATATTTAGTTATACTGATAATATATTGGGGTTACTATTTATCTGGTTGTGTAGCTTATGCTGACGATTTAACATCTTCTTTAAGAGGGATGTTAAGTTGATAAGCTTTTGATACCAGATGGTTCATTGCTAAATATGTTAAGGTTTTCGAAAACTAATTTTGGATGAGGACTACTGCTAAAAGCGGTTATTTATTTTATTTATAACTTAACGGCGCGTGGTAAGGTCTGTGTGAACTTTTTACATTTTACAGCAAGTGCCATTTTAAAAGTACTGATGGGATTGACCTTAAATTTCATGACTTCTATTATTGTAGTGTTAAGAATGCTTTAATCACTATTCCGATTTATTTATAGTTTTAAAAGTATTTTCTTTTTATTTAAATATCTTCTAGTACGCCGTTGAGCGGTAAGATCCCTGTGGACTTTGTATGATTTTCATACATAAAATTTAAAGTTGTTCTAAAATTGAATTTCAATACTTATATTTTATTAAATAAAAAAAAAATAAACAAAGCAGGCGCTAAAATAAATTTGATTTTTTTTTTTTCATTTAACTACTCTACTATGTCATATAAACTGACATTTCGGTATTTCCTATTAATCATGCTTGCATTACATCTTATAAGCTAACAAAAACAAATGACCATCATGTTGGCAATTTCGTCTTTGACCTTTGATGTAATGAGAAGACATTACTACCCGTTTTCATAACTTATAATAATTGACCAACAATGACATTGAAAATGATATAGTGAAAACCAGGCATATCTTTCGAATTTCAAAAATTTGAAATATGCATATAAATAAAAGAAAAAAACAAAGCAGGCAAAGAAACAAATTTGAATTTGCTTCAAAATTTGGTATAGAAAAAATCAGTTTCGTCGTGATTTTCCCTACCGATGCACGTGCTTTAAAAACTAAGTAAAAAATGAAATCGTTGATCAGCGTTCCAAAAACTACTTAGAATTTGAAAAAAATGCTGTTAACAATTTAGCAATGTTCCTTGAACTTGAAGAAGGAGATGAAAATACTGATGAGGAGTATGTGCCAAATGAAGCATTTGATGCTGAATCCGATATGGATATTGAAGAAGCTGAATACTAGTGTTTAGATGACGACGATAGTGGTAATTATCAGCAATGTGCCTTTAGAGGTGACAAGGTGTTCACTTTATTTCAAAAAGTGGTGACAAGTGGCATGACAACCCGTATTAGATAACATAACATCACCAGCAACTATTCAATGTCTTTCAATATTTACCAAGCTAATTAGCGAGGAGATTTCTTAGCTTATAATTCGAGAAACAAATAGGCAAGGAAATGAAAATGCTGCAGCATGGAATCAAAAAACCCACCATATTGGGATCTTGATTTATGTACGATGCTATCGTTCGGATTAGAAATACAAACAAAGAGTTGTGGAATGATGAATGACTTGACAATAGTAATTCTCGGGAGGAAAGGCTTCAGAGAACTAAGTCGGGTGCTATAGACGAAGTGTGGAGGATGGTCATGGCCAACTTAGAAAGCTCGTAAACCCCTCATGAAGATATGGGTGTTGGCGAACAACTATTTCCATGTCGTGGACGAACCCGATTTAATATATGCCATCTAAACCTGCAAAATATGGTACCAAAATGTGGTGGCTATGTGATGCAAAAACATATTTCGTGCTAAGGCAAGCTTCCCAACGAAGAAAGGCAAATCAATCCAGGAAATCGGATTGTAAAAAATTTAGTCGCGAAATTTGAACGAAGCAATAGAACAATTTATGTATATAATTTTTTCACTTCGGTGTCTTTGGTAAAGAACCTTTTGTCAAAAGAATTGGAATATGTTGACACAGTCCGCAGCAATAAAAAATTTGTTCCTAACAAATTTAAGAAACACAAGTCCCGTGAAATATATTCAAGGCTGTTTGGATATAACCAGGGAGGTCTTTCATTGTGTTCTTATGTTCCTAAAAAAATAACGCAGTCTTGTTGTTATTCGCTGTACACTACACGAGCATATTGGATGCAACTAATTGTTATAAAAAGAGATAAATTATTTTAAGTTACAAATCAAATAAATGTGGAGTTGATAAAATGCATCAAAAGTTAGGAACATATACATGCAAGCGTGCTACTAAACGGTGGCCATTAGCAATGGCCTACAGCACTTTGGACATAGTTGCATTGGCATGGTATATTATTTATGACAAACTTAAGAAAACTGACAAACGCCGCACTGTGGGCCATATTTGGAGAAGGCGGTCAAAAAATTTTTTTTATGGCTACCAATTTTAAAGTTATGTTATTCATTTGAAAGTAAATACCAATAAACTAGGGGAGCCAAAACATTGCGACTCTATTTCAACTATATCACAGCGGACAGGGTCTTCGAAAATGGATTTTCTCAGTGTTTTGCTAAAATTAAAAATTTTTTGTACCTTTTTTGTTTTAAAGGATTTTAAAACTTTCGCCAGCGTCACATATATGTGACGTCGGAGTTTTCATAAAAAATCATGTCATATATATGTGTCGCATAATTATATAATGTATTAAACTTTTATTTCACGAAAGTTTGCAGGATATAATTTTCTTGTATGTTTTAGTCACTGGCACGGTGTCAGATATATATGAGTGCTGCGGTTTGTGGATGCGCTAAGCAGTTATTTTAAAATTTCGTTTTTTTCTGGTATTCTCCAAAATGTTGTTATGTGCAAATTTATATGACAACTAACTTTAAATACGCTTTTAATAGTTCACTTATGTCACAATATTAATAGAAGAAGGTACTATTTTGTAAAATTGTAAATATTGTTATTGATATCAAGAATTTTAAGGTATGTTTTTTTATATAATTTTGTAATGTTTCGACTATCTATGTAAATACTTATGGAGAAAACAGTATGTATGTATGTATATTTTTCGCTGATTGTTTAGAATGGAGGGTCATAGAAAAACACTAGTTTCTGCAGAGGAAATTCTTGAGGCTATTTTGAATTCCAGTGAAAGTGATATAGATTTTGTAGATTCTGGAAGCAGTTTTGCCACAGATAGTGAGTGTGAAGAGTTTGGACAAGACAGTAGCTCAGAAGATGATAATATTTTAGAAGGCGATCGTGGTGGAATTTGTACAAATGAGAATGAGTGGATTGATGTGGATTGAAATTTTTGAATATACATTATTGATATAAATCAAACCAGTTAGTGATCACATATGTGACACCAAGTCTTCAAAAAATTCATGTCACTTATATGTGACTTTTATGCATGTCACATATACGTGACACTCAGTCTCTCTTAAGAAAATTGTTAAAAAAAACTCATGTCACATATATGTGACACATTTTTTTTGTGAGTTTTTATTGAAAGCGCGAAAAATTGGTCAGTGGCGGGCGTGTTAAAGCAAAATAAACTTCCTAAAATTTTTTAACTTCTAAGCTATTAATATTAGAAACATAAAGTCACTGAGTTTAGAAATTAAAAAAAAAAATTAAACAAGGTCAAAATTTCCCGAAAATCTCCTACTTAATAGAGCATAACTCCAGCCCGTAAAAAGCCATCAGAACAACTTTTGCACTCTTTTGTAGTCCGAAGCCGCCCCTACACTCCCACGCACCAGAAAAATTTTTCTGGCCCAAGGTCAATTTATGAATACAAAAGTTTTCTACTATGTGGTGAGGGTATAATCGGTTCGGCCTGATATTTCTATTTACCAAAAATATTGGACCTATACCCATCTTTTATTATACGGGTCGACTCAAAATCACTTTCTGACCCGACTTAACGATGTCCGTCCTTCCGTCTCTGTGTTATGAATACAAAAGTTTGCCTTGGGCGGAACTTGAGTCATATAGCCTAAATACCTGACAAAATGGGAAGACTGCTTCACCTTTTAAAAGTGGTTAGGATCCGGGTTTTTTTATGCTTCAAAAAGTGGTAATAAAAGATAAAAAATTGTATTTTACATAATTGCAAGAAAGAGTATTTATAATAACTAGCAGGTTCCAGCGCTAGGAATTCGAGTGCAATTCCTAGGCATCGTTATTTCTAAACTTAGCCAATCCACAAACCAACACTTTTCGTAAACAAACACATTTACAAATTTAATAAAAACACATATATCATATGTATAATTTTATGTATGTGTTAGCAGCAACTTTAAATGCAATTTACTCAAAAGAAGGGACAAAATTGAAAAATCTGTATCTGAAAAACGGCCAAAAATAAATACCTTTCAAATAGTATATTCTTGGTCGAGTTCGGGATAAAACGGTAGAATAAAACGTCGGTCACAAGAAATCGCCTAGCCTATTAATATTATAGATGTTTCCACAACTATTACTCTTTACAGTTTGATCAATGGCTAAGTACTGTTATAAAGACCTCGTTGATATTTATCTTCAACAATAAGATGTAGACGATATAATTTTGCACATACTGAGCAACCATTTATTTAAGAATTGTTACCTGCAAGAAATTGAAATACACAAAGACAAAATTACAGCTTTTGAATCAAATTTGAAAAAACGTTACATTGAATGCTCTCATAGCAAGGCAAAGATGAACAAATGTCACCAAGACTGGCTCTTACAGGAAATTATTTTTGAGAGTCCATCTACAACTGACAACGAAAGTGGAAAAATGGTCAACTAGCAAAACCAATTGATGGATGTAGTGCAAGATCTCGAAAGCGCAAGCTGGAGATTATCAATGAAGAAATTTCTTAAAGAATTATTAAGGATTCATATCTGCACCAAATTTAACCAATACAAAATAAGAAAAATAAAATTGAAATAATTGAAAAAACAGTAGAAGTGAGCCCAAGGTGCCCAAAGAGGATTTTGAGAAGCATTCCCACACCAATTGAGGATACGAAACTCACTCCAGAAGAAGAGTTCGCCCTCATTTTCGATTTGAAGTTGTCCAAAACGCAATAAGAGGAATTGCGAAAGCGAACCAATGAAAAGAATTGTGGAATTTTTTCAGAATGAGAGAATTTATGCCGTTTTCTTTTCTGACAAAAAATGTCGCATTTTATTTGCACTTTTTTTCGAAAAGTCTATTTTTAATATATTCTGAATTAAGAGCAACCTTATCTCAAGCATCAATCGAAAGGTCTCGTAAATCGCAAAAAAAAATTCAGCCATTAACTTCTTGCAGGTTAGAATATTTAGAATATTTCCCCATTGTTCCCATTTTTTGAATATTTTTAACGCATGACTTCAAGGAACACAGAACTTTGATACTTTTTGATTGATGTATAAGATATGGTTGCTCTTAATTCAGAATAATAAAAATAATAAAGAATAACAATAAATATAAAAAATTCTTTTCGAAAAAAGTGCAAATAAATGCGAAATTTTTTTCAGAAGAGAAAATGACATTAGTTTCTGCAAAAAAAGAATGCTTACCTTCATAATCAGCTATAAGTGTCATTTCAAGTTCAGCAGAAATAAAATTGCAAGATCTCCTGAACATACTGGCAGCATTACTTTAATTTCTAAATGGGGATGTGATGGATCCTCTGGTTAGAAACAGTACAAGCAATTTAATGCAGAAAATTCACCCGATGCTAATTTATTTATGGTATCTTTCGTTCCATTGCTCTTAACAAAAATTTATAGAGGCTTAGAGCCGCCAACTAGTAGAGCAACAAAAATTTTTGTATGGAAAAATGAAATTCCTTCTTCAACAAAGTCCTGCAGACCAATAAAATTTGCATTCAAAGAGTAAACCAAAGATTTCGTAATTGAATAAGGTGAAAAAAACAGATCAAAAATTTTTACCATGGGGAAAAAGTAATTTAAAACAATATGCTACCAATAGGAGATCAATCTGAAGAAGCGCAAGAAAAAAGGAACAAAGACTATAGATTCTTTCGCGAGCATAATACAAGAAATGTGTCCAGAAGTTGCACTAATTTGTTGTGCACTTCAAATCCATATATGTCCAACGTTCGACAAAAATGGAAAACTACCTCTATTGAATTAGACGAAGAAACAAAACAACTTCTAGAAAATGAAAATCAAGGCTACTCAGAAGGAATATTTACTAAAATTGTTTGATTTAAAGTACTTTTTCGTTACACTAACAATAAGTTATACCCTTTTTCATATACTTAACAATTTTTCTTGATTTAAAAATTTATGCATTTTATAAATTTACAATAAAAATTGATATGAAAATATTTAAAAACCCAATAAAAAATTTTTTTACTAAAGTAAAAACATACGACTTTTTCATTGAAACTTCTCTATCTTGAACCAATATCAGGTAACTTTTACGTTCGCTGCTTAATAAATTATATTCTAACTCGGGCTCTTTCAAAAAAAAAAAACCGACACTTGGCCCTTGTTAACATTGGGACTAAAAATATGACGAGGCCATAGTTTGGCATTTTCTGAAAAATTTAACTTACGAAATTTTTAGAAAGTATTAGTTGTAAAATTACCTGAAAAAATAAGACATTATATAAAAAAAACCTTTTTTAACCTTCTAACACTTCACTTTTGTACTATAATTCAACTAAAAAAAATGAAAATGTATTTTAAACCCTCCATAACTTATTTTTTTTTAAATACCAAATACCTACCAAAAAAAAACCGCATATCAAAGTTTTAATCCAATCAAAAGTTATGGATTTTTGACCACCTTCTCCTGAAATGGTCCATTGTGCGCCGTCCTTTTCTGAAGCAACTAAGTAAGGAGTTAGTCATCGGTAATATTACAGAACGAGAAAAGAATCCGAGAGTAACTCATTTTCCAAACAAACATTCAGCTATGATATCGATGTGCACTGAGGTACGTTAATTGAAGAAATTTCAGTAACATGTTTAGTAATATGTTGTAACATTTCTATAACAATTCAGGTAATATCAAGAAGTAATAGTGCAACACCAGCAAAGCACCTCGTGAAAATTGTTTCTCTTGCAGAATATGTCGAACGGAGTACAATAAGCAACGTAAAATCCCATTTGCAATAATAATCAGCCCAATTACGAATATTCTCAAGGAATTTCTTTCTTACGGAAAATACTTTTCTCGAGAAAAAATCCTCCAATTACAAATTACGCGTGATAAAAAAAAAATAATAAATGGCATCATCGAATTTCGAAGTGTGCAAACGAAAATAAATTTATTTTAAAGAAAATTTAAATAAAAAATTAATAGCGTAGCTACGATGCGAGCACTCGTCAACGAAATAGCTAAAGGATTGCTAGAAGTTAATTGCGGGCTGAATCTATGGAAAACGCAATAATTAAAGTTAACAAAAGTTGAAGTTTGGCTTTATTTGTGGTCTTCAGCCTACAAGATTAAAAAAATATTAATTTTTTTATATAAATTTTGTTTTATCAAAATACTTCTTACATTTTTATATAAACTCCCGTCTGTTTTGCAAGGGAAATTTTTTGAGGGAAAAAACCAAATTCAAGTGCATTGATAATAACTACATTTTTACCATCGAATTTTTTCCGAAGGAAAAGGGAGAAGTGAGAAATTTCATGCGGAATTTTTGTTTAGAATTGGGCTGAATATCTAATATTAGTCACTAATATTTAGTTTGCATAAGACTTGTTTGAACTCCTTTTGTTTATATGTATGTATAACTCCCGGTCTCACCCCCTAGAAATATGCGAATAGCAAAAAAACTGAGAAATACAAAGTTTAGGGCCAATCAAAAAACACTCAGTCGTGCCCCAACGCGATTGAAAATTTAAAATGTGTTTATATGGGGAAAATATGACTTTTTTCAGATTTTAGAAAAATATAGTTCTATAGCTTACCTGTTATATAAATCGGTAAGGTGTTATATAACTCGGTATCAGTATTAAATTGTCCTTTCAAAAATATATAAAACTTCAAAATCGAATAAAACCACGCCAATAAATAGCAAACGCCACAGACCACTTTTGTGCTATAAAAAAACCTAGCTCATGATATTTGATGGCATTTTTTTCAACTTTGAGAAATTAATTAAAGCCATAATTTCTTTTTGGTCTCTATACTTATATGTACTCAGATATGAAGTATTATTTTATTACCACATTGTTAACCTATTGTGCATTGAGACCGAAAATGGGAAATTTTTCGATAAAATTTTGAAAACTCCTTTTTCAAGTTTTAAAAAATTTTCTTAAACAAAATTTAAAAAATTGGATCTCAATCTTTAAGGTTTTGTTTAATATATGCCTCTGATTCACTGTTTGAATTTTTAAGTAAGTCCTGATGCCAGAATTTTTTTGACAAGGACTTTATTTTTGCGGATTTCGAGAAAAATGGGATTTTAGTAAAATATTCTGTAAACGTACTCTTTCTAAATACTTTATATCAAAAATTCATCACTTTTCCACTTTTAAATGTTACGTTTTATCTTAATAGTCTAGGGTTTTGGAAAAAAAATAACATGACCCCATTAAACCTTTTGGAATTGGGGTCACATATGAACCCAAGCTAATAAAAGACAATTTAATAAAAACATTCAAAATTTAAGCGCTGGTGAATTCTTAGATGCGACGCTTAAAATATAATAACCAAATGTGTTAAACTGCCGCTTCTAAAATTTGGGATAAATCTGAAAACGCTAACCCATGATTTCCAAGGCCAGCTTTTGCAATTAATATATTTGTAAATAAAGATTACCGAAAACGAGTTTTTCTATTAAACTCGATGAAACCACTGTTTAGAATTTAAGAAAAATAATTCGGTAAATTTTTGTTTATTTAACCCTTCAGTGCTCCTGGGATCAAAATAATCCATTGCGATATATCTTTGCGAATATAAATTAAACAAACTTTTAACCAATTTTGTTATAAAATTATTTTATGTTTGAAAACTATCTGTATTTTTCTAAATAAATTAAGAAGACCCACATATAACCCAAAGCTAATAAAAGACAATTTATTCAAAAGAATATGAAATATAAAATTAATTCTATTTATTTTGGTAAATTTAAGGATGATTTAGTGTGCGATTCAAATTGTTTTTTGTAATCACTTACGACTTGCAATAAGTATTGCTTTTCTGTAATTTTATATTATTATATTAATTCTATATTTCATATTCTTTTATTAGCTTTATGTCCTTTGTGGGTCTTCTTATTTTATTTAGAAAAATTTAGATAGTTTCTATACATAAAATAAATTTATAACAAAATTCATTAAAAGTTGTTTTAATTTATATCCGCGAGCAATAATCAGATAATTGCGCCAAAGATATATCACAATGGATTATTTTCATCCCAGGAGCACTGAATGGTTAAATAACTAAAAAATTAACCGAATTATTTTTCGTAAATTCTAAATAGTAGTTTCATCCAGTTTAACAGAAAAACTCGTTTTCGGTCATTTTTATTTAAAAATATCTTAAAATCCAAAGCTGACATTGGCAAATAATGGGTTAGCGTTCTCGGATTTATCCCAAATTTTAGGAGCGGAAGTTCTACACATTTGGCTATTATACTTTAAACATCGCATGTAAAAATTCATCAGCACTTGCAAAATATTTGAATTTTTTGAATAAATTGTCTTTTATTAGTTTGCGGTCATATGTGACCCCAATTACAAAAGGGTTAATGGGGTCATATTATTTTTTTCCGAAACCCTAGGCTATTAGTAAAAAATATAACATTTAAAAGTAGAAAAGTGTTGAATTTTTGATACAAAGTATTTAGAAAGAGTACATTAATAGAATATTTTTCTAAAATCCCATTTTTCTCGAAATCTTCAAAAATAAAACCCTTGTCAAAACAATTCTGGCATAATTATTTACTTAAAGATTCACACAGTTAATCTTTGATACGTACTTAGCAAAACCCTAAGGTTTTAGATCCAATTTTTTAAATTTTGTTTAAGAAAATTTTTTAAAACTTGAAAAAGGAGTTTTCAAAATTTTATAGGTTAACAATAAAAGAATACATCATATCTGAGTACATATAAGTAATGAGACCAAAAAGGAATGGTGGCTTTAATTAATTTCTCAAAGTTGAAAAAAATGCCATCAAATTTCATGAGCTAGGTTTTTTTTTTGCACAAAAGTGTTCTGGGGCATTTGCTATTTCTTGGCGAGGTTTTCTTCGATTTTGAAGTTTTATAGCTTTTTGGAAGGATAATTTAATACTGATCCCGAATTATACACCAACTTGCCGGAAAAGGTAAACTATAGAACGAAATTTTCGTAAAATCTGAAAAAAGTCATATTTTCCCCATATAAACACACTTGTAATTTTCAATCGCGTTGGGGCACGACCAAATGTTTTTTGATTGGCCAAAAACTTTGTACTTCTCAGTTTTTTTGCTATTCGTATATTTCTAGGCGGTGAGACCGAGAGTTTGAACACTTTTTTTTATTAAGGGCCACCCTAATATCCAGTTTGCATTTTACAATTTCGAATGTTTTCCTTTTTTATTCCCTATACCACTATGTGGTTTGGGTATAAAGACTTTGTGCTGCTATGTAACTACCAAAAATATTTGACATAGACGCATCTTTTATTATACAGAATCACTTTTTGAGTCGATTTAGCGATGTCCGTCCGTCTGTCCGTCTGTGTGTCCATGTAAATTTTGTAATCAAACTACAGGTCGCAAATATGAATATATTTTGATGAAATTTTTTCATGAGGCTTTATCGGCCATAGGATGAACGCCGTTGAAATTGGTGAAAATCGGTCCATGTTCAGACCTAGTCCGCATACAAATGACCCCTATGAAATCGACATAAATTGCCATAACTTCCAAATTTTCATATAGATCTTAGTAAAATTGGGTTTGTATATGTTTTTTGTGTTCATTAATCAGTAGTCCAAAAATAATCCCTATTGGAAAATTCTTAGTCATAGGCTTCATATAGAGCTGCTTCCCGATCTTCACTTAAATCTATAAAAAAAACAAAAATATTGCGCAGATTTTTCTTAAATTTTGTTTGTGTATATATTTTCAAAATATAAGTGACTTTCCAAATGAGGATCGGTCCATATTTTGACCTAGTCCACATATAAATATAGCACCCGATATGAACTTCTTCATATCTGCAGCGAAAAAAATTAATAACAATGCCACAAATTTGGTTTTTGCTTATTTTCTATATCCAGTTAGTTGGACCGAAGAGGGTATAGGGTATCGTATGGTCGGTGTAGATCGACTATAATTTTCTTACTTATTTTTTATTTATTATATTTTAACTAAATATGATCTATTTTATAAAAATTTAAAAAATATAATAATTAAAATTAAATTCAAGGCATTTTCCTACAAAGTCCGTAGGGACCATACCGCTCAACGATCGACTAAAAAGCTACCACTCGTCGGACGGTTTAGCTACTTGTAAATTTTTCATGAACACACACACAGCCACATAGTCGAAAAATTTATGATTTAAGCAATAATTATATAAAATTATATAATTATATAAAATGATTAAGGAATTCTAACAAACACACACACTCACTTATACTAGTATTTCATTGTTTTGAATTAAGTAATATTAACTTGCAGATACGCTAATTAGCATTGAACTTATATGAATTTGTTCACAAGGAAACACAAATGCGAATATATAAGATAAAAATAAACAATAGAAAACAATGTGTTAAACGTTTACATTATTTTACGTGACTGTGCATTAAAAATATCAATATGTTTTTAGAACTAAACACGTACATAAACACAGATACACCTTTACTTATAAAAACATGTATGTAATTACATGAATAAATAAAAGAAGTATTAATGAACAGGGGTTGGCCATATTTGTTCGGTGACTCAGCCGTCAAGTTTTTGGAATATCATTATACTTAGTTTAGTTAAACTTAAACTAATAGTTAAACATTATGATTTTAGCTATTTAATTGATATTCCACAGTTTAAATTCTATAACTTTAAACTATTTGAATAAAGTTTTAAAGACTAAAGCTTAAATTGACATGCCAAACGCTCGATCCTAATAAATTTTGGGAAATATTTGGAAATGTATTTAATGCGAATGATAGTATGCTAGCAATTAGAAAGGTTTTGTGCCGTACATAAAACGCTTTTTTGTTTTAATTTTTTTTGTTTTTGTATTTCATGTATTTCATCATAACTTCTTTTATATTTATTTAATAGTTAACAATAAAAAAAGAACAATAATAATTAAGAAATTATTCAATCCTAAAAATATTTTAAAAATGAAGTATATTGGTCTAATTTGACTGCGCAACCTAATTACAAACTATAATACATTACCCTTTTGCTGCATCAATCCCCACATCGATTGCGCATTGATGTTATGGGATGTCGACACTGGTATTGACCCACACGCCACTGTCACTTCAACAAAAAATTGCCATATTTGCTCTATTTTTGAGAGCTGCACTCTTTCGACGTCACACCAGAGATGTTCGCTGATGTTCAAGTCTGGACTAATGTAAATGTCTGGAAAAAAGTAATAGGTAGAAGGATGCTGGAGAAAAACAAGTCTCTTGTTCGAAAGTAGCTACCCCATCTAGCGCTGTCTTCAATTTTTTTTAAAACGCATTAAAGGCTTTTTGCAAAACACTTAAGAAAACTAAAATCTATTGATATTCTAATGAGTTATGCTAAGTTTTATGCACGTAATTTATTTTATTAAATATATCACATATATAAATATCGGTTTTTTCGGCTTTTAAAGTTTATTTCTCAGATATGCTTTTCTTCGTTTTTATAAAGATCGCCGTCAGTATCATGCTTTAAAAAACGAGCGAATTTCCTCAGATCTACGAAATGTTGATATTTTCCTCCAAAAAATTCCATTGTTTCATTCTTTATCGTAAAAGTTCTATTTGCCTTTTAGACATTTCTAAATCACGTACAAGATCATGAAATTCTGCTTGTGAAACGAAGTGTTGTTTATTCTATCAACTTTCAGGTGGAATATATTCTGATGCTATACTTTTAGTACGTGTTGGAGATGGCTCAAAATCCGATGACCCCGGTGATATTTCTGTTGCTTTTGGAATCGCGTCATCTTTCTGATGCGGCAGTGTTTTAATGATATAGTCAACATGTGGTAACCTCTACTGATCGTCAAATAGAAATAGCAATTATTTCTTCTATGTACATGTTGTGAAATCGACGACTAAAATAGTCTTCATAAAGTGGAATAATGTGTTTGTTTAGCGATACATCAATTTTATGTCGTTTATCCACAAACAATCAACAAATAAAACAAAAATGTTTATTTTTATGTATATTTTTCAGTTTTTCACTTTAACTTTCGATACTTCGTTAGAATTGAATATATATTTTTTTTTGGGGGCTTTAATATTTTTTTGGCTAGGCCTCATATAAACAGGGTTTACCACAGTTTGAAAAATGCTTTGCTGTTTTGAAAAAAAGAAATTTAAAAACAAATAACAAGTAAGAAATTATAGTCGGTCTAGACCGACTATACGATACCCTATATCACGGTTTAGAGACCCTATCTCTTCGGTCCAACTAATTCGATATAGATAATAAGCACAAACCAAATTTGAGTGGCATTGTTATTAATTTTTTTGGCTGCAGATATGGAAAAGTTCATATCGGGTGCTATATTTATATGGAGACCATTTTTGGTAAAATCACTTATATTTTAAAATATATAAAAACCAAAAACCAAAAACCAAATTTGAGAAAAATCTGTGCAATATTTTTGTTTTTTGATAGATTTAAGTGAATATGGGGATGCAGCTGTATATGGGACCTATGACTAAGAATTGTCCTATAGGGAGTATTTTTAGACTACTAATTAGTGGATATAATAAACGCATACAAACCCAATTTGACTGTGATCTATATGATAATTTGGATCGTATACCAATTTATGTCGATTTCATAGGGGTCATTTGTATGGGGACTAGATCTGAACATGGACCGAATTTCAACAGCGTTTATCCTATGGCCGATAGAAGCTTATATAGCAAATTTCATCAAAATATGTTCATATTTGCGACCTGTACTTTGATTGCAAAGTTTACATGGACAGACAGACGGACGGCCATCACTAAATCGACTCAGTAAGTGATTCTGCGTCGATCGGTATAATAAAAGATGGGTCTAGGTCAAATATTTTTGGTAGTTACAAACAGCAGCACAAAGTCATTATACCCAAGCCATATAGTGGTGTAGGGTATAAAAACAAAATACATACTTCCTCACGATTAAACCGAAAAAAACCTTGTTCAATAAATAAAATAAATTACATATCATAAAACTTAGTATAACTCAATAAAATTTCAATAGATTTTAATTTTCTTGAAAAGAAGGCTTTAATGTGTTTAAAAAAATCCAAAAAAAAAAAAAATATTAACTCCTTTACTAATAAATGCGAGCGCACCGAAAATAAAAATTTGTTGCGAAAAGTGAATTTTTTTTAACTTAAACGATCGTAGCTTAGCCATTTTTGAACCGATTTTTCAAAAATAAGTTTTGTTTGAAAGATGAAGCTCATATTTTTGAAACAAAAAACATTTTTAAAAATCCGTTTAATAATAGCATTCTTATGATATATTGAAGTTGTAACTTTAACTTGTTAAAAAACAAACTTAGCGAATTGATCGGGAAAAACTTTAAGTATTTTCATACTCTATTGACTCTAGTAAAACAGAATTTTAACATGAGTGCACCTATATATTTTTTGTGCAGCACAGTGTTATAATCTTTTTTTCATTAGAAAATGTATACATGATCACAAACCGAACAATATGTAACTAATTAAAAAGAAAAGAAATAAGAAAATTACAGTCCGTCTAGACCGACCATACGATACCCTATACCATGGTTTAGAAACGCTATCTCTTCGGTCCAACTAAGTGGATATAGAAAATAAGCATAAAGCAAATTTGAGTGGGATTGATATTATTTTTTTTTTTTTGTTGCAGATATGAAAAAGATCATATGGGGTGCCATATTTATATGGGGACTAGGTGGAAAAGGGACCGATCCTGACCATATTTGGTGCCGCCACTTATATTTTGAAAAAAAAAAAATATATATATATATTCAACCCAAATTTGAGAAAAATTTGTGCAATAGTTTTGTTTTTTGATAGATTTAAGTGAAAATCGGGAAGCAGCTTTATATGGGGGCTATGACAAAGAACTGCCATATGGGGTTTACTTTTGGACAACTGATAAATGGATAAAATTAACACACACAAACCCAATTTGACTGTGATCTGTATGATAATGTGGATCTTATGGCAATTTAAGTCGATGTCATAGGGGTCTTTTGTATGGGGACTAGGTTTGAACATGGATTTCACCAATTTCAACAGCGTTCATCAAATGGCCGGTAGAAGCTTATGTACTAAATTTCATTAAAATACATTCATATTTGTAGTTTGATTACAAGTTTTACTTGGACACACAAACAGACAGACGGACAGACGGACGGACGGACTGTCATAGCTGAATCAACTCAGAAAGTGATTCTAAATCGATCGGTATATACCAAAACCACATAGTGGTATAGGGTATACAAATATTGCGAGGATTAATTTCTTGATTGATGGGCCATCCAACATACCACCGACCATCAGGACCGAGGCGATTTCTCTTTGTTTAGTCGTTCCACAGCACATATTTCCATTAAATTATACTCCAGCTTCAGTGCACAATGACTGAAAATTGTTTTTCATTGGCCAAAATTCTGTAAATTTTGAACCGATTAAATAACACTGTGGAACAAATCGTACAAGCGACTAATATCAAAAATGAAGATTCAGTTAAGACTCGAAACTCAGCCGAAGATGATGTCTTTTAATTTTCGCTCGGTCGTGATAAAATTCGCTATTAATTTTTTTGGAACTTATTTCATTTCGTGAGTGATTTAAGTTAAGTGCATCGGTTTCATAAAAATAACACAAAAAAAAAACATTGTATAAAATATATTGTATTAAAAATGTCGGAACCAAAATGTAAAATGGACCATTTCTGTAATGTTTGTGGACGTTTCATAGCAAGCAATGAAAAATGTGGCAATGCGAGTGACACGCTTAAAAGACATTTTCCCACGACTAAGAAACGCCAAAATTCAGGAAGGGGTTGTTAATGGTCCCGACATACGGAAACTAATGAGTCGTCAAGATTTTGACCAAGTTGAAAGCATTGAAAGCAGTCATTAAAGGACTTTTGGGTAAAGAACGCAAAGACAACTACTAGTTATAGGCAATCTGCTGCAAACATGTTGGCAGCTTTCGATGAAATTGGGGTTAATATGTCGTACAAAATTCATCTCTTGCATCAGCATCTTGATCAACTCGCTCAACAGTTGCCAACTGAATCTGATGAGCAAGGCGAACGTTATCACCAAACTTCGCTTCCATTTGAAATAAGTGTGCATATTTTGAATTACTGGATTTTTCTATTATCTTTGCCAGAGAGCACAATTTAAACATGTTAACGATTGAAAACTATTTTCGTTTCAGGTACAGAGGAAAGAAATCTCCAGATGCCATACTCGCTGAAATTTGTTGGTGGTATAAAAAAACCTTTGAAGAAGAGGAAGACGAGGAAAAAGAGGAAGAAAGGGAAGACAAAGTTGAAATTCCAGAATATCTGTTGGACGAAATTATCGACCTATCTGATGATGATGACGATGACCAGGATATTAGAGAGAGCGGTGATGTTGATCCACAGCCTCCTTCTAAACGGCAACTGGCCAAATCATTAATTTTTTTACTTAAAACTTTTCACAACTAACATTTCAAAAATATAGTTTTTCCATATTTTTATAATTTCTTTTTCAATGTTTCTTCAAAACCAACACTGAACAAAATTGCTACATAAAAATTGAGAAGTAAATTATTAGTAAGCTTGAAAATGCAATTTTTGTATTATGATTGTTTTCTTTTCAAATGAAATTTATTGAAGAAGCTGAGAAGCATATTATAGATCAAACAGAAAGCAAAAAAGACTTAGTTTTGTGGAAAATATTTTCAAAAAGCATGAAAAAATAATTTTACCAATATTTTGCTTCATAAGCAACACAAAAATTTTCAAAATCAATTTTTTTTTTAAATTTTACTTGTTGCACAGGTCTCTAGCGATAATTTGGCTTTTACAGATTGAAAAAATATTAATTAGTCGACGAGTTATAGCCAAAAAACCATATAAACAATATGCTGAAAATCGGTATTTGACTGTAAAGTTCGAAGGTCGATTAAAAAAAAATTCGAACTAACGCAAACAAACGCTGCGATACGGGTCTTCTAATTTAGCCTCTATTTTCACCCCTCACTCTTAGAATCGACTTAACTTTTGCTAACCTGAATTAGTACCACTCTGTTATTCTAGTGTATAGATATTTAGTTGAGCTTGTGTTTGTTTTAATTTTATTTAAAGTAATTGAGTACTTTTTAAGAAATTCTAGGCCAGAATTGATCTTTTAATTTTTTTTTACTTTTAGCGTGAGATATGGTTTTTTTTATTTATTAAAAAATTTCATATTTGGATTTAAATAATAATAACAATCATTTTTTGTAATAATGGGATTTTTTAATGTTTACACTCAAATTTGTACACTCAAAAAAAAAAAAGTAAAATCAACCGGAAAGTTCAAAATTTTTGCTGTCAAATTTGCAAATTTGTTTACACTCAAAGAATATTTCCACTTAAAAAACGCTAGTAATATTATCTAATAGTCTTGCTAATACTACAGAAAAATGTATCATTTTTTGCTGCCAAAATTTATTAATTTTAGCAAAATAACGCTGCTGAACATTAGCGCAATGATTCTGATTTTGATACGAAAATAAGGGTTTTTATTTTTTGAATCTTTCTTATTTAGTAAAACATTTCAAACATATATGTGTAAAAAAACCTTTTAAAAAACTGCAATAGATTGCAATAGAATTTGTAGCAATGGGCGGTTTTGTTTATTATTGCTTTTTTTTACTAATTCTATGTTTTTCCTACTTATAAATATTATTCATGAAATTATAATTGATATCCATTTGACTTAAATATTGATTGCAGAAAATCCGTATTTTGTTCTGTGTTATTTCTGTTCTTTAGTAGTTTTTTGACTTCTTCATCTAAATCCCGATGTTGCACTTTCCATTGGTTTCAAATACTGGAGATGAACGGATCTGACGTTGTCAATAGTATATTAAATAAATCTTCATTTGTGGTATTTCTTGAAATTTTTATAGTATTGTGCTCTCTATAAAATCCGTAATCCTTATTCCTTTTTTCCCGAGTCTCCTCTGATAGATCTCCAAGTAGAACCAAATGACATTTAATGCCATCTTCTGCATGACAAAGAATTTTATGAACTGTTGCAGACATATTTCTCCATGGATACTTAGTTGTACATATTTTTGCAGTTTCCTTAGCATCACTTCCATATTTTTTGTAGTCAATTTCTTCATTGCATGCAAGTATTTCCTGGATAATTTTTAGGTTTAAATCCACTCCTATTATTTCAGATGCTGTTTTTGGATCTTGGAAGAATCTTCTTGCAGTATTGCCATTATTTGCATTGCCTGACCCTTGGTTTGGCTGAACTATATATTATGTCCTGTGGTTCCTAAAAGGCCACAACGAATTCTCTCCAATCGGTCCTTCTTGATGCAAGGTTTTTTATTTCGCTCCAGCTTAAGCCGCTTTGAGTAATTTCAGCTTCAAGTTTCCGTCTCCAGGTGTGCGACGGTCGCCCAACTCTTCGTGTGTTTCTATGCGGTTTCCAATCTATAGCAACCTTTGCCGTGTAGCCATGTGGTCTGCGGAGCGTATGACGAATCCAGCGCCACTTATGATTTAGAATCTCAATGTGGATTGGGCGTTGGTATGTTTGCTCCCATAATTCGATACAGGTCGTAAGATACCAAACGACTGGTTAGCCTTTGATATTAGGAAGGATATATCATCACTGCAGCCGCCTGTTTTTGCTAGTACGCTACCCAGATAACAGAATGTGTTAACTTCTTCCAGCTCAACATTCTGTATTCGAAACTTTGTGTTGTTAAGAGTGTTGCAGCGCATGACCTTACTTTTCTTTATGTTTATTTTTAAACCGGCTTTAGAAGCTCCGTTCTCAAGGGATTTGAGTTTATCTGACGCGTGTCGATAACTGTGCGATAAGAGGCGTATATCATCAGCATATTCCAGGCTCTCCAGATGTTGGTTGATTCCCCATCTTATATCTCTATTTTCTGCTGTAGCATTACGTACAATGATTTCAAGTACGATGTTAAATAGAAGAGGAGATAGTATACATACTTGTCGAACACCACTTAACACATTAAAACTGTTGCTCAGTGCGTTGTCGTTGAGAACTCGGCATTTCGCATTCTCATACAAGGATTGGGTAAGCCTAATAATTTTTTGTGGCATCCCTTTGCAGGCAAGTGCGTTCAATATTGCATGGTGGCTCAGGGTGTCCAACGCCTTTTCGAAATCTATAAATATCATGTAGAGGGGAGATTGCCATTCCGCTGACTGCTCGATGATTATACGAAGACTATTGATGTGGTCGACGCAAGATTTGTGTGGGCGGATCTATAATGAATCCAAATTTGCGGTATTAATTTGGAACATGTTTCTTTTTTGAACGTATTAATTTTTTGCTGGTTTCATTGTTTCATAGTGATCCTGAAGAACCGAAATTCAAATCAACTTATTTTTAGTGTGTGTTCCATAAGTCGTATTCTTGCATGTGGTGGCGATAATCCAAATTAATATACATCAGCGTTATCTACTGATTTTGTCGGTACTTGATTTAATTAGCTTGATGTTGCTTAGCATATGATGAAGCTGGTTGCAGCCTTCGTGTCAGTCAAAGCCTGGCCTACTTTTCCATCTATCATTGTCACCATTAATTGGTAGTTTACATTAATTTGATGCCCATCCAAATGTTATTTTAATGGCTGTAGTGTTGCAATTTGGGCCTTGATATCAGTAACTTCTTTTATATGGCATCATGAGTTTCTTTTTTGAATTCAAATTTTATTGGCCTGCAGTATTTCGTAGAAGATGGCATCTCATTTTTGTAAATATCTTTAGTTTGCGTTGTACCAGTTGCAAGCTCTAAGCCTACCAAAATCTTTTTCAATCGCAATGGTGCAAATGATACCATGAACATTTCGGAGTCCCAAATATTTTCACATACCACTTGTTTGAATTGTTTTTGTCACGAAGAACCATCACATCCCAATTTACAAAAAAGAATTATCTTTGTGTTTCCATATTTCTTTAATTGATTTGCTTTTATTGATTTAGCAAGCGTTCGGCTGTGTGATCAAGTAGAGATTTTAGTTGTACATCTGCTGAAATTGGTGTGATTGTGATAGTGTCGTTTAATGGCAAACAGTCCGTTTTAGCAGCGGCTATGTCAAGATATGCTGTATACATATTTGAGCCTTTTTCAATCACACGCAATCTGAGCTGAGTATTATGCTGTTTTTTTCATTTCAAATCCAGAAATAATGCTTAAGCCTCCTCATTTGTGAACTGTTTTGCATCGCTCGGAGTGGGTACACTTTTAAGAATCCATTTTGTTCTCACTGGACTGGCTTTAACAACTTTTTCTATGACATCCACTTTTGTCAATTTTTTCTGTTATCGAAATTGATGTAGGAAAGATCCTTTTATATTTATACATCGTTAACATCTTTAATTTTCTTACAGCCTTCTCTTGCTTTGCTGTTTCTGCAGCGACAGTAAGTTGGCCTTCTAATCAGTTGGCGCTTTTTACATAAAAGTTTTGTTTATTGTAGCTAACTTCTTTGTAGCGTTTATTAGTGCTTTGATGAAATTAGATAATTGCTCTTGTATTTCGATGCTACACGAATTTAAATTTAATTTTATTTTAACGCAACTAAGAACGTCTTCCCGGGTTTTGTTCCTAAAATACTCTTCGGCCAGTTTTTTATAACTTAAGCTTTCCATATTTTTCTGAATATTTTTATTTGCGACTGTTATTGTTGAGTTTATATTCAAATATCACTTACTTATAAGTCTTTTGATAAGCAGTCATACTATGTTTGTAGGTAAAATAAAAAGGTAAGAAAATGGAATTGGTACATTATTACCTAAAATAATATATAAAAACCCACTATATGTTAACGCAAAATTGATTGAATAAATATGCACATACCAGCGGATGTAAAACACGCGCAAGGTATTGTGCAATTGCAGACGCTGACATATCATTTTTATAATATTTTAGTAATTGTGTTTGCTAAGCATGTTGAAAGTATTTTTAATTAAAGAGTAATATAAAGAATTGTATTGTATTCTTATTTTTAGTTTTATATTTGTGTTTGATCAATAAAGTTCATTTTTTTAAATGTTTTAAACCTAATAAAACCTAATTGGCGCCCAACATTAAAAAGCGCAAGAAATACCCCATAGGATATAGCGCGAACCCAACAGTATATAAAAAACGCAGAAGTACCCAACAGGCTACACCGTTTCTACAATACTGGCAACTGCATAAAAACACCAAATATCCCATAGGATATCAACGACACCAACAGAATAGTCTACAGGCATTCGGGTAAAGCAACAGTAAGGCGGAGACACCCCAGTACGAAAGAAAAAGGACAACGTTAAAACCTTCAACTTTACTATGCTGGTAGCCATTATAATGTAAGTTAGTTTAAGATCTTAATATAAAAAAAAAAAGTAGTATTTTTTAAAAAATTTTAAGTGAAAACAAAATATAAGTGAATTCTTGAGAAAAGTAAATTTTTTACAAGTGATAATCTAAAAAGTGAAGTAAATTTTTATAGAGCATAAGTGGAAAACTTAAAGAAGTAAAAGTAAATTTTTGAAAAATAAATTTCTAAAAGAAATAAAATTTTTAATATTTTTGAAAATCTAAAAAAGATAAATCTAAAAAAGTAAATTTTTGAAAGATTTTTTAACTAAAATTTTTAATTTTTGAAATCCGAAATTTTTAAAATAAATCATAAGTGAAACCTAAAAAGTTAAAATTTTAAAATATAAGCAAATTAATTTTTTTTTAAATATAAGAGAAGCAAACTTAAAAAAAATATAAAGGTTAAATTTAGAATTAAATTTTTTTTAACAAATAGATCTGAAAACAGAACAGAAACAGAATTTAAAGAATCCTTTTTTTTTTTAAAAAAAGATAGTCATGTCAAATCCGAGTAACCTTATTAGACCCCCGGTCCTTAATCCTATAATCCCAGAACCTAATGACAATCAAAATAGAATCTCAGCAAACATGGAGGCAACTATAGCGAGAATTTGTGCACAACAATGCCAAATCGCCGTTAGGCAGCACTTGAACCCAAATTCAGATATAGCTGGTGTAGACCAAATAATAGAGGACAGGTATAGGAACAATTTAACAGATTTAGATAAGGTCCCAGACGTGGTTAGATCTCTCCGTGAATTCTCAGGAAATGCTTCAGAGTTTAGCTCATGGAAGAAAAGTGTCGACCGCATTCTCAGACTATATGATTCAACAAAAGGCACCCCCAAATATTTCGCCATTTTAAACACAATAAGAAATAAAATTATTGGAAATGCCGACGCGGCTCTAGAATCGTACAATACCCCATTGAATTGGGATTACATCTCAAGATGCCTCACACTTCACTACGCGGATAAACGCGATCTTACAACTTTAGAATACCAAATGACTACATTAGTGCAGGGAAATAATAAAGTTCAGGACTTCTATCAAGAAGTATATTCACACCTTTCACTTATTATGAACAAATTATCATGCATGGACATAGGCCGTGAATCCATGGACCTCCTTGCACAGACATACAGGGATAAAGCCCTAGACACATTTATTAGAGGTCTTAAGGGTCATATGTCAATACATCTTGGAATGAAAGAACCTACAGACCTTCCACAAGCACTTCAGTTATGTTTGAAAATGGAAAATCAATTCACTAGGGCTCAATTTGCAAATTCGCATAACCAAATGAACAGAGTACACAGACAGAATAACCAACAAATTCCACATGTACCTATCAAGACTCAATATCGCGGAAATAATCAATCGACATTTTATCCACAACTAGGATATATGCCACAACCCTATCCTAACTCGCAAAAATACAATACGGTACCCCCTATGCGTTTCCAAAATAATATTAATCAGGGACAATACTATCCTAATACAAATTTGCAACCACCAAGACCAGTTGCACCTAAACCACAACCTCGTCCAGAGCCAATGGACGTTGACAGATCTATGCAATCAAGAGTAGTGAACTATATGAACAGACCAGCTCTAAACAATAACTTCTTCGGTAAAAGACCTACAGATCAATCCGATCAAATGCGTAAACCGCAGAAAATTCAAAGAAATTTCCATTTAGATACGGAGGAACAAAATGATTTAAATGAACAATATTACGAGTCACAGTTAGAAAATTATGAGACCGACGAACAACTACCACCCTTGGACGACTATATACAAAGTCAGTATGACATTATCAGCACCAACGAGCAATGCGAACCACAAGAATTCGTTGATATTCATTTTTTAGACTAACGAATCGTCCCTGCCTTACTTCGAGTGTAGGACGAATGTCGGACAAATTCTAAAAATATTAATTGACACGGGTTCGAATAAAAATTATATTCAACCCTCTTTGATAAAAAATCCGTTGCCAAACGAGAATTCCTTCTTTGCTAACTCAGTGGGAGGAAAAACTCCAATAACTCAGCATACGTTTATTAACCTTTTTGACAAAAACTCTCCTGCTATAAAATTTTTTCTTTTGCCATCATTAAAATCATTTCATGGAATATTAGGCAACGATAGCCTCAAACAATTGTGTGCGGTTATCTATACAGCTAGGGACTGTATGGTAATTAATAATAAATTAAAAGTCAAAATTAAACAAAAACCCTCACAATCAGTAAATGCAATAAATATTAGGACGGACCACCTGACGAGACAACAAAAGGACAATTTAGAACTGGTAATAGAACAGCATAAATCTTTGTTCAATGATCCGAATGAAAAACTAACATACACTACCGCAGTAGTCGCGGAAATTCAAACCAGAAACGATAATCCGGTATATTCACGATATTATCCTTATCCTATGCATTTGAAAGAAGAGGTTGATAGACAGATACGGGAATTACTAGATCATGGGATTATTCGACCATCTCGATCCCCATACAATTCTCCAATATGGATTGTACCGAAAAAAACAGATGCATCAGGGCAGAAAAAATTTAGAATGGTAATTGATTATCGTAAGTTGAATGAGCAAACCATTCCAGATAAATACCCGATCCCAGAAATTAATGACGTACTTCCGCAATTAGGACAAAATAAATTTTTTTCAGTCTTGGATTTGAAAAGTGGGTTTCACCAGATTCCACTTAGGGAAAATGATAGGCAGAAAACGGCTTTTTCAGTAAGCAATGGTAAATACGAATTTACCAGACTTCCATTCGGACTGAAAAATGCTCCGTCCATTTTCCAACGCACTTTAGATGACATTCTTAGGGAACACATTGGAAAAATTTGTTTTGTTTACATGGATGATATAATTATTTTTGCCAAAAACGAAAAAACGCATCTCAAGAACATAGGAGTCATCTTCAGAACTCTAGAACTCGCGAATATGAAAGTTCAGCTAGACAAATGTGAATTTCTGAAGAGCGAAGTAGAATTCTTGGGATATATAATTTCAGAATCCGGTATAAAAACGAATCCAAAAAAGTTTGAAGCTATAGTGAACTTTCCTTTGCCAAAAACACTAAAAGACTTGAGGTCATTCCTGGGACTTTCAAATTTTTACAGACGCTTTATCAGGGATTATGCTAAAATATGTAAACCCCTGACAATGCTCTTGAGAGGGGAGGCAGGACGCACTTCCAAACATGCGTCGAGCAAAGTTTCGATAAAACTCGACCAAGAGGCAGTAGATGCATTCAATAAATTGAAGGCAACCCTAACTTCAGACGACGTAATGTTAGCATACCCAGACTTTAGGAAAGAGTTCAATTTGACAACAGACGCATCCAACTATGCCATGGGTGCAGTTCTTTCTCAAGATAACAGACCAATAGTATTTTTATCTAGGACACTTAGCAGAGCCGAAGAGCACTACGCGACTAATGAAAAAGAAATGCTCGCAATCGTATGGGCACTTAAATCGCTCAGAAATTACTTATATGGCTCGGCCACATTGAAAATTTATACAGACCATCTTCCACTGACATACGCGCTAAATAACAAAAACGTAAATTTCAAATTAAAAAGATGGAAAGCATTTTTAGAAGACTTTAATTACGAACTACGGTATAAACCAGGCAGTACAAATGTAGTTGCCGACGCGCTGTCCAGACTTTCACAAAATATCACCCAAATAAATTCTATGACATCCACACAGCATAGCGACGAAAGTTCATCTCAGAACTTAATACAATTTACGGACGCCCCTGTAAACGTATTTAAAAACCAAATCTGTATAACATCTGAGGAAACTTTACCATCGTACAAATTCGAAATAGTCTTTCCAACTGTACATAGGCACACTATAAACGAACCTAATATTAATTCAGAAATACTCACCGAGATATTAAAAAAATTTCTAAACCCATCAGTGATCAACTGTATCAAAACAACTGACGATATTTTGGGACAATTACAGGAAGTTTTTCGAGACAACTTTACACAATATAAAGTCAAGTATTCCAGAATAATGGTAACAGACCTGAAAAGTAATGAGGAACGAGAAACCGAAATTATAAAAGAACATAATAGAGCACATAGAAACAGCATAGAAAATAGAACTCAGATCTTGACAAAATATTATTTCCCTCAAATGCATTCGAAGATCAAGAAAATTACTAAGTTGTGTAGAATCTGTAAAGAGAATAAATATGAAAGGCACCCGAATAAAATAGCGATACAGGAAACACCGATACCACAATTTCCTGGACAGATTGTACACGTTGATATTTACATTACTGATAAAAGGGTCGTATTAACAGCTATAGACAAGTTTTCTAAGTACGCTCAGGCGAAAATATTAAAATCCAGAGCAACCGAAGATGTGAAGGAACCTCTTAGGGAAATACTTCTTTCTTTTGGAATGCCAGAGATAGTTGTCATAGACAATGAGAAATCCCTTAATTCAAAATCTATTATCTTCATGTTAGAAAATCAATATAATGTAAAAGTATTCAAAATTCCACCCTACAGCAGTAGCGTAAATGGACAAATCGAAAGATTTCACTCCACTCTGTCTGAGTTAATGCGCTGTTTGAAAGCGGAAAATGTTCATAACACATTTTCAGAACTTTTACATAGGTCTGTCTATGAATATAACAACTCGATTCATTCTACAATACAGAAAAAACTAGTCGAAGCATTTTTCGGAAGGAGAACCAGTACTAATCCGCAAGATATTGAAAGAGAAAGGACTGAAGTTACTAAACGACTCAAAGATAAACAATTAGAAGACATTAACTATCATAACAAAAAAAAAAAGACTCCACCCCGCACTTACAAACCAGGTCAGACAATTTTTGTAAAAGAAAATAAGAGATTAGGAACGAAACTTAGCAAAACTTATAAACAAGAAATAGTAAAAGAAAACAGAAACACGACAGTTATTACAGAAACAGGCAGAACAATTCATAAAAACAACATCAGAAACTAAATGAACGTTATTTTACAGGTCACTTTTCATATTGACGGGAGCTGACGTCAAAATACTGGATTACACTAACTCCCAAATTGTGACTATTAATTCAGGACTAGCGAAGCTACAGACAGGAACGTTTAAAATAATACATGTCATCGAAATGGATAAATATCAGAATCTTATCGACAACATACAAGAGACAATATATGCAAATGTAACCGAATCCCATTTCCTCCGTCCTTTCCTAATCCATGAAATAACAGAACTCCAAGGTTTTTTGGACAGACTCAAACCAAAGGCAAAAAGATCTTTAAATTTTATCGGATCGGCTTGGAAATGGATTGCTGGAAATCCTGACCATGACGATTTCGAAATTATTACCCAAAAAACTAACCAAGTATTGATTAACAACAATAAGCAAGTAGTCATAAATAAATTGTCATTTGAAAAAATAAATGAGCTTACAAGAGCAACAAACGAGATAATTAAAAACGCTAATTATAATGATATTATAAAAGAAAAATTGATAACAAAATTAAAATTCAAAATAGAAATCCTGAAAGAAGAAATAATGAACATCCAATATGCCATTCATTGGGCAAAAGTAGGAATTGTAAACTCTTTTATACTGTCATCCAATGAAATAAATATCATTAAACACATTATAAATAAAGATGTAATACCTTTTATGAATATAGAACAAGCATTAGAATTTGCAGAAATAAAAATAGCATCTAATAATAATTCACTCATTTATATTATAAGTATACCAACTACAGATAGTACTTCTTGCAGCCAATTATTAATAAAACCAATAAAATTTGGAAAATTTATAAATAAAATTATATACCATGATGTAATAATTTGTAATAAAATAATTTTTGGAATAAAAAATAGATGTAAGAGTTATAATAATATCACTGTTTGTAATGAGAAAAATATTGAAAATATAAATAATGATACATGTCTAGCAAACATAATCCAGAGTAAACCTTCAAAATGCAGCATACTTGACAACCGGAACATCCCCACAATTGAAGAGATAGCACCCGGAACAATCCTCCTTAATCAATTCAACGATACAATCTACATTAATACAGAACCCCAACACCTCACTGGTACATACGTCATACAATTCAACAATGCATCCGTCAATATATCAGGAAAATCATATAATTTCTTCGAAACAACAAACCTTCAACCTTTGCCTGCTATTCTGCAACCCAAACACCCAAATCTAATTATTGAGGAAACATTATCACTAGAAATGGTAAAAGAGCTCCAAATTAATAATACAGAGGCCATAGACATATTAAATAATAAACATAAATGGGGCCTAACGATAAATTGTGGACTATCATCAATGGCAATCACTACGATGATTCTTTTACTTATAAAAAAAAGAGTTTTTAAAAACGAAAAGAAAAACACATCAACGCCACAAGTAGTAAACACATTTCAATGTCCATCCATCAATGTATCTATGCCGGAGTTATCCGAAATAAAGAAACCTGGAGTACAAAGAATTTCGAAGATTCCATATTTCTAACCGAACGAGGACGCTCGGAATAAAAGGGGGAGGTGTTAACGCAAAATTGATTGAATACCAACACTACATAAATATGCACATACCAGCGGATGTAAAACACGCGCAAGGTATTGTGCAATTGCAGACGCTGACATATCATTTTTATAATATTCTAGACACAATTGTGTTTGCTAAGCATGTTGAAAGTATTTTTAATTAAAGAGTAATATAAAGAATTGTATTGCATTCTTATTTATAGTTTTATATTTGTGTTTGATCAATAAAGTTCATTTTTTTAAATGTTTTAAACCTAATAAAACCTAATTTATATATATGAATTACCTGAGTGTATTTTCTTTACGACTTGCATTAGTGCATTGTTAGGTAAAATTAAAAGTTATAAAAAATGTATGATAAAAAAGAAACCCATGTTACAAATGAATTACATCCTCGGTGTATTGAAATTCTTAGTTACAAATATATTAAAACGGTGGTGATTTTGTAACCAGATATCATTACTGGTGATAGAACAAATAATGACTATTATAAGCTATAGAATACCTAAAGCATAAATTAAGCACACCATTGCACTGTGGCCGGATTTGCCATATTTTTGGCATAAAGTAAAAATTTTCATGAATGTATTTTCTAATTTTTGCTAGATATTCTTAAATTACATAGTCTTAGTATACTTATTTCAAAATTAAAAATAATCTGATGGCAACCCTGTTACTTTACTACGGCTGCAAACTGCAATGTTTAATTAACAGCTGTTTTTTTTATCAAAAATGGAGGAAACTTTTTCTAAACTTCGTGCTACTAGGAAATTGATACAAGTGAACAAAAAAATTTTAAAAAAAATGGAAAATGAAAGTCAAGGTATATAGAATGTAAATTATATGTAATTTAATGTCAGTGTTTGTCATGTGGTAATTATGTGAATTATATGTGTTAAGTGTTATAATAGAGAAAACCTAACCAACTTGACAATGCCTCGTAGATCGAAAACTAACTTTCTGCCAACTTGTGCCAAAATGTATTTATTTACGAGTAAATAAGAGACTGCCTATTTTAATATGTTATTAACGTTTTTTGCCCAATTTTGCCCATTCTTCAAATATTTTGGATTTCCCAGTGAATTTAGCTTTTAGCCGTTCAACCTTGCTACAGCTTTGGCTGGATAACAAGCGAAATGCAAACGCTGTTTCAAACTGGATATTTGAACAACTTGGCACTAATGGTATTAGTATTGCTAAAAAAAAGATGTTTTGAAAAAAATTAGGAGTTTTGAACTTTATATCAAGAAAAAATTACCAAAAATAGAACTAAACATGCCAAATGGCTCTCATCGACTATGATGGTCAAACTTGATAACAAAAACGCAGAAACAGAATAGCGAAATCAACTAATAGGACGTCCATGCCTGGCATATAAAGATGCGGGAACACGGCTTAAGAGAAAGTTGGCATTCGAACTAGCAGAAACCCACGAACATGACAGGAGTCTGCTTGTACATGCTGCCACGGTATCAGCAAAAAAATCCAATGAAAAAGATACGGCATTTGTTTTAAAGGAATCTCGGCTTACTTCAAATAGACCAGAGAAATAAATAAATTGCATTCTAGTAATATATACCCAAGCTATGACAAAGTAGTGCAAGCTAAATTAAAATGTAGACCAGCTGGAATAATTGTAACAGAAACCGTTGCGCAAGTTTCTTTGCAAAATTTGCTAAATGACACTGCCAGTCGAATACTACTTTTGCAAGAGGAAGTATTTGCACAATATCCAGAAATAACTGATGTCATGCTAGTCCTAAGTTATGGATTTGACGGATCAACTGGAGAGGTCATATACAAACAGCGATTTCAAGGGAATGAACCTTCATCAATGGACCAATCATTATTTGTAACAACAGTTATTCCACTAAAAATAATAGACAAATTGGGAAAGGTTTTATGGATGAATCGTACGCCTCAGTCTGTACGATTTTGTAGACCCCTTAAAATGGAATTTGCTAAGGAAAGCAAACAACATATTATTTCAGAAAAAAACAATCTGGACATACAAATACAAGAATTGACGCCATATATATATTCCATCTTAAATGAAAGAAATATTACTATTTCTTATAATCTGAATATGACCCTTACAGATGGCAAAGTTTTGAATATTTTAACGGGAACTAACTCGTGTCAATCGTGTCCAATCTGTGTTGCTACTGCAAAGCATTTTGTGAAAACCAGAGACATTAATTAGGAAATATTTAAGCCAAAGTCTGGTACCCTGGTACGCATACTGGAGTTCGTATTAAAAATTTCTTACAGGATTGCATTGAATAAATGGCAGATAAGGGACAAAAATGAACAGGAGGTGATGAAGACTCGCAAACAATCAATACAGAAAAAATTAAGGAAAGAAATGGGACTACTTGTGGATATGCCAAAACAAAACGGCAGTGGAAGCACTAATGATAGTAATACTGCATGGAAGGCATTTTCAAATAAAAAGTTATTTGCATCTATTTTGGAATTTGATTTAGGTGTTCTTGAACATTTTCGTACAGCTTTAATAGCAATTTCCTGTAAATATAAAATTAATGCCCTTAAATTCCACCAGTTCTGCGAGAAAACTATGACATTATATATGTCTAAGTATCCATGGTATCCGATGTCGCCAACAGTTCATAAAATTTTGTTTCATGGTTCCCAAATTATAGCTGAATCTCGTGTTCCTGTCGGATGCCTGGGCGAAAATGCTTCAGAAGGGCGCAATAAGTTTTATAAAGAAGATAGGAGATCTCATGCACGCAAAAATAATCGAGTTAATACTATGGCGGATGTGTTCAATAGGTCAATGGATTCTTCAGACACTTTACTTTCCAGTATTTTTATTAACAGAAGATTAGCCATGTCAAAAAAAATATATTGCCAAAGGAAGTCATTGCGCTACTTGAGCCCCCGACTTTTGATACTGACCTAGCAAATTATGTTACCGATAATGATTCTCATGAGCAGGACATCGAATTAGATTATGATTCTGATAACGAAAATTTATATGAATTTGCGGTTGAGTTAGATGTCGAAGATGATTAAATAAATTCTTAGTTCTAAGTCTGAAAAATATTTATGTGAGTAAATTGTTATTATTTTTTATACATATTATGGTAATATCTGTTTTCTTAGCTTACAGATTTGGGGAAATATAACGCATGCTTATATTCGAGACGTTAAATAAGAAACGTTATTTAGCTAATTAGAACATCGACCTGCAACTTAGCTTTATACGGACGGTAAGAGTGGGCGTGGTCGTATCGATCTGAAAATTTTAATACTTCTTAAGAATATCATTATTAGTATATGTACCAATTTACAGCTCTGTAGCATCTTTATTAGACTTTATGTCAAAAAAAATGCATTTCCGGCCACAGTGCATTGTATAATTATAGGGCTGTTTAAATTTCCGTAATTTAAAATTTTTTTGAGTTATTGCATTAAAATGAAAAAGGTGTTCTACCGGCTGGTCGTGGCAGGTGCAGAAGTATACATAGGGTTAAAGAGGACACTTTTACCTTTCTCTGGATGGTATACATTTCTTGTTCACTTTTGTTCCCTAGAAGTTCTTCCAAAGATGGAATTTCGTACAAATATAGTAGTCTAATAAATATTTCCGAACACCCCTAATATTAAACGGTTTGGTTGTGACCACTTACAACAACTAAAGGCTGAAATCCACCAACCTTGCAAAAAAGACCGCAGGTAATTGTCGATGATAACAAAAAACAAAAAAAATCGCCTCTTTCTGAAATTTAAAAAACAGTTGAGTTTGACAGCATGCCACGCCCATAAATTAATATATTTGAACCTAATTTATTGGCCACATTAATCTGGATATATAAGCTACAAATTGGCATTAAAATTTTAAAAATTGGTGACAAAAGAAATTGGACTTTTGGCCAATGAAATCAAAATTTCAGCCACACTGAGACGGTCAAAGCGAAATTAACTTTCCTTGTAATAAGAATTAATAAATTATTTGTTTTTGGTCTCCGGAATTTATTTTAATGCGTTACAAACAGAATTATAAACCTATATATAAACACAGCACAGTGGTGGTGGAGGGTCCAAAAATTACTGTTTTTGATATTTGTGTTCATTTCGCTGAAGGTTTGAATTTGATGTTAAAACAATGTTTGAATTAATTGTAGTATTTTTTGCTATCTTCATGTATGGTTGTTTCCTACTCGAGATATAAAAAACTCATTAAAGATTTTCGGTTGTAGGAGGCTACAATACATATAAGGAAAACGGCCACACCTAAATACAAGAAAATTTTGGTTTCCTAACGTCATCTTTATTTTTATTGTATCTGCAATAAATTCAGAAATGAATGTTTGACACTTTGTGTTATTTATGTAATTTTAAATTAAAAAAAATATACACAACCTTAGGCAGCATTTAATTAAATTAAGAAAGTCTTTTGCGAAATTTAGTTGCCAAGTATTTTTTTCTCCTATAATCTAAAACATCAGACAAATTTCAATTGAGTGTTGACAATGAATATTTTTATCGTCCAAATTTTAAAAATATTTTTATACCCTATACAACTATGTGATTTGTGTATAATGACTTTGTGCTGCTGTTTGTAACAACCAAAAATATTTGACCTAGACCCATCTTTTATTATACCGATCGAATCAGAATCACTATCTGATTCGATTTAACGATGTCCGTCCGTCCGTCCCTCTGTGTGTCCATATAAAGTTTTAATCAAACTGCAGGTTGCAAATATAAATATATTTCGATGAAATTTGGTATTTAATCTTTTATCGGCAATAGGATAAACGCTGTTGGAATTGGTGAGAATCGGTCCATGTTGAGACCTAGCACCCATACAAATGGCCCCTATTAAATCAACATAAATTGCCATAAGAACCAACTTATCATATAAATCTTAGTCAAATTGGGTTTTTATGTATTTATTACATCCATTAATCAGTAGTCCAAAAATGATCCCTATTGGACAACTCTTAGTCACAGGCCCCATATAGGGCTGCTTCCCGAATTTCACTTAAATGTATCAAAAATCAAAAATATTGCACTGATTCGTCTCAAATTTTGTTTGTATATATTTTTGCAAAATACAAGAGACTTTACCAAACATGGCCAGGATCGGTCCATTTTGTGGATTAGGCCTCATATAGATATAGCATCCGATATGAACTTTTTCATATCTGCAGCCGAAAAAATTGATAAAAATCCCACTCAAATTTGGTTTATGCTTATTTTCTATATCCAGTTAGTTGGGCCTGAGACATAGGGTCTCTAAACGCATGGTATAGGGTATCGTATAGTCGGCCTAGACCGACTATAATTTTCTTACTTGTTTTTAATTCAGAATATAAACTAAGATAATTATCTTTAATATATTTTCTTAAAAAAATACAGAGTGCCATGTTGTAATGTATATTTTGTTTAAAACTTAAAGTAATGTTACTTAATCGCCTAAGATACTTTGTTCTTAATGAAAACATTTAGCCTGTTACTATAACTAAACTTTTTTTAATATGAATCACGGCTTCTATCATATCATAGCATATAGCTGGAACATAATTTAATCTGTCAAATAACAAATTTATAAATATAAACCAACAATCTGTGCAAACTCAATAACTCAACATTTTAACCAATGTCTACATTCATTATTAACAGATATTTCAAAATCTCAACGAAAACAAAAAAAAATCCATGTATACACGCACATACTGATTTGGTTAACGTAATTTATTTCATAACTTATCTGTTGAAAAGAAAACTTTTTCAAATAACTTGAAATCTTAGGCAACAAAAATCAACTTCAATTCCTGATGACTCATATATATTAGATTAGACTTAAACTGCTTTAAAATTCCCTTTCCTTTTAGCTTAAGTAATTTGCGGATAAATATTATCCCGGTAACGTTAAACTTATCGTATCAATGTTTGCGTATATCATCAATTTCAAGAAAAGTAAGCAGAATGTGTTTAAATATTTACAATTGACACACATTATACGCATAAGCGTATAACAAAAAAAATTACCTCAGAAGAGATGAAAAAAAAATATTCACATGCTGATTAGACAGAATTTTTGTAAACTAATTTTGAATAATAAATTAGCATCACTTATCGCAGAATAGAATAAATAAAGATTTCTTAAAAAAAGAGGAAACAAAAAATTTCAAGACATTAACAGTCAAAATAAGTAAAATACCCTAAGCAATGCGTTTAGAGGGAAGGTCTTACACACAATTTGGCTGAGGCAACAACTGGATAAGCAGACATGAAAGGGTTCCTTTATGGTAATATTTTTATACTAAGGAATATGTAAAAAAATGGACCAATCATGGCCATTTTTGGTAAGTTTATAAACCAAATTGGGAAAACATTTATTTAATTTCTTTGCTTTTTGATAGGTTAAGTCAAGATCGGTAAACGCCTCAAAATGGGAACTATCCATAAATTGGTTCTAAACGGTTTATGTTGGGACAACTCATTAGTAGGTATGATAGACATGCATACACCAAAGTTATCATTACATATATGATAGTCTGGATATTACGCAAATTTTTGCCAGCCTGGTAGTAGTTATTTATAGGTAGGCTAGGTCTGTATATGCATCGGATTTTCTAATTTCAATAGCGTGCATAATATGACCTTCAAAAGTTTATATAAAAAATTTAATCAAAATACATGGCTTACAGATCGACGGACGGATATCGCTTAATCGATCCAGAAAGTGATTTTAAGTCGATCGATATATAAGTACAAATATTTTCGGTAGTTAAAAACATCATCACAAACTAATTGCAACCTCACCACATAGTGTTATGGAGTATAAGAACGTAAATAAGAACATTTAAAAGAGGCAGCTGCACAGGTGGTATACTTACTAAAGGCCCACTTAGGCGACATTGAAAACAAAAACAATATAGAGATCAATTTGGGTATCATAATTATATAAAATTTGTGTTAATGCTATTTCAACTAAATTTTATAACAGTTTTTTAAATTAGTGATCATGGTGTCGGAAGCTGATTATTCTTCATCTAGATCAGAATCTTTGGGGGGGCTTTAACTAAAAAACTGAGGAATACTCTTTCAAGTCATGGTGAACGTACTAGGCCAGTATAGTAAAATTTCCACCGGTTAATGATATTTCATATTTTTCCCTTATCTTGATGTTTGTTTGCTTAGTTTCAAATGATGGTTTCTCATTTCATACAAAGGCTTAAATAAGAAATTATTATATATATCCATGAAAAAAGTACAATAAAAAACAAGTGAGAAAATTATAGTCGTATAGACGATACCCCATGCCATGGTATAGAGATCCTATCTCTTCGGTCCAAATACTTGGATATGGAAAATAAGCATTAACCAAATTTGAGTGGCATTTTTATTAATTTTTTTGGCTGCAGATATGAAAATGTTCATATCGGATGCTATATTTATTTGGGGACTAAGCCCAAAAATGGACCGACCCTAAGCATATTTGGTGAACTCACTTATATTTTGAGAAAATATATACAAACCAAATTTGAGAAAAATCCGTGCAAACATTTTTTTTTTTATGGATTTAAGTGAAAATCAGCAAGCAGCTTTATATGGGGGATATGAAAAGATTTGCCATATAGGGTTTATTTTTGGACAAATGATAAATAGATATAATAGATATAGACAGACCCAATATGACCGAGATCTATATGATAATTTGGATCTTATGGCAATTTAAGTCTATTTCATAGGGGTCATTTGTATGGGGACTAGGTCTGAACATGGAACGAATTTCACTAATTTTAACAAAGTTCATCCTATGGCGGAAAAAGGCTTATGTACCAAATTTCATTAAAATATATTCATATTTGCGACCTGTAGTTTGATTGAAAGGTTTACATGTACACAGAGACGGATAGACGGACGGACGGACATCGCTAAATCGACTCAGAAAGTTATTCTGAGTCGATCGGTATAATAAAAGATGGATCTAGGTCAAATATTTTTGGTAGTTACAAAAGGGCAGTGGTATAGGGTATAAAAAATTTACGTATGTTTAAACTTAAGGCCGCACAGTGGACCATATTTTGAGAAGGCGGCCAAAAATCATTTTTTTTTTCATTTTAAAGTTATGTTATTCATTTGAAAGTAAATACTAGTAAACCTCGGGAGCGAAAAAATTTCGACTCTATCTCAACTATATCACAGCGAACAGGGTCTTCGAAAGTGGGCTTTCTCAGTATTTGGCTAAAATTAAAAATTTCTTTGTAAATTTTTATTTTTGAATGACTGTAACTTTTTTGATTTAAAAGATTTTTTAATGAAATAAATTTTGTATAATTTCGCGGCTTCCGTACTATTAATTTTTAAAACGTAAAATCACTGAGTGATTCCAAAATTTAAAAAAAAAAATTTTTTTAAAAACGTCAAAATTTTTTCGAAAATCTCCACTTAATAGAGCATAACTCAAAAGCAGTCAGAAAAAATCTTGCACTGCTCTATAGCCCGAACACTCCCCTATACTCTTATACCCCTTTATACACCCGCAAGTTTCCGCCCGTGTGCAGCAGAACAATTTTTCTGACCCAAGGTTAGATATTTTCTGCAAAATTTATGAATACAAAAGTTGTCCACTATGTGGTTAGGATATATTAAGTTTGAGGTGATGTTTGTAACTGCCAAAAATATTGGACCTTTATTCATCTTTTATTATACGGATCGACTCAAAAACACTTTCTGAGCCGTTTAAACGATGTCCGTCCGTCCGTCTGAGTGTTATGAATATAAAAGTTTGGTCGTACCGGTGCACCGCGGTGTATTTTTTGCGTGTCGGTAGAGTTGTCAGGAGTTGTTATATACTTATAAAAAAGGGTTGAGATATAATGCGCTTAATTCTTACAGGTACATTTACATAGGTATCTTTCAAAACCATTAATAGTCTGAATTAGAGTTATATAGTTTAAATACCTGACAAAATGGGAAACAATTTAAATAACAGGTAAATGTTAAACAAAAAACTATTGCGACATAGCCCTTTAAGATATGAGCAGGTATGCTTCACCTTTTAAAAGGGGTTAGGGTGTGGGTTTTTTATGCTTCTAAAAGTGTTAATAAAAGATTAAAATATTTATTTTACATAATTGCAAGAAAGAGTATTTATAATAATGTTTCCACAATTGTTATTCATTACAATTTGTGCAACGGCTAAGTACTGTTACAGAGATCTGGCAGATATTTATTTTCAACGAAATGATGTAGACTATGTAATTTTGCACATAGTGAGCAACGACTTCTTTAAGAATTATAACCTAGAAGACATTGAAATGCACAAAGGAAAAATTACTAATTTTGCATCGAATTTGAAAAGACGGTGCATTGAATGCTCTCATAGCAAGGCAAAGGATGTACAAACGTTAACAAGACTGGTTAATAAAGGAACTTATTTTTGAGAGTGCATCCACAACTGCCAACGAAAGTGGAAAAAAGGGTCGACCAGCAAAACCAAGTGACAGATGTAGTGAAAGATCTCGAAGGCGCAAGCTGGAGAATATCAGTGAAGAAATTTCTCAAAGAAATATTAAGGATTCATTTTTGCACCAAATTCAAACAACCCAAAATAAAAAAAATAAAATTGAAATAATTGAAAAAATAGTAGAAGCGAGCCCAAGGCGTACAAAGAGGATTTTGAAAAGCATTCGTACACCAATTGAAGATAAGAAATTTACGACGGAAGAAGCGTTCGCCCTATTTTTGGATTTGAAATTGACCAAAAATCAATATAAGGAATTGCGGAAGCGAACCAATGAAAAGAATTGTGGGATTTTTCCAGAGTATCGAGATTTAGTTTCTGCCAAAAAAGAATGCTTACCTTCACAATCTGCTATTAGTGTCACTTCAACATCAGCAGAAATAAAATTGCAAGATCTCCTTGATCATACTGTAGAACGATTGCTAAATACGCTTGATACGGATCATTTAAAAAAAATTGGTAATGGTAGCATTACTTTAATTTCTAAATGGGGATGTGATGGATCCTCTGGGCAGAAACAATACAAGCAATTTAATGCCGAAAATTCATCAGATGCTAATTTATTTATGGTATCTTTCGTTCCATTGCGCTTAACAAGAAGGTATAGCGTCTTACAGCCGTCAACTAGTAGAGCAACAGAAATTGATACATGAAAAAATGAAATTCCTTCTTCAAAAAAGTATTGCAGACCAATAAAATTTGCATTCAAAAAGGAAACCAAAGATGTCATAACTGAAGAAGTTCAAAAAATAAAATATCAAATTAAGGAACTTCAACCAGTAATATTTAAATTTGATGACCAAAACATTGAAGTACATTTTAAAATGTGTCTCACAATGATTGATGGAAAAGTTGCACAAGCTTTAACTGGAACAAAGCCAACGTCAAGCTGCATTATATGCCAAAAGACATCAAGTCAATTAAACCAACCCCCACCAGAAGCCGATAGTTTTAAAGAAGCCTACGAATTTGGAATGTCCCCTCTTCATACTAGAATACGTTTCATGGAGCATATTCTTAAATTGGTTATGATTTGGAATTTGGTCCGTTAGGCGAAACAGTGAGAAAAAACAAAGAAAATGAAGAAAAAAGAAAGCAAAAAAAAAAAACAAATTCAACGAAAATATCTACAGCTAGGCCTCGTAATACTACAAGGAGATTTTTTTCCGATCCGGAAACTGCAGCATCTATCACAGGTGTAGATCATGAATTAATAAGACGATTCAAAATAATATTACAAGTTCTAGCATGCAGCAGAAAGATAAATGGAAAAAAATTTGGAGAGTACGCCAATAAAACAGCTATACTTTATAATGAAAAATACTCTTGGAGATATATGCCATCCACAGTTCATAAAATTTTGTACCATGGGGAACAAATAATTCAAAACAATATGCTACCAATAGGAGATCCATCTGAAGAAGCGCAAGAAAAAAGGAACAAAGACTACAGATTCCTTCGCGAGCACAACACAAGGAAAACGTCCAGATGTTGTACTAATGAAGACCTTATCACTATTTTGTTGTGCACTTCAGATCCATGTATGTTCAACATTCATCAAAAATGGAAAATTACCTCTATTGAATTAGACGAAGAAGCTAAACAACTTCTAGAAGATGAAAATCAAGGCTATTTAGAAGAAATTCTTACTAAAATTGGTTGATTTAAAGTACTTTTTCATTACACTAGCAATAAGTTACACTTTTTTTTATATAGTTAAAAAATTTTCTTGATTTAAAAATTTATATATTTTGTAAATTTACAATAAAAATTGCTATATTTCATAAATTTACCATAAAAATTGATATCGGCAAGGCCACGAAAAATGAAACCACATATTTTTTTTTTCTGTCACAAAGCCCAAAATTTTTTTTACATTTCAAATGTCAAATATATATAGAATATGGCAGCACTGTATGCCAGTGCAAAATTTGTGTCTGCTTTGACATTTTACACTATTTTCATAATTGGCACGTGCAAGGCGTAGTTGGAAAATATACCAATGTCGGCGAAAAAGGTAAATTTTGTTGTTATTTTTTTGTACTTCAGGCAGATTATTACTTTGTTTGGATAGAATATAAATCAAACTATTGATTAGCAAGCAAATTTGTGTACAAAGCTTGGCTTTTGGACCAATTACGGCTTAACGTAGTCAGCCGCAAATAAATGGTGACGTTACTGACCAATTTTTATGAAATGTTTTTTTATGCATTAACTAATTAGAAAAGAGGTTGGATGAGCTGATTTTTTTTTGAGTATTTTTGAAGTACTTTCATAATCAATGCTTAAATGAAGCCTTATTTGCATATAGCAGGGAATTTTTGCAAAAAAAAGATTGCGTGACGTTACTGACGGAATTTTTTTTTTTTTTTTTACTTTTTTGCTTAATAATTTGGTATTTAATTGCTAGACTCCGATTCCTGGTGCACAAAAAGACAAGTGTTATGTTGAAAAACTTATATTAAAACTGTGGACCGACGGTCCCTCATCACAGTTTAAAAACAAATTCATCGCCACTATCATTCCTCATTTCGAAAAAAAAAATTGGAATGCAAATCATATGGAACTATTTCGCAACGTCGCACGAAAAAGGGTGCGTAGACGGAATCGGAGCCACAGTAAAGTGTGTTGTACGCAATCAAATAAAACCTCGTCACTTCAAAGTAAATAGTGCACGGGAATTCGTTGAGTCGTTCCAACATACACAATCGCAAATATTAGTTGCGGAAGTTGCTGAAGAAGAGTTTAACAAAATTAACACCATTTGGGATACGGCCACAATTTTCGCAAACGCAAAAAACATTCGTGACATTTCGTCTTCGCACCAAATCCGTGTCATTGGGGACGAAATAGTATCTTGTAATACTTCTCGGCAAGGATACAATTTATATTTCTTTTTTTTTGTGATATTTTATGTTTATTTATGTTTAAAAATAAAAATACAAGTGAAGTGATGCTTTAATTTTGCAATAGTTAACAAGACTGAAATTAATAAAGGCTTTTTATTTTCCGATAATAATGTGTTTTTATTTTGCAGAGTGTCCTGGCTTTAGTTCAAAATACTGATACAAAATTTTTATCACCTTTTAGGAAGAAATTTCACAAATATTTCGCAATAAAAAAAAGAAAAACAGAAGTCAATTCGACATTTTTCGTACTAAATAGCCGCTAAAACTGAAAAGTATAAAAAAATTACAAATTTTCATTTTAATGATGCAAAACTGGTCAAAAACCAATTCCAACCCTCAAGCTATACACACCATTGAAGAGATAATTTAATTAGCTATCACTCTATTATACAAAAATCTGCTCTAAAGGGCAAGCCCGATTTACTACAATTTTTTTTATGAGATTAGTGCGAAAAGTGGTTTTGTCTTAATATCTCCCCAGGGTTGCATCTTAAAACTCCTCTACTATGTTTTTTTGGTCGTTTAGGGTCCCTCTATTAACCCAAGAAAAAAAAAGACCCGAAAATCCTAACGAAATTCGTACGTGTGACGTTACTGACATTTTGCGTCACGTTACTGACACTGCTTTTATGTCATTTACGTGATTAAAACATAAAATATTAAGCCCACCTTTTAGATAAAGATCATCTTTCATCCTTCCTTTTTTAAAATACTGGGCAATAATAAACATGAACTCGTTTCAATTCGCTCATTTTTACACAAACGTTCAGTAACTTAAAAAAACACTTCCAAAAGCCGGTGACGTTACTAACGGCTTAAAATGGTCATAACTTCACAACAAAATGAGATACAGCAAAATTGTCTGTGTATGAAACAACAGTTATGACGACAACTTTCATATGCCGTTCTCAAGTTGGGAGAAATTGTTATATTTTGTAAAGATATTGACCAAAATATGTATACGAGCGTGACGTTACTGACGGTGGCCTTGCCCATATAGAAATATTTAAAAAGACAATAAAAAAAAAAAAAATTTAACTAAAGCAAAAACAAACGAGTTTTTCATTGAAACTTCTCTATCTTGAACCAATATAAGGTAACTTTTACGTTCGCTGCTTAATAAATTATATTTTAACTCGGGATCCTTCAAAAAAAAAAAAAAAAAAAACAACCTTTGGCCCTTGTGCCCATTAGGACTAAAAAGTTTACGGGTGCCAAAGTTTGGCATTTTCTGAAAAAATTAACTTAAAATATTGTTAAAAAGTATTAATTGTAAAATTAACTGAAAAAATAAGACATTATATTAAAAAAAAACCTTTTTTTACCTTTTAACACTTCACTTTTGTACTAAAAAATGTATTTTAAACCCTCCGTAACTTTTTTTGTTTTCGGCCGAGAATTACGTTTTACAGCAAAACTTAAAGGCTAAAGTCTCACCTACCAAAAAAAGAAAAAACCGCATATCAAAATTCCAATCCAATCAAAAGTTATAGATTTTTGACCGCCTTCTCGTCAAATGGTCCACTGTGGGCCGTATGCATCACCGCTTGGTTTTATGTAAAGTCAAAAAAAAAAAAATCCCGAAATTGAAAGTCAAAAATTAAAAAAAAGCAAAGGAAAAATCGAAAATTAGGGAAAAAATAGCACACAGAAATTTTAAGGTAAAGATAAATTTATTAAATTTCCTCTTAAAATAAAAAATAATTACGTTAAACCACAGTAAAAACAAATTACACACAAAAATTAGATAAAACTCATCACTTTAGAAACTGACTTTGAAATAGTGTGAACATATTTTTTTTCAGTTTGAAATACTCCATTACTATAACCGCATTTATACCCTTTTCGTTGCCTACTTGTGTTCTAGCTTGAACATCCGCGTATATCCACAAATAGAGATTAGTATTAGAAGGTAATAAAACAAATGTTAAATTCGAACAACTCGTTTAAAATGTTTTCAAACAATTAAACAGCTAAAAAGAAGCCAAAATAAAGTTTATGTGTTAATGATTTCTTGTAATTTCAGTACAAGGTCCCTACGGACCTTGTCATGCGTTCCCGTACTACTCACCTTTAAACCTCAATAAAAACTAAGCTATTGGGCGTATCACCTTGAATTTTCTTTTAAACTATTTTTGACAAAATTCTCTTGGAAAACAGGGGTACCTTGTCCTGGCCGAAATAGGAGTAATTTCAGTTTGAAAATGAAAAAGGTCCCCAGGGACCTTCTCGCTAACCGAGTTGTTAAAATCATAATTTTACCTGAAAAAAAAACATAATTAAAAATTAGTTGAATTGTTATAAATAATAGGAAATAACATACATAGCGTACCTTTTTTTTTATATTATGAAGTGAGTTTACCAACCTTCGGGTCAAGCAAAAATCAAAGATTTTTTTTTTAAACTTTTATTTATGTAATATTGAATCTGCCCCTCTTTAGGCTTATTACTATTTAGTAAAATCTTAAAACTAATATTTAAAAAACGTATTGCTCCCATGTAGGATCCACTTCCTCATACAGGCATCATCTTAGCTGGGTGGTAGATCAGCTCTTCTAAGCCTGGAGTGCGTACTGGTTTTAGATAATTGCCTAGCAAGCGGGTTTGGATGACATTGAAGTTTCGCAATATACTTCTCGCGAGTTTTAACGAAATCAAAGAAGCTAGACTTGGATTTGCGTGCGAACAGAGAATGGCCGTATCATCAGCAAATGTTGATGTCATAAGCATATCACACATTGGCAAGTCAGAAGTATATATTAAGTAAAGTGTTGGTCCAAGAACACTACCTTGTGGAACACCTGCTAAAGTTTCGTAGTCGCTTGTTATATATTCATTGTACTTCACACTAAAAAGACGGTTTGAAAGGTAAGACTATAATAGTTTGTGTGCAGAAGGTGGAAATAAACATTTAATTTTGTATATGAGGCCCTCGTGCTACACTTTGTCCAAAGCTTAAACGACATCCAGGAAAATAGCAGAGCAATATTTTCTATCTTCAAAACACTTTCTTATCTCTCCAGTTAAACGATTAACTTGCTCAATAATGTTCACGGAAACCAAATTGGTGCACTGGAATGATATTCTGACTATTTAGGAATGGCTTTATTTTTGTAAGAAATATCTGCTCGAATAGCTTTGAAAGGCAGGGTAATAAGCTAATAGGTCTGTAGGATGATGGCATTGTATAATCTTTACCTGGCTTGGGTATCATTTTTATCTCAGAAATTTTCCAATTGTGTGGGAAAAATCCTAATTTTAAGATAGTATTAAACAAAATTGTAAGCACAAGTATTGCATCATTTGGTAGGTTTTTGATCATAGAGGGTGTAATCAGATCGTAGCCTGGAGACTTTTTTAAATTCATGTTACCTCTAATAGCACTCTGTACATCTTCTGAATTTATCGTCATAGATTCGAAATTTGTTTGTCCTTGCTCAGGTACTTCCGATGGAACAAAATCATTTATTGGAGAATTTGGCTGGAATACTGTACTTAAGTGGTTGGCAAACAATAATGCTTTATCCTCATCACTTCGAGCCCAGGAACCATCAGGTCTTCTTAATGGTTTTACTCCCTCTACCGGTGGCCTAATATTTTTAGTTTCTCTCCAAAGAGAGAAGTTTGTGTGCTTGGTGTTTGTAAGACTTTCAACAAAGCATCTGTTTTTGCGATCCTCTTCTACATGAAGGGCTTTTCTCAATTCTCTAGATGCAGAGTTCAGCCTCTGTTTGGCAGCAGGTGATCTACTATTTTGCCACTCTCTTGTTAGTCTTATTTTCGTTAAAATAAGGCGTTCAATATCTGAATTTGAAATATGAGACCTTGGTTTCGGTGGAACTTATCTTTTCGAGGGATCAACAGCTGAAACAATAATATACGTTAAGTATTTGACACATGCATATATATCCTCCTCACAATGGAACGCAGGGTGTGTGTGGACATGACTGCTTATATATTTTCTATATTTTAGCCAATTTATTTTATAAGATGGCAGATTTATTGGGGACTTTGTTTCATTGGATCTACCGTAATAGTTAACTATAACAGGGAAATGGTCTGAAGACAGGCCATAAGATATATCTGTAGATTTTATATTTCTATTGATATACTTGGAAATGGCAAAATCTATAAGATCTGGAGTTTTTCTAGGATCAGTAGGCCAGTATGTTGGATGCCTTGGAGACACAAAATCTATTTGTTAGGTGTGTCTCCGGCATTAACATCACATCGATGTTTCCTTTTACCAAAAAGTTAGATATCTCAGCCTTGAACTGGTTTATCCCATTGGCATTCCAAAAGCAAAAAATCAAAAACCAAAATAAAACGTTATCGTAATTATTGGTTGCAGTGGATGTGCTAAAAGAAAAAAGCTAAATAAAATATATTAATGAATTAATATATATAAATTTTCTTTTTACTTAGCATTAACCTGTGTTAAAGTTTAAAGCACATTATCAATTGTTTTAAAAAAAAATTTTTGAGATCAAAACGAAAAAGAATAATACAGGATTGAAAAAGAGATTTTGTGCTCTAAAATTTATCACAGTTCGCGCGACAATACATATTGGTTCGGGATAGGATAGTAGAAACTGGTGGTAAAATTAAATTCGATATAGACTAAATTTGCCAACAAGTTAAAATTATTTACATATATCATCATCATCAACTTCATCAATCAGCGTTATGCCAGCATGAAAGAACTTTCATCGCGGGACCGTAAAAGCTGTAAGTTATTTTATTTAACATTTTATTTTTTTCTTCAACCAGTGATCATTCACTGTAAAATGCTCTTTAACTTTTGGAAACTCCATTGTTAATAGAATAAAAGCTCCGCTAATTAATTAATTCTATTAACTTAACAGTGACTTTGACGTGATTATTTTATCTTGCAATCCATTATACCACATTTTCAGAAATGAAATATAATGAATATTGCTACCAAAAAACTATATTAAATTTTATTTGGTTTCTGACTAATTCAAGTAAATAGAATTAAAAATTTAATCTATACTAATATAATAAATAGGTAATGTGTGTTTGTTTGTTTGTAGGAGGTAATCTCCGTAAATACCCATCTGATATTCCTGAAATTTTCACAGAGTCTTACTGCAGATATGGGAAGTGCTATAGGCTATAATTTTTTAAATATTTTTGGTGGGCGTGGCACCTCCCAGACAAAGTAAATTTTTAATATCATATAAATATATTGAGTACTATGACAGGGAGAGCTTTGCAAATTTGTGTGAGGTCACCTATTGTCAATATTAGTGGTTACGCCACAAATGGGCGGGATCGGATAAGTGGGCGTGGTACCTCTCATACAAGTAATAGTTCAATATTATATACCTCGAGTGCTGTGATAGAGAGAGCTTTTCTAATTTGTCTGATGCCACCAATTATTAGTGGGGGAAGTCAGACAAAAAATGGGGAGTATCGGACCAATAGGCATGGCACCTGCCATACAAAGTGTAATGTATCCAGCATGAGAAAACAACTAGTCTTTTCTGAGTTCAAATAATAACTGGTTATGTTTATTTATATTTAATTCTTATTTGGTATTTAGTACTAAGTGAATAAGTATGTATATATATATTATAACATGGAGATAATGAGAGTATAGATAATAATTAGCATTCATATGTACAATGTAAATTAGGCTGATTGTAATTTATCAATACCCTACATGCTCCTCCTAAAGCTGTTGTAAACAACGAAACTTTGTTATAAAACTAGATTAAAATACTTTTAAAGTTGAAACATTATTTTTGGAAACTTTAAGTAGAATTTACACTTTTAACTACTCTACCTCCTTCCCGTGGTCTGAGTTCTCTTCTAGGACGTGGAACACCTTCCACCGTTGGTGTTGGTTTGGCTATTGTCGTGTTGTCTGACAACATTTGCATGCTGCTTTCAACGGTTTGTTGTTGTTGAACTTGTTGGTTTCTGATTTGGTCCAAATGACGTTTAATAATGTGTTTATTGTGAGCCAAAGTGCAAGAGTATGATTGCGGTCCAAGTTGTTGTTCTACAACGGCCTGTGTCCAACCAGGCTTATTTGGGTTACGGTAATCACGCACCATTACTTTTTGTCCTTTATGAAAGTTTTCATGACGATTTCCTTTGTGGTTATTTACATTTTTCTATTGAGACTCGATAATCTTCTCTTTCGTTGTAGGGGGTTTGAGGTTGCTAAAGCGAGTTCTTAGTTTTCTGCCGAAAAATATTTTTGCTGGAGATTCGCCTGTAGAACAGTGCGTCATATTTCGGTAATCCATTAAAAATCTGCATAAAATTTGATCCAAATTGGCATTATTGTTTTGATCTAAGTTTGCTAGTATTGACTTTTTAAATGTCTTGACAAAGTTTTCTGCTTGTCCATTTGTAGATGGGTGTCCGGGAGCTGTCAGTATGTGATTTATTCCATTTAATAGTAAAAATTGTTGAAATTCATATGATGTGAATTGACGACCATTGTCGCTTACAATGGTATTAACCAGTCCATAACGCGAAAACATTTCTCTTAATTTTGTAATTGTGAACGTTGTAGTAATTTCCTTCGTTTTGAAAACTTCCACGAATTTCGAAAACGAATCAACAACAATTAAGAAATGAAAATTTTTAAAAGGACCCACAAAGTCAATATGAATTCGACTCCATACGGTACCACTTGGAGTCCATGGCATTAAACTGCTCTTCTCGGGGCTAGGCTGTAATTTTTGACATGATATACAATTTTTAATTAAGTTTCCTATGTCTTTATCAAGAAGGGGCCACCATATATAAGATCTGGCCAGCGCTTTTGTTTTTACTATTCCTAAATGCGAGGAATGTAGTTCGTACAAGATTTTATTTTTAAATTTTTCAGGGATTATGGTTCTGTAACCCCACAACACACATCCATATTCATCTAAAATGCATTCGGCAACTCTGGATAAAATTGGGTCTCGTCTGGTCTCACGAGCAATATCCTTAAAACATATTTTGACACGGTTTTCAGACTCAACAAAGTTGACATATGAAAATTCAGCATTATTGTTTTTAAAAATTTGTTGAGGTATCCTCGAAATTGCATCAGCTTCATTATGCGCTCCTTTAACATATTCAATGGTATAATCAAATCCGGATAAAATTAATGCCCAGCGCTACATTCGGGCTGAAGCCATAATAGGCAAACCTTTATTACTACCAAAGATGGTTAATAGTGGACGATGATCAGTCTTCAACAAGAAGGTGTTCCCCAATAAGTACTGCCTAAGTTTTGTGACACAAAAAATAATAGACAAGGCTTCTTTTTCAAGGGTGCTGTAATTTTTCTCACAATTGCTTAATGCTCTGGATACAAAAGCAATAGGTTTCGAACCATTTGAAAATTTATGTGACAAAATTCCTCCTACCGCTGTATTAGAAGCATCAGTTGTTAATACCAATGGTAAGCTTGGGTTAAAATGTACCAAAACCTGATCCGACGTCACAGCATTCTTGATTGTATCATATGCTCTTTGGCAATCTTTTGACCATAAAAACGGTACATCTTTGCTCAATAATTTATATAGCGGAGACATTGTATTCGCAAAGTTATTGATAAATTTTGAGTAGTAATTTGCCATTCCGACAAAAGCTCTAACCTCCGAAATATCACCCGGAATAGGCGCGGAAACAATGCTCGAAATTCTATCGTCATTCTTGCTCAATCCATTTTTATCAATGTTGAAACCCAAATACGAAATTTTTGATTGAAAGAAAACTGACTTCTTGATATTTAGTTTCAACCCAGCAGACTGTAGTTTTTGAAGTACTAGCCTCAACGTTCTAATGTGTTGCTGTATAGTCTTACCAGTGACTGTAATGTCATCCTGATACACCACAACATATGGTATGTTTCTTAACAAATTCTCCATTGTTTTCTGGAAAATCGCTGCTGCAGTTTTAACACCAAAAGTTAAACGTTTTACTTTAAACGTTCCTATATGCGTACTCCATGCACACAACAATTGTGATTCATCGTCTAGAACTAGCTGGTTGTACGCATTAGACAAATCAAGCTTTGTGAAAACTTCACCACCCTCTAAAGATGCGAAAATCTCATCTATTCTGGGCAACGGATATTTAAAATCCTTTAAAAATTTGTTAATGGTGATTTTATAATCACCGCATAATCGTATGTCACCTTGGGTTTCAAAACTGGTACTAAGGGAGTACCCCAATCAGAGTTGTCAACCGGTTCCAGAACACCAGAATTAATTAAATTGCGTAACTGTTTCTCAACTCTGTCTTTCCATGCCAATGGCAAGGTTCTGGGTTTACAAAATACTGGAGTTGCTTCCTCAACAACTTTCGAAGAAATTTTCGTAATATTAAGTTTACCTAATTTATCCTCAAAAACCTCATGAAATTCATTTCTTAATTGATCGACGACTACATTGTTATTATTAATGCGATTAATATTGTTTACTTGCAATAACTCAAAATTGAAAGAGCGTAAAAACGAACGACCAAGTAATGGCGGATTTGTAGAATCTACAACAACAACAACAACAAACTTAGTTTTACCTTTAAAAGTAATCGATGCATCATATTCTCCAACCAGCTTCAACTTATCACCACTGTAGTCAACATATGGAATATTGCATGGTCGCAGATTCTTATCCATGATATTTTTCTCGTAAAACGACTTAGGCAACAACGTACATGGTGCACCTGTGTCACAAACAGCATTTAATTCAACACCATCAATAACGACTGGAAGAGAATACACGTCACCAGAATTTAGCTCAGTCACACTAAAAATTGAATAATTAAACAAATCATTATCATAATCATCATTATTATCATTAGAAACATAATTAACACTTCTCTTTTTACTGTAACAAACAGATGCTAAATGACCAACCCTTTTACACGAATGACATTTGCTATCTTTGTATTTGCATGACCGAGATGTATGATTTCGCCAACCACAATGCGAACAAGGTGATTTTCTGTCACTTTCACCTTCATTATCTCTGCCACTGGCTCTGCCACCATCACCACTGCCTTTGCTGCTGCTGCCCCATTTACCTCTGTTGCTGTTACCATAATCGCCTCTGCTGTCGCCACCACCATTGCCTCTTTTGCTGAAACCACTACCGTTACTCTTCTTCTGATATTTTTGCTTGTTGACAAAATTCACTGTATTGTCTTCTTTTTCTCCCTTAATTATATTTTTCGTCTCTAATATCATTGCCTTTCTTAATGCCGCTTGAATTGTGAGGTTTTCGTCTTCTTCACATAATCTTTCAAACATGAAACTTGGCAAACCCATTACGAATTGGTTTAACACAAATGCATACAGACTGACTCCAAATTTACAATTAAGTGCCAACGCCTTTACCCGAGCGTACCATTCCGCTACAGACTCACTTTGTTGTTTTGTTGCACTGTGAAATATTTTTCGCTCGCTAAAGACAATTGTAGGTGGAGTGTATTATGTGTCTAATATTCCACATAACACTTCAAACGATTTTGACACTGGGGTAACTGGACTGCACAAACTGTGTAGAACTTTGTATGGAATGGCACCAATTGATTTTAATAAAATCACTTCCTTACATTGTCATCTGTGCAATTTATTTCACAGAAATGTATCTCCAAACGTTCCTTCCACACACTCCATGACTCCAAATTAGGGTTAAACTCTGGTACATTAGTTGATTGAAGCATTGTAACCGGTGTCATCATTAAACTATCATTGGCTGATACATCATTTTTAACCGACATCTTTTCTTTACTTTATTGAAATTATTTAATTTCTTTCTTTGTTACTTTCTTTTATTTTTATATATATTTAAATTGTTCAATATGTATTTACATATGTTTGTTTTTGTTACACACAGCTTCTTTTGTATATTTCCCGTTTTAACCTCGTCGCCAATATGTAATGTATCCAGCATGAGAAAACAACTAGTCTTTTCTGAGTTCAAATAATAACTGGTTATGTTTATTTATATTTAATTCTTATTTGGTATTTAGTACTAAGTGAATAAGTATGTATATATATATTATAACATAGAGATAATGAGAGTATAGATAATAATTAGCATTCATATGTACAATGTAAATTAGGCTGATTGTAATTTATCAATACCCTACACAAAGTAAGTTTAAAATGCCATATATCTGGAGTACTGAAATAGTGAGAGTCTCGGGACTCTGTGTGAGCCCATAAGTTATTCATGTAATTATTTAGACAAAAAATGGGCGTTATCGGAGCAGTGGGCGTGGCACCGCCCATACAAATTAAATCTATGATATCATATAACTGCTGTACTAAAAAACGGAAGCTTTGACACCTTGCACGAGCCATCAAATCTTAGTGTGATTAGTTTGACAAAAAATTGGCGGGTTCACACCAATGGGTATGGACACCCCATGCAAAACAACTATTTAATGTCATATATCTGGAGTACTGTAAAAGAGAGGGCTTTGTGGTTTTGCGTGAGCCCATAGGTTCTTTGTATGATTAGTCGAACAAAAAAATGAGCGTGATCGAAGCAGCGGACGTAGCACCGCCCATGCAAAGTAGATATTTAATATCATATAACTGATGTACTATAAAAGTGAAAGACTCGAAATTTTGCATAAGTCTATCAGATCTTAATGTGAGTAGTCTAATAAAAATTGGGCGGGATGGGATTAGTGGGCGTGGCACCTCCTATATAAAAAATAAGAAGTACTGTGAAAGCGACAGTCGTTTGACAAGTACATTAGTTATCAATGTGATTTGTCGTGGAAAATATAATGCCAAAATCAAAAATCGCCAAAACCGAAAATCGCGAATAATAAAAATCGCCCAAAAAAATCTGCAAAATCAAAAATGGGCAATATTAAAAATCGCTAAAAAGAAAAATTGCTTAATGATATTCTAAGTTCAAGGCCAATAATTATGTGTTGCAAGATATAATATGCATAATCCGTCTTCTTCTCATGGGCAGCTATATGTATCTTGCTCCAGGGTACGAACGGCGAAAAATCTGACAGTTTTTGCATCAGCAAGCATTGAAATAAAAAAAATCTATACTAATAATCTATACTAACATAATAAAAGGTAAAATTTGTTTGTTTGTTTGTTTGTAGGAGGTAATCTCCGTAACTACTCATCTGATCTTTCTGCAATTTTCACAGAGTCTTACTGCGGATATGGGAGTACTACAGGCTTTAATTCTGTTTAAATATTTTTAGTGGACGTGGCACCTCCCATACAAAGTATATTTTTAATATCATATATATTAAGTACTATGATAGAGAAAGTTTTGCAAATTTGTATCAGGTCATCTATTATTAACGTGAGTAGTCAGACAAAGAAATGGAAGGGATTGGATGGTACCCCCGCACATACTTAATATTAAATGTGATATATTTGAAATATTGTGTTAGTGAGAGCCTTGGGACTTTGCGTGAGCCCTTTCATAACGATTCGGAGGGGGGAGGGGGAGGGTGTAGCGAAGCACACCGGGTTACATCTAGTATTAAATAAATAAACTAGCAGAATGAAAGAAGAAGCATTACTTTTCTCTATTATAAGTATGATGTGGTGAGTTCTTTCCTAACCAGTTAGATTAGCAAAGCCTGTAACAGAATGCGGTCTTTACAGATTTAATTATCGCTTAGTCAAGTTATAAAATTTATTTTTTTTTAACCCTTATGTGTGTGGACAGGTACCTGTGTACCTATTGCGTTTTCAAATCGAAATTTTTTATATAAGATTTTAGTCTACAATTCTACAATTTCATGAGAACTCCTAAATTTTTGTTATTATTATATTTTCATAGGTGTTTATATACAATATCAGTTGGGGGGGGGGGGGGGGACGTGGCATATTAATTTGCTTTTTGCACCCTTAATAGGGTGAATAGGTACCTGGGTACCTGTATATGTTTTATATGGAGGCACATGACAAAAATTAATTAGTTGCTTTACTAACGTGTGATAATCTAAGTTATTTGACTTGGTTTTTAGAAATACCATTAAATAAAACTTTATTTGATAAAAGAAAAATTGTTTTACAATAAAAAATAATTTATTCAAGGTTTATTTTTGATAAAAAAAATTATTTTTCATAAAAAAATTTATTTCAAGGTTTAACACAAAAAAAAAATATAATTTAAATATAAATAAAAGACATAGAAAAATTAATCCAAACAGTTGTTGCATATGGGACGATTGATTGAGTGCTCGTTACAAATAGGCTTGAAGCAATTTTTACAAGCCTTTCTAGTTTTTCTCTGCTTCTTTGTAAGCTTAGAGCATAGGTAACAACTACCCACAACCGCAATACGGCCATTCTTATCTCGAGTTTCTACATTAGTAACAGCTGTTGTTGAAATATTTCGCCCCAATACAACCTGTATTGCTGATCGAGTGGAATCGATTTTTATTACATTTGAATTTTTGGCACGTCGTTCAATGTTGTCCTTACATAGTTCAAAACTTAAATCTTTCAAAAATAGTCTGCGACGTTCAGATGAAATAAATTGGGCATTGTACTCCATGTAAACGATGTATGCTGCTAATGCTGCTACATCGATAATATTGAAAAATAATGCTAACGGCCATCGACATGTCCTACGTTTAGAAGTATATTCTCCCAATAACTTATCCATATTGTCGACACCTCCTTTAGTTTGGTTGTAATAAGTTATAATTTCTGGTTTAGCAGCTGTAGTGGGTTCTGTTACAGGCTTTGTGTGCATAGTAGATAACAGTACTACTGCTTTTTTCTTTTTAGGAACGTAGGAGCACAAAGTTGCCTCATTTCTGAAGACAAAGTTGGTGGAATTTATTGGCCTGAAATAATAATATTTGCTTGTTAATTTAATTTTATTTTTGCATAGTCAGTGTATCATGCACGCATTTCTTTTTATGTGTAAAATTAAACTTACCTGTCTTTATGTGGCTGCATATTTGCTGGTAAAAATCTTTTGTTCTTTCTTACTGTTCCAACTAGAGTTAAATTCCACGAGTTAAGTTTTCGAGCCAGTTGTAAGGATGTAAAAAAGTTATCTGTAGTAACATTTCTTCCGGAGATTTTATATGGGCTAACAAGATCTAAAACTGTTCTTTCCCCTATATTTGTTTGACGCTCGCCTTCTGTTGGTTTACCTGTATATAACTGACCTTGTAAGGGGTAGGAATTACTTGCGTCACAAGCCCAAAATATTTTTATTCCGTACTTCTCAGTCTTAGACGGCATATACTGTGTGAAGCGCGTTCGTCCACGATAACCATATAGCTGCTCGCCAACTGTTATACATTCGCCTGGCTTATAATTTCTACGTAAATTGTCATTAAGCATTGCCCAGATATCTCGAATGGCTGCAGCTTTATCAGTTACGGCACGTGAAGTACGAGTCATCAAATCTGATGACACGCAACATCATTCTAAATCTATCAAGAGGCATTGCAGCTCGAATCAGGGGTAGATGAATAGGTTCCCATAGTTCTGACAAATGCACTCCACAAAAAATTAAAATTCCAAAAAAGGCGTCTAGTTCTTCTTCTGTAAATGGTTCGAATATTTTTGTTTTTGGCCGGTCGGCCACGTTTGGAAACTTTTGTGTCATGTTAAGATTGTAATCATCAATAATTTTTTTTCCTTTTCGGTTTGGTTCGCGTAAAATTATGTCACACATTTCGGTCGACAAAAAGCTTTTAAATATTTGCTGTGCTGTTAAAATATTGCTGCCAAGGGCTGCGCCGCTACGCTGACGTAAAATGTTTCGGTTTATTGGTTGCGATTCAGTAAAAGGTTTAAGATCTCAAACAGTGCCATCTTTACCACAGAGTTCATTGTTTGGCTCTTCTTCCTCACTATCATCTGAATCATATGAATCATCAGCAGCCTCAATGCATCCCACCTGCTCAGCATCTGAACCTTCCGATGCTGCGTCGTTAGCTCGTGGAATGTATTCATCGTCGATATCAGATGGTGAAAATTCGTCTTCATCACTTTCACATTCACACAACATCTCACGAATTTCGGTTGACGGAAATCTATTAGAACGTGTTCTTATATTTTGATCCATTTTGCGGAAATAAAAAATGCACTTTTAAAAAACTATGCACCTTTACTTGGTGAAAAAATATTTCGAATGAAACTCTTCATGCAAAATCAATTTCAAAATGTCAATAAAAACTGCGGAGATGTGCGTATCTCATATGTGCAACAAAAGAAAATACGTAATGTTTGCTCATTCATTATACGGGGAATCACATAATAAGATTTTTATTTTTTTGCTTCAGATTTAAAAATATATTTAAAGGGGAATCCCACATTGAGTAAAATTCTAATATTATATCATTAACCATCGATTTTTTGTACAATACAAGACAAAAAATTACATTTCTCATACAATTTGCATGAAGGTACCCAGGTACCTATCCACCCTATAGAAGGTGTTTTTTTCCACACACATAAGGGTTAACTAAAAATGGTCAAAATTTTGAAATATCGAATTTTTATATCTTCTGAACAATTGAATCTAGAAATATTTTATTTATTTATTTAAATTGCAGACATCGATATTAAAAATTATATGACCTAGAAACATTTAGCATATGAAATAAATAATTTCTGAACTTAGGGAATAATGTTACTTTATACAATATCAACATTTAAAGACGTAACAAATTGACAGAAATCATTATAGTCGGAACATAATGTTTTTAACACATCGCCATTGGCATAGATGGTACGGAAAACTGGAAGCGAAAGTGGATCAAAGTAACTTGTAGGTCACTACGAAGCATTAAATGAGATAAAGCGTAACAAGAATTCAGAGGATACATCGCCATTAATCAGAATTAGCAAAAGCTACAGATTCAGCATAGTTCTACGGTTTTTGAGTATTGGAAGTTTTATCAACGCTAATCTGCTACGACAAAATGAACATATTTTTTTCGCCGCAGTACAAGAAAAATTTCGCAAACTTAGCAGAAGAAATTGTTTCTGTATGGATTCATCTACGCGGATATTGAATAAAAGATCTCAGCTAATTGAGCCACGTTCAAATGTAGACCTTACGAGGGACGTACATAACTGTTTAGTGATTTAAGCAAGAGTGCCTCTAGCTTTACTGACGGTCATATTAATATGTGAAGTAAAATTCGCCCTTGCATCAAGTAATCACGTACAAGATAATTTGAAAAGCATTTCAGTTTTGTCAATATTTCAAAATAACTTATAGCACTTTACAAATTGAAACAAAATCATTAAAATATAAAATGATTATGTAATGCTTATGGTACAGTAAGGTCTATAGATATAAAAATGAATCATGGTTTGTTCTTCCGCTTAAAACATGAAACCCACAGGACCAAAAGTGGTACTTTCTTTGTTTGCAACTGCCACGAGTAGTACTCATATATGTATATTTAGTACTCATATAAATATATTGAGTACTATGAGAGGGATAGCTTTGTAAATTCGTGTGAGGCCATCTATTATTAATATGGATAGTCATACTAAAAACGGTCGGTATCGAATAAGAGGGCGTGGTACCTCCCATACAAAACTAATTTTTAGCATCATATATCTTGAGCACTGTTGTAGGGAGAGCTTTGCTACTTTCTATGAGGCCATCTATTATTGCTGTGAGTTGTTGGCAGCAGCCATTGTAAAATTGAGTGAAAATGGGCGTGGCAACTGCAAAAACAAATATCATGATAGGGACTCAATATTGTGATACCTTTGTGACGTCGTCTGTTATTAGTGAAAGTATAAATGACGAAAATAGGCTGGATCGGACAAATTGGTGTGGTACACCCCCTACAAAGTACAGATTCAAGATTATTGTATATATACCGCGTATAACGACAGGGAGAGCTTTGCAAGTATGTGTGAGGTCTTTTATTATTTCTGTGGATTAACCGTAGCGAAAATGGGCGGGATTAAACAAGTGGGCGTGTCACCTCCCGAATAGAAGAAAGTTTCAAAATATTAAAAGTATCTTGAATAACACTGTTGAACAAATTCAGGTTAGCAAAAGTTAGGTCGATTTTGAGAGTGAGGGGTGAAAATAGAAGCTAAATTAGAACCCCGTATCGCGGCGTTTGTTTATGTTAGTTCGAATTTTTTTTTTCATCGACCTTCGAACTTTGCAGTCAAATGCCGATTTTCAGCATATTGTTTATATGGTTTTTTGGCTATAACTCGTCGACTAATTGATATTTTTCAATATGTAAAAGCCAAATTATTGCCAGAGACCTGTGCAACAACCAAAATTTTTTAAAAATTGATTTAGAAAATTTTTTTGGTGCTTATGAAGCAAAATGTTGGAAAAATTATTTTTTTTTCATGCTTTTTGAAAATATTTTCCACAAAACTAAGTCTTTTTTGCTTTCTGTTTGATCTATAATATGCTTCTCAGTTTCTTCAATAAATTTCATAATATAAAGTGGTCTTAGTCGATAATTTGGGCTCCACGAAAAGCCCCCCAATGAAATAACGCCTAAACGAGAAATGAAATATTCCCCAAATTTTTGTCATACATTTTTGGGTTTTATTTCATATGAAATAACTCCCAATTTTTTTGGGCCGTTTTTTATTTTTTTTTTTGGGAATTATTTCATTCCTCATTTGGGGTTTCTAAATTGTGAAATAATCTCCAATGAAATAACACCTAACGAATTTTTAAAATTCGGGGCTTGTTTCATAGCGTGTATTATTTGGGTGTTATTTCATTTTCTATTCGGAGGTAATTTCATTTTTAAAGCTGTTGGTTTTTGGGGGTTATTTCATTTTCTCAGTTTGATCTTTTTCCCTTTTTTTGAGAATTCAAGTAACTGTTTTTTGGAATAATAGTGTGAACATACGAGTACAATCTGCTTTGCCTGTTGTATATAGTTAGTCAAATCACTGACTAATTGCCTAGTGCTGTATAACTAAGATTTATTTTAAGCCAGGAAGTTGAAATTTTGAATATAGGTTTTCCTACGGGGAGACATATCCATTAAGAAAATATATTTAGAAATTCAAATGCTTGGACGTTAAATGTGGCCAAAAAGTATTAGAAAGGGTTACCTTGTACCTGCTAAAAAATAATCTAGGAACATGAAATTTACTAAAAATATTCTAGCCAAGAAACAAACATCGATCAAGAAGGAATTTTCAAAAAATTCGACCACTTTACCCCAAAAGTGGAAAATTCTAAAGAGTGTACATATTATCTGAACAAATGAAGCAATACGATATTTGGTGTGAAGATTCCATTTGCGAAACTTATATTAGATAAGACGGATTTTGGGTTTATATCAAATGCTCATTTAACCCTTATGTGTGTGGACAGGTACCTGTGTACCTATTGCGTTTTCAAATCGAAATTTTTTATATAAGATTTTACAATTCTACAATTTCATGAGAACTCCTAACTTTTTGTTATTATTATATTTTCATAGGTGTTTATATACAATATCAGTTGGGGGGTGGCGTGGCATATCAATTTGCTTTTTGCACCCTTAATAGGGTGAATAGGTACCTGGGTACCTGTATACGTTTAATATGGAGGCACATGAAAAAAATTAATTAGTTGCTTTACTAACGTGTGATAATCTAAATTATTTGACTTGGTTTTTAGAAATACCATTAAATAAAACTTTATTTGATAAAAGAAAAATTGTTTTACAATAAAAAAAAATTTATTCAAGGTTTATTTTTGATAAAAAAAATTATTTTTCATAAAAAAATTTATTTGAAGGTTTAACACAAAAAAAAATATAATTTAAATATAAATAAAAGACATAGAAAAATTAATCCAAACAGTTGTTACATATGGGACTATTGATTGAGTGCTCGTTACAAATAGGCTTGAAGCAATTTTTGCAAGCCTTTCTAGTTTTTCTCTGCTTCTTTGTAAGCTTAGAGCATAGGTAACAACTACCCACAACCGCAATACGGCCATTCTTATCTCGAGTTACTACATTAGTAATAGCTGTTGTTGAAATATCTCGCACCTAATAGAACCTGTATTGCTGATCGAGTGGAATCGATTTTTATTACATTTGAATTTTTGGCACGTCGTTCAATGTTGTCCTTACATAGTTCAAAACTTAAATCTTTCAAAAATAGTCTGCGATGGTCAGTTGAAATAAATTGGGCATTGTACTCCATGTAAACGATGTATGCTGCTAATGCTGCTACAACGATAATATTGAAAACTAATGCTAACGGCCATCGACATGTCCTACGTTTAGAAGTATATTCTCCCAATAACTTATCCATATTGTCGACACCTCCTTTAGTTTGGTTGTAATAAGTTATAATTTCTGGTTTAGCAGCTGTAGTGGGTTCTGTTACAGGCTTTGTGTGCATAGTAGATAACAGTACTACTGCTTTTTTCTTTTTAGGAACGTAGGAGCACAAAGTTGCCTCATTTCTGAAGGCAAAGTTGGTGGAATTTATTTGCCTGAAATAATAATATTTGCTTGTTAATTTAATTTTATTTTTGCATAGTCAGTGTATCATGCACGCATTTCTTTTTATGTGTAAAATTAAACTTACCTGTCTTTATGTGGCTGCATATTTGCTGGTAAAAATCTTTTGTTCTTTCTTACTGTTCCAACTAGAGTTAAATTCCACGAGTTAAGTTTTCGAGCCAGTTGTAAGGATGTAAAAAAGTTAACATTTCTTCCTTCTGTTGGTTTACCTGTATATATTTGACCTTGTAAGGGGTAGGAATTACTTTCGTCACAAGCCCAAAATATTTTTATTCCGTACCTCTCAGGCTTAGACGGCATGTACTGTGTGAAGCGCGTTCGTCCACGATAACCATATAGCTGCTCGTCAACTGTTGTACATTCGCCTGGCTTATAATTTCTACTTAAATTGTCATTATGCATTGCCCAAATATCTCGAATGGCTGCAGCTTTATTAGTTGCGGCACGTGAAGTACGACTGGCATCGTTGTCAAATCTGATGACACGCAACATCATTCTAAATCTATCAAGAGGCATTGCAGCTCGAATCAGTGGTAGATGAATAGGTTTCCATAATTCTGACAAATGCTCCTTATTAGATTTGTGCACTCCACAAAAAATTTAAATTCCAAAAAAGGCGTCTAGTTCTTCTTCTGTAAATGGTTGGAATATTTTTGTTTTTGGCCAGTCGGCCACGTTTGGAAACTTTTGTGTCATGTTAAAATTATAATCATCAATAATTTTTTTTCCTTTTCGGTTTGTTTCGCGTAAAATTATGTCACACATTTCGGTCGACAAAAAGCTTTTAAATATTTGCTGTGCTGTTAAAATATTGCAGCCAAGGGCTGCGCCGCTACGCTGACGTAAAATGTTTCGGTTTATTGGTTGCGATTCAGTAAAAGGTTTAAGATCTCAAACAGTGCCATCTTTACCACAGAGTTCATTATTTGGCTCTTCTTCCTCACTATCATCTGAATCATATGAATCCTCAGCAGCCTCAATGCATCCCACCTGCTCAGCATCTGAACCTTCCGATGCTGCGTCGTTAGCTGGTGGAATGTATTCATCGTCGATATCAGATGGTGAAAATTCGTCTTCATCACTTTCACATTCACACAACATCTCACGAATTTCGGTTGACGAAAATCTATTAGAACGTGTTCTTATATTTTGACCCACTTTGCGGAAATAAAAAATGCACTTTTAAAAAACTAGGCACCTTTACTTGGTGAAAATTATTTCGAATGAAACTCTTCATGCAAAATCAATGTCAAAATGTCAATAAAAACTGCGGAGATGTGCGTATCTCATATGTGGAACAAAAGAAAATACGTCGTGTTTGCTCATTCATTATACGGGGAATCACGTAATAAGATTTTTATTTTTTTGCTTCAGATTTAAAAATATGTTTAAAGGGGAATCCCACATTGAGTAAAATTCTAATATTATATCATTAACCATCGATTTTTTGTACAATACAAGACAAAAAATTACATTTCTCATACAATTTGCATGAAGGTACCCAGGTACCTATCCACCCTATAGAAGGTGTTTTTTTTCCACTCACATAAGGGTTAAATAAAATTCGCGGTTTCAATAATTTTTTTTCAAATAATTAATTCGAATGATTTGATATAAATTTCTTTTTTCCTCAGAAAATTTCTTTTATTTTTCCTATTTACCAAATTTTTTATTATTATATATTTTGTTTACTACCATGGGAACCGATCGGGATGCAGACCTTTAAATATTTCTTTCTTTCAGCGTTTTATTATGATTTTTGCAACCATAAACAATTTTTTATTATTTTTTTTTGAGTGGACAATATTTAAACGTAATTTTTTTATTAAAATAAAATTTTTTTTTCTCTCATTTCAAATTCTTTTAGTTAATTTTTTTTTTGCTTGGTTTTGTCATAAATTAAAAAAACATATTTGCATTATATAATAGACTTAAACGCTCACTTCATATTTTTACATTTTAGTGTAAGTTGAACTTAGTTATGTAAATGTTAAATTAATAATTGGTTTAAGTTATAGATCTCATTTTTTCGCTTTTTAACAAAATAATTTGAATTATGAATCTATAAAAGGTTTTTCTCTTGATTTCCTGTAATATGTTCGGGTAGGTTCATTTTTTTGGGATCATATAAAAATTTATTGGCTTTCCACTCTATGATCATGTGTGGAAGGGGTATACGGGTTTTAGATAAACACACCCTAAGTTAAATATAGGTCATCCGTTTCTGGCTAAATTAAATGTTCTCTTTCCTTTTTTGCCTATCAGTCCCAAGCACGTACAAATAAAATTCTCCACGCAACACATCTCATCCAGTAACTCTAAAGCGAAAGTAGCAAAGAATGCTCCCCGTTTGCCGACGAGATAAAGGTCGGAGTTAAGGTTAAGGTCACTGATTATGGTTACATGCTAAAACTTCTCGAAATGCAGTATTATTAGCCCAAGACGATACATTTGCGCAAAGAAAACTGTCATCGATCTGTTCTCGAGCTAGAAATACGTACTTTGCTTTTGTTTGATACGAAATTATCCAGTGTTTTATCTAAATTTTAATTTTTAAAAATGATAATTTAATAAAAAATAATCTATATATATAAAAATGAATCGTGGATTGTTCGTCCGCTTAAAACTTGAAAAGTACAGGGCCAAAATAGATACTTTCTTTTGCGAGTTTGTTTGTAACTGCCACTCGAAGGTTTAGGAAAAGAGAAAAGTACAAAAAGTCTCAACAAATGGCGCTATATGCGGTTATTCCATTTTAACATCATATGTATTGAGTACTATGAGAGGGAGAGCTTTGTAAATTTGGATAGTCATACCGAAAATGGCTGGTATCGGATAAGTGGGCGTGGTACCTCTCATGCAAAATTATTTTTTGACATCATATATCCTGAGTACTGTTTTAAGGAGAGCTTTGCGACTTTGTATGAGGTCATCTGTTATTGCTGTGAGTAGCCATTGTAAAACTTACCGTTATCGGAATAGTGCGCGTGGCACATACAAAAAAATTAATCACTCAATATCAGACTCAGTATCATGATAGGGAGAGCTTTGATACTTTATGTGACGTCATTTGTTATTAGTGTAAGTACGCCTGACGAAAAAAGGCTGGATCGGATAAGTGGGCGGGGTACATCCCCTATAAAGTACTGATTAAATATTATGTACATATACCGAGTATAATGGTAGGAAGAGCTTTGCAAGTTTGTGTGAGTTCATCTATTATTTCTATGATTAGCCCTGCGAAAATGGGCAGAATTGGACAAGTAGGCGTATCCCATACCGTATAAAATAAATTTTTAAAATAATAAAAGTATCTTGAATAATATAAAAAGGATAGTGAAGATAATCTGTGTGGGTTAATACGTTATTAGTGTGAGTTATTAGAGTGAGTGTGAACATGGGCGGAATCGGATAAATGGGCGGGGTTACTTCCATAAAAGTAACTGTTGAACTTTAATATATTGGATCGTATTGAAGGAAAATTTTTAAGAGAAATGGCAATTCCAGCAGCATAAGAAAAACTTAAGTTTCCGCAATTTTCATTCAAGTTAATTGCTACTGCGGTACTATAAGATGATGGAGTCAATTTATCAAAAGACTTTTTAATTAACTTCATTTGCCAGGTTTTCCATAACATAATTCAATACCAAAGTTAGATCTTAAATAAGCGTTTTAATTTCAAAAATTGGTCTATTATTGAATAACTGTTTCTTTACAAATATATATATTTTTTTTTTACTTTAGTATAATTTTATCAGTTTAATTACGATGCCAAGAAGAGGTCATGGTAACATTGGCCGGCGTTCTCAGGATGAAACGCAGCACCAAAATGTCGCAACACGTCGAATGGAAGAGGAACTTGCTATTGAAAGGGAATCAGTTCGACAAAAATGTTTGGAAATCGTGCGCGACAGTTAGAAGTGATCATCGAAGCACACAATGAGCAACAATGATTGATAAGAAGAAAAGTTCGTGCTCGGAAAAGTGATGAAGCCAGATCACATTGTACGATTTTTGAACGACAACGTAGATTACAACAAATTATTCAGGTGTACATTGAGCATGCACCGTTTCGATATGAGCCCAACATTCAATACACATCGGTTCGATTCGGCCAGATGTCTGTCGTTTGTCAGCATTGCAATGCAGTTAAATTTCAACAAGAACAGCCTGGATTGTGTTGCGTGGGCGGATAGGTGAAATTGCCAAATTGCTTCCACCACCAGAGCCATTATGCACGCTGCATTAATTTGATCCGTCGTCCTTATGGCCCGAAACTATGCAATGGAACCCGACTGATTGTGACGAAATTAATGATTACAGTCGCAAGGATTTTGAAAGGGCGGTTCAAGAGAGATGCTTAATTCCGCGCATTCCCTTTACTTCAACCGATTTGACATTCCAGTTCAAAGGTGTTCAGTCCCAGTGAAACTTGCATTTGCGGTGACAATAAACAAGTCACAAGAACAGTCCCTGGAAGTGTGCGGCATAAATCCGAAAAAGTCATGCTTTTCTCAGGGTCATCTATATGTTGGGTGTTCCCAAGTTGGGAACCGTCCTCACTATTCATTTACGCTCCGGAGCAGAAAACAAAAAATGTTGTATATCGTGCACCTTTAAATTGATAACAATCATTGTTCTATTTTTTTTTTTAATTAATACTTGATTTCATTCTATTTTCGCCAAATATTGGACGAGACTAAGAGTTTCGGATCAGCTATCAGTATAATTATAAGAAATTGCATTCAACCGAATTCCAAAAGTGTTGCATTCAAATTATATTATTGCGCCATCTGTTAACCGTCGCTAATTTTCGATAAAAAAAATTTCGAAATTATTTCAATCAAAAAATCTTTTTTGGACAAAGCGAAGCTTGTCGGGTCAGCTATTATGTTCGTAAAAATAATTGAAACTCACCAAACAACGTTTTTGACATTTCATCTTTCGACGGAATATATCATTTGTTAAAATCTGATATTTTTCCCTGTTTAAATTGCCAAGAATATTAGTTTTTATTTAGTTATCAGCTTCGTTGTCAAGTCGTGATAAAATGACTACCTCTTCACTTAAGTACCACAAATGCTTGATAAACTTACTTATGACAGCTTTTTCATTTGTTTCGTCTACCTCATTATAGACTTTCAACGTTTTCAAAAAACACAAATCCTGATTATTTGGTTTTACAGCATCTGTACATTTGCGCCATGGCTTTACGTAAATTGTCGGAATAAATAAGTAAATGTCATGCAGAGCATTTATATCATATGCAGCTATGTTGACCTGAGACTGAAGCAAACATATTTTTATGGAGTAAATCGCTCTGGCCATCCATCGTGCTTGCTGTAAAGTACCAGCGGCAAGGATCAAGGACCATGTAATATTTGCATACATGTGTTTTAGAGTTGTATTAAGGTATAAATGTCTTATGATGATGAATCAACTAATATATTTAAAGGAAGCTGAATATCTGTATAGGAGAATTAGTTTTGCTAAATCTTCACGTGAAAAAAACCTGTTAGCACAAAAATATTAATACCTTTCATCTACGAAACAATTTTTCAATTATACAATCGGTCTTTGGAACGACCTACCATCATATTCTCAATTGCTGGGCAACACATCATGCCTTAAAAAGGAACTTTTAAATTTGTATTAAATTTATTAAATATTTTTAATTTATAATTCTATACAATTGTTTTTCAATTTATATGTTTAAACACCAACAATTTTTTACTATTGTTATTTCTAAGTTGTATATAAAACTGTATTTTGGATTTCAATTGACACAACATTAACTTGAAAGCTTTTACTTGCTATCACTATAATTTATAAGATTTTTTTGTTGTTGTGATAGCTATTGAATTTATATATAAATAAAAATAGCAAGTAAGAGTGGTAAATTCGGCTGCGTCGAATCTTTGATACCCTCCCCCTCGGTTTGAGTATTGATAATAAATGTAAACAAAATATTGGAAAAATATGCAAGCATTTCCTATATGCATGCGTTTCCGGTTATATGACATAACTTCTCGTTTAATTTAGTTTTTGCTAATTAAATAGCTCGCTCTAACCTCCATTGCAAAGGTAATGGCTGTGTAGGGTGGCTATATGCACTAAATCGTGCTAATTGGAGATGGCTGTATAGTTTCTTTTAACTGGCCAAATATTTCTTCATTCCGGACATATAGGTCGGATGGAGTAACAAAATAATAACCAAAAAAAAGCAAATTACTTCGTGTTTGACAGGATGATTTTATGTTTATGTTTAATATCTTTATTTTTTTCTAATATTTCTGTTTATTTATTTGAAAATGAAATAATGAATTGAATAATTTTAATTTTAATAATTTTAATTTTTTTATTTATATAAAAAAGTTTTTTATATAAATAAAAGTTTTTTTACTATTTTTGATTTTTATACCCTATACCACTATGTGGTTTGGGTATAATGACTTTGTGCTGCTGTTTGTAACAACCAAAAATATTTGACCTACACCCATCTTTAATTATACCGATCGAATCAGAATCACTATCTGATTCGATTTAACGATGTCCGTCCGTCCGTCCGTCCGTCTGTGTGTCCATGTAAAGTTTGTAATGAAACTGCAGGTCGCAAATATGATTATATTTTGATGAAATTTGGTACATAAGCTTCCATCAGCTATGGAATGAACGGTGTTAAAATTGGTGAAATTCAGTACATGTTCAGACCTAGTACCCATACAAAAGACCCCTATAAAATCGACATGAATTGCGATAAGATCCAAATTATCATACAAATCTAGTTAAATTGGGTTTGTATGTATATATTACATCCATTAATCAGTAGTACAAAAATGATCCCTATTGGACAGCTCTTAGTCATAGGCCCCATATAGAGTTGCTTCCCGATCTTCACTTAAATCTAACAAAAAAACAAAAATATTGCACTTATTCTTCTCAAATTTTGTATGTTTATATATTTGCAAAATACAAAAGACTTTACCAAACATGGTCAGGATCGGTCCATTTTTGGGCCTAGTCTCCATATAGATATAGCATCCGATATGAACTTTTTCATATCTGCAGCCGAAAAAATTAATAAAAATCCCACTCAAATTTGGTTTATGGTTATTTTCTATATCCAGTTAGTTGGGCCTGAGAGATAGGGTCTCTAAGCGCATGGTATAGGCTCTAGAACGAATATGATTTTCTTACTTGTTATTTATGTATGAAGACATTTCAACCTAAAAATTTAAGTTTTTATCGATTGAATAAACAACACAAAAATGGTTGTCGTTTAGATAACAACAACAGCTGACTTTAACAATAGCGAATATTGTTTAAAAATTTTACTGATAATTTTGCTATTTTATTTTTTTAACGATTCGACTATCGTTAAAAGAAGTTACTGCAAAGCTATTAATTTATCGTGAATGCCAATATTTTTTTTAATGTAAAAATTTTTTAAAAGTAAACATATTTATTTGGTGTTTTTTTGGAACTTCAATTTGTGTTTAACAAATAAAATTTATATATTAAATAAGCAATTGATGTCTTCTAAATTTAAAATTATTATTTCCGACGTTTTGATATGATTTTCTAAAATTCAGTTAATATTTTCTTATTTATAATTTGAAATTTTAATTCCAGTTTTTAGAATTGATATTTTCTAAAATTTGAATGGAAAATTTAAAAAGTGCAATTTTGTATTTATGTGAATAATAATGCTTTAGTAATTATAAACAATTTTTAAAAATTAGATGTAATCGCAATCAGATATTTTATAGGTAAAGCAGAATAATAATTCTATATAACTATGTAGAACTGTTTTGAAAGTAAAAAACTCATTGATGAAATCGGTAACTCTATTTTGTAAAGACAACAAAAAGTTAGTATGCCAAACTTATGCTCATATTTGTAAAAGAATAATGAAAAAACGTATGAAATAAAAGGCCAGCCCGTGTATACTCTTAACATTGTTTTGTATGATATCTATTCGAAAATATTGACATTCATGTTAAAATAGAAATAACTATTGAAAAGCTAATTAGAAAAAAATTGTGGCGCCATCTACTGTGGCATAGTCACGCTGAGCAAAATGCAGTGACACTCTGTTAATGCAAAAGAAATGTATTTTCCCCACAACAAAATATTGCAGAATTTTATGTAAATAAAATAACCGATTTGTTTCTAACATGCAGTTATTATGGATATACATATAGAGAATATATGTATATTATTTGTATTATTTAATATGTGTATGTATGTATGTATATGTAAATATTACACACAAAAAATACAACATCAAACGTTTTTTTTGTGTTTTTCTCTTTAAATAAATTAATACATAAATTTTTTTTTTGCTAAATTTACATTGTTTTTTTATTAACAACTAGGTATTTTAGCTTTATTTGCTTTAGATGTTGGTGAATTTTTACTCCCTTTATATTAACTCGTAGTGTCTGCTTGTCGAAAAAATGTTGAATCGATTTTAACCACTTTCCCGTGATCCAATCGATCTGAAACTTTGCAGGCGGGCTCGTGGCAATGACGGATCTAGCAAGTTTTTTTAGTGATGCCAAAATAATGGAAACTTTTAAATTTTTCTACCAGAGTTGATAAAAAAAATGTACAAAGGTTAGTTTTTATTATATTATTACCACAACGAGCACAAAAACAACAAGTCCAGCTATGACAACAATACAACATTTAGAATAACAACAAGAACAATATAGTAACATCATATTTTTAATTTTTTTTTACTTTTTCAGAGATTTCCCTGGACCTGTTCCACCGATTTTAATGATTTTTGAAATAGAAATCTTCCCATGAGTTTGGTAAATCATACTTACTAAAAACGATCACCAGAGCTGTCCTATTGAGGGTGTGATTATGACAAGAACAACATAGAAAATTATATTTTTTTAAGACTTTTTTTAGTTCTTCATTCAAATCTCGGGCCCTTATGGACCGATTTGGACGATTTTAAATAGGGAACTTCTCAGGATGTTAATGAATCATTTTTTATGTCAACGAGCACCCTAGCTGATTGATGCCGTCATCGTGATTTCCACAGACGGACAGACGGACAGACGGACATCGCTATATCAACTCCGCTTGTTATAAGGATCACAAATATATATATTTTATGGGGTCCAAAATTTTTTTTTAATTATTAGAAACGGAATGACAAACTTATATATACCCTCTGCACACTGGAGTGGAGGGTATAAAAATAAAATAAATAATAATAAGTTTAGGTGCAGCATACAATTTTTGAATCTTTGAAAATATTTTTAAAGAAATTAATTAAAATAAATAAGTTTGGGGAATATGAATATTAATTTTGTTTTAAGCCAAATGTCCATATTTTTTGAAATTATGTTGCTTTAAGCATTCTAATAAAGTTGTAGTTAAGTATGAAATACCTACTTTCAAGCGTTCGAAAAATCGAAGAAATTTTGTTATTATAGGTCGCAATACAATATATATCAATAATTGATCAAATTACCAAAAAAACTTCGAATGCTTTCAAATAGTTTAGGGAATAAGTCCATGTATATAACTTGGGGGCCCTTATGAAAAACGAAATTTCAAAATAATCCACATTTTACTTTTTATATTGGTACCCTTGCTGTGAGTATGTGTACTAAAATAAGTATACTTATTTTTATGGAAAAGGAGCAAATTTGCATATTTTAAGTATTTTTAACGGCACCATTTTACAATAACGCGGCTAAATGGGATGGGCCTCTTTTAGAAATAGAAAAAATATCAAGACTGAAAGGCAACAATCAAAAACAGTTATATTTAATAACAATAGCTCCTGCCTTATACGAGTATATGTAGTAAGTTAAATCACATTAACGCCAGCCAACCATCCATGTGGTTGAGCATTTTGTAAACGAGTGTCAGCCACTGGGGAAAATTGAAGAATTTTTTTTGTTTTGTTTTAAAAGCAGCTACGTTTACTACATTCACTTTTGTAAGGCAGTATTACTAACTACATCTTGATTGTAGAATAGATTTGTACATACATATGCACGTACCTTCATAATAGCTAACTGTTATATATCAGATAAAAGGAAATGAATATTGTTAAGCCTTGCAATCTGATTATAGGAAATTGCTGGTATTATAGAATATGTTGTCTGCTCTTATTGTGGGGCAAATATTAGTTGTAAATAGATTACGAGAGTTAAAAACTAATCATTATAATAGAGGGGATTGCAGTGAATTAAGATGCATGTAAATATCAATGGAATTCAAAAATAGAGACAGTTAGTGCACGGAATAATTGAATTAAACATCGAAAAATGCAAAACAGTATTGTTGTTTACCTTTAGGTAGAAAAACGGTCTATTTACACCGAAGATGCCAATAACAGTTACAGTGAAAAATCGTACAAAATTTTCTGAGTGCTTGAAAAAATTCACTCAGATAACGCATTGAAGTTTGTAAACCAAATCCTTATTGATGATATAAAAACATATCCCAGTGAGCTGGTTGTTTGGTAAAATTTTACTTCGAAGATTTTTGTAAAAATATATCACTTAGTACCGTCAAAGTTTATAAATTTCTAATTTATGTGTTTTTTCGAATCTATATGTATCAAGAAAAAAAAATATATATATATATATTTTTTCAAGACAAAAACAAACATGTATATTGTAGTACGCAATGTGTACTCATATACAAATATATTTGTTTCAAAATTGGGAGAATATTTTTGTAATTTTTGTTCAGATTTGGCAATTTGTTTCATCCTTTTAATAATAAAATGGATACTCCTAATCATTTATTTCAACATAATTTGCCTCCTGATAAATTGGGAATGATTCAAGAAACGCAATTTTCCTTGGGAAAAAAATGTTTTTGTCAAGCTAAAGGAAAAGGTTATTGTATGGCTCCTTTGGAATGCAATAGTCCTGCGGTGAACCCTAGCACACCTGGTCTTACAATTGGAAAGGCTTTTATTTTAAATAAAGAAAGAGGAAACAATTCGCAGATAATAAGCAATGTCAAAATAAATGCTCAAGATGAAGTTCCGCAAAAAAATTTAAATAATTTTTTCAATGAAAATCAAGATGCCTTGTTTTATAATACAAGTCTACTTCAAGATGATAATAGTAAGTTAATGGAATTTGAAAATTCAAATATCTCAAATTCATCTGTAGATGATGAATTTATTGTGATACAAAATAAAAGAACAAAACCAAATGACGTCGTAATAGATTTGTCTAATCTAAGGTACGAAAAGAAAACCCTACATCAGCAATACAATACAAATACACAGAATAGATTTGCTATCATAGGTGAATTGAACATTGAGAAAGATCCCAATATTCCTAGAAAAGTTAATATTGATAAATATAGTCGTAAGATCGATTCAGTCAAAGAAAATTCATTCTGTCCTCCAATTTTTTTGTTTAATGTTAATATTTGTGATAGCGCTTGCATCGATTTACGATTTTTCTTTCTAGTTTTAGAATTCAATATTTTGATAACAGTTACAAACATTTGCCATAATATTTTTATTTTGTATAAAAACGCCATCTAGTAGGCACTGTATACGATTAGCGATATTGTAATGTATTCATGTGCTACTTATTTTTAGTAATTTGCTAAGGAGAATTGGAAAGATAGCGTTATTTCTTCAAATTTGCTAAATCACGTTGAATAAATGCAGCTTACATGCCATCATAAAGCAATTTTTTCTGCCATTTGTTTCGCAGACAGCCAAGTGTAAAGTTTAAACATCTTCAAAAATAAAATCTTTAATCCTAAAATTAAATTAAGTCATAAAGTGTGTGGTAGTGGATAAAATTTATACATACATATACTATTAAAAAGCCATTTTTAATCAAAATGGATTCAAAATAAAATATCCTTTTTTTTATAAATTCTTCAATAGTTAAACGTGAGTACAGGTTTCCTTTTATTAAATAATTTTTCCATTGAACCTATAAAATAAGGGGTATTTTTTTTCCTTTCATCTGTTGTTTCTAGCAGTATACAACTTTTTTTTCCGCAAAATTCGCTGTTGGGGTGTACCTCTTTGCCAAGGTACATTTTGGCAACCTTACTAGCCAGCGAAGTCACACACTCTTGGATAAAGTTGTTACATCTAGTTGACCAACTAAAATCTCCATTTTCGGCAAGATCTCTTGGCGAATATAAGTTTGGCAGATTGCAGGAAAAAACCACTGAGCATTACGTATTGTGTTTTTTTTTTTTGAACCAATTCTAAACTTTTTCCCACAAGTGCCATCTCAATGGCACTTTGTATGTAATATACAAAAATCGAAAAATAAAAGCTCTAGATCATTCATGGGCATTTAGTTAAACAATTGTTAAATACCTATACACATGCATTCTTATGCTCTTGTGTTTAGTCGTCTGTGAGATCTTGACGAATGCACATGTTCAACGGAAGCTTTAGTAGTTTTTTTCAAGTTTAGAGAAAATAAATTAATGATGACACTCAAAAAATATTGTATGTTGAAAAATGCATTTGGTCAGGTACAATGCCTTTTATGTTATCAAACATTTAAGGAATATAGACAACAAGTAATTAAAAGGCATTATGATTGTTTTCATAGTAATATGAATAAACTAAAGGAGGAGGAAAAAGAAGAGCTTTTTAATAGAAATAAGCAAATTTTTTTTGATAAATTAAAGGGTTTTTTGTTAGAAGAGGAAGTAAAAGAAAAAAAGGTAGACAATAAATTAAAAATGGAAATTTCTAGCTCAGTAAGCTTAGATATTGTCAGACACGGCAGACCTTTTACGGATGGTATTTTCGTTAAAGAAATACTGAAAAAAACTATGCAAAAACTTAATTATAATGCTAATTTTATGGAATCTGTTCCCTTGTCCCGTAGAACTTTAGCTCGGCGAACGGTTAAATTAGGAACATCTATTGAATTTGCGGTTAGGGAAAAATTAAGTAATTGCGAATTTTTTTCTATTTGTTTAGATGAAAGCACCGACATTAACGATCTCTGCCAATTAGTAATTTGCGTTCGATGTGTAGACATAGAATATAATGTTTATGAAGCAATGTTTTCTCTTGAAACATTTCATGGAAATGTGACAGGTAAGTTGTTGTTTGATGGTGTCAACGAAAAACTGCTTACCGGTATAGACTGTAACAAATTCGCTGGCGTTTGCACAGATGGAGCAAATGTTATGAAGGGTAAGTACGAAGGTTTTGTAGGACAGTTGGAAAAACATTACTTTGGAATTAATAGCTTTCACTGCATAATTCATCAGGCCGCTCTTGCCTCTAAATTTATAAGTACCCACCCAGCTATGAAGACTGCAGAGCAGATAATAAATAAAATACGAGGCGGACATCACTCGCTTACTCACAGAAAATTTGTAAACTTTTTAAAAATAAAAAATGCTCCACACAATGATTTGAAAATGTTTACAGAAGTTCGGTGGCTAAGCCGAGGTGATTGTTTAAACAGACTGTTTAATTTAAGGGAAGAAGTGAAACAGTTTCTAGAAGCAGAGGGTTTAGATAAATGCTTATTACAGTATTTAAAAGATAACAAATTTATTTTAGATTTAGCTTTTTTAGCTGATACAACTATGCTTTTAAATGAATTTAATCTACAATTACAAGGAAAAGAAAAAAGTATATGTGATTTGTCTAAAATCCTTTTCGATTTTAAAACGAAACTATTTTTACTCCTTTGCCAAATTCAGGACGGAGATTTCTCAAACTTTCCAAAAACTCTACTTATTATTGGAAATCAGGAAAATGTTGAAATAATTGAATATATAGAAATATTTGAAACACTTTTCCATAATTTTCAAGATAGGTTTAAGGATTTTGAAAATTTTCAACCTCTTCTAAATATTTTTGAAAACCCTTTTAGTTGCGATGTAATAAACTCTGAGTTTCAAATACAATCTGAACTTATAATACTTCGAAGCGAAGTAAATGTTCAAGAAAATATTAATGTTTTAGAGTTCTGGAAAAATTTGGACGGCAAAGTATATCCCGAACTTAAAAAAATTTCTCTTATTTGTTTATCTTTATTTCCCTCAACTTATCTCTGCGAACAAATTTTTTCCGATTTGAAATTCATTTGTTCTAAACAACGGAATAAATTGTCTGCATCACAATTAAAAAACATTTTACTACTTCGAAACTGCCATAAAAGTACAAATGTGGAAGATTTTATTTAATTATTATTATTATTATTATTATTATTATTTTTATTTTTATTTTTATTATTATTATTAAAAATCAAAACATTTGTAGAACTAAAAGCTTTTACTCTGTGCCTTAAATATTCAGTGATATTTTTTTTTTTTAATAAAATTATTTATTTGTTAATTTTTGTGATTCATGTGTAGTAATAATTTTTTTTATGATTTATATTTCTCTAAAATATGGCAAACGAAATTTGCCGAAATATCGATAAAAATTAAACATTATTATATTGTACACCATGCCTTATACTACTAACTGTCATTTATGAGTGTACTAAAATAATTTTTTTCTCTCTCTTGCTTACTAACACAATTGACAAAATTGTGTGCCCATCAATGCTCTAGATCAACAACAATATTAGCTTGGAGACAAATTATATGGAAAAAAAAATAACTGTTACGGTCATCTCTCAATTTTTCTAAGTACATGTTGATTGGAATTTACTAGCATAGCAATGCATATGCAAATGATAAGTGTGTCGATCAGCAACATCACGCCGTTTACAAATAAGAAGCCGTCATTAATTTAACCAAGTGCTAAAAAAAAAGGAAAAAATTTACAAAAATATACGTAAATATATCAATGGACCAACCACCGCATAATTAGAAATAATTTTCCCGTGCTTATGAAGCCAAATGTGGAAACGTTCGTCAGAGGCTAAGTTTAAATTCGAGGTATTTTTATATAAAAGCAAAAATCTCTTAATCATTATATACCACAAAGAAACGAATGTAATTGCTTTAAAGTAATTTCGCTAAAAATTTTGATGGTTGTTGTGTTCATAAAAGAAAAGTAAAACCGGTTAAAGCCTAAATCAATATAAAATTATATATTCTTATTTCGCTATAATTTAAACTATTTTTTTTTTCTAAAATAGTTCTAATGTGTGAAATCATATTTAAGTGAAAGTGCTTATTAATTTTTCTAAAGAACAATAGTTTTGTACTCTAGTGTAAACGTTTTTTTTTTTTTAACTTGTGTACTCCTATTTTTTTCCCCTACCTGTTACTCAAACCAAGGTTCATGCAAATCATTCCTTAAGTTATTTACTCAAAAACATACAACTATTGGATCACTATGAATGTTAACAACAGTAGTAATAATCTACCAACTTTTTGCTGTAAAGTGTGTTACAGAAGCTTTGTATAAACTTTGGATTGATTAAAACAGGTGAAGGAAAGTAATAGATTTAAATAATCCTTAATAAGTTAATTGGAATAGCCTTAATTAGAATTTATAATTAATCAATGTTTTTTTTTTCAGAGTTTTTATATAATTTAAAATTCAAAGTCAAATTTTACAGAAATGTTGCGATACATTTAGCAGCAACATTACTCAACTAAGAGAAATTACATTAATTATTTAGAAAACTACAACAACAAAGTACCTGCATCGAAAGATCTTTCGGCGAGGGAGCAGCGTTGAAATGAGTATGTAAGTTGTCAGATTCTCATTACTTTTAAGTTAACATATATATTTTTTTGGTGCTTTGTATAAAATTTTTTTTTGTTTATTTGCAATTTCATTTTACCAAAAGAATAACTCTTCAAACTAGCTTAATGCAATTACGAATGTTTATTCTTTAGGGTGACCAGATAAAATTAAATTCATATATAAAAAAAAAACTATAGAAATATTATATGAAATTACCATTATTTTTATGCATTTAATTTTTCTTCCATTATAGTTAGAAATTTTATAAGATGAAGTTACAGTTAAGAGGTTAGCTAGGAAAATTAGTTACGATTAATTTTTTTTATTTTTCTCTAGAAATTGTTTAAAATTTAATGAATGATTTAAATGAACAATTACACACTATCATTTAAGATAATTAGTAAGAATTTATGTTAAGAGCAAACATTATTAAATGAATTTCTTTACTGTTAATAAAATCAATATGATTTCGTGCTGAATTGTTAAGTATTCTGTTTGATTTATAAGCTAGGGTAACACAAGCGGTTGTAGAACTAAATATAGGGATCATAATAGTGTAAATATTTTGGAAATTATTGTTATATTATGATCATGGAAGGGAGGGCTTTTTGGCGTATACATCATCATCTCGTATCGTCATTCGAACTTTTGCAATTCTGCTTTTAGTATTGGTATTTTATTTTTTTCTATTTCCTTTCGATAATCAGTCTTCCTGCTATTTTCCTATTTTCTCTTTAATTTCCAACGCACGCTTACAAAAAATTTTATAAGCAGCATTGTGGTATTGAGTGTACTGAAGCCATGAACCCACCCCATTTCGACGAGCAATAAGGCCGGTGGTATAGCGTGCACCTGCTTCATTTTATACTTATCAACATCTACCATTTCAATCATTAAAGAAACAAAAAAAAAGAAAAAAAAAACTATCGTTACATGTTACATATTAAACACTTAATTGATCAACTGAACGAAAAAAAAAAATTATTTTTAAAATCATTAACAAAAACAAACGCAAAAGTAAAATATATCTCAAAGATCCAGTTGCTCATTCTGAGATGATGCAACTTTTAAGGGAAAAGAAAATCGAATCCTACTCTTATACTCGTAAGGAATTTAAACGCGTAGGAGTAATTTTACGTGGTTTATACTACAAAACAAATTTGAATGATATAAAAACAGAGTTAGATTCATTAGTTCCTAATACAGTTGATTCGGTAACAAAATTTTCAACAAATTTTTCCAAAAAAAAAATAATTTTGATACAGGCCTTTTTTTAGTTACTCTTATTTCCGGTAAAAGAGTTAATGAAATAACAGGTTTACGTTTTATTTTTAAACAAAAATTTCGTGGGAATCACCGAAGGTTAATAAAAAGAAATTCAATGTTGGCGTTGTCAACAATGGGGCAATATTTCTCCAAATTTTAACAGATCCTACTCTTGTATTAAATGTGATCAAAGTCATGCACCAGGAGAATGTCAATTTATTTCAGATAAGGATAATTTGCCCTTTTGCGTTAATTGTAATCAGAAAGGTCATCCATCTAATTTTAAGGGTTGTCCTGTTTTTAAGAAATATCTTGATATGAAGGAGAGAACTAAAAAAGTTGTTAAGGAAAGAAAAGAAAATGCTTCTAATAATGTTTCCAATGCTCTATTAGTCTCTAATTTTATTCAACCTAATCGCACATAATCCAAATTCTTCTAAAAAATCAATTAAGATGCCTACTTTTGTTAAAGACTTTTTGAAAATGGCAAAAGTTTTATGGGAACCAGAACCACTTTCTTTAGAACAAAAGATATCGCAATTTATGAGTCAGTATAATTCACTTTCAAAAGAAGAGTCCAAAAATCTATGTCAAAGTATTTTAGAAGAAATATATGAAATTTATGAGCCATAATGGATTTAATTTGTTAACTTTCAATGTAAGATCACTTATTGAAGTGAGTCGTAGATTAGATTTGTTAAATATTTTAAATTGCAATATTATTGATATTGCATTTATTCAAGAGACTCATTTAAAGAAAATTCAAACGGTTAATTTAAAAGGTTATTCATTTTATAAGGATAATAGTCCCCAAGGTGTTGGTATAGCGATTAGAAATACATTTAATTGTTCAAGACTAATTATACCAGGTGTGGATTTTCCAAACATTTTTCTTACGATAAAAGTGTTGGTAAATGGTTTAGAAAAAATTTTGCTGTTGGGTTGTGTTTATCTTCCATGCAATCACTCTCAATCTAATATTGAAGGGCTTTCAGTAATAGCAAACTTTTCTCAAAATTACGATGGAGCTTTTATTGGTGGTGATTTTAACGCTAAGAAAATTTCTTGGGGTGACACTATTAATAATTCAAATGGTAATAGTTTTTATAATTGGCTTCTACATTTTTCTAATGATTTTATTCGAATTTCTAATTCTATTCCTTCTTTTCCAAATGGATCTTCGTTTCTTGACCATTTTCTTGTTTCCTCAAATTTAGCTAATTCTTACAATCCAAATTTTAAAATTTTTAGTATTGCTACATTTTCGGATCATTTTCCTCTTAAATTACAAATATTCCTTCCCGACATTGATTTTCTATTGACGCCTATTCCAACCTTTACCTCATTTAAGAATACTAACTGGACCAATTTTACTAATGGTGTGATTCAGGAGCTTTCAAATAATTTTCTGGGTTCGTCAAAAAACTTAGAAAATATTGAAATTGATATCTATGTTGAAAAGTTTACAACAGCGGTTAATGATTTAAGCAATATACACTCGGAGAAGATTAAATTAGAAACCGGAAGATTTTTTGTTGCTGATAACATCAAACACTTGTTCAAAATTAAGTTCAGTTGGCAGAAAAATATGAAAAAGATATACAAAAGAACATTTAATCGCAGACACCCGGATTACTTTTTACTTCCTAAGCAAATTCAGTTAATTTATATTACTATTAAAAGGCAAGTTGAACTTGAACAATCTCATTTGTTTAGTGAGAAAATTAAAAATATTAAGCCAGGGCCAAATGCGCACAAAAAGATATACAACATTATAGGTTACAAAAGAAATAAGTGTTTAAGAAACCTGTCCGTTGACGGTGTTGTTATAGAGGATGAAACTCAGAGATTAGTTAAATTAAGTGAACATTTTTCCAAAATTTATAGTGGTTCTGCTCCTATCAGAGATGTTTCTAATGTAGTTGATATTGTTAACAGAACAATTTCTAGTGCTCAGGAAAATATTTTTTGTTTTAATTCCTTTTTTTCTGCTCACAGCACCCAAAAGAATTCGAGACTTGTAACCTTAGATGAAGTACTACTTCTAGTTAAAGATATTAATAACAAAAAATCTCACGGCTTAGATAATATTTCTAATTTTATTATTAAAAAACTACCAATAAAAGCATTTGAATTTCTGTTGGTAATATTTAATCATTGCATTAACAACTCATATTTTCCGATTCATGGAAAATTTCGAAAATAATTCCTATTCAGAAGAAACCAAACAACTTTGAAATTAATAATTTAAGACCCATTTCATTACTTTCAAATTTAGGCAAGTTGTGTGAAAATGTGCTACGTCAAAAAATGGATTTTGGAATATTAGAGCCATATATTCCAGAATTGCAGTTTGGTTTTAAAAAAGGACATTCTACTGTTGATGCTGTGCTGAAACTTGAAGATGATATTATTAATCATCTCCGCATTAAGCATTGCATTGTAGCGGTTTCTTTGGATGTGGCAAAAGCATTCGACCATGCACATCACTTTGGAATTCTATTTAAAATGATCCAGATTGGTTTTGACTCCTCAATTGTTAAAATTTTTCATAGTTTTTTTTCTAAAAGAATGTTTTGTGTCCAATTTAATGGAAAACAAGTAAGAAAATTATAGTCGGTCTAGACCGACTATACGATACCCTATACCATGCGTTTAGAGATCCTATCTCTCAGGCCCAACTAACTGGATATAGAAAATAAGCATAAACCAAATTTGAGTGGGATTTTTATTAATTTTTTCGGCTGCAGATATGAAAAAGTTCATATCGGATGCTATATCTATATGGAGACTAGGCCCAAAAATGGACCGATCCTGACCATGTTTGGTAAAGTCTCTTGTATTCTGCAAAAATATATACAAACAAAATTTGAGAAGAATAAGTGCAATATTTTTGTTTTTTGATAGATTTAAGTGAAGATCGGGAAGCAGCTCTATATGGGGCCTATGACTAAGAGCTGTCCAATAGGGATCATTTTTGGACTACTTATTAATGGATGTAATATACACATACAGACCCAATTTGACTAAGATTTGTATGATAATTTGGATCTTATGGCAATTTATGTTGATTTCATAGGGGTCATTTGTATGGGGGCTAGGTCTGAACATGGACCGATTCTCACCAATTTCAATAGCGTTCATCCCATGGCCGACAAAAGATCAAATACCAAATTTAGTCAAAATTTATTCATATTTGCGACCTGCAGTTTGATTACAAACTTTACATGGACACACAGACGGACGGACGGACGGACGGACGGACATCATTAAATCGAATCAGATAGTGATTCTGATTCGATCGGTATAATTAAAGATGGGTGTAGGTCAAATATATTTGGTTGTTACAAACAGCAGCACAAAGTCATTATACCCAAACCACATAGTGGTATAGGGTATAATTATCGGGTTTTGGGAATATTAGTTGTGGTGTTCCACAAGGCTCGATCTTAGCTCCTCACCTATATAATAATATCTTTATGCATGATTTTCCTCATTATACCCTATACCACTATGTGGTTTGGGTATAATGACTTTGTGCTGCTGTTTGTAACAACCAAATATATTTGACCTACACCCATCTTTAATTATACCGATCGAATCAGAATCACTATCTGATTCGATTTAACGATGTCCGTCCGTCCGTATGTGTGTCCATGTAAAGCTTGTAATCAAACTGCAGGTCGCAAATATGAATATATTTTGATGAAATTTGGCAGTAAGCTTTGATCGGCCATAGGATGAACGCTGTTGAAATTGGTGAGAATCGGTCCATGTTCAGACCTAGCCGCCATACAAATGACCCCTATGAAATCGACTTAAATTGCCATAAGATCCTAATTATCATATAAATCTTAGTCAAATTGGGTTTGTATGTGTTTATTACATCCATAATCCAGTAGTCCAAAAATTATCCCTATGGGACAACTCTAAGTCATAGGCCCCATATAGTGCTGCTTCCCGATCTTCACTTAAATCTATCAAAAAACAAAAATATTGCACTGATTCTTCTCAAATTTTGTTTGTATATATTTTTGCAAAATACAAGAGACCTTACCAAACATGGTCAGGATCGGTGCATTTTTGAGCCTAGTCCCCATATAGATCCGATATGAACTTTTTCATACCTGCAGCCAAAAAAATTAATAAAAATCCCACTCAAATTTGGTTTATCTTATTTTCTATGTCCAGTTAGTTTGGCTTAAGAGATAGGGTCTCTAAACGCATCGTATAGGGTATCGTATAGTCGGTTTAGACCGACTATAATTTTCTTACTTGTTTTATTTCTATTTATGTCTGATTAGCATTAATTTTAATTGCAGTGATAATTGTGTTATTTATGTGGAATAAATTATAAAGTTATGAATACTTTAAAATGTTTGAGTAATTTAATTATAAATGTTTATAAAAAGTGAAGAAATATAATGCAGAAAACAGCGACAAAAAGGTTACTATTACATATCATAATTTTTTCACCAATCATGATCACACCGATTTTGCTTATGTCTTACATCTTACGCTGTCTTTGTGATTGTATTGTGAAATAGATTTTGAACTCCTGCTTGTATAGATGTTTACACATGAAAAATTTTATCATTATTTGTTTTTCAAAATTAAGCTGCTACATTTTCAATGCAAAAAAATGAGAAATTTTAAACTTTTGTTCTATTAATTTCAACATAGCAGGCCCTTTATTTCTTTGTAAAAAAGATTTAAACAGAGGATAAAATTTTCCACCACCTCCACGGTTAAAGGTTAATTCAATGACATCTAGAGGAATTTGGCAAAAATCTGTTCAAATTGCAAGACTTGTAATTGTAAAACTAAAAAAAACTCAGCTTGTTCAAAATAACTCTCGTGTAAAAGGATAAAATAATTCTCATGTTCTTTTCTTTCAAATGTTTCAGGCTAAATAGTTGACTAATCACGCGTTGAAGTAATAGACAGGAGGCTGCTGGCGATGACCAAGTTGTGTTGTTCGAAAGTAGCTCAATATTTCTCTTACATTGCAATTTTCTATTATTATAATGTATACATGTTTTCAAAGAGAGCAATAAAAAATCATGTGAGTCCGATCACAGGGAGATGGAACTTTTTTAAAATATAACAGAAAGCGTCACCCATGTATCACTTATAGCAATCAATTGCATGGGCTCTACTAATATAAAAATATTTATTATTATTCACTTTTCGTTTTTCATCATTTTTCATCATTTATTTTTTATTTTTAATTTTTCATTTTTCATTTTTTATATTTCTCTTTTCATTTTTTCTTTTTATTTTTTTATTTTTCATTTTTCATTTTTAATTTTTAATTTTTAATTTTTAATTTTTAATTTTTAATTTTTAATTTTTAATTTTTAATTTTTAATTTTTAATTTTTAATTTTTAATTTTTAATTTTTAATTTTTAATTTTTAATTTTTAATTTTTAATTTTTAATTTTTAATTTTTAATTTTTAATTTTTAATTTTTAATTTTTAATTTTTAATTTTTAATTTTTAATTTTTAATTTTTAATTTTTAATTATTAATTTTTAATTTTTAATTTTTAATTTTTAATTTTTAATTTTTAATTTTTATTTTTAATTTTTTATTTTTTATTTGTCATTATACCCTCCACACCTCAGTGGCAGAGTGTATATATAGGTTTGTCATTCCGTTTGTAACGCATCGAAATAAATTTCTGAGACCCCAAAAATATATATTTTCTTGATACTTATAACAAGGGAAGTTGATTTACCGATGACCGTCTGTACGTCTGTCTGTGGAAATCACAATCACGCCGTCAATATCTAAGCTTGACCTTTCGTTTTTGTATAAAATCGTTTACTAACATCCCAAAGGAGTTGCTATTTAAAATCGTCAAAATCGGTCAGAGGGTTCACGAGCTATGAATGAAACTTTGAAAAAACTCTTGAAAAAATAAAATTTTTAAGATTGTTTGTTGTTTTTCTTAAGATTATACAACATATCTTAAGAAAAACAACAAACAATCTTAAAAATTTTATTTTTTCAAGAGTTTTTTCAAAGTATCATTCATGTTGTAATTCTTCGTATTGTTGAAGTCATTACAGTTGTGTGTATATTAATACTGCACGTGTCACATTGGCCTTAGCAAGTTTTACCACATATTTTTTATACCCTATACCACTATGTGGTTTGGGTATAATGACTTTGTGCTGCTGTTTGTAACAACCAAAAATATTTGACCTACACCCATCTTTAATTATACCGATCGAATCAGAATCACTATCTTATTCGATTTAACGATGTCCGTCCGTCCGTCCGTCCGTCTGTGTGTCCATGTAAAGCTTGTAATCAAACTGCAGGTCGCAAATATGAATATATTTTGACGAAATTTGGTGCTTGGTCTTTTATCGGCCATGGGATGAATGCTATTGAAATTGGTGAGAATCGGTCCATGTTCAGACCTAGTCCCCATACAAATGACCCCTATGAAATCAACATATTTTGCCATAAGATCCAAATTATCATACAAATCTTAGTCAAATTGGGTTTGTATGTATATATTACATCCATTAATCAGTAGTCCAAAAATGATCCATATTGGACAACTCTTAGTCATAGGCCCCATATAGAGCTGCTTCCCGATCTTCACTTAAATCTATCAAAAAACAAAAATATTGCACTGATTCTTCTCAAATTTTGTTTGTATATATTTTTGCAAAATACAAGAGACTTTACCAAACATGGTCAGGATCGGTCCATTTTTGGGCCTAATCCCCATATAGATATACCATCCGATATGAACTTTTTCATATCTGCAGCCGAAAAAATTAATAAAAATCCCACTCAAATTTGGTTTATGACTATTTTCTATATCCAGTTAGTTGGGCCTGAGAGATAGGGTCTCAAAACGCATGGTATAGGGTATCGTATAGTCGGTCTAGACCGACTATAATTTTCTTACTTGTTTATCATTAAAATTAAATATTAAAAATTAATAAAAATAAAAAATGGAAAATGAAAAATGGAAAATGGAAAATTAAAAATGGAAAATGGAAAATGGAAAATGAAAAATGAAAAATGGAAAATGAAAAATGAAAAATAATAATTGAAAATTGAAAATGTAAAATTGAAAAATGAAAACTGAAAATTGAAAAATGAAAAATGGAAAATGGAAAATGAAAATTTAAAAATTGAAAATCGAAAATGGAAAATGCGAAATGAGAAATGGAAAATGAAAAATGAAAATTGATAGATAAAAATTGCAAAATGGAAAATGAAAAATCAAAAATGAAAAATGACAAATGGAAAATGAAAAATCAATATTGAAAATTGAAAATTGAAAAATTAAAAATGGAACATGAAAAATTAAAATGAAAAATGAAAAATGAAAAATGAAAAATGAAAAATTAAAAATGAAAAATTAAAAATAAAAAATGAAAAATGAAAAATGAAAAATGAAAAATGAAAATTGAAAAATGAAAAATGCAAAACGGAAAACGAAAAATAAAAAATGGAAAATGAAAAATGAAAAATCAAAATTGAAAATTGAAAAATGAAAAACGGAAATGGAATAAATTAAATATGGAAAATGAAAAATGGAAAATGAAAAACAGAAAGTGAAAAATGAAAAATTGAAAATCGAAAATGGAAAAGGGAAAATGGAAAATGAAAAATAAAATGGAAAATGAAAAGCGGAAAATGGAAAATGAAAAATTAAAAATGGAAAATGGAAATTAAAAATGAAAAATGGAACATGAAAAATGAAAAATGTAAAATTAAAAATGGAAAAAAGAAAATTGAAAATTGAAAATTGAAAAATGGAAAATGGAAAATGAAAAATGAAAAATGAAAAATGAAAAATGAAAAATTGAAAAAGGAAAATGGAAAATGAAAAATTAAAAATGACATATGGAAACTGAAAAATTAAAAAATGGAAAATGGAATATGGGAAATAAAAAATGAAAAATAAAAAAAAATGGAAAATTAAAAATTAAAATTGAAAAATGAAAAATGGAAAATGAAAAGTGGAAAACGGAAAACGGAAAACGAAAAATTAAAAATGGAAAATGGAAAATTAAAAATGAAAAATGAAAATTGGAAACTGGAAAATGAAAAATGATAAATGGAAAATGGAAAATGAAAAATGGAAAGTGAAAAATGGAAAATGAAAAATGAAAAATGAAAAATAAAAATGAAAAATGGAAAATGGAAAATGAAAAATTTTAAATTAAAAATGGCAAATGGAAAATGAAAAATTAAAAATGAAATATGAAAAATGGAAAATTGAATATGGAAAATGAGAAATGGAAAATGAAAATATAAAAGTGAAAAATGGAAAATGAAAAATGAAAAATGGAAAACGGAAAATTAAAAATTAAAAATGGAATATGGAAAATGAAAAATGAGAAATTCAAAATGAAAAACTAAAAATGAAAAACGCAAAATGAAAACTTAAAAGTGAGAAATAGAAAATGGTAAAAAAAAAATTAAAATTGAAAATGAAAAAGGTGGAGGGTATCAAAGTTTCGAATTTAACACTCTTACTTTTTTTTTATTTTAAATTATTTATTTTTAATTTTTTATTTTGTTTTCATATTTTATTTTTCATTTTTTTTCACTTTTCATTTTTCGTTTTCATTTTTTATTTTTCATTTCGTTTCAGTTTTCATTTTTTATTTTTCATTTTTAATTTTTCATTTTTATTTTTAATTTTTCATTTTCAAACAGGTTATTATTACATATTATAATTTTTTTCACCAATACAATCATAAGTCACACAGATTTTGTCTTACGTCTTACGTGTTACGCTGTTTTTGTGATTGCATTATGAAATAGAAATTTACCCCCCCTGCGCGTATAAAATAATTATTGCAATACGTAGCTATAGCAGTTCATAGAGTATTCAATATACATATATTTTTTTTAAAGGAAACATTTAGGAGTTTGAAATATACTTAACCAATTTGGCAACAAGATCTCCCTTATGTGCGAGGATTTTTCTAAACCGTAAATATAAATGCCTCGTCTGAATTTTGAAAGTATGTATTTAAAGATATGTAAGCAGTTACAGTGTATGTTAAAATGCATAAATATGAGTGACAATAAGTGACTGTGACAATATAAGTAATGAAGATGTCACAGAATATTTTGTTTAATTTTGCACAAAATGTAAAAATTTTTAAATTTTTTCTATGATTCAAAATTAAAATCTTCTATATTAAAAATAAGTTGAGGGCCATATTTGCCTTTGTTGTATATTGTGTTACAATTTCTTTTTTTGTTATACCCTATACCAATATGTGGTCAGGGTATAATGACTTTGTGCTGATGTTTGTAACTACCAAACATATTTAACCTACATCCATTTTTTATTATACCGATCGACTCAAAATCACTTTCTGAGTCGATTTAGCGATGCCCGTCTGTCTGTCTGTGTGTCCATGTAAACATTGTAATCAAACTACAGGTCGCAAATGTGAACATATCGGCAGTAGGACGAAAGTTATTAAAATTGGTGACCCTTTTAAGATCGACTTAAGTTGCCATAAGATCGAAACTATCGTATAGATCTCCATCAAATATGGTTTGTGGTTATGCTCTATACCTAATTGCAGTAGATGTACCTAAGTTAAATTCTGTAAACGCACGGTATAGGGTCGGTGCAGACCGACTCTAATTTTCTTACTTGTTATTATATACATATAATTTTTTTTTTAATAAAAGTAATGGACATCGGCATTGACTGCAGATTTTTTAGAATAACAAACACAAAGTTATTTTTCGTATAAGGCCACAATTTGTCAATTTTTAGCAAAAGCGGTTGTGCAAAATTAAAGAGAAAAAAAAGCTTACAACAATGTGGTTGAAAACATTTGCCAATATTCCCAGCTTGCATATTTCTAAAGCTAAGTAGATAATCTATTTATGTGTATTTAAATTAATTTATTACAAATAATTGCTTATTTAACCTAAATTATGTATAAAAATCACCATAAATAATAACTTAATTATTACTAGTTCCAACACTGTTAAAACAACAGACCGACTATTCATCATACAACTACTTATGACCATCTTAAACATTAAAACGTAATTCTATACATTAGAAATAATGCATTAAATTTGCATAAATTTTTCTGGGGCGTTAGTGAAAATTGTTATAAGAATAAATGGAGGGAAAAAAAACAAATCTTACAAGTTTTGCCAAAAATTCCACACTTAAGTGTAGCTAGTCATGCAATATATAAAATTATTTTGTTAGTAATAGCAGCTAGCATAGAAGTGCTTGCCAACTGAAAAATTTATGATTTTAGTTAACAATGACGGCTCTAATTTAAAGTAATTTTAGATATGTATTTCTATTATTTTTTTTGCCTAATTTCAAAATATTGCCTGCTAATGGATAAGAAATTGAACATAAGCCCACAAAAGTCCATAGTAAAGAGTAAAACTTTGACTCATTAATTTTAAAATTTTGTGTACTAATTTTCATTAAAACTTGGAATGTGAAACTTAATTAATATTTAATTATTTAATATTTAATTATTTAATAATTTAATATTTATTTATTTAATAATTTAATAATTTATTATTTAATTATTAAGTAATTTAACATTTAATTATTTAATAATTAAATGCTCATTGGACATACAGTGTGACCTTAAAATTTAGTGTTATTTAATATACAAATATGTTTAGTAGGATATTACTAGAGTTTGATATTCCTTTAAATTTGCAATAGGTCAAAGTACTTTTATTTGTTATTTTTTATATATATCATTTTTCTTTTATGTAGCATGTATCACAGAAGGTCATCCTTAATTGAATAAACTTGTAATTCCATAAAAATATTCATACATAAAAAAAGCTCCTACTTCATATTTTATTAAAAACTTTGTAATATACTTAGTATGACGGGAAACTCGAGAATATTAAGGCAAATGCATAACATATTAAAGCATTATACATTAAATTTTCTATTATATACATTAGGGTGCTTTTTCTTGTTACTATTTGTTTAGCTTCAAGGTACGCGGGATGGAATGATACGATACGATCGTAGAAAAGGTCTTAGTTTTATATAAAAAATTATATTTGAGATAATACTTCCTTCAGTGGCTTAATATTCTTTGTAATTTCAGAAACTTTTTAAAGGCCTTACCGATAAAAAGAAGTGGAATTCTAAAATAATTTTTGATATGTGTATACTAGGGTGGGACAATCATTTTTACTCCATGGCACATTGGGTTGAAATGGTTCAAATATGGCGATTAATTTAAAATATGAACTTCAACTTTCACAGCCGTATTTGATATCGGGTGAAAGAAGATAAATTCTACATCACTAATTGCAAAAATAACAGTTGTAAGTTGTTTAGTTTATTCGCAGCGTGTATTTAAAGTTCAATAGTATTTATTAGTTTTGCGCGAATTGGCTAAAAGTGAAAATTTTTAAATTTCAGGTGGTAATTTTTTTTATTAAAAGTTTTATAATGGAATCATCTAGTTCAAAAATTTGAGCATATAAAAATAAAATTACTCTAAAAGTGGGGTATTTTTGATATATATATATCGAGTTTCAACAACTTTCTGCGTAATTCCAAGAAAAACCGCTTGCATGCTCTTAAAATATGAAATTTCAGCTAATAAATCCCAAAATATCTTTTTGCGATTTTCTACTTATCAAAGTTTTTGCGAAAGACTCCAGTTGTTAAAAATCTATTTAAAACAAGTAAGAAAATTATAGTCGGTCAAGACTGACTATACGATACCCTATACCATGCGTTTGGAAACCCTATCTCTTAGGCCCAACCAACTGGACATAGAAAATAAGCAAAAACCAAATTTGAGTGGGATTTTTATTAATTTTTTCGGCTGCAGATATGAAAAAGTTCATATCGGATGATATATCTTTATGGAGACTAGGTCCAAAAATGGACCGATCCTGATCATGTTTGGTAAAGTCTCTTGTATTTTGCAAAAATATATACAAACAAAATTTGAGAAGAATCAGTGCAATATTTTTGTTTTTGAATAGATTTAAGTGAATATCGGGAAGCAGCTCTATATGGGGCCAAAGGGATCATTTTTGGACTACTCATTAGTGGATGTAATGAACGCATACAAACCCAATTTGAGTAAGATCTATATGACAATTTGGATCTTATGGCAATTTATGTCGATTTCATATGGGTAATTTGTATTGGGGCTAGGTCTGAACATGGACCGATTCTCACCAATTTCAATAGCGTTCATCCCATGGCCGATAAAAGCTTATATACCAAATTTCGTCAAAATAGATTCATATTTGCGACCTGCAGTTTGATTACAAGCTTTACATGGACACACAGACGGACGGACGGACGGATGGACGGACGGACATTGTTAAATCAACTCAGAAAGTGGTTCTGATTCGATCGGTATAATTAAAGATGGGTCTAGGTCAAATATTTTTGGTTGTTACAAACAGCAGCACAAAGTCATTATACCCAAACCACATAGTGGTATAGGGTATAAAAATAAACAAAATATCAAAATGTTTTTGTTATCATTTAAAATGGATGCATAGGATGATCATCGCCCAGCCCAAACCATTCGACCCAGAAGCTTGAAATTTGGACTGTAGGTTCCTCTCTCCCCGTAAAGATCCACTAAGAACAGATTTTTAAAAATTCGTACATTAACGTGGTAAAGGTGGACAAATATGAGGAAAATGGTAACAAATTAATCTAGGAATATGAAATTTGGTGCGTAGACTCCATCCGAGAAACAAATGTGAGCTCAGAACAAATTTTTTCCAAATTCGGCCATTTAAAGAAAAAAGCGGCCAAAAAGGGTAAAAATTATACCTTTCTGCATCTTCTTCACATATTAATCTATAACTATAAACTTTGTTATAAATTCTCTACCGAATACGTGGGCATCAGTCCATAATGATTTTATTGTCAATTCTAACGTCTAGGGGAGGAAAAACGGCCAAAAAGGAAAAATTTTATATTTGGTATCTATTAAACAAAAGAACGATGAATATGAAATTTAGCATGTGGATTCCAATAGAGATGTTAAGGGCGGTAAAAAGGGCCCGTAAATGCAAAAGGGCACCTTTTTGTATCTTCTTTACAAAGTAATTTAGGAATACGAAATTTTACATGTAGATTCCATCAAAGACATGCACATCGCCAAAGAATAAAAAAAGCGGGAAAAAGGGGGAAAATTGTAACAAGTAAATCTAGGAATATGAAACTTGGGTATAGACTCCATCAGAGAAACAAATATGGGCCCAGTATTACCTTGTACCTTGTTGCATTTTCTTAATATATTATTTAAGTAATCTGTATATATGAATTTTGGTATACAGATTCCACCGAATATTTCAGAGACTAGTTATTTAAAAATTATTTTTAATTAAAAGAAAACCCATTTACTGAAAAATAAAATTCTAAAAAATAATTTTTATTCAATATTTTATTGACGTTATTTTTGTGAATGCTTTTTTGGTTTGAGACTGAACTAATTACTATATTTGACTAAGCGGACAAAAAGGGGGAAAATGGTAACAAATGAGTCTAGGAATATGAACTTTAGTGCGTAGACTTCGTTCGAGAAACAAACATGCGCTCAGGATTAATTTTTGCGAATTTCGGCCATTTAAGGGATAAAACGCGTTAAAAGGGTAAAAATTGTACCCTTCTGCATCTTCTTAACATATTAATATATATATATATATATATATATATATATATATATATATGAGTTTTGGTATACACACTCCACCAAATACGTGGGCATCAGTCCAGAATGAATTTATTGTAATTCTAACGTCTAGGGAGGAAAAACGGCCAAAAAGGGGAAAAACTCTACATTTGGAATTTTCTAGACAAACGAATATCAAATATAGATTGTGGATAGAAACATTAAATTAAAAAAACTCTTTTGGAAATTCGGATCTTAAAACGGGGTATAAATGGCCCGTAAATGTAAGAGTGTACCTTTTTGTATCTTCTTTACAATGAAATTTAGGAATATGAAATTTGATATGTAGATTCCACCAGAAACATAAACATCGGTGAAGAATAAAATTTGTTTTAATTCGAGCCTTAAGAGGGAAACTGATACTTTTCAACTGGTAAATTTTCATTTGAAAGTACATTTTCTTAACAAAAAAAGTAAGAAATTTATAGTCGGTATAGGCCGATACCCTATACCATGCGTTTGGAGAATTGGTCTTAGGTGAAACTAATTAGGTTTAGAAAAAAAATATAAACCAAATCCACGTCGAAAATTGGACCAATCCTGACCATATTTGGTAAAGTCAGTTATTTTTTGCAACAACGTATACAAACCGATTTTGAGAAAAATCTGTGCAATATTTTTGTTTTTGATAGGTTTAAGTGAATTGTCATATATGGTTTATTTTTGGTCTACGGATTAGTGAATGTAATAAACGCACAAAAACTAAATTCGACTGAGATCTGTTTCATAATTTTAATCTTATCGTAAGTTAAGTCGATATCATAGGAGTCATTTGAATGGTGAGTAGGTCTGAATGCCCATTTTCACAAATTTCAATAGCGTTTGTCCTATGGCTTGATAAATAAAATAATATTATTTTTTATCTTTACAATTTGAATAATTTTCGAACCAACTATGAATAAAAAAATGGTACTTAAATAGAGTAAGTGGCAACACATTTTAAACTTTTACAAAATTCTAAATTTTCAAATTTTGTAATAAAATAATTGTTTTTCTTTTTTTTTTTTTGCGAAATCTCTATTTGGTGTATTCCATATTGGCAGATAACACATTTGTTACAAAAAATACAATTAAAAAATAGATAAGCGAAAAAGAAATATTTTTTTTAGAGATGCCAAAACAGTGAAAACTGTTAAACTTCTTTACCAGATTTGACTAAAATAATAAGAATAGAAGAACGAGTGAAAGAAAATACAAAAAAAAATCTTGGCCGTTATCAAAATACAGATTTTGACATTTTCTTTCAATTATTATAAAATAATGGCAAGAATAAAGTTTTATGAAAGTTAAAAACCGTAATAATATATGATTTTCGTGACAGTGGTAAGCAAAAGAATATTTGTGAGAAATATTCCATGAATAAATCCATAAAATCGTCGGACTAGCAATAATCTTGCTAGAGAAAAACGCATGAACTGGAATTAGAATACTGTTGATGAATAGCGTTGACAAAAAAGTTGAATATTTAAATGGCCGCAAAACGGCTACACGCTTCATAAATAAATACAAGCGTACGGTATAAGAATCATCTACACCCCAAGGCCATGTGTCATTGTACAGCAAAGGTTTCCAAAAGTTATGCCAACAGCATAAAAATGAATACTTTTAAATTTTGTTAATATTTTCTGAATTTATGTTAATATTTTTTCTTTGTTAAAATAGTTTTTAATTTTATGATAATTTTTTGGTACTGACCGTCCAAGTCGTCAAAAATATATTTTGTTAAAAATTTCCATCGTATTGTCACTCACACCATATTTCTTATTGTTTTTAAATATTATTATGGCTTAAATAATTGATATGATAATTACGCTAACAACGTAGCGGGTATACTGCTAGTTGATTTTTATTAGAGATGGGTGAGTGAGTAATTTTTAACTCACGCAAAAAAAAGATCTTGTTTATTCCCAACGAATTGAATTTTTCACATATGTTCATGCTATAATGACATCACGAGTTTGAATTTCACTCACGAGCACGAAATTATCTCGTTATTAGTTAATATTTCTTTAATTGAAGTTTAATGCATAAATAATTAAAGCTTAGTATATATATTTACACCTTTAAGTTCTGAAGTCTAGACAAACGCACAAATTAGTTACAAATCTTCGTTTAAGAATTTGCAATTTTTATGTGATTAAAAACCTTACTAATTTTAGGAACAAATCCTAACACAATCTTCATTTCTTATCATGAGTTATACAATTTTATGAAGAATGCAGAACATGAATCACTTCAAGATAAATTCGAACTGCTGAAATGGGAAGTAATCAGACCCGTCAACCCTTCGGATATGGTAGATTTTATCCGTTGGGCCTGAAGACGTTGTGGAGTCGTTTCTGGAGTTTCATATTCCCTGGAGTCAGCTTGTCTTAGCCGCTGGATTTCTAGATGCACTTGAGTAGATACAGGCATTTCCGCTACTCTTAACAAAGCTTGTCTTGATTTTTGGGCTTCAAGACGTTATGGGCTTTGCTCAGGTGTTTCAGCATCTCTCGAATCAGATTGTCTAACTGTTGAAACTCGATACGATTTTGGGTTCTGATCGGATTCTATAGAGTTCTGTTTAGTCAAAGCCTTTTTGCATTTGAGGTAGTACGGCGTATATGCTATGTTTCATGTGCAAGTCACAATTGCAAATGGTTCTTTTTCCACCTGTGCAACTCATTTATATAGTGAAAAAGATGAAATGGAAATAATTGTAATAGGTTGCTTTCCATTATAACCAAAAGGCGAGATGGAAATAAATGACATATTTTGTTTTCCAATGTACTTAAAAAGGCGAGATGGAAATATTTGTACGAATTAATCTCTCAGGTAGAGGTAGTCAAACTGTACCTGTTCAACCATGAAATAAATCAGCTCTAATTTTGGGGTGTTACAACTCATATAATAAAAAAGGCAAGATGGGAATATTTGTAAAAGATTAATTTACAATATTTATTTCATAATGGTGTAAATTCAAGAGTAGTAAGTAAAGAGATTTATGCACAAAGTTTAGGGGAAGTTCATTGAAAAATTAAAGTATGTTCACAAACACTAAGAGGGTATATATAAAATTAAAAAAAGTGGGCGTGGCCGATAAAAATATATGACGACCTTGTCTGGGGTATGAGTATAATGTGCAGTTAATTCGAGCGAAACCCGTAAAAAATAAAATAAAGTGGTCGTAAGAATAGGCGTGGCCTGTAGGAAGCATAAGGTGACCTTCTCTGGAATATAGAAATCGTGTATACCAAATTTCAGAGGAATCCGTTGAAAAGTTAAAACTTGTGTATACAAAAAAACAGAAAATGAATTGTATATAAAAAGTGGGCGTAAAAGTACGCATAGCTGATAAGAAGCATATGGTGACCTTTCCTGGATTACAGAGATCGTGTGTAACAAAGTGCAAAGAAATCCGTTGACAAATAAAAATTTTCGTCGCAAACAAATATACCAAAAGACATAAAATGAGTTGCATATAAAAAGAGGATGTAAAAGTAGCGTGCCTTGTAAGACGCATACGGTGACCTTCCGTGGAGTACATAGATTGTATGTATTAAATTGCAGAGAAGTCCGTTGACAAATAAAAATTTGTATAGCGAACAAATATACAAAGAAAACATATAATTAATTGTATATAAAAGGTGGGCGTAAAAGTAGGCGTGGGCGACAAGAAGTTATGGTGACCTTACCTTCAGTGCGGAGATCGTGTGTACCAAATTTTAGAGAAATCCGTTAACAAATAAAAATTTTTATAGCGAATAAATATACGAAAAAACAGAAAAGGAATTTTATAACGGGTGATTTTTTTGAGGTTAGGATTTTCATGCATTAATATTTGACAGATCACGTGGGATTTCAGACATGGTGTCAAAGAGAAAGATGCTCAGTATGCTTTGACATTTCATCATGAATAGACTTACTAACGAGCAACGCTTGCAAATCATTGAATTTTATTACCAAAATCAGTGTTCGGTTCGAAATGTGTTTCGCGCTTTACGTCCGATTTATGGTCTACATAATCGACCAAGTGAGCAAACAATTAATGCGATTGTGACCAAGTTTCGCACTCAGTTTACTTTATTGGACATTAAACCAACCACACGAATGCGTACAGTGCGTACAGAAGAGAATATTGCGTCTGTTTCTGAGAGTGTTACTGAAGACCGTGAAATGTCGATTCGTCGCCGTTCGCAGCAATTGGGTTTGTGTTATTCGACCACATGGAAGATTTTACGCAAAGATCTTGGTGTAAAACCGTATAAAATACAGCTCGTGCAAGAACTGAAGCCGAACGATCTGCCACAACGTCTAATTTTCAGTGAATGGGCCCTAGAAAAGTTGGCAGAAAATCCGCTTTTTTATCGACAAATTTTGTTCAGCGATGAGGCTCATTTCTGGTTGAATGGCTTCGTAAATAAGCAAAATTGCCGTATTTGGAGTGAAGAGCAACCAGAAGCCGTTCAAGAACTGCCCATGCATCCCGAAAAATGCACTGTTTGGTGTGGTTTGTACGCTGGTGGAATCATTGGACCGTATTTTTTCAAAGATGCTGTTGGACGCAACGTTACGGTGAATGGCGATCGCTATCGTTCGATGCTAACAAACTTTTTGTTGCCAAAAATGGAAGAACTGAACTTGGTTGACATGTGGTTTCAACAAGATGGCGCTACATGCCACACAGCTCGCGATTCTATGGCCATTTTGAGGGAAAACTTCGGAGAACAATTCATCTCAAGAAATGGACCGGTAAGTTGGCCACCAAGATCATGCGATTTGACGCCTTTAGACTATTTTTTGTGGGGCTACGTCAAGTCTAAAGTCTACAGAAATAAGCCAGCAACTATTCCAGCTTTGGAAGACAACATTTCCGAAGAAATTCGGGCTATTCCGGCCGAAATGCTCGAAAAAGTTGCCCAAAATTGGACTTTCCGAATGGACCACCTAAGACGCAGCCGCGGTCAACATTTAAATGAAATTATCTTCAAAAAGTAAATGTCATGGACCAATCTAACGTTTCAAATAAAGAACCGATGAGATTTTGCAAATTTTATGCGTTTTTTTTTTAAAAAAAGTTATCAAGCTCTTAAAAAATCACCCGTTATAAAAAGAGGGCGTAAAAGTAGACGCAGCCGGTAAGAGGCATATGGTGACATTCCCTGGATTACAGAGATTGTATGTACCAAATTGCAGAGAAAGCCGTTTACAAATAAAAATTTGTATAGCGAACATATATACCAAAAACCTTAAAATGAATTGTATATTAAAAGTGGGCGTAAAAGTAGGCGTTCCCCTTTCCTGGGGCACAGATATCGTAAGTACCAATTTTCAGAAAAATCCGTTGAAAAATACAAATTTCTGCAGCGGTCAAACAAACAAACAAACAGAAAATTAATTTTATATATGTGACCTTCTCCGAGAAAAGGGACCTAGTGTGTCAAAAAACTGGTTGTGTCAAGAACGGTGGATTCTGCTGCATAAAAGGGTATGGAAACTTTAAAAGCGTTTTTTTTTCTCAAAACTTGATTTTCACACACTAGGTCCCTTTTCTCGGAGAAGGTCACATATATAGATTATCGCGGAATTGCTAAATTATGTATTATACCAAAAATTATTGAAAAAATTATAACGGATTATCTACGCCATCAAGTAAATATGTTAACTTCTCACTTCCAACATGGTTTCCAAAAGAGATTCTCAACTTCTACAAATCTGTTACAATTTACAACAATTGTCAGTGGTGGTTTTCTTGAATGCAAACAAACAGCTGCAATTTATACTGGCTTCATCAAGGTTTTTGATAAAGTCAGTCATAAACTGCTTCATAAGAAGCTACCATTGATGGGATTAACTAATCCTTGCGCTAACTGGATATAATCTATATAATCTATAGAGCATGAAAAGTATGTTTTTAAAACGTTACTTCAAAGCCGATAGATGTTATGTCGGAAATCCCTCAAGGACGTCATCTTGGACCGCTTTTTCTATCTTTGTTTATAAACGAGGTTAGAAATAATTGAGTTTCAGTGAAAAGCACCTACTCACCTGAGATGCAGTCGTGCTAGCATGCCATTCAGGTTACTCAAATGAGCACCTTCTCACTTTAGCTGCCCCCTGACCGGAGCCTGGGTGACATACTTGGTATTAAACCGGAAGTAGTGAGCTGCTTGGGAAATTCAAAAAAGAGGAATCGCTTCTTGCCACCCCCAAGTGGGTGGCAGACAGAGAGCATTGCGCACAAGTGCACCTCCTTGAAAGACCCCATCCCCCATTCCGAATGATAACGACCTAAGTAATAGGAACCAGTAGTACAGAATTTTCTGGAAAATTGTTTGCATTTTTCGATGAGCTATTAAAAAAATATAAGCTTTTTTTAAAAAGATTCCTTAAATTTTTCATAATGCAAAAGCTAGCACTTCTCCTTCTTGCTATTATTTTCAGTTTACTGTGCGACCTGTCTTTTATTACTACCGAAATCAATTGTTTTACATATAATTGTTTGGCTTCTACTTATCAGAACTGAACTGGGAGTACGGAAAGAAATATTCCATATATTTTATGGGTGCTGTAATAACTAATTTTATAGGTACGAGCTTGCAAACCCCGAGAATTTTTAAGTATTATCACATTATCATATATATTGTTTATTGAAACTCTATATGGGTAATTGTAACATACATGACATATACATGTTTAATTTCTTTTTATCAATTCATAGGTATGGAAAAACTCCGGTAAATTAGAAATCCATACAAATTACAATAAAATACAGTACCTCCTGGTTAACGATACTAGCTGTTACTTAACCTGTCCATAACATAACATAACAAGTAAACACACAGAAATGAATCTCGAACTTGCAGGTCATCGGTGATAATGAATTGATGCATGTAAAAACTCACATATACTAATAGATAAGATACACTTGTATATATATACCATATTTCTATATATATATATTTCCTACATGCGTATTTTAATAGCTACAACATTGCAAAGAAAAAAAAAGAAGTTGGAAAGTTAAGGTCAATCTAGACCGACTATACGATGTCCTATACAAGGGGTTTTGACAATGAGTCTACGTTCCAGCTTTGCTTAGATATTGAAAATAATCACAAATGTGTTTTTTAAAATTGCGACCTGCAGATATTAAAAATTCCATATTGGATTCTAATTTTATTTAAAAACAAGTAAGAGTGTTAAATTAGGCTGTGCCGAATCTTTGATACCCTCCACCTCGGTTTGAGTCTTGATAATAAATGTAAATGAAAAAGTAAACAATTTGTTAAATTTAGTACCAAATTATTTCAGCAAATTCTTTGGGTTGGTTTTCGGCTTTTCTATTATTTCGGATTTATTTCGGTGTTTGCTTTTTGGTCATCGTGGTTGCTGATTGGCATGCATTTAGGTTATATACCTATATGCATGCGTATCCGGTTATATGACATAACTTATTGCTCAATTTAGTTTTTGCTAATTAAATAGCTCGCCCCCCGAACCTCCATTGCAAAGGTAATGGTTGTGTAGGTTGGCTATATGCATTAAATCGTGCTAATTGAAGATGGCTGTATGGTTTCTTTTAACTGGCCAAATATTTCTTCATTGCGGCCATATAGGTCGGATGGAGTAACAAAATAATAACGAAAAAAAAACTCTCTCAACTTTTTTTTATTAAAATATTGCCATATTTGGAAAACATAGAGAATAAATTTATAATAATAAATATTCAAATCCAAAAGACGCAAAAAACCAAATGTTCCATACATTTTAAATAAAATAATTTGTTCTCTTTATTTTCTGAAAAACCTAAAATTTTCATCCAAAAAAAATTGTGAAAATTTATATATAAATAACATTCTCATCAAATTGCGTTTATTTGTGTAACAGTTTTTATGTCCGCAATTCTTAAATATCATTTGACGTTTTCTAAAATTCATTGAATTTAAATCAATGTTTTCTGTAGTGTGATTCAGTAAATTTCAACGATCCGACAATCGCAAAATATATCGACAGCTATTGTTGTTTGCACTAAGGATTAAGTGATTCACTAAGTACATATATCTTAACGACAGTCGACGAATCTATTTTTCTATTTATTTAAATTGTAAGCGAGTGGCATCTCTGTCAAAATAAGCGAAAAACACAAAGAAGAAAAAAAAAAACAAATTACTTCGTGTTTGACAGGATGATTTTATGTTTATGTTTAATACCTTTATTTTTTTACTAATATTTCTGTGTATTTATTTGAAAATGAAATAATGAATTGAATATGTTATTTAATTTTTTTATTTACATAAAAAAGTTTTTTAATAAAAGCAAAATATTTTCACTATTTTATGATTTTTATTTATGTATGACGACATTTCAACCTAAAAATTTAAGTTTTTATCGATTGAATAAACAACACAAAAATGGTTGTCGTTTAGATAACAACTACAACTGAGTTTAACAATAGCGAATATCGTTTACAAATTTTACTGATAATTTTGCTATTTTCTTTTTTTTTAACGATTCGGCTATCGTTAAAAGAAGTTACTGAATCGCGGTACTGAAAAGCTAGTAATTTCACCTGAATGTCAATATTTTTTTTAAATGTAAAAATGTTTTAAATGTAAACATAGGTATTTGGTGTTTTTTTTTTTTTTTTTTTTGAATTTCAATTTGTGTTTAACGAATAAAATTTATATATTGAAGATGCAATTGATGACGTCTAAATTTAAAATTATAATTTCCGACGTTTTGATATGATTTTCTGATATTCAATTAATTGTAATTTGTAATTGGAAATTTTTAATTCCAGTTTTAAGAATTGATATTTTCTTAAATTTGAATTGAAACTTTAAATAGTGCAGTTTTGCATTTATGTGAGTAATAATGCTTTAGTAATTATAAACAATTTTTAAAAATTAGATGTAATCGCAATCAGATATTTTGTAGGTAAAGCAGAATAATAATTCCATATAACTATGTAGAACTGTTTTGAAAGCAAAAAACTCATTGATGAACTCGGTAACTCTATTTTGTAAAGACAACAAAAAGTTAATATGCCAAACTTATGTTCATAATTGTAAAAGAATAATGAAAAAACTTATGAAATAAAAGACCAACCGTGTATAATATGCATAACATCGTTCTGTATTATATCTAGTTGAAAATATTAACATTCATGTTAAAATAAAAATAACTGTTGCAAAGCTAAGTAGAACAAACAAAAATTGTGGCGCCATCTATTATGGTTTAGTCACGCTGAGAAAAATGAAGTGACACTCTGTTAATGCAAAAGAAATGTATTTTCCCCACAACAAAATATTGCAGAATTTTATGTAAATAAAATACCGATTTATTTCTCACATGCAGTTGTTATGGATATACATATATATATAATATATGTATATTATTTGTAATATTTAATATGTTAATATATGTATATGTAAATATTACACACAAAAAATACAATATCAAACGTTATTTTTGTGTTTTTCTCTTTAAATAAATTTTTACATAAAATTTTTTTTGCTAAATTTACATTGTTTTTTTTTTTTTATTAAAAACTAAGTATTTTAGAATTATTTGCTTTAGATGTTGATAAATTTTTACTCCCTTTATATTAACTCGTAATGTCTGCTTGTCGAAAAAAATTTTGGATCGATTTTAACCCCTTTCCCGTTGCCCATTCGATCTAAAATTTTGCAGGCAGGCTCGTGGTAATAACAGAAATGAGTTAACAAATTTTTTTAGTGATGCCAAAACAATGGAAACTTTGAAATTTTTCTACCAGAGTTAATGAAAAAAATGTACAAAGGGTTAGTTTTTATTATATTATTACCACAACGACCACAAAAACAACAACAAGTCCAGCTATGACAACAACAACACAACATTTAGAATAACAACAAGAACAATATATAGAAACATCATATTTTTAATTTTTTTTTTTAATTTTTCACAGATTTCCCTGGACCTGTTCCACCAATTTTAATGATTTTTAAAACCGAAATCTTCCCGTGAATTTGCTGAATCATTCTCACTAAAAACGATCACTGCATCTGCATTATTGAGGGCGTGATCGTGACAAGAACAACATAGAAAATTATATTTTTTCAAGACTTTTTTTAGATCTTCATTCAAATCTCGGGCCCTAATCGACCGATTTGGATGATTTTAAACAGTAAACTTTTTAGGATTTCAGTAAATTATTCTTAATGTCAACGAGCACCTTAGCTGCCCGATTGATGCCGTCATCGTGATTTCCACAGACGGACAGACGGACAGACGGACATCGCTATATCAACTCCGGTTATTATAAGGATCACATATATATATATTTTATGGGGTCCAAAATTTTTTTTCTAATTATTACAAACGGAATGACAAATTTATATATACCCTTTGCACACTGGAGTGGAGGGTATAAAAATAAACAGAAATAAACAAAATTTGAGAATAATTTTTGAAATATTTATGTTTTTTATAGACTGATGTTGTTGTCTGGTAGCAGGTTTATATGGGGACTATGACAAAAAATGCTACCACAGAGTTAGGACTAAACACAGGTAAACAAAATTTAACGTAATAAATATTATAAAATTGATACGTAGATAAAAAATTAATTCTGTGTCGATCGATACATGTCTTGTTATTTATTTAACAAGACATAAAATCTTAAAATTAAAATACTGGATTTGTACGAAGTAATAAGCATTAAGGAAATTCATTGATTACACTGTGTGACAAATGGTAGGGGTCAGTGATCGGGATGGGATGAAACCACCGGGAAAGTTATATCAGTCAAAAAAAAATTACACGTGTCCCGGCGTTCGCTGGGTCTCGTCTAAGAATTGAGATATATCGATTTGAAATTGTCATGTTTTGGGTTATTTTGTTTGACATAACTCTAGAACTACTGGTCAGATTTTGTTGAAACGAATTTAGAAAAACTAAAAATTATAATTCCTTTAATTTGTTCGTATAACGTTTCGCTACATAAGCAATAGTTTCGCAGTTATAAATAAATGTATGAAGAAAAAAAATATTTTTTGCACAAAAATTAAAATTTTTTTTTTTTTTAATTCATAAAAAATACAAAACGGAAAAAAGTGTCAAGTCTTAATACTTTCTCGTAAAGTGACATAACCTATGAACAAAATGAGATATATATTGTGAAAATCGATGTATGCGATTCGACAAAAATATTGATTTTATATTTCAATGAATTTGGATAATATTTATTATATATTATAATATTATTTATTATTAAAAATAAAAATATCAGGTAATTACATAGATACGTAGATCATAAAAAGTGTTGAACGCATAAATTTATTTTCGCTTGTTTGCTCCCTTTACTTTCTTGCGTGGTGGTTCGCCTACTTGTTGAGAATCTGTGTCGGTTAAGGATCTGTCTTCATCTGGAAAAAATTAAATTGTTTTTAATCAGTCAGATAACTTCAACTTTGTGACTTATCCTCGGAGGAAACTTCCATTTTATATTCTTCTTCTTCATCTTCATTGTCGAGATCGTACGTCTTATGCGACCACCAACAAATTTCAGTCACAAGCAAGTCGAGCCTTTTGTCTTTATATCGCGTTTGCATGGGCATGGCCAATTGATGGAAGCGCTCGCCATGCTCATCTGGCTAGCTGCTGGCTGATGTAATCGAGATGGTGATGCAAGAAGTGAATTTTGAGAGACATGTTCACTCCAATTTTTTGGAAGTATTCCAACATCTTGGTCACAAGAGCGTGGTAATTGTGTGCTCGCTTACTTCCCAGAAAAAATCGGGCCCATTCAGAAAACCTTTCTTTAATTTTGCTTCGCTGATTCGTGGGAAAATATTTTTCAAACAATCAAGAATTTTCGGTTGCTTCACAATGGCCTGATGAAATTTCTTACGATTCGCAGTTTGACATGGAGAAGAGCCATCAGGATGCTCTCCACTTGTACGAGTGGATCATTTACGCAGTTGTGTCCTTTCTCCGTTGGATGTCGAGCGAGCCAGTCATGCGTTTCGTATTGACAGCTGAAAACCCCACATTAATAAAAAAAAATTGCACTTTCTTTATTTCCCTTTAATTGTCTGTGCGAGAAGTAGCTATCATGAAGGAACATAAATGCGCACATTTATGACCATTTTTTAGTTTATTACCGTAATCATAAAAATTTAATAACCTTTTGTTTATTACTTTTTTTTTAATTCTGAGGATCATAAAAAAGTCATCAACGTTTTTTCCAATGAGAAGCCTTTACTTCAAAATGAGATAGATACCTTCACTTAATAGTGAATAAAAGCGAAACGCGTTCATCGATTCTCTGATCCATAACTCATTTTGTGCAAAGGTTATGTGACTTTACGCCAAAGTAATAAGACTTGACATTTTTTCCCGTTATGGATTTTGCATTATTTTTAAAAATACAAATTTTAAATTTTTTAGGCAAAAAAAATTTTTATACCCTATACCACTATGTGGTTTGGGTATAATGACTTTGTGCTGCTGTTTGTAACAACCAAAAATATTTGACCTAGAGCCATCTTTAATTATACCGATCGAATCAGAATCATTTTTTGAGTTGATTTAACAATGTCCGTCCGTCCGTCTGTGTGTCCATGTAAAGCTTGTAATCAAACTGCAGGTCGCAAATATGAATATATTTTGATGAAATTTGGTATGTAGGCTTTTATCGGCCATGGCATCAACGCTGTTGAAATTGGTGAGAATCGGTCCATGTTCAGACCTAGCCCCCATACAAATTACCCCTATGAAATCGACATAAATTGCCATAAGATCCAAATTGTCATATAGATCTTACTCAAATTGGGTTTATATGCATTCATTACATCCATTAACGAGTAGTCCAAAAATGATCCCTTTGGCCCCATATAGGGCTGCTTCCCGATCTTCACTTAAATCTATTAAAAAACAAAAATATTGCACTGATTCTTCTCAGATTTGGTTTGTATATATTTTTGCAAAATACAAGAGACTTTTGCAAACATGATCAGGATCGGTCCATTTTTGGACCTAGTCCCCATATAGATATAACATCCGATATGAACTTTTTCATATCTGCAGCCAAAAAAATTAATAAAAATCCCAATCAAATTTGGTTTTTGCTTATTTTCTATGTCCAGTTAGTTGGGCCTAAGAGATAGGGTTTTTAAACGCATGGTATAGGGTATCGTATAGTCGGTCTAGGCCGACTATAATTTTCTTACTTGTTTTTCTTAAATTTATTAATAACAGAGAAGCTATTGATTGTGTTGAGAAATGGAACAGAAGTAGATTAAAGTTATTGTAATTCGTAATTTTTCTAAATTTGTATCAGTATTATCGGACTAGTAGTTCTCGATTTATGTCAAACAAAATAACCTAAAACGTGACAAATTCCCCTATACTATACTTACTAAGTTCAAACCGATATATCTCGATTCCTAGACGTGACCCAGCGGAACGCCGGGACAAGTATAACTTTTCTTGACCGATATAACTTTTCCCGGTGGTTTCATCCCATCGTGGTTTTGGCTGTCGTACAGTGTTATAACGACAATTTATAATCATAATAAAAAATATACATATATATATGTAAAATTAATATAAAATTATTACTTATAAAAAAACAAATATAGAAATTAAAAATTAAAATTTAATTATAAAAAAAAATTTTTCTTTTTTAAGAGCAGTGCGTTCCTTATATCTAATTTTTAATAGGTCGTGTAAAGTATAATCTAGGTATTGAAAAGAGATAAAGTTTCAAGCGTTTATATAACTATATGTAAAAAGTCAATGTTCGTGTTTTTAATAATTTAAAAAAGTAATTGCGTGTAGTTTTATCGAAAACTTATATCTTATGATCATATTTCCTCTGGCTAAAGGAATCTTTGAATTTCATTGTAATCTATCGCCAATTTCTTATAACTCATATAATCAGATATCAAATATTTTGCTTGCAAACAAAAAAGATGGGATTATATGTATGTATATGATGTAGCAAGTAATAAACGAATCTTAACCGGTATAAAATCCTCCGTTTTCAGAAGAATTCGTAGCATAGCATTACATGCCCAGCAGCTGAAATTATGTGATCAGGCCATGTGAGATTAATACAAGAAATTATAACAAAAAATTTCTTAGTAAAACTTATGGCTCAAAAAACCACGATTTCATTGATTTTGATTTCATTATCATTCATTTTATCAAGTAGTATTCTCAGGTCATCATTAAATGTAATTAAATTTTTAGCTATATTTTTGTTGTGATTATATAAGTATATATACTTGAACCTCATTAGAATATATATGAATCATACTGTATAGTAGTTTATCTAGTAAATTATAATATATATAAAGTAAAAAGTACAGGATCAATAATTAATCCTTTAGGCACACCTTTTGTTAGTGGAATAGTCGTAATATTTTATAACCAGCAGAGCCCAGCCGACGAAATTCGGTTGCAAATTCTTTCATTTTTTCACTTAATAAATAATGTTTTAAGATCCTAAAGATACTTTAATTAATTTTAGCCAACTCACAATTTAACACTTTTTAAATAGAATTCATAGCTAACATAAATTTGCATAGCTATCCCTGTCATAGTACTCAATATATATGATAATAAAAATTCACTTTATATGGGTGGTGCCATACCCATTAGTCCGATCCCATCTATTTTTTGTCTGTCTACTCACATGAATAATAAATAACCTCAGACAAATGTGCAAAGCTGTCGCCGTCACAATACTCAAGATATATGACATTTAACATTTTCTTTTTATGTGAAGTGCCACGCCCTATCCCGCCTATTTTTGGCATTGGTGTTGACATTAATTATAGGTGACCAATCACAAATTTGCAAAGCTCTCCATGTCAGAGAACTCAATATATATGATATTAAAATTCACTTTGTATGGGAGGTGCCATGCCCTAATCATGTAGCGATATGAAATATATCTTACGGCGAATTCGCATACCCACCAAATACACATACACAATTTCATAAAAATCGGTCAAGCCGTTACGGAGCAGTTCGATCACAAACACCGTGATACGAGAATTTTATATAAAGGGTCCGCCATCTAACGTTTTTTTTTCAACTAGTGCTTATTTCGTGAATGGTAAGACTTATCTCATGTCTGATTTGACAGATAATTAGTTTTATCCTTCCGCTGAACGAATATGGTTGTGTATACGCTTGAACAACGCTGGGAAATATTGCGACATTACTTTGAATCTCATGGTAATGTTGCAGAATGTGTGCGAAAATTGAGTACGGATTTTGGAAGAAGAGAAGCATGTTCAGGAGTTTAAGCCAACTGACCATCCAATGCGTTTTCGCTTCGCTAAGTGGGCCTGCGATCGACTTACAGAAGATGCCGATTTTGCAAAAAAAAAAATCATCTTTTCAGATGAAGCTCATTTTGATCTTGGCGGGTATGTAAACAAGCAAAATTGCCGCATTTGGGGCACAGAAAACCCGCACGCATACATTGAAAAGCCGATACACCCAAAACGAGTCACTGTTTGGGGCGGATTTTGGTCCAGAGGCATAACTGGGCCATTTTTCTTCAAAAATGAGCAAGGAGTGGCCGTTACAGTCAATGGCGATCGTTATCGGGCCATGTTGAACGAATTTTTGTTCACAAAAATTGAAGAGGAGGATATTGGCAACATTTGGTTTCAACAGTACGGCGCTACGTGCCACACAGCCGAAGCTACACTCGATGTTTTGCGCCCTGTTTTTGAAGATCGCATTATCAGCCGCAGAGCTGATGTCGTTTGGCCACCTCGGAGCTGCGATTTGACACCTTTTGACTATTATTTGTGGGGTGCCCTCAAAGATAAGTGTTACGCCAACAAGCCAGAGACGCTTTAAAGGACAATATTCGTGAAGCCATTGGTGAAATACAGCTGCACACAATCGATAATGTGCCTAAAAATTGGACCGATCGTGTAGGCCACTGCATGGCCAGCCGAGGCAGCCATTTGAATGAAACTATTTTCCATTATTAACCGGAAGGATAGTACTTTCAAACAAAAAAAGAAAGTTGAGATAATATTCAGTAGTTTTTTTATAGCATTTTCAAAAAAAAAACAAGTAAGAATATTATAGTCGGTCTAGACCGCCTATACGATATCTCTTAGGCCCAACTAACTGGACATAGAAAATAAACAAAAACCAAATTTGATTGGGATTTTTATTAATTTTTTTGGCTATATCCATATGGGGACTAGGTCCAAAAGTGGACCGATCCTGATCATGTTTGGCAAAGTCTCTTGTGTTTTGCAAAAACATATACAAACAAAATTTTAGAAGAATCAGTGCAATATTTTTGTTTTTTAATAGGCTTAAGTGAAGTTCGCGAAGCAGCTCTATATGGGGCCAAAGGGATCATTTTTGGACTACTCATTAATGGATGTAATAAATGCATACAAACCCGATTTGAGTAAGATCTATATGACAATTTGGATCTTATGGCAATTTATGTCGATTTCATAGGGGTCATTTGTAAGGGGGCTAGATCTAAACATGAACCGATTCTCACCAATTTCAATAGCGTTTATCCTATGGCCGATAAAAGCTTATATACCAAATTTCATAAAAACACATTCATATTTGCGACCTGCAGTTTGACTACAAGCTTTACATGGAAACACAGACGGACGGACGGACGGACGGACGGACATTGTTAAATCAACTCAGAAAGTGATTCTGATTCGATCGGTATAATTAAATATGGGTCTAGGTCAAATATTTTTGGTTGTTACAAACAGCAGCACAAAGTCATTATACCCAAACCACATAGTGGTATAAGGTATAAAAAGTTATTTGGCGGACCCTTTATTAGAAGATATCAAATTTTCTTGAAACTATGGATATTGAAACTATGAATATTGAATATTATTTGTAAATGTATGTAAAGCTTGGTTGGAGTGCACTTTTTCGTATATATATATGGAAACTGGCTTCTTTTTCGAGTAGTAATTCGCCAACAGCACATTTATTACCGAAAGTATTTTAAATTTTAAGGACGTAATTTCCTCTGATTTACAATTTTATAATGTATAAATTTGTACCCTGTGTGCCTAAAATATTTTCCGTAAATCGTAAATCTCAAACTTGAATGAAGTTAATTTTTTCATATATTTGTATGGAAACTGATTGAAATTTTTCAAATAGTAGGTTGCCAATAGCACAATGGTGCTCCTGACTAAAATTAAATAAAAAATTACTGTACAACCAATTTTTCAATGGAGGTTGTTCTTGGAAGTAAGAGGACATGTTTTCAACAGAAAAATAAATCCTGGAGGTGGCGCTTTTTTTTAACTGCATAAAATGTGTTTTATGCTTTTTTTATATATATTTTTGACGGAACAAAACACTTTAATAATGGAATAACAAAGCACAATCCTTGACCTGCAGCTTTACACGAACTATTTGTTGCTCACACTGCTTCCCACTTAACGCATATTCTTTACAATAATTCATATATTCATTTTGTTTTGATTATTAGTAAATCAGTGTTAATATCAGCAGTTCAAATTTGTCATTCCAACGTAATAGACGTGAAACGTTATCTCTTTGTAACTCCTTGACTTCTATTGTTATAAAATTTAGTATTTTTAAAATATACCTTAAAATGATTTATCCAAATTATAAAAAGAAATGTGACCATGAAGGCAATATAATTAAAATTTGTTTATTATGCTGTCAAAAGTCGGAAAAAATTATAAATATTTCAGAGATTTTGAAAGAACAATTGCAAAAACTTTTTAATATTAATTTGCTCTATAATCGTTTATCTACTGCGCTATGTCCAGCATGCAAAGTGTACATTTACAGAGAATCCAAAATACGTGAATTACGAATGAAAAGTTAAAAACTAACATTTTCTTTACAAAAAAGTGTTGAAATGTTTCTATCGAGCAGATGTGATTTGCGATCACAGAAAATTAATAACTGCAACTGTTATTTATGCAATTTAGTGAAAAATAATCATAAATATAATAAATACATTAAAATCCAAAACTACTAAACTTAAAAATAACAATGATTCGTTTAAGAGGTGTCATAAATGTTTTGCTCCAATTAAGAAAGGAGTAAATCATAAATGTAATTTTGAAACGTTGCTAGCTAACCTGAAATCACGCTTGTTTGAGAATAACAAACAGCTTGAACATAGTGCTACGGAACTGTTAAACAATTGCCACTAAAAATGCTCCCAAGGATTATGGTGAAAAGAAATCGTCACAGCTCCAGTCAGATCAGAAAGCTGCTCTCTCACAAAAACGGGGTAAACCTTTGGAAGTTATTTTAAAGCCAATAAAAAAACCAAAAGTGGGCATAATTTCGACTGAAACTATGCAAAAAATTCAAAGAAATTTAAATTTAAGTGACAGACGAGTTTATGGAATATCGAGCTTCAGAAAGTAAAAAATCGATAAAGATCGAAACTAATTGCAAAATAAAAATGAAAGGAAATTCCCACATACTTGATGAATTTTTTGAAGTGAGCGAATTTTGAACGTGGAATGACTTAAACATCTATTAAATTTGGCATTGACGGAGGGGGAGGATTTTTTAAATTTTGTATTTCTTATCAATCGTTGAATCTTGAACAAGAAATAAATAAAAAAATTAATTATAACAAAAAATATACAGAATCTGGTGTAACAAACCATTAATAATTTTCACTGCTCCTAATGTGCAATATAATTATTCAAATCTGAATTTTATCTGGACTAAATTGAATATGTCATCTCATTTTGAAAATGGAACACTTGCATCTGATTTAGAGGTAATTATTATGAGCTGTGACTTAATGTTTATTGCCCTTATTGCGATGCTTCGTCAGAAAATTTAGGGGAGCGTAGCTGTTTAAGAACGGTGATTGGATGTAAAAAGGATTATGAAGTATGGTTGAATTCTGAGAAAACTACAAAAAAACATGCCAAAAATTATAATAACTGTGTTAATGTTCCACTATTGCCATTAGAAAATAAGAAAATTTTGTTATTTATACCACCACCTGAATTGCATGTTTTGCTAGGCGCTGTGAATACAGTATACGATAAGATGTTAATTGAATATCCAAATGAAGCTTTACAGTGGGCATCAAAATGCCATATTACTAGGAAATGCACACATGGAAGTCGATATTCATTTGTTGCCAACGATTGTAATACCCTTTAAAATCCAACGACGTGCTAGATTCGATGAAATATATAGGACTGTGCAAATATGTTGATTTTTTTTAGAAAGGTAAACAAAGTTGTATCTGGCTGCTTTTCAAGAGAGGCAGATCCACATTATAGAAACTACATCGGACCAAACTTGTTTTTTTTTTTTTTTTTTGGTAATATTAAAAAAAGGTAAACAAAACAAAGAATGTGGAAATAAAATTTAAATTTCAAAATAGATTTGTTTGTTATTCTGAACAGTTGCTTTCATAACACTTGAGTATGATTGTTTAAATTGTTTAAATATGTAGAAATAATGTCGGTGCGACCTTATGACAGTCCAGTGAATTTCATCGGATTTTTATGTCGAAAAATCATATGACTGAGTGGTATCATTTAACAAATATTATATCAAAAATATAGTTACAAGCGTTAGCACAAACTCATTACATCCCGACCACCGAGTGGTATAGGGTATAAAAATGAAAGGTTTGTAAGTGAAAATGAGTACTTGTTAATTGTTAGTACGTGAGCTAACTTACATCTATACATACACACAATAATGCCTCTGCTCGTTACTATGGTACCTGTGACTATGTATGACAGATATGGACAAATACGTATGTCTATGTATTTTTGTGTACGGATGATACAATTTTAAAAATGCATTCATACAAAGATTACAAATCTTGATAAACATTTTTACTAGACAGTTAGCAATTTATAAAATTGTCCTTTACTTGTCCTCATATAAAATGTGTATAAAAATCTATGTATAAATATACACACAAGCACAATGACATCGAAAAACTTTTGTTTTATTATGCTCCTCGTATTTAAAAAGAAACAATTGTTTGTGTTGGGTATCGGTATGAGTAGACCTTTTTTGATTGTCTACTTTCATTTATAACTTCATGCTTAATTGGAGTATTATCTTGCAAACAAGTATACAGGCAGACATTAGAAATAAATTATCTCTTAACAATTCTAAACAAAACAAGTAAGAAAATTATAGTCTTTCTAGACTGACTATACGATACCCTATACAATGAGTTTAGAGACCCTATCTCTCAGGCCCAACTAACTGGATATAGAAAATAAGCATAAACCAAATTTGAGTGGGATTTTTATTAATTTTTGCGGCTGCAGATATGAAAAACTTCAAATCGGATGATATATCTATATGGGGACTAGGCCCAAAAATGGACCGATCCTAACCATGTTTGGTAAAGTCTCTTGTATTCTGCAAAAATATATACAAACAAAATTTGAGAAGAAGCAGTGCAATATTTTTGTTTTTTGATAGATTTAAGTGAAGATCGGGAAGCAGCTCTATATGGGGCCTATGACTAAGAGTTGTCCCATAGGGATAATTTTTGGACTACTGATTAATGGATGTAATAAACACATACAAACCCAATTTGACTAAGATTTATATGACAATTTGGATCTTATGGCAATTTAAGTCGATTTCATATGGGCCATTTGTATGGAGGCTAGGTCTGAACATGGACCGATTCTCACCAATTTCAACAGCTTTCATCCCATGGTCGATGAAAGCTTATATACTAAATTTCATCAACATATATTCATATAGCTTGTTTGATTACAAGCTTTACATGGACACACAGACGGATGGACGGACGGACAAACGGACATCGTTAAATCGAATCAAATAGTGATTCTGATTCGATCGGTATAATAAAAGATGGCTCTAGGTCAATTATTTTTGATAGTTACAAACAGCAGCACAAAGTCATTATACCCAAACCACATAGTGGTATAGGGTATAAATTGAATTTCCTACTGCCCAAGAGTTACAAATTTAAATGTCCTCTGAATATGTGGACAGTAGAAGCTTGGCTGTGGACTCGTAGTCGTTAGTAATTTTTTGCTTTTTGGGAGTCAGATTCGGCGGAATAAAAGCGACTCCGAATACCAAAAATTATTGTTATTTTGGATCTGAACCAAATTATCTCCGCAGATGAAATCAGAACCAAATCGTGCCCCACGAACATTATTGGGAAATTTCAAAACATTTTTTTTTTTGATATTTCTACGACATATGTATGTACATTAAACTTGAAATATAATCTTTAAGTAGTTCTGCCTTTATTACTTTCATCTTTTTAGTGGGTATTGTTGTTTCTCCCAATAGAATTCTCTCGTCTCAGTTCTCCAGTCACAGAGTTTGCCAAGTAACTATAACGAATGATTAACGGTCCTATGCTGCACTATTTTTGGATCGAAGTTAAAGTAACCTCGCTACAAATCAAAATGCACACCGGATCCGTTTTAAACTACATTGTTTATTTTTTAATAATTTATTTCATAATATCATTACTTTAAGGCAAGTTTTTTACATTTACAAATTTTTACGAGTTTCTGCTTAGAAGTAATACATACAAAATAATATATACATTAGGGCGGGTCGATTTAAAAATTGCCCAAGTGACAAAGAAAATCGTATTCTAGGGATCAAAATAAGAAACTTTGACCGGTGAACCATTCCTCTAACACGAATTCTGATGTCCCGACTTTTGACCTGTCTGTCTGTCTGTCTCACTTTGACCCATTTAGAGTGCCCCCAATCGAGTCGAAATGTATGATCGACTCCCACTAACTTTGGAGGGGCGACCCACCCATGCCAGTGGTACACCACCTGGGGGGTTCCCGATACAAACATTTCAAAAAATCACAATTTTTTTCTTAGAATTGGGCTGTCTATGTTTGATTTAATATTAAAATTAACACTCATACGTATACGTATCTTTTACTCTGCTAATAAGTAATAATCATACGCCTTGACTATGTTATGTTATTCAAAAAGATCGATCGGATGAGGGTAAATAACTTTTAGATCACTCCGTGACTATGCGTTACTATGCGTGATTATGCGTGACTACCCCATAATTAATCTGTGACTATGGGCCAAGTTTCAGATCAATTGCATGAGGGGGAATGGGGTTGCCCCACGGCAGACTGACAGACAGGTCAAAATTCGGAACATCAGAGGTATGGTTCCTTGGGCAAAGTTTCTTATTTTGGTCCCTAGAATACGATTTTCATTGTCACTTGAGTGTTTTTTTTGCCTCCCTACAAATCGACCCGTCCTAATATAACTACATGTTTTAAAAACTATTTTAATTTACGTTACGGTAAATTTACAAAAAGCGTTATTGAATAATTAGAAAAAAAAAAGAAAAAGAAAAGGTTTATATAAAGGGGTTTAAAAATTTAAAGGTTAAAAAGATGATGATGCCAGCTCAATCATCTCTATGTCTGTTACTGAGTGTAGTCTGTTAACTGGAATGTGCCACGATACTTTCAAGATAAGTTTCAGCAATTTGTTTTGTGATTTTGTCAGCCCATACTGGAGCTCCATGGAACATGATGGATTGGAAAATGACTTTGAAAATTAAAAGCTTATTTTCAAGACAGAGAATTGAGTCTGTATTTATTAATCCACAACGTAATTTAATACACATATTAATTTTGTGTATAACAAAAGGAATATGATTGCACTAGTTTAATTTGGTGTCTAATATAACGCCTAAGTATTTAAGTGCTTTCTGCTATTTAATGTCATCGTTATTGAATTTCTGTGGTCACAGCGATAACTGCCTAAGTCGACTTAAGAACGATTTGAGTTATGTATGCTATCATATTCTACTAACAATGCTTTATATTGACGTGAAATCCCCATTTATCTAACACTGTTTTTATACCCTCCACCCCAGTGTACAGAGGGTATATATAAGTTTCTCATTCCATTTGTAATAAATAGAAAAAAAAAATTCTGGACCCCATAATATATATATATTTGTGATCCCTATAACAAGCAGAGTTGATATAGCGATGTCCGTCTGTCCGTCTGTAGAAATCACGATGACAACTTCGCTCGGGCAGCTAGGGTACTCGTTTGCATAAAAAATGATTCACTAGCTTTCTGAGAAGTTCGCTGTATAAAATTGTCCAAATGGGTTAAATAGGGCCGAGATATGAATGAAGAACTAAAAAAAGTCTTAAAAAAATATGATTTTCTATATTGTTCTTGTTCATTGATCATTTTTACTGAGAATGATTTACCAAGATCATGGGAAGTTTTCTTTTTTAAAAATCATAAAAATCGGTATAACAGGTCCAGGGAAATCTCTGAAAAAGTAAAAAAAAAATTAAAATATGTTTCTATATTGTTCTTGTTGTTATTCTAAATGTTGTATTGTTGTCATAGCTGGACTTGTTGGTTTTGTGGTCTTTGTGGTAATAATATTATAAAAACTAACCCTTTGTAAATTTTTTTTTATCAATTCTGGTAGAAAAATTTTAAAGTTTCCATTGTTTTGGCATCTCTAAAAAAAATTTATACATCATTTTTGTCATCGCCACGAGCCCGCCTGCAAAGTTTCAGATCGATTGGGTCACGGGAAAGGGGCTAAAAATCAATTCAAAATTTTTTGATAAGCAGACACTACGAGTTCATATAATGGGAATAAAAATTCACCAACATTTAAAGTAAATAATGTTCAAATACATAGTTGTTAATAAAAAAAAAAACAATGTAAATTTACCAAACAAAATTTTATGTATTAATTTATTTAAAGAAAACACGAAAATAAATTTTGGTGTTGTATTTTATTGTATAATATTTACATATATGCACATACATACATACATATATTCAATAACAAACAACCGCATGTTAGAAATAAATCGGTATATTATTTTATTTATATAAAATGCTCCAATATATATTTTGTTTTAGGGAAAATACATTTCTTTCGTATTAATTAATTTTAATATTAAATTAATTTTAATATTAAATTATTATTATAGTCGCTCTAGACCGACATGGCTATACCCCATATCTGAGTGGAATTATTATTAATTTTTTTGCCTGCAGATTTGAAAATGTTCATATCGGATGCTATGTTTATATCGGGACTAGGTCGAAAAATGGTCAGGCTATATTGTGTAAAGTCACTTCTTTTTTGCAAAACATATACAAACCAAATTTGAGAAAAATCTGTGCAATATTTTTGTTTTTGATAGATTTGTGTGAATATCGGGCAGCAGCTTTATTTGAGGACCATAACTAAGAATTGTCCTACGGGGGGATTTTTTTTGGGATACTGATTAATGGGTGTAAACACACACAAACTAAATTTGATCGAGATCTGTATGCTAATTTAAATCTTATGTCAATTTGTATGGGGACTACAAATCAATTTCATCAATTGCAACAGCGTTCGTTCTATGAGCGACGGAACCGGATGAACCGATCGGTACAGTAAAAGGCGTGTATATGTCAAATATTTTTGGTAGTTAAACTCATTATACCATGACCACATAGTGGTATAGGGTATAAATATAAAAAATATATACAAATTAAAAAAAATGCCCAATTCTGTGATTTGTATTCCTTTTTCATGATTTCATATTTGAAATTAATACATTCAATATCATATATGTACGTACTAAATTTCATAATTGTGCAATGGCTCCTTATATTTAAGTTCCATTTTGTATGGGCTGTATTCACTGTGTGACGTCACTCTCATTAGCCTATAATATTTTGATCTGAAGTTAAAATAACAGAGAGTATTTAAAGAATATACTCGTAATGCTCTTACTTTTTGTTTTATCTCTACATTTCGACTCATTAGACTCTATTAACATTTTCGGCTTGTCCCACAATGACATAGATAAACAGCTGTTTAATATTGCATCCATTATAGTCTATTAAAACATAATTAATAGACTACTGTTTCGCTGCTAACCGGCCGGTACGTTATTTTGTTTTTGTTTTGAAATATCTTTATATATCATTTTAAATATCATTTTTTTCGTACAAACAGATTGTCACTTCATTTTGCTCAGCATTACTATGCCACAATAGATCGTGCCGCAATTTTGGTTCTAATTAGCTTTGCAATAGTTGTTCCCATTTTAACATTAATGTCAACGTTTTTCCATTATACTTTTAAAAATATGTCCATAAATTTGGCATACTAACTTTTTGTTGTGTTTACAAAATATAGTTATCGAGTTCATCAATGAGTTTTTTTGCTTTCAAAACAGTTCTACATAAATGTCTATAATATTAATAGGCTAGGCGATTTCTTGTCACTGATGTTTTGTTCTACCTTCTTATCCTGATTTTGACCAAACGTATATTATTTGAAAGGTATTTCTTTTTAGCCGATTTGCAGATTTACAGATTTTTAAATTTTTCCTTAATTTTGAGTAAATTGCATTTAAAATTGCTACTAACACATACATAAAATTATGCAATACTATGTGTGTGTTTATTAAATTTATTAATGTGTTTGTAATAAAAATGAGTTTGTTTTTTGTGTTGATTATGATTTGGTTATAATTGATTAGCATACTTTTAGGGTCTTTGTTTAATGAGAAAATAAAATTTCCTAGAATTTCCGCTCGAATTTTGAGGGCTGGAATCTGCTAGTATAAAATTATTATTCTGTTTTATCTACAAAATATTTGATTGCGATTACATATAATTTTTAAAAATTGTTTATAATTACTAAATCATTACTATTGACATAAATACAAAATTGCACCTTTTAAATTTTCCGTTCAAATTTAAGAAAATATCAATTCTAAAAATTGGAATTTAGATTTCCAATTATAAATTAGAAAATATCAATTGAATTTCAGAAAATCATATAAAAACGTCGCACAGTGGCGCCATTTGAGTTTTTTCGTTGCAAAAATCATATCTTTTGAACCGAATAAGATAATTGAACACTTTAAACAGCATATGATAGATAACTGTTCAGCCTATGAAATGAGCGTTTGGAATGGGTGCTACACTTTGTAGGGGCCTACTTATGGGTTATCGAAGTTAAAATTTGTAAAAAAAAATCAATTTTATGGTAACTAAAAAAAATTATTTTTACATTTTTAGATTGTTTTTATTTTTTTTTCTTTAGGGTTTTATGTTTTAAATTATTACCCAACAAATTTAAAAAAAAATTACTTCTTTTTTAAATTTTTTCAATTTTCTGTAAAATATTCATCACAATTCGTAAGAGAAGGTATATCTAAAAGACTAATCATTTCTAAACTATAATTATTTTCTAACTCTATTCGTGACTTCACATGCCGCAGGGAAGAAATAAGTGGATCGAAAGATGCTGCCAACATGTTGAAGAGGTCCCCATTTTGCCTTACCCTTGATGCTTAGAATGTGTCCTGCAATCTATATTTTTTATAAAATTTGTTAAGAGAGTCCTGTGCTTCTTCAGAAAGCCCTCCAATTGGCAAAGACTGGTACTCAATTATATCTTTATGGACGGTCTGGGTCAACTTCTTCGGTGGATACATTTTTGCTAAAAGAGATGCAGTTTTTGATGCATATTCTCCATATTTTATAGAATTGACATTTTCTTTGCAGTTTAAAACATTCAAGATCGTTCCCAATCTTTTCACGATTTGATTGTCAATTCCAGTAATTCTAGTTACTGCCTCATCATTTTCAAAAAATCTCCTAGAAATGTTTCCATCGTTTGAGTTACCGTATCCGTGCTTGGGACAGTCTACTTTTAGTCCAACTTGTTTAAAAAAGCATCCTGTATTTGCTTCTTTCTGATCTTTTCCTTATCCTTTATTGATGTATTTTCATCGAAGTTTTCCTCCTCTTGTGGTAGGGTATACGCCAGTTTTAGCAAGAACTCCATACACGCAGTGGTCGTGAATTTATTTTGGCTTGCGTAATATGCTTGTATCCTCGTAAAATGTCAGCCCCGTGTCGCATCAAGGATGCCCGTAGTATCTCATATTTTTCTTTGGAAAGTTGTAAGTCCATAAACGAGGCCAAGGCTTCTTCGAAACCATACTTTTTAATGTGTGCTTTTGTGGGCGTGGAAATGCTTTCCTTAACCCTTTTTGGTCGCAGTGGGCTTGCATCAGTAACAGATTTTGTAATCTGCGACCTAACTCTTCCACTATCCTTTGTATATTTAATAGAAAGCGCGTCCGATAAATGCTTCGTGGTCAAGTCATTGATGGCATCGGCAAGTTTCCTCTTTTTTGTGAAAATTGAACACTCCTCAATACATCTTTTTGGCCTTCCTTTTGCTCCTCTGGTTGATGTGGTGGGATTATCTACTGCCAATATATCCAGGATGGTATCTTCATTAAGCCAGTCCTCGTATTTGGAGTTGAAGTTCTGAATGGTTCGATTAGATTTCACCCATTTTGCCGTAATATTTGCATATATCAGATAAAAATTATTTTTTATAATTTCGCTTCTCTCAATATTTCCGTATAAGCTATCAAGTTCTTCTAAAGCAGCTTCCGTGAAAAACTTTGGTGTGGTTGACCTTCTAAACAGTTCAAATAATTTTAAATAGTTTAACGCCATGGTTTCAGTACTTGTTGCGCCAACTTTCAGTCGTAGACTAATCCAGGCATTATGCTTATTTTGCAATATATAGGCTTATGCTACCATGGCTAAAAATTTAGGCATGATAAAGATCGAAAATAAGATTTTTTATTTTTATAAAAAATAATAAAATTAAAAATACGGAGGGCACGCCGTTAACACTAAATGTAAGTTTAGCAAAAACAAATTGTTTTTCTTGTTTTTTCAAGACAAAAACAAACATGTATATTGTAGTATGCAATGTGTACTCGTATACAATCATTTTTGTTTCAAAGTTGTTCTATTTTTAGTTTGTTATATTGGAAGAGGCTTAGATAGTATATTTTTTGCTTGAATTCTCATTTGGTTGTTTTCAGCAAATATATATGAATTTAACTCTTTACCAAACAAACTATCTACTGCTTTTGGTTACTGATGAGGGTTGGTGACTCTTCCCGAAACAGCTGTATAACCTGTCATGCAGAATATACATAGATCAATTTTTGAAACAAATGTGCTAATGCTTTTGCTTTATTTAAAGTAAAAACATTTGATCTTGAGTCTGAACAATCTCAAACTCAATCATTAAATTGATAAAGATCGAAAATAAGATTTTTTATTTTTATAAAAAATAATAAAATTAATTTACCTGTTCCCTGCATACATATGGATTTAGGCTGAATTATGCAATTTTGATATTATGCTCGTGTCTAAATAAGATTTGTGCCTACCTGGAGGGACCATAAGTCAATATTGTTCTTGACCATTTGTACTCCAATGTAATTTTTAAATGAGGTGCGTACCTGCGAATTTCAATTGTGCATCCTGTGTCTGTAACAGAATATTGGGAGTAGACTTTGGCAGAGGCTCACAGGTAGACAACCGACTTAAAATCCAATTTTCAAACTATTAGATCAAACTACTGTCAGTCGAAACATGTAAGGGATGCACGCCATACAATTTCTGCCAAACGGGCACGTACGTGCAGATAAAACCATTTGAATTATGGGCTTAAGTCTAGTTTAGGGGCGATGCCCCGATCGGTTCAAAATTTTTACCACTTATAAAACTTTTTAATGTGATTCCAGCGAAATATTTTTTTTTTGTCGGTCAAACCTATTTTCCGAGTTATGGACCCCCAAAGTTTTGATATTGACTAGTGTATAACTTTGTTATTTAGTATCGGATTTTGACAATATATATATCGTTGGAAAGCCTATTTGTGCGCCTTCTATGTGGTATTTTAAAATTTGAAATCCATTAACCCATTATGAACCTATTGCAAATTTTGCATTTTTGTAAGAGAGTATTTTTTTTAATATGGGATTATCTCATAAATAGACGTATGTCATGTATGGTTTTATATTAACTGAATAAAAGATAGGTCCACAAGCTTTATTTTGATGTACCTCATGGCAACTTAACCCTTTCAGAACCGGATATATTTGGTATTTTATCTTCATTTTTAAGGCTTTTTGCAAATTTATTCCTAATTCTAGCCTGCAGCGCTTTAAAACAACACAACAAAATTCTTTATCCGTCCTATTATGAAAATTTTCGCCTGCGGCGCTTTAAAATGAGACAACTAATTCTTTATATTTTTTAAAACAACACAACAAAATTCTTTATCCGTCCTAATATGAAAATTTTTTAGAACAAATCTACAAAATATTCGCCTGCGGCGCTTTAAAATGAGACAACTAATTGCTTATATTTTTTAATACAACACAACAAAATTCTTTATCCGTCCTATTATGAAAATTTTTTAAATCAATAAAGTTGCCACAATTTAAAAAAATAATATAAATTTTAACTACCTTCGAAATACAAATATATTTTCCTAAAAGCATTACAAATATGACTAAATATATAAAATAAATACACAAATAAAATAAAAAAATATCAAAAATCCATAAAATATCAATATATGTTTCAAAAAGCATAAAAATGTAGATAAAATACCAAATATGTCCGGTTCTGAAAGGGTTAAGTGGTCATGAGATACATCAAAATAAAACTTATGGACCTACCTTTTATTCAGTTAATATAAAACCATATATGATATACGTCTATTTATGAGATAATCCCATATTAAAAAAAAACTCTCTCACAAAATTGCAAAATTTTCAATAGGTTCACAATGGGTTAATGGATTTCAAATTTTAAAATATCAAATAGAAGGCCCTCAAACAAGCTTTCCAACGATATATATATTGTCGAAATCCGATGCTAAATAACAAAGTTATACACTAGTCAATATCAAAACTTTGGGGGTCCATAACTCGGAAAGTAGGCTCGACCGACAAAAAAAAAATATTTCCCTGGAATCACCCCAAAAGAAGGCCCTCAAACAAGCTTTCCAACGATATATATATTGTCGAAATCCGATGCTAAATAACAAAGTTATACACTAGTCAATATCAAAACTTTGGGGGTCCATAACTCGGAAAGTAGGCTCGACCGACAAAAAAAAAACTTAAATATCGGGGCATCGCCCCTAAACTAGACTTGTTCCGAATTATGTAAATAAATAATCAAAGAATGTTTGCAAATATGGCAAATATAGAAAAATATGGATTTTTTTTATTTTCCGTCAAAGTTGAAAAATAGTGAAAAAACGGATAGTTTTTAAATAGTGATTTACCAGGAGAAACACAAAGCAAACAGTTAATTTTTTTTTTATCATTATACATTTAATAAATACATCAATCAATACGAAAAAAAAATAAGGCGATTCGTTACCTATTTTTCGTGATATTACACCTGAAATCGCAACAAATTGACTAAAAATTGTGTGTCTTTTTGAAAACCGAAAGTCGGTCAACTTTGAACGGTTGTATCTTCTAAACTAAAAATGTGATATTATTAAGAGTAGTATATTTGAAATCGTTGAAAAGTTTCCTATAATATGAGTTTATTCAAAACTTCGTCGGCGCACATGAAAATTTAGATTTTTGCAACTTCGTTTGCTCTACGGGCGCCACTGTGCGTCGTTAATAACTTGAAATTTAAAAGACATCAATTCAATTCTTAAAATATGAATTTAATTCTTTAAACACAAATTGGAATTCAAAAAACACAAAATGTATTTACATTTAAAAAATCAACTGAAATTAAAATAAAATATTGCGATTGAGGAGACATTAATAGCATTTCAGCATAAGAAAACTTTAATTTAAATTCAATGAAGTTTTGAAAACCTCAGATGATATTTAAAAATTGCGAACATAAAAATTGTTACATAAATAAAGCGCAATTTGATGAGAATGTTATATGTTATTTTTCATAATTTTTTTGGATGAAAATTTTAAGTTTTTCAGAAAATAAAGATAACAAATTATTTTATTTAGAATATTTGGGACATTTGGTTTTTTGCGTTTGGCATCCCTAATTTGAACCGGTGTTCATGATGACTTCAAAATTTGACTTCATGGTAGGCAAGATAAAACCCAAAACATTGAAATCCGACAGTAATTGCCAGGTAATAGTATTTGGAGTCAATAAATGAAAGTATATTTTATTAACATAGTTTTATTCAAAATCAAAAGTCGACATCACTGGGTTACATTTTGCATTGTATTGTGTTATTTTGTGTTATCACAAAATCTAATAGAGAAAACTCCCTCTTAATTGTAAAAAAAATCATGTGAGTCCGATCACAGGGAAGATGTGTAAACATCTAGTAATTAAAAATTTTTTTATTTCATTTTTTAAAATCAAACAGAAAGCGTCGTCTATTTATCACTTATAGCAAAAACTGTTTCAGCTAATTCACCAACCCTTTGCTGTAAAACGTTAAAAATATCCCAATATAAACGTATATAAGTGATACATAGATGACGCTTTTAAAAAAGTGGCATAAAAAAACAATGTTATATCATAATTTTTTCACCAATACAATCATAAGTCACACAGCGTTATCTGCTTCAGCTCACACCGATATGAGTTACGCTGTTTTTGTGATTGTATTGTGAAATAGAAATTTACCCCCCTGCGCGTATAGATGTTTACACATCAAAAATATATTTTCCAAATATGGTAATATTTTAATAAAAAAAAAATTGAGAGAGCTTTTTCGCAATGAAAGTTAGCATCAAAAGTTGGCATCACTGGTTTAGATTTTGTATTGTATTGTGTAAATATTGAAAACTCCCTTTTAGTATGTAAAAAAAATTTTTCCAAATATGGCAATATTTTAACAAAAAAAATTGAGAAAACTTTTTTTTGTTATTATTTTGTTACTCGATCCTATCTATACGGCTGCAATGAAGAATTATTTGGCCAGTTAAAAGAAACTATACAGCCATCTCCAATTAGCTCGATTTAATGTGTATAACCACCCTACACAACCATTACCTTTGCAATGGAGGTTAGGGCGAGCTATTTAATTAGCAAAAACTAAATTAAACCAGAAGTTATGTCATATAACCGGAAACGCATGCATATAGGTACATAACCTAAATGCATGCCGATCAGCAACCCCGATGACATAAAAGCAAACACCGAAACGTGTTTTCTTTTATTCGAAATAATAGAAAAGACGAAAATGATCTTTCCTCGCTGGAGCGCGAATTACCAATGTGAGAGAGTTCTATATACCAACTCTTGGAATAAACAAAAATCCAGGTCAAACCAAAGAATTTGCTGAAATAATTTGGTATTAAGTTTAACAAATTGTTTACATTTTCAAATATTTTGTTTACATTTATTATCAATACTGAAAGCGATGTGGAAGGTATCAAAGATTCGGCAAAGCCGAATTTAACACTCTTACTTGTTTAAAAAGATATTCATACAAATATTCTGACCTAAGTCGTAAGAAGCCCCATTACATTTATATAAAAAGCTTTTTTTTATCGAAAGCATGATTTTCGACTTAGTCGCTAGTTGCTTGTGACCACAGATTTATTGGATCTTCAAATAGTGAACTAACAATAATTATTCAAATCTTAGAACTAATACTTTACTTATTAATGTTTCTACATAAATTCGAAATATATAAATACTCATTGGCTTAGATAACCTCAAACATTTATTATAAGATCTACAGTCTCTCTCCTTTTTAGACGTTGGTGGATGCGATTGTTGAGAAGGTCACGTGCTAACAGACGTGGACTGTACCGTTATTAGTAGGAGTGTTTGGGGAATCTGCGTTAGTGTAGAAGGGGGTTTTGGTAAAATGTTACTGACAACCATCTACTGTAGGTTCGGAACGCCTCTTGAAACCTATTTGGGGTACATGGATTCGGTACTACTACTAGATAGTAGTTCACCTATAATCCTGGGTTTAGATGGGAACGCATCATCCGAAGTATATGCGAGGTGTTATGCTTAGTAAATGGCTGGTCACAAAGCATCTCACAAAGTGAGATGTACACCTTTGACGGTCCATTGGGTTATAGTGACATTGACGTGACGTTAGGTAATGGGGGGGTAGTTTCTGAGTTTGACATTAGTTGGAAGATTAGGGATGACTTTGGGGTGAGTGACCATAGCCTCATTGAGGTTCTGGTCTCTCATCATAGGGCTACGAACGGAACGGACTTGCCACGCAGGTGGCGACTACATGACGTCAATTGGGACATCTATGGTGTAGCCTTTAGTGGGACAGTGCTGGATGTTCCAATTGCAGAATTTAGGGCTTGACAATTGACAATCAAGTCGAGCAGATAGATCGATAGATGTCCACGGTAAACAACACAGAGGAGTAAAGTGATGTCGGGAGCTGGATATGATGCGGAGGAATGTCCGACGCCTGAGGAAGCGATTCCAAAGGGGAAGGCGTTCCAATGCTTAAGATCTTGCTCAGCGTAAAGTTGAGTATCTGCTCGCCTTGAGGACGTACAAGGACGAGATTGTTCGTGTCAAGGAGGAAGACTGGAGGACTTTTGTACACGACAACAGAGATGACCCTTGGGGTCAGGCCTGTCATATAGTTCGGGGTAGACGTAACAGACGGACTTGACTGGTCTTTGTATAAGTAGAGTGACATTACGGACATGGAGACTGTGCACTAGCGCTTTACTTGAGGACCTCTTTCCAGGGGCTGAACCGGCTGTTCATCGTCTCTATGAGGCGGTGGATCCAAGTTTGGATGGTATGAATGGAGAGATGTGTAAAAGAATCTGGAAGGTCATGCCGGAATACCTGGAGTCAATATACTGGAGGTGTATTAGTGAGGGTTACTTCCCTGAGGCTTGGAAGCAAAGTTGTGGTGCTCCTGAAGTCGACCGAGAGAGTGAGGAATGATCCTCGCTCTTATCGGGGCATAAGCCTTCTTCCAGTACTGGGAAAAGTGCTGGAGAGGATTGTGGTTAACAGACTGAAGGAATCCTACAATGAGGTACGTTCTGAGTTTGACTGTCCGAAAAAATATACCCTTGGCATATTTGTTGACTTTAAAGGTTGTAGGGAGCTTTCCTTGTGGAGAAGCTATTTCTGTGGTAGGAAAGTGTTTGCGGTAGGAGCTAATGACACTGTTTGTAGGGAGGTTGTTAGGGGCTGCCGGCAAAGGGCTGCGTTCCATTTATGTGGAATCTAATGATGGATCCCTTGTTAAGGTCTCTAAAAGCATCCCACCAACTTTGTGCTTACGCGGATGACTTATTCATCTTAATTGAATGTCAGTCTCGTGCTGAACTGGAGAGAAAGGGTGAGGGGGCCATGCGTGAAATCGATCTGGCAATGCCAGCATTCGATACGTATCCCAGGTTAGGTATTAGGGCATAACCATGAGCGAAAGAATGAACTTCCTAGCTCATCTTTCCACACTGAAGGACAAATTGACGACAGTTGTGGGAGGAGTCAGACGCATCCTTAGAAATGACTGGGGTCTTAGCAGAAGAGCTGTCCGTACCATATATAGTGATCTGTTTGTTGCTTGTGCAACATTCGGCTCATCTTTATGGTACGGCACCGCTCTGTTTGCTATGGGCGAGAAACGAATCTAGTCTTGTCAGAGAGTGGCAATACTGGCTTGCATGCCAGTTTGTCACACAGTTTCGACAGATGCTCTTCATGTTCTGTTAGGTGCATCTCCCCTTGACCTGAAGGTGGTACGTCTTGGTATCATTTTCAAGGTTAAGAAGGGACTGCCACTATTAGGGCATAATTGGTTAACTTCGACTGAAATTGCTGATTTAGACTTGAGACAGGTGAAACTCCTGCTGGACGATCATCTTCTTTCAAGATGGCGTTCACGTTGGTCGGAGAGTGACAAGGGGCGAGCAACAAACGAATTTATTAAGGAAGTAACCTTCGTTAGAGACCGCCCGGATTTTGGCGTCGGCCTTAGTCTGGGCTATTTACTAACTGCGCATGGTTCCTTGAATGCTTTTCTGCATAAGAGGGGTCTGTCCGATACGACGGACTGTAGGTGTGGGCAAGAGCCGGAGGATTGAATACATGTTTTGACCTGGTGTTCACTTTACAGTGATATTAGGAGTTTAGTTAGTATGGGGATTGTTGAAACAGCAGTAGGATGGGATTTTAGTAGGGCATTAGAGGACGGGCGGACTGTTAAGAATTAGGTGAATACGCAAGGGGCGTATTCAATCGTAGGAGAACTGGAAGGTAGTATAGGTGGTTTCTGATGCGGGCATCCGTGGTGGTGCTTAACTGCCAATGGATGGTCGCTCCAGTAGTTCACATCGTCGTGCCTGGATTTTGGATATGAGCATGAATGTTGGCGGGGGCTGATACAGCGGTATCTGTCGCTCCACAACGGTGCACCGTCTTCGGCTCTCTCTCTGATGTTTGCTGTTGTTTCTGCTACCTGTTTCCTGCACTTTCGTTTCTGTCGTCTTATGTGTTGCTATGTTTATTGTTGTCTTTTTGTGTGCTGCTGTTGAGGAGGCACATGCTAACTCAGAATGCGGCTCTTCATTGTTGTGTCCTTTGTCTTTTTAATGTCTATATGTTTGTATCGTCCAGGGCCACCAGTTCCGAACTGTTTGGAGTTTAATTGGCAGTAGCTTCGGCTACGAAGCCTGACCGGAGGCTTTATTCTGGTACCCCGGGTGTTAGGAGCCCCTGGAACTTAGTCCCATCCTGGCAGTGGTGCGGCCCCCTATGGGAGCATCGTGGTGGCTGTGGTTTAAACCCAAATCGCGGGGAGAGCTCAAGCTCGGCGTGGAGTTGCATTGCAACCGAGCGCCGTGACCCATAGATCGGTAAGAGTTTTAGATAGTACTCCGCTCCTCATCCAAGGGGGAGGTCATGTAAATACATGCCTCAAATTGGTGTTAAGTGCACCGTGAGGTCAGGCCATCGTGGCAGGTTACTCTTGAACACATCTTCCTGTAACTGACTATATTCATAAATAACTCATAAAAATTTTTAAACCATTCGGACCAAAATTGTGGCGCCAGTATAGAACTCCTCGACTGCTATTGGCCACTTTCTATACAAATGTTTTAAAATTTGCTCTTATTTCAAGTTTGATGTAACTTTAAAAAAAATTTCCATCACGACTTGCTACAATTTTTTATTAGTTTTAGTTGAAAATATATCGAGATAACCTTCTTAGAATTTCAAAGTATTCCGACAGTAATTGTGTTGTTGGCGAACTACTATTCGAAAAATCTCGACCATTTTCTATATAAATATATGAAAAAATTTGACATCGATTTTAAAGTTGGAAATATGAGTGCATTATGTACACCAAAGTAATCTGGCCAAAATTGTGGCTCGGACAAATTACTACCCGAAAAAGATCAGATCTTTCTTGCTATACAAAAGTGTGAAAATTTGCTCTTATTTCATGTTTGAGATAATTTTTCAGAAAATTTTTCATAAGAACTTAGCCAAAAGTAATATTTTTATACCCTATACCACTATGTGGTTTGGGTATAATGACTTTGTGCTGCTGTTTGTAACAACCAAAAATATTTGACCTAGACCCATCTTTAATTATACCGATCGAATCAGAATCACTTTCTGAGTTGATTTAACAATGTCCGTCCGTCCGTCCGTCCGTCCGTCTGTGTGTCCATGTAAAGCTTGTAATCAAACTGCAGGTCGCAAATATGAATATATTTTGACGAAATTTGGCATATAAGCTTTTATCGGCCATGGGATGAACGCTGTTGAAATTGGTGAGAATCGGTCCATGTTCAGACCTAGCCCCCATACAAATTACCCATATGAAATCGACATAAATTGCCATAAGATCCAAATTGTCATATAGATCTTACTCAAATTGGGTTTGTATGCGTTCATTACATCCACTAATGAGTAGTCCAAAAATGATCCCTTTGACCCCATATAGAGCTGCTTCCCGATATTCACTTAAATCTATTAAAAAACAAAAATATTGCACTGATTCTTCTCAAATTTTGTTTGTACACATTTTTACAAAATACAAGAGACTTTACCAAACATGGTCAGGACCGGTCCATTTTTGGACCTAGTCCCTTTATAGATATAGCATCCGATATGAACTTTTTCATATCTGCAGCCAAAAAAATTAATAAAAATCCCACTCAAATGTTTTTGCTTATTTTCAATGTCCAGTTAGTTGGGCCTAAGAGATAGGGTTTCTAAACGCATGGTATAGGGTATCGTATAGTCGGTCTAGACCGAGTATAATTTTCTTACTTGTTTAGAGTTGAAAAAGTAAGGAAAGTGGTTTTTTATACCCTACACCACCATGTGGTTTGGGTATAATGACTTTGTGCTGCTGTTTGTAACTACCAAAATATTTGACCTAGACCCATCTTTAATTATACAGATCGACTCAGAATCACTTCCTGACTAGATTTAGCGATGTCCGTTCGTCCGTCCGTCCATCCGTCCGTCCGTCTGTGTGTCCATGTAAATTTTGTAATCAAACTACAGGTCGCAAATATGAATATATTTTGATGAAGTTTGGTATCTAAGCTTCTACCGGCCATGGAATGAATGCTGTAGAAATTGGTGAAATTTGGTCCATGTTCAGACCTAGTCCCCATACAAATGACCCCTATGAAATCGACATAAATTGCCATAAGATCCAATTAATAATAATAATAATTGTAGGGTGGACGACCACTTTTCATACAAATGCACGAAAACATTCACTCCATGGAAGTTTGACATCATTTTAAAAGATATTTTCCAAAAATAAATGGTAAAAATTAATACATATTGTAGTCCCTCATATCAGCGCATTATTTTCCTAAAATATTGGATCACTCGTATCAAAGTTGTGGGGTGGGCGAACTATTACTCGAAAAAGATGAGTAATGAAAAAACAAAAAAAAAAAAATATGTTTTTTAACTATTACAACTACCTATGTCCTAAGATGATTTATTGAAATTTTCAAGCCATTCAGACTAATATTGTGGTATTGGCAACCTACTATTCAAAAAACATCAGTCAATTTCCATACAAATATATGAAAAAATGCACTTCATGCAAGTTTGAGATCGATTTACAAAAACTATTTAAGGCACACAAGGTACAAATTTATACATTATAAAATTCCATATAAGAGGAAATTACGTCCTTAAAATTTCAAAGACTTTCGGTAATAATTGTGCTGTTGGCGAATTACTACTCGAAAAGATAAATAAGTTTCCATACAAATATATGACAAAATGCACTCCAACCAAGTTTGAAATTTATTTACAAATAATATTGAAGGAACACATGGTACAAATTTGTACATTATAAAATTGGAAAGACGAGGAAATTGCGTCCTTAAAATTTCAAAATATTCCAGCAATAATTGATCAGTTGCCGAACTATTACTTGATAAATATCAACCACTTTCTATACAAGTATGTGGAAAATTGCTCTTATTTCAAGTTTGATGCAATTTTACTAAAAATTGTCTTCAAGAGTAGCTTTAGTAGTCGAGCTTGACCGTAGGCTCTGGTGTTAATTTCAATAACAGATGGAGGTATTAGATTATAACTTTTTAATTCAAATATTATATCGTCAGTGCTAATTCTGGGTAGCCTGTAAAAAAAGTCCTGTATAAACGATTGTCTTTCAAGTTAAAAGTGTGGAACTCAATTTATTTTTCTTTTAAGATTTTTTTAAAATGTTAATTATTCATAACGACGTAAGTAACACAGGATTTAATTAAGGCTGAACAAAAAATGCACGTAAAAATACTAAATTTGGAGATTTAAGAAACAAGCTCCTAGGAATTATACGGAAGGAAATTAACGACATTCGTCAGACTCTTTCTGAATCAATGAATAAACTTGCTTATCAGAATTTTATAAAAAGACAAACAACTAAATATACATATGAGCATTATATCATCAGACCAAAAGAGACATTCATCTAAACCACAAAATTTGAAAAGGAAACAATTAGAAAACTATAATCTACAATATAACCCTTCATGGTCGGTGAACAAAACAAATATTGAATTTACTGAAGAAAGCAATTGGCTTCTCTCTCTTGGCTATAAATTTGTAATACCAGTGAACAATAAGTATTTTGCAACAATTAAACTAATAGCTGATTTAGAACAGTGGGTGCAAAGCCTGACAGATGACAGAGAAAAAGAAATAGCAAGATCAAAAATAACAAACAGAATACTCACATACAAGAGGACATCGAAGAACAACCAAAAAGAGAAATTTATACTTACCATATTCGAAGATACAATGCAATTTTTAAAGAAATATCGAGAAGAAATAGTTATCACTAAGTCAGACAAAGGTAACATAACGGTAATTATCTATAAAACGGATTACAACAAAGAAATGAAGAAATTATTAGATAAAATTACTTACAAAACAATTAGGTCTGACCACACGCAAAAACTACAGAGGAAAAATAACAAAATAGTAATGGAATTATACAAAATTAGCAGTATACCCGCTACGTTGTTAGCGTAATTATTATAGCAATTATTTAAGCCATAATAACATTTAAAAACAATACCAAAAAGTTTTATCATTAAATTAAAAACTATTTTAGCAAAGAAGAAATATTAACATAACTTCAGAAAAAAATAAAAAACTTAAAAGTATTCATTTTTATGCTGTTGACATAACATTTGAAACCTTTACTATACAATAAAACATGGCCTTGGGGGTAGATGATTCTTATACCGAACGATTGTATTAACTTATTTTAGTTACACCCCCCGAAGCGTGGCCGTTTTGTGGCCATTTAAATATTCAACTTTTTCGTCAATGCCATTCATCAACAGTATTCTAATTCGAGCTCATGCGTTATTTTCTAGCAAGATTAATGCTAGTCAGACGATTTTATGGATTTATTCATAGAATATTTCTCACAAAAATCCTTTTGCTTACCACCGTCATGAAAATCATCTATTATTATGGTTTTTAACTCTTCATAAAACTTTATTCTTGCCATTATTTTTGAATAATTGAAAGAAAATGTCAAATATGTATTTAAATAACGGCCAAGATTTTTTTTGTAGTTTCTTTCACTCGTTGTTCTATTTTTATTATTTTAGTCAACTCTGGTAAAGAAGTTTAACAGTTTCCACTGTTTTGGCATCTCCAAAAAAAATATTTCTTTTTCGCTTATCTATTTATACCCTCCACCACTATGTGGTTTAGGTATAATGACTTTGTGCTGCTGTTTGTAACTACAAAATATATTTTACCTAGACCCATCTTTTATTATACCGCTCGAATCAGAATCACTTTCTGATTCGATTTAACGATGTCCGCCCGTCCGTCCGTCCGTCTGTGTGTCCATGTAAAGCTTGTAATCAAACTGCAGGTCGCAAGCTTCTATCGGCCATGGGATGAACGCTATTGAAATTAGTGAGAATCGGTCCATGTTCAGACCTAGCACCCATACAAATGACCCCTATGAAATCAACATAAATTGTCATAAGATCCAAATTATCATACAAATCTTAGTCAAATTGGGTTTGTATGTGTATATTACATCCTTTAATCAGTAGTCCAAAAATCATCCCTATGAGTCAACTCTTAGTCATAGGCCCCATATAGAGATGCTTTCCGATCTTCACTTAAATCTATCAAAAAACAAAAATATTGCACGGATTCCTTTCAAATTGTGTTTGTATATATTTTTACAAAATACAAGAGACTTTACCAAACATGGTCAGGATCGGTCCATTTTTGGGCCTAGTCCCCATATATATATAACATCCGATATGAACTTTTTCATATCTGCAGCAAAAAAATTAATAAAAATCCCACTCAAATTTGGTTTATGCTTATTTTCTATGTCCAGTTAGTTGGGCCTATGAGATAGGTTCTCTAAACGCATGGTATAGGGTATCGTATAGTCGGTCTAGACCGACTATAATTTTCTTACTTTTTTATTATATGAGTTTTAACACCCAAAAATTAGAGCTGATTTATTTCATGGTTGAACAGGTACAGTTTGACTACCACTGTAAGACTACTCCGAGATATTAATTCGTACAAATATTTCCATCTCGCCTTTTTAAGCACATTGGAAAACAAAATATATCATTTATTTCCATCTCGCCTTTTGTCTACATTGGAGAGCAACCTATTACAATTATTTCCATTTCATCTTTTTCACGATACAACTGATTACATGTATTTCAATTTCATCTTTTTCACTATATAAATGAGTTGCAAAGGTGGAAAAGGAACCATTTACAATTGTGGCTTGCACATGAAAGCATAGTATATAGGCCGTACTACCTCAAATGCAAGAAGGTTTAGACTAAACAGAACTCTATAGAATCCAATCAGTACCCAAAATCGTATCGAGTCTCAACCAGTTAGACAATCTGATTCGAGAGATGCTGAAACACCTAAGCAAAGCCAAAAAGTCTTGAAGCCCAAAATTCAAGACAAGCTTTGTTAAGAGTAGCGGAAATGCCAGTATCTACTCACGTGCATCTAGAAATCCAGCCGCTAAGACAAGCTGAGTCGAGGGAATATGAAACTCCTGAAACGACTCCACAACGTCTTCAAGCCCAACGAAACCCCAGAAACGCGATACAACAACGCTCTTGAGGTCCAACGAATAAAATCTACCATATTCGAAGGGTTGACGGGTCTGATTACTTCCCATCTCAGCAGTTCGAATTTATCTTCAAGTGATTTAGGCTCTGCATTCTTCATAAAATTGTATAACTCATGTCGAGATATCAAGATTATGTTAGGATTTGTTCTTAAAATTAGTAAGATTTTTTGATCATATAAAATTTGCAAATTTTTAAACGAAGATTTGTAACTAATTTGTGCGTTAGTCTAGACTTCAGAGTTTAAAGGCGTAAATATATATACTAAACTTTAATTATTTTTGCATTAAACTTCAATTAAAGTAATATTAAGGAGATAATTTTGTGCTCGTGAGTGAAATTCAAACTCGTGATGTCATTATAGCATGAACATATGTGAAAAATTCAATTCGTTGGGAATAAACAAGAACTTTTTTGTGCGTGAGTTAAAAATTACTCACTCACCCATCTCTAACAAAATTACATTTATTAGCTACAGTAACAACTACCGTATGGAAAACTAGCAGTACAACATCTACGTTGTTTGCGTAATTATTATGTCAATTATTTAAGCCATAATAATATTTAAAAACAATAAGAAATATGGTGTGAGTGACAATACGATGGAAATTTTTAACAAAATATATTTTTGACGACTTGGACGGTCAATACCAAAAAATTATCATAAAATTAAAAACTATTTTAACAAAGAAAAAATATTAACATAAATTCAGAAAAAATTAACAAAACTTAAAAGTATTCATTTTTATGCTGTTGGCATAACAATTGAAACCTTTACTATACAATAACACATGGCCTTGGAGGGTAGACGATTCTTATACCGAACGATTGTATTAATTTATTTAAATTAAACCCCCGGAGCATGTAGCCGTTTTGTGGCCATTTAAATATTCAACTTTTTCGTCAACGCCATTCATCAACAGTATTCTAATTCCAGTTCATGCGTTATTTTCTAGCAAGATTAATGCTAGTCAGACGATTTTGTGGAATTATTCATAGAATATTTCTCACAAAAATTCTTTTGCTTACCACCATCACGAAAATCATCTATTATTCTGGTTTTAACTCTTCATAAAACTTTATTCTTGCCACTATTTAATAATAATTGAAAGAAAATTTCAAAATCTATATTTAAATAACGGCCAGTATTTTTTTTGTAGTTTCTTTCACTCGTTTTTCTATTTTTATTGTTTTAGTCAACTCTGGTAAAGAAGTTTAACAGTTTCCACTGTTTTCGCATCTCTAAAAAAATATTTCTTTTTCGCTTATCTATTCATACCCAATACCACTATGTGGTTTGGGTATAATGACTTTGTGCTGCTGTTTGTAACTACCAAAAATATTTGACCTAGACCCATCTTTTATTATACCGATCGAATCAAGATCACTTATTGAATCAATTTAACTATGTCCGTCCGTCTGTGTGTCCATGTAAACTTTGTAATCAAACTGCAGGTCGCAAATATGAATATATTTTTATGAAATTTGGTATATAAGCTTTCATTGGCCATGGGATGAACGCTATTGAAATTGGTGAGAATCGGTCCATGTTCAGACCTAGGCCCCATACAAATGACCGCTATAAAATTGACATAAATTGCCATAAGATCCAAATTGTCATATAGATCTTACTCAAATTGGGTTTGTATGTGTTTATTACATCCATTAATGGATAGTCCAAAAACGGTCCCTATGGGACACCTCTTGGTCATAGGCCCCATACAGAGCTGCTTCCCATCTTCACTTAAATCTATCAAAAAACAACAAGTAAGAGAATTATAGTCGGTCTAGGCCGACTATACGATACCCTATACTATGCCCTTTCTCTTAGGCCCAACTAACTGGACATAGAAAATTTGCAAAAACCAAATTTGAGTCTGATTTTTATTAATTTTTTTGGCTGCAGGTATGAAAAAGTTCATATCGGATGCTATATCTATATGGGGACTAGGTCCAAAAACAGACCGATCCTAATTATGTTTGGTAAAGTCTCTTGTATTTTGCAAAAATATATACAAACAAAATCTGAGAAGAATCAGTGCAATATTTTTGTTTTTTAATAGATTTAAGTGAAGATCGGGAAGCAGCTCTATATAGGGCCAAAGGGATCATTTTTGGACTACTCATTAATGGACGTAATAAACGCATACAAAACCCAATTTGAGTAAGATCTATATGACAATTTGGATCTTATGGCAATTTATGCCGATTTCATAGGGGTCATTTTTATGGGGGCTACGTCTGAACATGGACCGATTCTCACCAATTTCAACAGCGTTTATCCCATGGCCAATGAAAGCTTATGTTCCAAATTTCATCAAAATATATTCATATTTGCGACCTGCAGTTTGATTACAAACTTTACATGGACACACAGACGGACGGACGGACGGACGGACGGACATTGTTAAATCAACTCAGAAAGTGATTCTGATTCGATCGGTATAATTAAGGATGGGTATAGGTCAATTATTTTTGGTTGTTACAAACAGCAGCACAAAGTCATTATACCCAAACCACATAGTGGTATAGTGTATAAAAATATTGTACTGATTCATCTCAAATTTGGTTTGTATATATTTTCGCAAAATACAAGAGACTTTACCAACCATGGTCAGGATCGGTCCATATTTGGACCTAGTCCCCATATAGACATAGCATCCGATATGAACTTTTTCATATCTGCAGCCAAAAAAATTAATAAAAATGCCACTCAAATTTGGTTTATGCTTATTTTCTATGTCCAGTTAGTTAGGCCTAAGAGATAGAGTCTCTAAACGCATGGTATAGGGTATCGTATAGTAGGTCTAGACCGACTATAATTTTCTTACTAGTTTTTGTTTGTATTTTTTGTAACAAATGTGTTATCTTCCAATATAGAACACAACAAATAGCGATTTCGCAAAAAAAAATATTATTTTATTACAAAATTGGCTAATTTGGAATTTTGTAAAAGTTTAAAATCTTCTGCCACCTATTCTATTTAAGTACCACTTTTATATTCATAGTAGGTTCGAAAATTATTTAAATTATAAAGATAAGGAATAATATTATTTTATTTATCAAGCCAAAGGACAAACGCTATTGAAATTGGTGAATATGGGCGTTCAGACCTACTCTCCATTCAAATGACCCCTATGATATCGACTTAACTTACCATAAGATTCAAATTATGAAATAGATCTCAGTCGAATTTGGTTTTTGTGCGTTTATTACATCCAGTAATACGTAGACCAAAAGTATACCATATAGCACAATTCACTTAAACCTATCAAAAACAAAAATATTGCACAGATTTTTCTCAAAATCGGTTGGTATACGTTGTTGCAAAAAATAAGTGACTTTACTAAATATGGTCAGCATCGGTCCAATTTTCGACGTGGATTTTGTTTATGCCTTTTTTCTAAACCTAATTAGTTTTACCTAAGACCAATTTTTCAAACGCATGGTATAGGCCTATACCGACTATAAATTTCTTACTTCTTTTGTTAAAAAAATGTACTTTCAAATGAAAATTTACCAGTTGAAAGGTATCAGTTATCCCCTTAAGGCTCAAATTAAAACAAATTTTATTCTTCACTGATGTTTTTGTTTCTGGTGGAATCTTCATATCAAATTTCATATTCCTAAATTTCATTGTAAAGAAGATACAAAAAGGTACACTCTTACATTTACGGGCCATTTATACCCCGTTTTAAGATCCGAATTTCCAAAAGAGTTTTTTTAATTTAATGTTTCTATCCACAAACTATATTTGATCTTCGTTTGTCTAGATAATACCAAATGTAGAATTTTTCCCTTTTTGGCCGTTTTTCCTCCCTAGACGTTAGAATTACAATAAATTCATTCTGGACTGATGCCCACGTATTTGGTGGAGTGTGTATACCAAAACTCATATATATATATATATATATATATATATTAATATGTTAAGAAGATGCAGAAGGGTACAGTTTTTACCCTTTTAAGGCGTTTTACCCCTTAAATGGCCGAATTTCGGAAAAATTAATCCTGAGCCCATGTTTGTTTCTCGAACGTAGTCTACGCACCAAATTTCATATTCCTAGACTCATTTGTTACTATTTTCCCCCTTTTTGTCCGCTTAGTCAAATATAGTAATTAGTTCAGTCTCAAACCAAAAAAGCATTCACAAAAACATCGTCAATAAAATTGTTAATAAAAATTATTTTATGGAATTTTATTTTTCAGTAAAGGAGTTTTCTTTTTAATTAACAATAATTTCTAAATATGTAGTCTCTCAAATATTCGGTGGAATCTGTATACCAAAATTCATATATATGTATAGATTAATTAAATAATATATTCAGAAAATGCTGCAAGCTACAATTTTTACATTTTTGTCAGTTTTTTTCCTTAAATGGCCAAATTTTGAAAAAAAGTATTCCTGGGCCCATATTTGTTTCTCTGGTGGAATCTACGCTCCAAGTTTCATATTCCTAGATTCACTTGTTACATTTTTCCCCCTTTCTGGCCGCTTTTGCCCCCTAAAGGCTCGAATTTAATCTTTTTTTATTCTTTGGCGATGTGTGGGTCTCTGATGGAATCTACATGTAAAATTTCATATTCTTAAACTCTTTTGTTTAGTAGATACCAAATGTAGAATTTTTCCCGTTTGACCGTTTTTCCTTCCCTAGACGTTAGAATTAGCAATAAAATCATTATTGACTGACGCCCACGTATTCGGTTGAGACTGTGTAACAAACTTCTCAGATATAGATTAATATGTGAAGAAAATGCAGAAAGATACAATTTTACCCCTTTTGGCCGTTATTTCCCCTTAAATGGCTGAATTTCGAAAACATTGGTTCTGAGCCCAAATTTGTTTCTCGGATGGAGTCTACACACCAAATGTCATATTCCCATATTAACTTGTTACAATTTTCCCAATTTTTGACTGCCTTTACACCGTTAATGTACGAATTTTTAAGAATACGTTCCTAGTGGATCTTTACGCCGAGAGAGGAACCTACATCCAAATTCCAAGCTTCTGGTCGAATGGTTTGGGCTGGGCGATGATCATCCTCGCAACTCTTTTATATATATGGATGGAATATAATTCGAAATGGGAGAAAGTAGAACTAACATCAAATGCAGCCACAGCCCCAAGACTACGTGGACTTCCGAAAATTCATAAACCGGATATGCCTCTACGACCAATTTCTTCTTCTGTAGATTTTCCATGTTACAATCTTTCAAAACATATTAGAGGAATTTTGAAGAACATTATATTAGATAAATATAACATTAACAATTCGATGCAACTCAAAAACAAACTGAGCGAGTCAGAGTTGGACGAAGACGAGATTTTAGTAGCGTTTGACATGGTATCGCTATTTACCAATATACCTATACATCTTGCAATAAACAATATAATGACGCAGCGGAACACCATAAAAAACAAGTAAGAAAATTATAGTCGGTCTAGACCGACTATACGATACCCTATACCATGCGTTTAGAAACCCTATCTCTTAGGCCCAACTAACTGGACATAGAAAATAAGCAAAAACCAAATTTGAGTGGGATTTTTATTAATTTTTTTGGCTGCAGATATGAAAAAGTTCATATCGGATGCTATATCTATATGGGGACTAGGTACAAAAATGGACTAATCCTGATCGTGTTTGGTAAAGTCTCTTGTATTTTGCAAAAATATATACAAACAAAATTTGAGAAGAATCAGTGCATTATTTTTGTTTTTAATAGATTTAAGTGAAGATCGGAAAGCAGTCTATATGGGGCCAAAGGGATCATTTTTGGACTAGTCATTAATGGATGTAATGAATGCATACAAACCCAATTTGGGTAAGATCTATATGACAGTTTGGATCTTATGGCAATTTATGTCGATTTCATAGGGGTAATTTGTATGGGGGCTAGGTCTGAACATAGACCGATTCTCACCAATTTCAACAGCGTTCATCCCATGGCCGATAAAAGCTTATATACCAAATTTCATCAACCAAATTCATCAACCTGCGACCTGCAGTTTGATACAAGATTTACATGGACACACAGACGGACGGACGGACGTACGGATGGACGGACGGACATTGTTAAATCAACTCAAAAAGTGATGCTGATTCGATCGGTATAATTAAAGATGGGTATAGGTCAAATATTTTTGGTAGTTACAAACAGCAGCACAAAGTCATTATACCCAAACCACATAGTGGTATAGGGTATAATAACACATGAAAACTATGATAATAATTACTTCATATGGTCGCAGGCTATACAACCAGACATACGGTATGCCAATGGGCAGCCCACTATCTCCCACCATCGCAGACATTGTCTTGGACATGATGTTAGAACAAATAACTCAGGATTTATGTAAAGAAAAAAATACATATAAAACTTATCACAAAATACGTAGACGATTTATTTGCCATAATCAAAAGACAAGATGAGGGCAAAATTTAAAAAACATTCAACATTTATCACAAAAAAGTAAAATTTTCAATTGAAAAAGAAAACAATAACTCTATTCCATATCCTGATATGAAAATATCTAGGGAAAATGGCAAAATAATAACCGATTGGTATAGTAAAATTATTGCCTCTGGTCGATTAATTAATTACCATTCCACACAACCAATAAAACAGAAAATTACAACAGCTCTAAAACTTAGCGGTGAAAGATTTATTTCGAAAAACATAATTAACCCTCATCATACCGCCATAAGAATTCAAATCCTATCACATGTGTCCCTAAGACACATATATAAACATTAAGAGAAAACAGCTTACAACAATTACAAATAATTTCATAAAAAGAAATTTTTTATTGAACACATTCTTAACAATTCATAACTTTTATAGCATATTCATTGCAGACATTTTTTTACATTTTTGACAGGATTGCTTTATTATACGACTTATTTTAGGATCACAAAAATAGCATCTTTTACGTTTATTTGTTGTACAAGTGGTTGTATTTGGTGTATTGCCTTCTTGAAAATATATAATTTATTTCTTGACCTTTAATGTATTTGGGGGACAATAAGTCCTTTGGCAACTTCTCGTAAAAAGAGTTTTCGAGCTTTTTTGGCTTGTGTTGCTTTCCAAGATAGATGCAAATTTTTCCAAATAATACATGCTTCAATTGCACAAACATCAATTAAAGTGGCAAAGAACGTAAATGGCTACCTGCTTGATTTTCTCGGGCAAGTAAAACTATGTGCAAGTTGATCCAAAGTGTCAACTGCTCCTTTAGTCCGATTGTAATGTAAATTTATCTTCGATTTGTTCTTATTTTGTAAGTCGCAGTGAGTGTCAATATGCATCGTAGAGAGTAAAAGAACTACTCTATTCGGTTTAGGGACGCAAGATACCAAAGTCCTTTTTTTAAGTAAAACCAAATAAATTCGTTTCCACTTGCCTTTTTCTGTTTGGCAAAAATGATAACGGAACACAGCGCTTATTTTTCTTAAGAGTGCCTGTTATTGTCAAACCTTTAGCCAATAATTTATTGACAAGTTCCAAACTCGTAAAATAATTATCACATGTAATATTTCGGTCTGTATTTTCATAAGCTTAAACTAACTGCTCCACAACTCTTTGGTCCAAGCCAAAACACCTCTGGTTAATAATTTTGCCTAAGTAAGGTATTGAGTTGAGTGGATAGGCTGTTTTCTATCACATACCCATCAAATTTTTAGTCCATAGTTACCTGGTTTACTAGGCATATATTGGCGAAAAGAACACCTTCCACGAAACGGAATAAGCTGCTCATCGACAGTTATGTTGTCACCAGGAGTGTAATTTTTTTTAGGTTTTTGTTGACGATTTCTAATAAATCTCTTACAGGTGTTAGTTTATCTTTTTGCTGTCGAGTGCTGCTAATGCTTTTGTCGTCAAACTGCAAATTTTGAGAAATCTCCATAAAACGATTTCGAAAAATTTAGCAACCATATTGCGAACTCCAAAACTCAGCAATCACTGTGTTTGCTTCTTTTTTTGTCACTGCTAAAATCAAAGGTCCAATATAGGCTCTTATTTCTGTTACATTTGTTGGACGCCAGGCGTTCTGATTTGTAGTCACTGCATATAAATTAGTAAATTTTACAAGTGCATCAAAAATTTCGTCATTCAAATATAATTCAATTGGCCCGAAAGAGTCTACAATTTGTGTTCAATGGCCAGGAATACGCCTTTGAGGATTCGGAATAGCATACCACTGAGTTCCGTCCTTACCAGCAAATATTTCACCATATTCTTCACCTGCACGTTCACGCACGTTCTTCACGGAAGTATCATCTTCTCATTATTTTCATTTTCTTCGATATCAGACTGTACAACATATCCTCGTCTTCGATATCATCGGCCGTATCTTCATCAATTTCTTCCACAGCTAGTCGGATTTCTTCTTCTGTAAGTCGCTTTGGAATATTTTTTTATAAAATGAACTTGCACAGCAATACTGCATAAACACTTATCGCAACAAATTTGTTGTTTTTCAACATTCGAAAACACGTCATTACTGATTTCAATATATGAAAGATGGTTACTGCTATACGAATGTAGTTTCTGTAACATATATGACAGATAGTTGCTTTTGTTCTAAATTAGCAAATTATATAAAATCCTTTTTATGTATGTGTCTCTGAGACACATGTTGGTAGTTTATGTTACTTGTTTTTATTTTGGCTATAAATAGAGGAGCTTAATATTTATTAACTTTTTGTTGGAAATTATAGAAAACATTTGTAAAATAAAAGTCATGAAGTTTGGTTGTAATACATAACAAAGTTTCATTGTATTATTGAATCAAACATCAAAATGTGTTTCACAGACACATTTTGGTAAGATTAGGGTTAAAATAAAAGCTATATTAATGAAAAACAGCTATCCTACAACTATAATAAATAATCTAATACATAAAATAAAACATAAGAAATAAAATGAAAATAAGGGAAAAATACATCTTCTTTAGTGTATCATATATACAAAAACTTACAGAGAACCAACAACTAAAAACTTAATAGAAGATGAACAAATAATATTAGCACATAAACCCAATAAAACAATTACTTAACTTTTCACACAAAGAGAAACCAAAATTCCAAAACAAGAACAAAGTAACGTAGTGTATGAAATCAAATATGGGGAAAAACAGATGAAACGTGTTGTAGAATTTATATAGGAGCAACAAAACGAAGTTTAAACACGAGAATAGCAGAACATCAAACAGATATAAGAAGTAAGAAAATTATAGTCGGTCTAAACCGACTATACGATACCCTATACCATGCGTTTAGAGACCATATCTCTCAGGCCCAACTAACTGGATATAGAAAATATTCATAAACCAAATTTGAGTGGCATTTTTATTAATTTTTTTGGTTGCAGATATGAAAAAGTTCATATCGGATGCTATGTCTATATGGGGACTAGGTCCAAAAATAGAACGATCCTGACCATGGTTGGTAAAGACTCTTGTATTTTGCGAAAATATATACAAACAAAATTTGAGATGAATCAGTGCAATATTTTTGTTTTTTGATAGATTTAAGTGAAGATCGGGAAGCAGCTCTATATGGGGCCTCTGACCAAGAGTTGTCCGATAGGGACCGTTTTTGGACTATTCATTAATGGATGTATAGGGGACATTTGTATGGGGGCTAGGTCTGAACATGGACTGATTCTCACCAATTTCAACAGCTTTCATCCCATGGCTGATGAAAGCTTGTATACCAAATTTCATCAAAACATATTCATATTTGCGACCTGCAGTTTGATTACAAAGTTTACATGGACACACAGACGGACGGACGGACACAGTTAAATAGATTCAAAAAGTGATTCTGATTCTATCGGTATAATAAAAGATGGGTCTAGGTCATATATTTTTGGTTTCAAGCAGCACAAAGTCATTATACCCAAACCACATAGTGGTATAGGGTATAAAAAAAGGTAAATTCACTACAGCATTATCACAACATTGCATTAAGAGTGGACACTATGCTGATCTAGACGGAGTCAAAATATTAAACAAAGCGAGAAAAGAAAGAAAGTTTTCGAATACAACAAATGACAAATATTGCAATAAACAGAAAAGAAGGTAAAAATAACAAAAATGAAAATTATATCATAGCTTTAATTTAGTATTAGTTTAACTGTGATACCAAACATTATTTAGTCTGATACTTAAAAAAAATTTTTGTTTATTTTTAAATTTATATTTTCAATAATTTAATTTAAATTATGTAAAAAATAATATGTGCAATTTAATGAAAGATTGCATCGACAGCTCATTGCAGGAGAAGCTCTTAAAGTTTACGGGCGATATCTCGCAAACTATATGAGGTATAGCTTTGAATCTAATGAGATACCAAACATTATTTAGTCTGTGATACTTAAAAAAAATTTTTGTTTATTTTTACATTTATATTTTCATTAATTTAATTTAAATTATATAAAAAATAATATGTGCAATTTAATGAAAGATTACACCGACAGCTCATTTCCAAAACATACTAAGTCGAAAAAGTGAGTTTTGCGGGAGAAGCTCTTAAAGTTTACGGGCGATATCTCGCTAACTATATGATGAATACCTTTGAGTCTCTCACTGTTTTTATTAAAGATTTAATACAATTCTTTTCGAGCTTACCAATTTTAAAAATTTTGTGTCAATAATATTTAAAAATGACATAGCATGCACAAAAATTTATCAGATAGTCGTGTAAGCCGACTTAGCACCTTTTTGATGTTTCCTTATATACATAGCATTGTTTTGTTTGGAAAATATCTGAAGTATTACATTCAATTTGCCTACATAGAAGAACGTACATTTTAAATGATTATTAAAAAATTTTAATAACGTATTAAATTTATTTTATTGATTTAAAAATAAAATAATAACAAAACAGTGCAATCAATTCTAACTAAAAGTTTTTAAATAATATTTATAAATAAACATTTAAAATTTTAACATAAATAATTATTTAAGCTCAAGGTCTGTGTTTTTATAATTTTTTTTTATTTGTTAAAAAAATATATTTTCCAATATTTCGCCACCCACTGGATAGCATCATCAGGGATCTACAATTATATTTTACAAAACATCAAATTTTACATTAAATAAACATACATTGTACCATTGTGTCACATCTAAACAGAATATAACCCACAAAAATATAAAAACATAAAAAGCAAACAAACTTACAATGAGGAACAATAATAAAAAACACGTCACAAACGGTTTTACATTTAATATTGCACTAAACATTTAAAACTAAAAGTAAAACATATGAATAAATACATAAGTATATCATTAATTTTTAATTATTAATCTATAAAGCAAAAAAATTATATAATAGTTTAATTAAAAAATGTTACGTATCATTAAAAGATACACATAATTATTTAAAAGTAGGTAAAGGTAGTAAACGATTTTCCAAGTATCGTTTTCAGACATGACCAGATGATATTCGTTACCAATTACGCTCTTTAGTTTGCCATAGAAATGTTGGTAATGTTTTGAAACCAAATTTTGGTCACATAGATATGTGAGATCATTTCGTTTTCTTTAGTAATAAGAAATGGGGACGTAAAGGGTTTTTCAACCGGGACGCTACAAAAGTAGAAAGACAAGGACAGCAAACGACGCCATATTTCTTGCCGCTCTTTTGATATTTCTCTTCAGTAAGGTTTGCCATTTCATGACGGAGAGACATACGAGCCAACAACGAGTCGAAATTAAAATTTACTACCGAAATTCGGAGTCAGTGGCCTCTACGTTAAGAGCGCTAGGTCCAATTTATGGTCGTCATAATCGTCCTAGCAGATCAACAATTGAGCGTCTAGTGGAAAAATTTGAATCCACAGGCACAGTACAAAATATTCCCGTGCCAGTGAGACAAAGAAGTGCCCGTAGTGTAGAGAATATTGCTGCCGCTGAGGCTTCAGTTGAAGAAAGTCCAAATGTGTCTCTCACACGTCTTTCTCAAGCGTTGGGCATCTCTGTAACGTCATTGTGGCGAATTTTGCGAGAAGATCTTGGGGTACATCCTTACAAGATCAAATTGACGCCAGAACTGAAGCCGCTTGACCACCAGAAGCGTCGTATGTTCGTGAATTGGGCTGAGCAACAACTTGAAAATGATTCGGATTTTCATCGAAAAATCATCTTCAGCGATGAGGCTCATTTCTGGCTGAATGGCTTCGTCAATAAACAAAATATGCGTTATTGGTCAGACAGCAATCCACACGTACTCCATAAGTCATCATTGCATCCCGAAAAAAATTACGATTTGGTGCGGTTTATGGGCCGGCTGCGTCATTGGGCCGTACTTCTTCCGTGATGATCAAGACCGGTACGTTACTGTGAATGGGAATCCCTACCGTTCAATGATAACCGAATATTTTTGGCCCCAATTGGATGATAGGGACTTGGAGGACATGTGGTTCCAACAGGACGGCGCCAGAAGCCACACAGCGAATGTCACAATCAATTTATTGGAAACCAAGTTTGGAGAACTTGTTATCTCACGAAATGGTCCAGTCGATTGGCCGCCTCAGTCGTGCGATTTGACGCCTTTGGACTATTTTCTGAGGGGCTACGTCAAGTCTATGACCTATGCCAACGAGCCAGCGACGATTGATGAACTTCGTACGGATATCGGACGTGAAATTGCAGCAGTATCGGCCGATTTATGCTTGAAAACAGTCGAAAATTGGGTTCAGCGTCTGGACTTCTGCAAGCGTGCCCGTGGGGGCCATGCAAAAGAGATCAATATTAGTACACAATGGCATCGAATGTGCTTTCACAAGAATAAATAATTTCATTGATATCCAAAACCGTTTTTGCTTTATTTAAAAAAACTTTTGTAGCGCTCTTACAAAAACCCTATATATGCTCTCGGTATTTCTTGAGGAATCAAATTTTATTTTTTTTGCCTTTCTGATTTTGATATATCTTTAATTTTGAAAAGTCTTCACTGAATTTATATTTATAAAATAGTTTATAATTTTCTTCTTAAGATACTTAACTTCTATAATTTTGGACACATTCAATTTTTCATTCCATTGGAATCTATATACGTTTGTTTTTCTTGCAGTTCTCAATGAGTGCATAAACATTATCGCCTTCATTGTGAGTATGACTTTTTCAAGAATATTAGTGTTAAGTTTACGTGGAATCCATACATAAAATTCGAATACAAAGTTATTTTTATTTTGACCGCCACACATGCATTCCATTTTCTTCAGATATATTTTTGAAACATTTCATTCTACAGAGTTCTTCACAACCACATACATTTAAATACTCCTTACCTCGGTTTTCTAAAACTTTTGCCTTGTTTTTATGCCATTCAGATGGTCTTTGCTTCTGCGAAAGTTTTTTAAAGGTGGTGTATCCAAATCTGTTTAATTTCTTTTTTGCTTTTCGGTGTGATGGAGCTGCACGCTTCAGGCACTTTTTAATGAATCTTTATCGGATGAATTATTTACGGGGTCATATTCGCTGGCACTCTTGGGGAATGGTTCCAAAATTACACTGTCCAACAAATTAAGACTTTTTGAATGGAACAGAATAGCGACCCCATAATTCTGAAAGGGTATGTTGAGTAGATCATTTTTGTAGAACAAACTTATGGTCCAGCACGTCTGAGTATTTTTTTACAGTGGGTCAAAGTTTTCATTTTTTGGTTCGAAGGGAGCATTATACTTTATGAAAAAAGTGCTGTAAGTTAATGTATGAGAGAATTCTTATGGTCAGAGTTGTATTGTGGAATTGTATGGGGATTATTTTTGTGGAAGATATTAACCCTCTAACTGGTCTCTTTATGGGTCAATTTGACCCTTCTTTCGAGAAAATCAAAAAATATCCTTTAAAAAAGGATATTTAAGGATTAAAATATTCTACGAAAATGTTTGCCGAAAAATTTCAGTGGGGGTCACCAAAAACATTATTGTTGTAAATAAAGCTCTTTACGATTAATTGGCAAAATTACACGCCATCTTATAAAAAAATTATAATTTTGTTTTAATACTGGTTTATTATAGTATGTACATATTTACTTTTTTGCTTCAAATTTTCGAGTAAAAGGAAATTGGGAAATAGCAGTAGTATGACAATGGATTAAAGATTAAACTTAATACGCTTTCCTGTATTTAGCTTGACGTGAATGTTCCGATGGGTCAAGGATTCTGTACAAGCCCCATACGTATTCAGCAAGCATTACACTTTGGGATTTTCCTTTGAATCTTTCTTCCAATACCTTTATATCCTGATGAAACCTTTCACCGTGTTCATCTGAAACCGCTCCAAGGTTTTCTTTAAAAAAATTGAGATGAGAGTGCAGAAAATGCAGCTTTAGTGGCATCTTAACGCCAATATTGTTAAAACCGATTAGCATGCTTTCAATATTTTCTGCATAGTTTTGTGCTTTTGAGTTTCCAAGGAATTCTGGTATAACCAGCTGCATAAAGTCAAATGCTGTCTTTTGCATATCCGACAGATGACCATAAAATTCTTTGTCTTGTTATAATTTTCTTATATCGGGTACAACGAGCATTCCTAGAAACGGTAATTTACATTGAATGAAATAAATTATTTCTTAAAACCGTATGTTACCTTCTTTTAATTTTGCTGTAGATAATCTGGGGAAAATTGTTTGAATGCGTTTGAAAGTATTTCCTTGTATATTTAAGCTTTTAGTAAAATTTTTCACCACGCCCAACTTAATATGCAGCGGTGGAAGTGTGACCTTATCTTTTGGGACAAGGGATTCATGGATTACATTTAAGTCACCAATAATATTTTCTTCACGTTCTTCGAAATATTTAATATGATAATGGCTGCTGGTAGCACGTGAATCCCATTTACAGAGAAAGCACATATATTTTGTGTATCCTGTTTGCATTCCAGTCAATATTGCAATCATTTTGAAGTCTGCGCATACTTCCCATTTATATTTATAGTATTCAATTTTATTTAAGAGATTTGAAATATTTGCGTATGTTTCCTCCTTTTTTGTGGAATACGCAACCGGTATTGATGGATGCTGATTTACATTGTGCAGTAAAACTGCTTTTAAGCTGTGTTTTGAACTATCTATAAATAGTCGCCAAGCGGAAGAGTCCAGTGGAAGCTTTAGATATTTTAGAACCTCTTCAATACTGCAACAGTATACAAGTTCTTCTGATTTTTTAAAATAACTTTCCAGATCGGCGTGTCTTTTTCTTGGAAATGTAACTTTTACATCGGCTTTTATCAAATTCCTGTTTTTCACTCTGGAACATAATATTTCAGCTTTCTCTTTTGTTTGTCCTAAATCTCTTACAAGGTCTTCAAAATAAGCTTGGTCGACAAAATTAGGACATATGTTTAAACCATCAAGAGGCAAGTAACTTATATCTGATATGTTTTCAACCGCCGCTGTTATTTCTGTATTGGCGACTGTCATATTGGCCGAAAATGTATGTGTAGGCGGTTGAGGCACCGGAATACCTTCACAGGGCACTTCTGGAAAAATGACATTATTTGTTGCTTCATATGTCATTGTCGCGTAGTGCCTTTGGCTTCTATCAAATTTGTAATTTACGCAGAAATAGCATGTATCTGATTTGTGATCTTCAGGTTCAATCCATGTAATAGGCGCAGAAAATGGCAGCGCCTTAGTACCGCCTTTGTACCAGGTCAAAAGACCACTTTCGCAAGTAGTACATACGGTTTTTGGTATCCAAGCTTCAGATAAAAATCGTATTCCAAAGAAAAGAAAATATGGTTCTTCAATTGTAGGCAATATCTTTCTTCTGCTTTTATGGTGCGTAAAATGTCCACAAATAAAACAAAACCAATCTCTTAATTTGCAAACAGAATCCGCCATGCTTATTTAAGCTTTAATTTTTCTTTTTATACCCTATACCACTATGTGGTTTGGGTATAATGACTTTGTGCTGCTGTTTGTAACAACCAAAAATATTTGACCTAGACCCATCTTTAATTATACCGATCGAATCAGAATCACTTTCTGAGTTGATTTAACAATGTCCGTACGTCCGTCCGTCTGTGTGTCCATGTAAACCTTGTAATCAAACTGCAGGTCGCAAATATGAACATATTTTGATGAAGTGTGGTATATAAGCTTTTATCGGCCATGGGATGAACGCTATTGAAATTGGTAAGAATCGGTCCATGTTCAGACCTAGCCCCCATACAAATTACCCATATGAAATCGACATAAATTCCCATAAGATCCAAATTGTCATATAGATCTTACTCAAATTGGGTTTGTATGCGTTCATTACATCCATTAATGAGTAGTCCAAAAATGATCCATTTGACACCATATAGAGCTGCTTCCCGATCTTCACTTAAATCTATTAAAAAACAAAAATATTGCACTGATTCTTCTCAAATTTGGTTTGTATATATTTTTGCAAAATACAAGAGACTTTACCAAACATGATCAAGATCGGTCCATTTTTGGACCAAGTCCCTATATAGATATAGCATCCGATATGAACTTTTCATATCTGCAGCCAATAAAATTAATAAAAATCCCACTCAAATTTGGTTTTTGCTTATTTTCTATGTCCAGTTAGTTGGGCCTAAGAGATAGGGTCTCTAAACGCATGGTATAGGGTATCGTATAGTCGGTCTAGACCGACTATAATTTTCTTACTTGTTTATATTAATTTTAGTAAAAATCACACCCGATATGTACTGCTTAGTAGCTCAATTATGCTTGAATTTTTTCTTTTATTTTTTATTATTAATTTTAATAAATATCACACCCGATTTGTAAGTCACAGCTGACTAGATGCGAGAACTCTGTGTTTGGTTCGGCCGAACTTGACGCCGTTTTTACCTGTTTTGTATATGTTGGTGTATAATTTTACTAATTAAGCATAAAGACCTTTATTTACAACAATGGAGTCTTTGGTAACCCCCACTGAAATTTTTCAGCAAACATTTTCGTAGAATATTTTAATCCTTAAATGTCCTTTTTTAAAGGATATTTTTTGATTTTCTCGAAAAAAGGGTCAAATTGACCCATAAAGATACCAGTTAGAGGGTTAAGATCTCCCACAAAAGTAATCCTCATACAATTCCACAATACAACTCTGACCATAAGAATTCTCTCGTACATTAACTTGCAGCATTTTTTCATAAAGTATAATGCTCCCTTCGACCAAAAAATGAAAACTTTGACCCACTGTAAAAAAAATACTCAGACGCGCTGGACCATAAGTTTGTTCTACAAAAATTATCTACGCAACATACCCTTTCAGAATTATATGGTCGCTATTCTGTTCCACAAATGCTGTTGGACAGTGTTATTCTTTTTATACCCTATAACACTATGTGGTTTGGGTATAATGACTTTGTGCTGCTGTTTGTAACTACCAAAAATATTTTACCTAGATCCATCTTTTATTATACCGATCGAATCAGAACCACTATCTGATTCAATTTAACGATGTCCGTCCGTCCGTCTGTGTGTCCATGTAAAGCTTGTAATCAAACAACAGGTCGGAAATAAGAATATGTTTTGATGAAATTTGGTATAGAAACTTCTACTGGCCATAGGATGAACGCTATTGAAATTGGTGAAATTCGGCCCATGTTCAGACCTAGCCCCCATACAAATGACGCCTATGAAATCAACATAAATTGCCATAAGATCCAAATTATCATATAAATCTTAGTCAAATTGGGTTTGTATGTGTTTATTACATCCATTAATCACTAGTCGAAAAATGATCCCTATTGGACAACTCTTAGTCATAGGCCCCATATAGAGCTGCTTCCCGATCTTCACCTAAATCTATCAAAAAAACAAAAATCTTGCACTGATTCCTCTCAAATTTTGTTTGTATATATTTTTGCAAAATGCAAGAGATTTTACCAAACTTGGTCAGGATCGGTCCATTTTTGGGGCTAGTCCCTATATAGATATATCATCCGATATGAACTTTTTCATATCTGCAGCCAAAAAATTAATCAAAATCCCTCTCAAATTTTATTTATGGTTATTTTCTCTATACAGTTAGTTGGGCCTGAGAGATAGGGTCTCTAAACGCATGGTATAGGGTATCGTATAGTCAGTCTAGACCGACTATAATTTTCTTACTTGTTTTTATTATAATTAGCTTATACATAGCTATAGATACCGAAGCTGGAATCACTACCTGGACAAATTTTATTGGTCGATAATGGAGAAGGCAATTTATTGGACATTAAACTGGACGCTCTTGTATCTTCCTGAATATTTCCTAATAACAAACCATTCAAAATTTTTACTACTTTTTTAGCTTACCTAAATTTTTCTTATTATATGTATGCATCAAATTATTGGTTTTCAATTCTTCATTTTCAAAAGATAGCAGATTATTATTACTATTATGATTATTATTCTAATATTAGATAAAATAAATAATACAATTATGCATATTTTGGGCTAGTTTCAGCATTTGTCTTGCACGATAACTCATTTAATTCACAAAACTTCACAAAATTGTAACTCTCTTTGCTGATAGCGCTGTACAAACTAAAACATGTTAAGTAGACATACAAGTTTAAACTGTTTTGTCAAGTTAGGCGAAAACCCTGCTAACTACACTTGCAGGTGTAAAATATTGTGTGTTCTTCATGCTAAGTACACATAGAAAACACGACACAAAGAAACGTCAATTCCATATAATGTTAAGTCTACTTAGAATTTCTTAAAGTTTAAAAAGTTATAAACAAAAGTATGCTAAGTACACTTACGCCATTTTGGATTTGAACTTTTTCAACAACCAGTTGTATGCTAAGTACTTTTTTGTATATAAATTTTGATTAGAGTAGCCGATCAACACCAAAATTTGTTAGAGTTTAAGCTGAGAAATACTAAATTGAAAAACGTAAAAAAATTAAAAACATGCTATGTCGACATAGCATGATTTGGAATTGAGCTGTCGACATGCAAGTTTACTTATATTTAATGTTAAATATTGTGTTGATGTTATTTAATGCTGTCGTTTTATTCATTTTTTCTGTCGTTGTCATTTTTTCTGTCGTTAATAAAAAAAAATATTCCTGCAGAGGTTGGAAAATCCCAACGAAACGTAGCAGAAACAAAAAATTAAGTAATAATCTCTTATTTGAATCTTGGAATGACATTGGAAGCCCTTAAGAAATAAAAGTTCTGAATATTCATTAAATAATACAAAAAAGGTCGGTATATAAAGAAGGTTACAATTTTTCATTGTTTACAGCGAAAACTTTAGTCACAATAGAGGTAAGTTTGTAAATGTATTCTTTTCCAAGAAGATTTTGAATTTCCATAAAAGGAGTACACACTTCTATAATTGAAATGGGTATTTTTGCAATTTTAAAGGCAATGGATGCAGTTTTTTTGAGTACGTTTGTTCCACTTTTTTTCTCCTATTCAAACTTTTTTTCAGACACAAAAGAGATATTCCGTACGGCTAGCGAGTTATAACCGTGTTAAAATATACAAAAAGTGATAAAAATCCATCTTGAGCAAAAAAATTCGAATGGCCATTATATTATAATGGCAGCCAACTTGACAATACTATTGATGAAAAAGTTCTTATTTTTGGGGTTATTTTCAGGTGCAATTGTCAGAATTGAGTCCCATAATCATGTATTGATGCCCACCAATTATTTTACGTTTTTCTACCTAGCAACCCTGAATATAATTAATACATAGTTCGGATGGGCTTCTTCAAAGTGGAGGCAAAATTTCAACCACTTTGAAATACAATTTCGTTACGCCGCGGTGTCATAACTAATTCACAGATATATGAGTGATAATCATTTTAATAAATACTAATCATATAGAGTTTAAGAAACAGCACATCACAAACAACACCAAGTATTTTAAAAATTATATATACACTAGCTGACCCGGCAAACTTCGTTTTGTCCAAAAGATATTTTTTGATTGAATTAATTTCAAAAATTTTTTTTAATATAAAATTATCGACCGCTAACAGATGACGCAATAATATAATTTGAATAAAACACTTTTCGAAACACGACGGTCTTTGTCCCGCCCAACATTTAGCGAAAATGGAATAAAATCAAGAATTAATTAAAAAAAAGAATAGAACAATGATTATAATCAATTCAATGCTGCACGATACACAATATTTGTTGTTTTCTGCTCCGGAGCGTAAATGAATAGTGGGGATGGTGTTCCAACTCGGAAACACGCAACATATAGCTGGCCGTGTGAAAAGAACGACATTTCCAGAATTATGCAGCACAGGGACTGTCCATGTGATTTGTTTATTGTCATCACAAATGCAAGTTTCACTGGGAACTGTACACGTTTGAACTGGAACATCAAATCGGTTGAAGGCAAGGGAATTCGCGGAATTAAGCATTCTTCTCCCTTGAACCGGCCTTTCAAAATCCTTGCCACTATCATATTAATTTCACCAGAATTAATCCAGTTCCATTGCATAGCTTCGGGGCATGAAGATTTAGGAATTCCACTGGTTAATTCACGACATCCTCTTCGTTTTCAACGCGATCGATCGATTTGTATGAGTGCAATACGCCAGGAATTTGATCGTCCAATTTAAATCATTGACATCAATATTTTTGCTGCTAAAATAGCGCGCGCGCTCAACCAATCGTAGTTAAGAAAATTTTGGCCAATGTTCGGATTTACTTTAGAGATGAGTTCATATTTCGTTGAAGTGAATTGGCAAATGGCAGGTGGAAGTACCTACCGGAATTTGTCCATTTCCAATTCTCAGCAGCCCTTTGAAGAAAGCTTCTGCTTCATAGTCAATGGAACGACTTTTACGTATCACTACAAATACGATTACTTCAGACATGCGTTTAATTCATCCGCTGCTGCTGATTTCGGAATCACGGGAAGTGTTTGTCTGAAGTCTCCTGCCAAAAATCTCATCACACCACCAAATCTAAGGTTATTGTTACGAAAATCTTTCAACGTTCGATCCAGTGCTTCTGATCGTTTGTGCGCCATCGTGCAGGCCTCCCATATGACCAATTTACAATTTTGGAACACTTTTACCATAGATGATTGCTTTGATGTGTTATTTAAATGCCTTAGATAATATTGCCGAATATGCACGATCCATGTGTTGTCAACCACGATATTCACTCCTTTCAATGGAGTTATGATTGTTCTTCCATTGTCAACTGGCCGATAAAGTGGATATCCATCGTTTCCAGTTAAGTTTCCGAAATAAAAGCACGTGGACAGCGTTTTGTGCATTTATTGTCGGACATACACACCGAAGTGTTGGCCGCATGGTCCGTGGAGCATACTGGTCTTCACCACTTCGTGCAACTCTGGATCTATCTCAGGATCAGAAATTTCTGCGGAAATGATGTCATCAATTTGGTCTGGTGTAATTTTTTCCACCATCCAAAGAAGAATGTGTGCGTGTGGCAAAACTATTTTCTGCCACTCAACTGAATACATCCAGCATCGAACAGTACCGTATACGCGTTGTTTCACAATTAAGTCCATCAAGCATCTCAGTTTCTATTTAGACACTCGTGCTGTAACATCGTGACGATCGCTTGGTGATTTACCGGGATGCAACAATTGCGTCATCTCTGCCCATTTTGTATTGAAAGTAAACGTCACAAATAAATCCGGCCGTCTATAATTTCGCACATAAGTCATCGCATCCTGGGTGTAGTCGTGTATGTGTCTCGGACTTTCAATATATGTCGATGGCAAAATTGTGAGACGACCAACATTTGTAATATCTGGTTCTCTATCAATCGCATCACGCAAGTGAATATATTCTTCAGATCGCAACTTAGCCTGATTGATTCGGATGTAATTGAGTCATTCTGTCTCAACCTTAACGTACATATTAACAGCAGATTGTTGGAACCATCGTCGATATATCAGTAGGTGATTGTAAAGTTCTTTGAACTTACCTTCTTATTTGTCTCGACCCCTAAAAATTTACAATATGTATATACGTCACAATCAAAAATGTTTTTTTTGCACTAACCATTGGCCAGATTTATCATGTTGTAATTGAAGTGATAGCCGTGTTCTCCACGGCAGAATATAAGCGGATATTATAGTGCATCATACGACCGATGTGTCTCACTTATTCCCAGTAGTGCGTTTTTATTTTATATTGATAGTTCACTAACTGTAGGTGCGTTGTATTGTCGTTCACGACTTCATGTACGGCTGCTCCCCTATGAACTCACTCAAATTATATTCACTTTCCCTTTTACATTATTCAAGATACTTTTGTTATTTTGAAAATTTATTTTATCCGCGAGGTGACACGCCCACTTGTCCAATCCCGCCCTTTTTTGCCACGGCTAATTACAGAAATAATTGATGAACTCACACAGACTTGCAGAGCCCTCCCTATTGTTATACTCGGTATATGTACATAAAATTTAATTAGTGCTTTGTGGGGGATGCACCCCGCCCACTCATCCGATCCAGCCTATTTTCGTCAGGTCTACTCACACTAACAACAGATGACATAACCTAAAGTATCAAAGCTCTCCCATGATATTGAGTCTCATATTGAGTAATTAATTTGTTTTGTAGGTGCCACGCCCATTTTTAAAATACCATTAATAACAATAGATGACCTCATACAAAGTCGCAAGGCTCTCCCTACAACATTACTCAAGATATATGATGTTAAAAATTAATTTTGTATGGGAGGTACCACGCCTACTTATCCGATACCGAACATTTTCGGTAAGACTATCCATATTGATAATAGATGGCCTCGCACAAATTTACAAAGCTCTCCCTCTCATAGTACTCAATATATATGATGTTAAAATGGAATAAGCGCGTACAGCGCCACCTGTTGAGACTTTTTGTACTTTTCTTTTTTCCTAAACCTTCGCGTGGCAGTTACAAACAAACTCGCGGAAGAAAGTATCCCTTTTGGTGCTGTAGTTTTGAAGTTTTAAGCGGACGAACAAACCACGATTCATTTATATGGTTCAAGTACAATCTGTATTCACTTGTTGGAAATCACAACTCGCTTCATGTAAGTTATCATGTTGTGGTCACCTCTGACTGGCTTTAAACTTCCTACTTGCATTTTTATTACAAAATTTTTTCTATAGGATTTGTGTTCTTAGTTTAAAAAAATATTTCATTTTTTTTTTCTTGTAAAACAGTCACGATCCCATTGAAATCCATACGCTTGGTTAAATTCTCATAAATATTATCTAAAATTAAATCTAAAACTCATTTTGTGTCTACAGCATTTTAAATAAGAAAAAATGGCAAAAGACAAAAAGCAATTGACCAGGTTTTAACACGACTGGGAATAAATAAAAAAATAAAAAAAACACTATTACAAAGATAATATGTAGTAGTTGGCAAAAGTTATGTTAAAAACATAATTTAAAGTATTTGAAATAATCTATTTAGAATTTTCTTTTTAACGAATGAGAGTAATCGAATAAATGTTACTGTAAGTATTATAGCGCCCTGCATACATATTTTTGTTTAGTACTGAGTTAATCTAGTACAATGTGATGGAAGAGCTAAGTTCAAAATTACAATTTTTTATTGCTTTTAACTAATATTTCAAATAAAAATTCCTAATTGTACACATGTATTTTGTTTTTTTTGTTTAACAGTACTTCTAAGGAGCTTATCGATATATATAAATAGTGTGGCGGCCGTAGCTGTGCTTTAAAATAATCCACCTAGATATTTATTTAAAAATCTACCACCCAACTAATTTTCAAGTAGACAGCAATTGTATAATATTATCCCATAGCCTGTAATTATTACGTTATTTTTTTTATCATTTACAAGTCATTTCCGTTTTCAGTAGACAAACCAGGAAACACACGCAAATACAACCACATAAACGCAACCAAAAATTTGTTGATATCATTATTTTAAATACACCATTTCTATAAAAAATATTAAATAAAAAAATTTTTATATGTATATATTTTTTTTTTAGAATATAGCGTACCCAAGTCCAAAAATTGTTATTGAACATCAAATACACACTCCCAAATGAACAGTATGACATAGAATAAATTCACAAAACCATCATTGGACCATATTTTTTTGAAAACGATGAACAAGTTGCGGTTAATTAGAATGAACATTTTGATTTTAGACCAGCGGTAAAGAATAATCCAAAATTGTGCTTCCATCAAGATGGACCCACAGCTGACCAAGCTTCTCCAACCTTGGCGATCGAAAAATATCGTGTTTTTCTGATTTTAAATTGCCATGGCATTCGCTCGATATAAAAGCTACCGATTTTTTTCCACGAAGCATCCAACAGTTTAAGGCCAATATCCAATAAGAGGTGTCTGCGCTGCTACCTGAAATTCTAGGAAAAGTCAAGTAATGGTCAGAGAAGAACACTCCAGATCGAAGCCAACAATGGGCACCATTAGAGAGATATTATTATCAAACCATAATGGGAACTTTAGCGTGGTCCTACGTTATGTGGACATTTTTTAAATGCCAATTTTGGGGAATTTCGGGTTCCAGTTCATTACTTTTCTACAAAAAACTATTAAACGTGAAGTTTTGGACAATCGGATAAAGAAAAGTCCCACCATAAAACAATTGATAAATTCAAGTTCAACAGTTTACTTTTTTTCGACAAAGTTTTACATGAATCGATTTTAGTATTAAATTATCTTTTCAAAAACCAATATAAGTTTAAAATCGAATAAAAATTCGCCAAGAAATTCATAATTTCTTTTTTGGTCTCCTATACTCAGATATGAAGTACTGTTTTATTACCTCGTGGTTAACAACGCAATTGGACCGAAGATGAAGTTTTATGTGATAAAATTTTGAAAACTGCTTTTTAAGTGTTAAAAAATTTTCTTAAAGACAATTTCGAAAAATGTATTTGGCACTTTAAGGTTTTCCTAAAATTTCTCTGCCAGAATTTTTTTTTTCAGGAATTATTTTTTGTGGATTTCGAGAAAAATTAGACTATTTTGAAATATTAAGTAAATGTACTCATTCTAAATACTTCGTATCAAAAATTAATCTGTTTTCTGCTATTAAATGTTATATTTTATCCTAATAGCCTAGGGTTTCGGAAAAATTGATATGACCCCACTAACCCTTTTAGATTTGGGGTCCCATGTGACTCCAAGCAAATGAAAAATTATTTATTAAAAAAATTCAAATATTTTGTAAGTGCTGTTGAATATTTAAACTCTTGCTTTAAACCCATACTCCCTGTCTGTCTGCCTGTATGTCCGTCTGCCATGGGGCAACCGTATTCCCCCTCATCCAATTGATTTGAAACTTGGCCCACAGTCTTGTTGTGACTACACATTAATTTTGGGGTAGTCACGCACAGTCACGAAGTGTTTTGAAAGCCACTTCCCCTATCCGATCAATCGAAAACTTGGTCGATAGACTTGCCGTGCAAATAAGATTAACATTGACATAGTCACCCACAGTCACTTCCCCACATGCGCTCGATTTCAAACTTTGTCCACAGACTTGCTGTGGCCAAAGATTAATTTTAAGATTGTCACTTATAGTCATGCATAGTCACGCACAGTCACGCAGTGATTTAAACCCCATTTCCACTCATCTAATCAAACTGAAACTTGGTCCACAGACATGGTGTCACCAAATATTAATTTAAAGATAGTCACGGATAGTCACGCCTACTCACGGAGTGCTTTAAGCCCCATTTTCCTGCATCCAATCAATGTGTAGCTTGGATCATAAACTTTTCGTGACCAAAGATTTATTTTAAAATTGGCACGCTAAGCCACGCACAGTCACGGATTGATTTTGATTTTCAGCTCAGTGATTTGGGACTCAATTCTGAGAATTGCAACTGAAAGTAGGCCGTAAAATATGAACTTCTGCATCATTAGTTTTGTCAAGTTGGCTGACCATAGGAATTTTTTTACTCACGGTGGAGTAAATTATAATGGCGGCCAACTTGACAAAATGAATGATGCAGAAGTTTTTATTTTCGGGTTCTACTTTCAGGTGCAATTGTCAGAATTGTGTTCCAAAATCATGTATTGTACTGTATAAGGAAAGAAAGAGTTTTAATAAAAACTTTGTTTTTATGGGATTATTACATGTGAAGCTAAAGTGTGCTAAGTTAGCACCCCACTTTTGGAAATAAAATTTTTTGAAGATTTTTCTGAATTGCTCTAGGCTTGTTCTATAATGTTCCAAAATGATGAGTTTCTAAAACATAATTTGTACCGGTAAATCAAAAAAAAAAAACGAATTTTAAACTTTGCCCCCCAACTTTTGAAAAAAAAAAACAAGTAAGAAAATTATAGTCGGTCTAGACCGACTATACGATACCCTATACCATGCGTTTAGAGACGCAAACGCAACGTGAATGGTTCTCGACGTGAACTCAAATCTTTGCCGTAGACAATGACGTATGAGAAATAAAAATATGAAAACCCTCCCACCACCTCCGTTACTTTGCGTTTACGTTGAAACGTATGGTAATATATGACCGAATAAACTCATCACGTACGATTACGTTTAATTTAATTTTTTCCTTGGTATATCGCACCTGTACCTCTAAAGTGAGTCAACTCAAAATTTACAAATTTTCGGTATAGGCAAAAACGGTTTTTTTTTAATATTTACTATAAAATGTAAAAAACAGTTGTTTCATTTAAATAATTGCAAATAATAAGTATACAACTGTAGTTGTTTTTGCGATTTTTCAGTGATCATCAAAAATTACAAGTTTTTTGTGTGCAACTCAAAATATATCTTTTTAGTGGATTCTAAAGAACACTACAGGATTCTACAACACTAAGAGGGTTACAACCGTATTTTTTTTTTTTGCAAAAAGTGAAAATTGAAAAATTTTAATTTGTAGTAAACGGTACTGCCAAAAGAGGCGTTAAATTCATAAAAAAAATTTTAATCAAGTGTTAACAGATAATGAAGAAAAAAAGCAGTTTCTGCTCCAGATAGCAGAATCATACAAAATATAATATCCTTCCTGTACAAAGTCAACTTTAATTTAACAAGTGTTATGCTATAACAACGTTCTTGTTCTATTCAATAAAATATAACAATACAATAATCAGATAATTGCATAAAAGATGTATCACATTGGAATGTTTTGATCCCAGGAGCACTGAATGGTTAAATAAACAAAATTAACCGAATTATATTTCTTAAATACTTAATAGTGGCACGTATGATCTACGCTTTTGATTATAATATTTTAAATAATATTTTTAAAAATACAACCGTATTTGTAAAAAAAAAGAAAATAATGGCTTTAAACAATGCCTTAAAGTTAAAAAAAAAGTGTCGTCAAATTTCATGACCTAGTGTTTTTTTTTTTTGACACAAAAGTGGTCTGTATTGAATAGATAATATAATACTGAAATCGGTTTAGATATCAACTTGTCGAAAAAATTATACTATAGAACGAAATTTTCATAAAATATGAAAAAAAATTCATATACACCGATTATAAATAATCCTAATATTTTTAATCCATTTGCGGCGCGACTTTTCTTTATCCGTTTGTCCCAGAACTTCAAATATATTAGTTTTATATAGAAAGGAAACAAACTGATCCCCATATGCTCCCCAAAATCGCATTTTCACTTTTAAGGACCACTCTCGAAACTTCTAATAAATGCCAATTTTAAATAGAACAGAATGAAAAAATTTATTCATTCTATATGTAAATCATAACATGATCCATACCTTCATTTGCCGATAGTCCGATATTAGTTCATGCATTTTCTCATAATGGAATTTAGTAAATAATTATATATATAATATAATATATATTTATAATATAATATAATATATAATTATTAGTAATTGATTTTTCCCGAAAAAAATAATTAATTTTTTATGAGAAAAAATTTTTAAGACAAGGCACAAAGGTTTAAAATTATTTTGATTAGTTTTCGAGATATAAGCCATTTTATGTTCCCCGCCAAAATTTTACGTTCTTCGATTTATAAACCAGAAATAGAGTTGATCAACAATTATGCTGGTGCGTTTGAAAGAGGAGCACACGTTTGAACTATTTTTCTCTACGACTGTTAGTTATAGATTTTCTTAAAATCCAAAAATAAATATGTAGCCATATTAGTGATAATTCACTGAAACAGCGAACAAAACTGAAGCAGTGAACAAAATACTGAACTGTCATAAAATCTTTGTAAATAACAGATCGGTATTTCGGATTGCTGCGATTTGTAGTATTTTTTTATTTAAAGTGTTTAAAAAATTTAAGCTTTTACTTCTAAATATAAAGGGATTTTTTCTTCAATTAATTAGAATAAAAAATATCTACGAACTGCTCAAACATCATTTTTGGTTTTTCCTTTCAACGCATAAACAAAGTTTGAACTAAATGTTTACATGCTGTATGTCACCATTCTGTAAAATACAATCTGCTGACGGCTGTTAGAACATTTTCTATTTCCACCTGACACAGCAATGGAGACTGCTCGCTTTGACAACAAATATTAGCTGTTGTATAGAACCAGAGCAGTTGTTAGCAGTAGTAACACATAAACAATAATTTTTGGATGGCCTGTAAAATATAAATTTTAATTGGCAGGCGGATTAAAATTGGTTCGCAAAAGTTACATTTGTGGCGTCATGTAAGATATGTCCTCTTTAAAGGGCATAAGCAGTTACAAGAAAAACAAGTAAGAAAATTAAAGTTGGTTTAGACTGACTATACGATACCATATACAATGTATTTGGATATACTCATATACTCTTTCCATTTGAGAATTGCTTTGATAATAGATCAATCAGGATCATATTAAGAAAAGCCACTTATTTTTTATAAAAATATATATAAACGCAATTTGAGAAAAATCTGTGCAATATTTTCTTGCAAATTTAGGTATTTATTTATACACATAGCTGAAAATTGGGAAAAATCTCTACATGGGCCATATAACTACGGATGGTTATAGTGTGTTCATTTGTGGACAACTGATTAAGGGGTACAATAAACATTAGGGTGGCCCTTCGCTATATGGAGGGGAAAAAAAAAGTATTCAAAATGTCGGTCTCACCGCCTAGAAATATGCGAATAGAAAAAAAAACTGAGAAATACAAAGTTTTGGGCCAATAAATAAACGTTTAGTCGTGGCGCAAAGCGATTGAAAATTACAAGTGTGTTTATATGTGGAAAATATGACTTTTTTTTCAGATTTTACGAAAATTTCGTTCTATAGTTTAATTTTTCTGACAAGCTGTTATATAATTCGGGATCAGTATTAAATTATCCTTTTAAAAGGTTATAAAACTTCAAAATCGAATGAAATTTCGCCAAGAAATAGCAAATGCCCCAGACCACTTTTGTGCCAAAAAAACTAGTTCATGAAATTTGATGATATTTTTTTTTCAACTGAAGGGTTAAATAAATAAAAATTAACCGAATTATTTTTCTTAAATTCTAAATAGTGGTATCAACGAGTTTAATCGAAAAACTCGTTTTAGGTCATTTTTATTTAAAAATATCTTAAAATCCAAAGCTGGCCTTGGCAAATAATAGGTTAACGTTCTTGGATTTATCCCAAATTTTTGGAACGAAACTTCTACACATTTGGTTATTATATTTTAAGCGTCGCATCTAAAAATTGGACAGCACTTACAAAATACTTGAATTTATTTAATAAATTGTCTGTTATTAGCTTGGGGTCATATGTGACCCCAATTCCAAAAGGGTTAATGGAGTCATATTATTTTTTCTGAAACCCTAGGCTATTAAGATAAAATATAACATTTAAAAGTAGAAAAGTGATGAATTTTTGATACAAAGTATTTAGAAAGAGTACATTTACAGAATATTTCTTAAAAATCCAATTTTTCTCGAAATCAGCAAAAATTAAATCCTTGTCAAAAAAATTCTGGCGGAGGGATTTACTTAAAAATTAACACAGTTAATCTGCCACAAGCACTAAATAAAACCTTAGAGCGATATATTCATTTTTTTCCAATTTTCGGTCTCAGTGCGCAATAGGTTAACAACGTGGTAATAAAACAATACTTCATATCTGAATACTTATATGTATAGAGACCAAAAAAGAATGATGGCTTTAATCAATTTCTCAAAGTTGAAAAAAATGTCATCAAATTTCATGAACTAATTTTTTTTGGCACAAAAGTGGTCTGGGGCATTTGTTATTTCTTGGCGAAGTTGTATTCGATTTTGAAGTTTTATAACCTGTTCGAAGGATAATTTAATTCTGATATAAAAGCTTGTCAGAAAAATTGAACTATATAACAAAATTTTCATAAAATCTGAAAAAAGTCATATTTTTCCCTTATAAACACACTTGAAATTTTCAGTCGCTTTGCGCCACGACTAAACGTTTTTTGATTGGCCCTTAACTTTGTATTTCTCAGTTTTTTTTGCTATTCGCATATTTCTAGGGGGTGAGACCGACAGTTTGAACACTTTTTTTATTAAGGGCCACCCTAATAAACATACACATTCCTAAGTAGACTCAGGAAGTGATTATTAGGTGATCGCTATAACAAGATGGTTCTAAATCAAATATTTTTGGTAGGTACGTACCGCTGCACAAACCAATTCCAACCTGACCATATAATCGAATGGGGTATAAACATTCCGGGGTCCCATCTGTAATCAATCAAGGGAAAATAAAAGCATTTTCGGAACTATTTATTAAGACCATATGAATATATACTAGTTAATAGAGAAAACAGAGTTAATGTGGCCGCAGCCATAATAAATAATCCTCAGGAGATATTATTGGCTGTTAATCCTAGGTTACTAACAAACTCTAAAACAAATTCAACTGACTTTATATTAATATGTAATTTTAGTGGGCCTAGCTATTTCTCAACATTTTTAGATTATTTTCCGTATTCATTTTCTAGGCGGAGTGTTATATAAGTTACTAGCAGTATACCCGCTACATTGTTAGCGTAATTATTATATCAATTATTTAAGCCATAATAATGTATAAAAACAATAAGAAATATGGTGTTAGTGACAATACGATGGAAACTTTTAACAATAAATATTTTTGACGATTTGGGCTCTTTTATTAATTTACACATTTGTACGTTTTATTTATTTAACAACGAAGAAATATTAACATAACTTCAGAAACAATTAACATTTTTATGCTGTTGGCATAACAATGGAAACCTTTACTATACAATAACACTTTGGAATAAAATGGTGGTCATGATATTGGAGGGTGGATGATTCCTATATTGAACGATTGTATTAATTTATTTCGGTAAAACTCCCGAAGCGTTTCGCCGTTTTATTTTCATTCAAATGTATAATTTTCTAGACAACACTATTCGCCAACACTATACTAATTCCAGTTCATGCATTCTTTAACAAGATTAATGCTAGCCAGAAGCTTTTATGGCTTTATTCATAGAATATTTCTCTCAAATATTCTTTTGCCTGCGACCATCACTAAAATCATTTCTTATTCTGGTTTGGTTCGTAAAACATTTTATTCTTGCCATTATAATAATTGAAAGAAAGCAACAGAATCTATAAATATTTAAAAGAAATTTAAAAGTTTCCACTGTTTTGGCATCATTAAAAAAATATTTCTTTTGCGTCTACCTATTTTTATACCCTATACCACTATGTGGTTTGGGTATAATGACTTTGTGCTGCTGTTTGTAACAACCAAAAATATTTGACCTAGACCCATCTTTAATTATACCGATCGTATCAGAATCACTTTCTGAGTTGATTTAACAATGTCCGTCCGTCCGTCCGTCTGTGTGTCCATGTAAAGCTTGTAATCAAACTGCAGGTCGCAAATATGAATATATTTTGATGAAATTTAGTATATAAGCTTTTAGCGGCCATGGGATGAACGCTATTGAAATTGGTGAGAATCAGTCCATGTTCAGACCTAGCCCCCATACAAATTACCCATATGAAATCGACATAAATTGCCATAAGATGCAAATTGTCATATAGATCTTACTCAAATTGGGTTTGTATGCGTTCATTACATCCACTAATGAGTAGTCCAAAAATGATCCCTTTGACCCCATATAGCGCTGCTTCCCGATCTTCACTTAAATCTATTAAAAAACAAAAATATTGCACTGATTCTTCTCAAATTTTGTTTGTACATATTTTTGCAAAATACAAGAGACTTTACCAAACATGATCAGGATCGGTCCATTTTTGGACCTAGCCCCTTTATAGATATAGCATCCGATATGAACTTTTTCATATCTGCAGCCAAAAAAATTAATAAAAATCCCACTCAAATTTGGTTTTTGCTTATTTTCAATGTCCAGTTAGTTGGGCCTAAGAGATAGTGTTTCTAAACGCATGGGTATCGTATAGTCGGTCTAGACCGACTATAATTTTCTTACTTGTTTGTGTTGTATCTTTTTTAACATATGTGTTATCTTCCAATATAGAACACACAATAGTGATTGCGTAAAAATATATATAATTTTATTACTGTGCGCGAAATTATTAACCCATTTTGGCCCAGACGGGTAGTTTTCTAAAATCGAGATTTCTGGACATGTTTTGAATTAAATATTACAGTTGTGATATCACTTCAATTTGATAAATTGTCTGTAGTACAATACTGCAAAAGGTTTGTTCTATGCAAATATAAATAGATTTATACAGTATACTATTGACATAATGGTGCTTTCTTACGTTGAAATTGCATGGGTAGTTTTCTACCCCTTGGGCCAATGTCATAACAACTATTACTTTATATCACATGGTTTTGGTCAGTACGGTTCAGTTCTGTCTGTTTACTGCATCGTTGATATAAGTTTTTCGATTGTGTTTGATTTGCGTTAAATATTGGTAAGTATAATAATTAATATTTTGTAACCATACATATTATTTGGTAAGTATACATTTTATAGAAAATGATGGGAATCTTGAATTCATCGGACGAAGAAGATGAAGTCACTACAGCTGTTCACAGATCAACAGAGGTTAATGTTGTATACATTCCACCAGAAGTAGATGAGACAAGTGACACTGAACAAATTAGCGATGAAATTAGCGATGAAATTAGCCACTTGCAATGGATATTGCTGGGTCGGTCGAATTAGAATACGAAGTCGTCGAAAATTACCCTGAATATCAAGAAGAAACTGAAAGAAGCCTCGAACCACCTCCAAAAAATTTATATCACAAGCTGAATATGGCCCAGCTTCTTGGCGTAAGCGTTCCTTTAAATGTTCCAAAGAACCAGCTAACGTTGAAGCTACAAAAATCGAGTGCATTGTACAAGAATTAGGTAAATATTATTAGAATTAATAATAAAATTATGTCCATAAATCGTTCTCTTGTTGTACGTGGAAAATCACCTGCTGAGCTCTTTGCCCTTTTCTTAGATGAAGACTTGTATACAATGATTATTGAGCTCAGTGACAAATACGCTGGTCAGCAAAATGCAAGCCTTGGACTCCAACAATATGAATTGAAGCGATTCATCGGTATTTTATTTCTAAGTGGTTACCATATCCTTCCGCAATGGAAGTTATATTGGTCACTTCAACCAGACTTGGAAGTCCCGATTGTTCGCAATTCGCTACCTCGATCAAGATTTGAGGCAATCAAGAGGTTCATCCATTTGTCGGATAACAACAGTTTGGATACGTCTGATAAATATTCAAAGATTAGGCCATTTTTTGACGCAAGCAACAAACGATTTATGCAGTTTGGAATTTGGGCTCATAATTTATCAGTTGATGAACAGATGATCCCTACTTTGGAGGACATTCCTGCAAAATGTTCATCCGTGGCAAACCTATTCGATTTGGGTTTAAAGCTTGGTGCTTGTGCTCATCAAGGGGATATTTGTATCAGTCCATACTATATGGAGGAGCAGCAACTCCACACGACAAAACCATTGGACTTGGAGCGGATGTTATTCTCAAACTATTGGAGAATATTTCATCACCATCGTCTCACAGAATATTCTTCGATAACTTTTTCACTTCTCTTCATCTCATGTGCCTACTAAGTGATCGTGTATTCTTTGCGACAGGAACTGTTCGGGCAAATAGAACTGGAAAAGCCATGCTACCTGAAAATATGAAAAATGGCGAATATGCAGCAATGTATGATCATGACATGGAGCTCGTTGTAATAAGATGGATAGATAATGCAGCCGTTACGATGTTATCAAATCATTCATCAATAGAACCACTTGCTGCAGCAGAGCATATAAACATAAACGTTCCCCAAATGACAAAGGAGTATAATGAAGGTAAGGATACAAAATAATCGATGTATGTATATCTCAAGAACCTACTATCTGTTCCTATTTTTTTTTTGCCCTTTTTCATAGGTATGGGTGGCGTTGACCTCCATGATAATGCTTTGGGTAATTATCGTATTGGCATACGGGGGAAAAAATGGTGGTGGCCTCTTTTTACAAATACCCTTTCCAACATGATGGTTAATGCATGGAAATTGCATTGCTTGGTTGCAAAAACTGAGAAAAGTAATATAATCCCACAACTGGAATTCAGATGCCAAATCACTCGAGCTCTTTTATCATCGGAGAAGACTGACCAGCATTTGAATAATGATCCTGGTACTAGCAATGCTTCTAGACATAGCGATGCGGCTAATATCAATGATACTAAGCATTTTCCTGGCAAGCGTAGTGACGATGTGCCACCCAGACGATGCAAAGTATGTTCGTCAAAGACTCTCTTCATATGCATCAAATGTAACGTAAATTTACACGCCAAATGTTTTGGTAAATATTATAAACATCATTAAAAAAATATCTATTCTATTATATCTTTTTACTATTCACTGTATATAATAATAATTTTTCAATAAATCTTGATGATCTCTCTACTAAATTTGTTTTATTGTTATTATTAGTTTTACGCATATTATGTATATGCAACGGCCCAAGGGGTAGAAAACTACCCACGCCATATCTCGGAAACCAATTGAGATAACTCAAAGATTTTTTTAATTTTTGTTAATGAGGTCAATAAGAGGTAGTATTCCAAAAATCATGAAAAAATTCCAACGGGATCGGGTAGCGGGCCGAAATGGGTTAAAAACAAAATTGGCAAATTTTGAATTTTGTAAAAATTTCTGATGTATTTTCACCTCCAATATTTAAGTACCATTTTTTTATTCATAATAGGTTCGAAAATTATTCAAAAAAAATATTATTTGTAATATCGATGGCTTAGTTTGGAAATGCAGTAACTCAAGCCATAGGACAAACGCTATTGAAATTGGTGAAAATGGGTGCATGTTCAGACCTAGTCCCCATTCAAATAACCCCTATGACATCAGCTTGACTTCCCATAAGATCGAAATTATCAAATAGATCTCTGTCGAATTGGGTTTGTGTGTGTTTATTACATTAATTAATCCGTGGAGCACAAATAAATCCTCTGTGTTGCTGAAAAATATAAGTAAGTTTACCACATATGGTTAAGATCGGTCCAATTTTCGACGTAGCTTTAGTTTATGATTTTTTTACCCAATTAGTTGGACCTAAGACCAATTCTCTAAACGCATGGTATATGGTATCGGTCTAGACCAACTATCATTTTTTACTTGGTTTCTTAGGAAAATGTACTTTTAAAGGAAAATTTACCAGTTGAAATTGAAAAGTATCAGTTTTCCCATTTTTTGGCCGATACAAAAAGACACCATTTCCCATTTCTGGCCATTTTTACCGTATCTGATGTTTCTATCTCTAGTGGAAACCACATATCATATTTCATATTCCTAGATTCGTTTGCTTAGAAGATAACAAATGTACACTTTTTCCCTATTTGGCCTTTTTTCCATCCCTGGACGTTAGAATTAGCAATAATCATTCTGGACTGATACACACGTAATCGGTGGAGTCTATATACCAAAATTCATATACATATATTAATATGTTAAGAAGATGCAGAAAGGTACAATTTCTACCCTTTTAAATTAAAAAACTTTTTATTCTTGGCCGATGTATGTGTCTCTGGCTGAATCTATTTGTAAAATTTCGTATTCCTAAATTGCTTTGTAAAGAAGATACAAAAAGGTGCCCTTTTACATTTACGGGCCCTTTTTACCGCCCTTAACATCTGAATTTCCAAAAGTTTTCCTCTTATCTGATGTTTTTATCTTTATTGGAATCCACATACTATATTTCATATTCCTACACTCTTAGTAGATACCATATATACAATGTTTCCCTTTTTGGCCGTTTTTCCTCCCCTAGACGTTAGAATTAGCAATAAAATCTTTATTTATGCCCACGTATTTGGTGAAGACTGTATAACAAAGTTCATAACTATAGATTAGTATGTGAAGAAGATGCAGAAAGGTACAATTTTTACCCTTTTTGGTCGTTTTTCCCCTTAAATGGTCGAATTTCGAAAAAATTGGTTCTGAGCCCACATTTTTTTCTCGGATGGAGTCTTCACATCAAATTTCATATTCCTAGATTAATATGTTACCATTTTCCCCATTTTTGTCCGCTTTTACTCCGCTAATGTACGAATTTTTAAAAATCCGTTCTTAGTGGATCTTTACGCCGAGAGGAACCTACAGTTCAAATATCAAGCTTCTGGGACGAATGGTTTGGGCTGGGCGATGATCATCCTCGCAACTCTTTTATATATATAATATATATATATATTATATAGATAGATTTATAAAATGTGTTTGGGTGATTGACACCCATGTTAGTAATATTATTACAATATTTTTGGGTGTTCGACACCCATGTTTGTAACAAATGATTTATTGCTTGCATATACCGGATTATAATTAATTATTTTTGCATTTTTTAGCTTTTTTTAATGATTCAACACACACTCTATATAATGTTTGTAGATGATTAAATGATTAAATTATAGTGAAGATAAGCTTTTGGGTGGTGCAATAAGTTATAATAAAGTTGATATCGAAATAGAAAGTGATCGTGGATCGGAAACTAAACAAAATCAAAATAATTTAGTTTGTCTATACTACTGGTGATATTGTGGAAGGGCCAAGAGCACTACCAGAAATTATAGAGTTCTATAATAATAATAAAGGAGGTGTTGATACTACAGATAAACTTACAATACAATTTTTCCAGAAATTCATATAGGTGGCCGTTGGTATAACTTTTTCCATTACGAATGTAGAAATTATAAATGCTCGGATAATTTTGTTGTGTACTGAAAATGCTCCACTGAAATATAAAAAACTTTTTATAAAGGATCTTACACTTAGCTTATGTCCAGCCCAAATAAATAGACGTAGCAATTTGAGTGTACTGAGTACAAATCTTAAATTAAAATTTTCCAGCAAATCATCCGCAGATGATCAGCCTTTACCAAAAAAAAAACAAGTGGAAAGGCCGAGCCACTGTCAAATATATCGTAACAAGAGTGATCGCAAAACTAAAACTACGTGCTGTAGATGCGACAAATATATTTGTAGAAGTCACTTGAACTCGCTTTGCACAAATTGTTGTGAATCATCGAATTTAACTGTTTAAGAAGCCATAAATAGCCATGATGATACACAATGATACACATGTAAGCACCGAACTATAACAAGGTATAAATTTACTCTATGGAGGAAAAATGTATTCCACAATTTATTTTGCTCTACTACTTTATTTTCAGTTACAACTTTATAAAACCAAAGTGGATTAATAAAATTAATACCTTTATTTTTTTAAAATATAGCACTTTTATTAAATTTATATAAAACAACTAAATTCTTAAATTTTATTGGTATAGTTCATCGTTTACGTGAATAAAAAGTTGAGGGTGGATTACACCCGTGGTTAATATGAAACTAGCATACTTTAAGGTTAGTAACATAGGGTTAATTAAGATATTTGTATATAGAAGCGGAAAAAATTTAAAAAACATTACACGAGAGGATATTAAAACTAGAAATAAAAGCAACAATAATAACAATGCAAGAACTAAAGATGAATATGAAACATAATAGAAAAGCAATAGAAGCTGCACTTGACAGCGATGAGTCCAAAACGTTTTTTGAAGCTTAAAAGAATGTTCATAGTAGAATAAGACAAACAACAAAAACAACACATTTAGATAAGCTGAACAGAATGATAACAGAATTATAAGATGATTTTGGCGTTATTTACAATGAGGATTGGTTCCGCAATACAACAAACATACAGAGCAATGCAAATGGCTTCTGTCACTCGTAAAATAATTTACAATACATTGAGCAAGCAATCCTCTCACTGGTGACAGATAGAGAAGTGAAGAAAAAGAAAAATTTAAATTAGCAATGTACGAAAATACAGTGGCATTTTTAAAGAAAATTAAAGACACTATTATCGTTACAAACTCAGATAAAGGAAACAAAACTGTGATACTGTACAAAGAAGACTATATGCGAAAAATTAAAGAGCTACTAGATGACAAAAATACATATAAAACGATGAGAGATGATCCTACACGAAAATTACAAACTAAAAAAAAGTAAGAAAATTATAGTCGGTCTAGACCGACTATACGATACCCTATACCATGCGTTTAGAGGCCCTATCTCTTAGGCCCAACTACCTGGACATAGAAAATAAGCAAAAACCAAATTTGAGTGGGATTTTTATTAATTTTTTTGGCTGCAGATATGAAAAAGTTCATATCGGATGCTATATCTATATATGGACTTGGTCCAAAAATGGACCGATCCTGATCATGTTTGGTAAAGTCTCTTGTATTTTGCAAAAATATATACAAAAAAAATTTGAGAAGAATCAGTGCAATAGTTTTGTTTTTTAATAGATTTAAGTGAAGATCGGGAAGCAGCTCTATATGGGGTCAAAGGGATCATTTTTGGACTACTCATCAATGGATGTAATGAACGCATACAAACCCAATTTGAGTAAGAGCAATATGACAATTTGGATCTTATGGCAATTTATGTCGATTTCATATGGGTAATTTGTATGGGGGCTAGGTCTGAACATGGACCGATTCTCAATTTCAATAGCGTTCATCCCATGGCCGATAAAAGCTTATATACCAAATTTCATCAAAATATATTCATATTTGCGACCTGCAGTTTGATTACAAGGTTTACATGGACACACAGACGGACGGACGGACGGACGGACATTGTTTAATCAACTCAGAAAGTGATTCTAATTCGATCGGTATAATTAAAGATGGGTCTAGGTCAAATATTTTTGGTTGTTACAAACAGCAGCACAAAGTCATTATACCCAAACCACATAGTGGTGTAGGGTATAACAACAAAAAAATGAACGATTTATATAAATCAAAATTCATAAATATCCGAGAAAAAAACCAAATTCACACTGCGGCAGCTCAAGCAAATAAACTATACGGACTTTCAAAAATGTGCGGGGATGGTACACCATTAAGCCCCATATCGGCGTCGCAGAAAGTCCCATATTACAATTTTGCAAAGCATACCGGAAAAATTTTACAGAATATGGTGTCCAATTAAAAGAAATATTTTCCAACATCACACTAGACGATAACGAGGTTCTTATGTCTTATGATGTTATTGCGCTTTTTACCAACATTCCGATATATACGGCGATAAATATAATTATGAAAAAGTGGGTCATTGTAAAGGGAAAAACGAACATTCCAAAAACATAATTCCTTAAAATATTACAATTTTTCTAAAAGACAATAGTTATTTCAAATTCGAAGATAAAATATACAATCAAACTTTTGGTATGCCTATGGGAAACCCACTATCACTCAAAATTGCAAATATAGTATTAGATGAGCTGCTAGATGAGACTAAAAAACAATTAAGTAAAGAAAACATAGAAGTAAAAATAATTTTAAAATACGAATATGATTTTTTCGTAATAACTAAAAAAGATGACAACACCAAAATTCTAGAACTTATCCACAAATATCACAACAAAATATAATTTACTTCGGAAATGGAGAAAAATAAACATTTAACCATTATTAGACGAAAAACTTTACCGAAAAGACAACAAAATTGCTTTTGACTGTTACAAAAAAAGATTTAACTTCAGGGCGAATTATCAAATTCCATTCCACACAACCTAAGAAAATGGTTGTTAACACTGCACACAACTATATAAGAAAAATTTTAACAATCAGCGATAATGAGTTTAAAATTAAAAACATTGAAATAATAAATATGTCTAAGGATTTATTCACAAAAATACTAAAATTCTGTAGAAAGGAAACCCGTTATTTTAAATATAAGGACAAAATTTATACACAATGTAACGGAATACCGATTGCGTCACCGGCTTCTCCAGTTGTGGCCGACATCGTAATGGAGGAATTGCTAAGAGAAAGCGTCGAAAAACTGGACAGAAAACCGATATTATTAACAAAGTACGTGGACGACCTGTTTGGAATAGTAAGGGAAGGCGACATTGTAGAAACACTTAATCAATTAAATAAAAATCAACACCGAATTAAATTTACAATCGAGCAAGAAAACCACGGGCAGTTGCCGTATTTGGATACTATAGTTATCAGGAGAGGAAATCAGATTAAAGTTGACTGGTATCAAAAACCAACTTCTTCGGGAAGAATTATTAATTATTTTTCGTGCCATAAGTATAAGAGTATAATCGTGAATACTGCAAGTAATTTGATTAAGAGAGTGTTAACAATCAGTGACAAACAATTCCATAGGGAAAATTTACATAAAATAAATGATGTGTTCAGAAAAAACTCATTTCCGAAACACATTATTAAAAAACTAATTTACAGAAATAAGAATAATAAACAAAGATCCACACCAGATGACTTTAATAGAATATATAAATCAATGACCTATGTACCAAAAATCTCAGAGCGTATTCAAAACTCCGATATTTATAACAAAGAAAAATATCAAATAGCTTCAAATACAAATAACACTGAGGGTGTTATTTTTTCAAATACAAAAAGTAAGATTGACGACATGGATAAATCAAATCTTATCCACAAAATAAAATGCGCCTGGGGGACAACACTAACTTATGCAACCAAGTATAAGTTGGGACTACAAAAAACAAGCTAAAACAAGATTAGCTGGACACAGATCAGATACAAGATGTAGAGATAATTCATCAACACAAAAAACAGCACTTGCGGCCCACTGAGCAATGAGAGGACATACACCAGATTTTGGCAACGTAGAACTTTTGCAACGAGAGGAAATATATAAACGAAGATTTACATTGGAAATGTTACACATCAACAATGAACTACCGAACCGATATAAAAAATTTGTCAAAGAGTTATATGTACATAATAAATAAAACCAATTAGATCATTTAGTGCAATGTTAGAAGTTAGATCATAAGCTCATAAAATAATTTTTGGATAATTGTTTTGTTTTTGTCGTGTTATACCAGTATTGTGTTACAGTGATGAAATAAATTTATTTGTATTCTTATAATTGTTTTTGTATAGATTTCCTGATGATGCTTGCCGACGGTCAGCGAAATATTGAAAATAAAATAAAAACAAGTAAGAAAATTATAGTTGGTCTAGACCGACTATACGATACCCTATACCATACGTTTAAAGACCCTATCTCTTAGGCCCAACTAACTGGATATAGAAAATAAGCATAAACCAAATTTGAGTGGGATTTTTATTATTTTTTTTTACTGCAGATATGAAAAAGTTCATATCGGATGCTATATCTATATGGGGATTAGGTCCAAAAATGGACCGATCCTAATCATGTTTGGTACAGTCTCTTGTATTTTGCAAAAATATGTACAAACTAAATTTGAGAAGAATCAGTGCAATATTTTTGTTTTTTGATAGATTTAAAATAGAATTTTGATAAATGGGGCCTATGACTAAGAGTTGGCCCATAGGGATCATTTTTGGACTACTCATTAATGGATCTAATAAACGCATACAAACCCAATTTAAGTAAGATCTATATGAGAATTTGGATCTTAGGGCAATTTATGTCGATTTCATAGGGGTCATTTGTATGGGGCCTAGGTCTGAACATGGACCGATTCTCAATAGCGTTCATCCCAAGGCCGATAAAAGCTTAAATACCAAGTTTCTTCAAAATATATTCATATTTGCGACCTGAAGTTTGATTACAAGGTTTACATGGACACACAGACGGACGGACGGACATCGTTAAATCGAATCAGTTAGTGATTCTGATTCGATCGGTATAATAAAAGCTGGGCCTAGGTCAAATATTTTTGGTAGTTACAAACAGCAGCAAAAAGTCATTATACCCAAACCACATAGTGGTATAGGGTATAATAAATTATTATAAACACAGACGTCGAGCCTGATCACTTATTTAATTTATTTAAAAATTAAAAGGTCAAAATAAAAAAATATTGAGTTAATAAAAGGAACTTTATCCGAAAACAGTTTTCTAATACAAACAATTAATACACTTATAAAAATTACACCTGCACGAAAAATAAATATCAAACAAAAAATCAACAAGATGGCAACCCTAAACTAAAAAATTATTTCTCAATTAACTTCATTCTGACGCTCACAGACACTAAAACAATGAGAGCGATCATACCAAATACAAACACACAATTTGCTCACAAATCAAACACCACACTGTGAACTCTTTTCTACAACACAAAAGGGAAACCATCGAAAATGGAACAGAGCAGCGTTGTGTATCAAATTTCTTGTCAGGAGAAAGAAGAAAACGGGGAGCAGTGCAATATGTTTTATATTGGACAAACAAAAAGAATATTAAAAAAACGGATAGCAGAGTACGAAGCTGATATAAAAACAAGAAAACAAAAAACTGGATTGGCACAACATACGTATGAGAATAACCACAGAGCGGATTTCCCCAACATACAAATTTTAGAATTTGGGAGGAGGAAAATAAAAGACTGACTTTGGAAAGCCTTAGGCTACAACAAACTGGAGAATTTTTTATGAACACAAAAGAAGTTAAAAACAACACAAATTCTGTTTACACTTTACTACTGTTGCAACTGTGATATTAGTGTACTAAATTTTTTTGCAAGTTTAATTTACTATTATTTTTCTTAATTTTACACTTAATTGATTCTGGACTACCATCTTCGATGTCAATTACAATTATTATATGATCTTAGAAATAAAAAAAATTACCCTGAAGAAGTCGGCATAGACCGACGAAACGTTGGGAAACCTATGAAATAAACTTCGTTTTATTTGCATATTCAAGTTGACCAGTAAGCACGAAACAACGATAAATATATAAGATATTTATAGTTCTGCTATGATAACAAATGATTAAGTTGATCTTCAAAATAAATCTGCTCTCTCTCTCTCCCTCTCTCTATGAAAATGTGTTTAGTGTTTATGACTATTAAAAAAAGAATAAATAAATAAATAAAAACCTTAAATCAGTGCTTATGTTGAATTAATGTCCTTTCGTGAACCGAGAATACAGGTCGAGTTCCAAAGTTAGATTAGAATAAATTGTACAGATATGAAGTCATAGAAAAAAAAAAAATCATGTGAGTCCGATCAGAGGGAAGATGTGTAAACATCTAGTAATTAAAAATTTTTTTATCTCATTTTTTAAAATCAAACAGAAAGCGTCATCTATTTATCACTTATAGCAAAAATTGTTTCAGCTAATTCAACAACCCTTTGCTGTAAAACGTTAAAAATATCCCAATATAAACGTATATAAGTGATACATAGATGACGCTTTTAAAAAAGTGGCATAAAAACACAATGTTATATCATAATTTTTTCACCAATACAATCATAAGTCACACAGCGGTATCTGCTTCAGCTCACATCGATATGAGTTACGCTGTTTTTGTGATTGTATTGTGAAATAGAAATTTACCTCCCTGCGCGTGTAGATGTTTACACATCAAAAATATAGGAATTAAAGGCTAGTTCACGGCTAGTTAAGTTATTTATTTTCGCCGCATAAAGTTCTGCAATGATAACCAACTAAGGCCTAGTTAGCCACACGTTGATAAAATGTATACGTACCGTAAATGTAACGTTGGCATTTAGTGCAATTATAGAACGTTAAAACTGAACCAGCATGTTGCTGTGTAAAATTAACCAAACTTTATCAGCTGCTCACAAATGTCACGTACAAACGTAGCAAAAATCTATTTTCAACAGATTGGGACGTTCCAGTTACGTGAAAGTTGAGTTCGGTAACTGCTCTAAATGTTTTTCATGTAACAGAAAAAACAAGTGATGCGTTTGGTTATGTTTACGTGTGGCTAACTAGGCCTTTATTCAGTTGATGTTCAAACAAATCTGCTCTCTCTCTCTCTCTCGCTCTCTATGAAAAAAATGTACAGTGTTTATGACTATTCGAAAAATAAAAAAACTTTAAAACAATGCCTATGTTGAATTATAATAGTGCTTTCGTGAACCGATAATACAGGTCGTGTTCCGAAGTAAGATTAGAAGAAACTTTACAGATATCAAGTCATAGAAAAAAATATAGGAATTAAAGGCTAGTTCATGGCTAGTTAAGTTATTTAATTTCGCTGTACAATGTCGGAATTAGTGTAGAACTATTGCACCATCACAATTTAACACAATGCATACCTTTAAACTTTTAATAGTGTATTTTGTTTATAAGTACTAAGTATACAAATTACACCAAAACCTAGATATATGAATAACCAGAAAACATGCACACATCAGTACATAAGCGCGCACATACACACAACCAAATAAATGATATGAAAATGTTAAATGGGCTTAAATTTTCATTTAAGCAAACTGAGGCCACAAATTATATTGTATAAATTATATGGGCGTATTTCGTAGCTAACTTTTTGGCTTGTTTTTTTTTAAAGGAAAAATGCCAGATTAGTTTTAAACATATACTTCTGTATATATTTTTATATGAACACGCTCTATAAACTTAAATGTTTTCATTAGAATAACGATTTATTTAAATCATTTGCCTAGAGATAAATATCGATAGACAATTTATGCAAATTTTAATTTTTTTCATTGATGTTTCTGTCATTGTCATTGGAAATAGGATGTTTTACGAGATTGAAAAAAAAATGTTCAATGCAAATTATAATAGAGAGCACAAATCTATAATGTAGAGGATATTTTATGGTTGTCAATATAATTTTTAAAGATTTTACCTTTCTCTACAAAGCAGCTCCGTGCTATAACTTTTCTGGGCCCTAAATTTTTTATTTTTTATTTTTTTTTATTGAATTCATTTTTATCAATTTTAATTTAAAAAACAAAGATATTATAAAGCAATTTTTTTAGCCCCTTTTGCTTGCAAATTCATAAATTACATCATTGTAATCAATTGTTCCGGCTGTTGCATTTTCAATCGCAGTATTGCTAATCTAGAAAGACTTTCCTGTGACATTGCAGACCGTAGATAATTTTCAACTAATTTTAGTTTTGATGAGCAACGGTAATGGGTATTTTTAAAATTATTCGATAAACGATATATTATTTTGAATACAAAACTTCCATTTTAAAACAAGTCGGTCCAGACGGACCATAAGAAACCCTATACCATGGTTTAGAGACCCTATCTCTTCGGTCCAACTAATTCCATATAGAAAATAAGCATAAACCAAATTTGAGTGGCAATATTATTAATTTTCTTGGCTGCAGATATGGAAAAGTTCATATTGGATGCTATACTTGTATGGGGACTAGATCAAACAATGGACGGGTTCTGACCATATTTGGTAAAGTCACTTATATTTTAACCCATTAAGGCCCGCTGTACTATAAATAGTACAGAACTGCAAGTTGAAATAAAAATTATCTAATGAAGTTTTTCACTGTGGCATCGCTTTTTATCTGTCACTAAAAGTACATATGATACATACTCACAATAATAAAACATTGTTATGAATTAAGACTGAGGGTAATCCCCGTTTTGTGCTAGCGATTTATTTCGTGTTGGAGACTGAGTGCTTATTTAGTTGTACATGATTTGACTTTGAGAAGCGTTGGAAAGCATTATATTTGCTCGGTAACATCACATTATAATAAAAACTGTACAAAACATTTTAGTTCATATAGAGTTGTTCGTGCTGTGATATATATAAAGCTGCTGTACTAAGTTTAGTACATTGGGCGCTTGAAGTATGTAAAATTAACAAAGTGAAGACATTTTTATACTGTGCTTTCGAGTTGAAGTTTTTACTTGTTTTTGTTTGTTATACCCTCCACTCCAGTGTGCAGAGGGTATATATAAGTTTGTCATTCCATTTGTAATAATTAGAAAAAAATTTTTGGACCCCATAAAATATATACATTTGTGATCCTTATAACAACCGGAGTTGATATAGCGATGTCCGTCTGTCCGTCTGTGGAAATCACGATGACGGCATCAATAGGATAGCTAGGGTGCTCGTTGGCATAAAAAATGATTCACTAATATCCTTAAAAGTTTGCTATTTAAAATCGTCTAATTAGAGCCCGAGATTTGAAAGAAGAACTAAAAAAAGTCTTGAAAAAATATAATTTTCTATGTTGTTCTTGTCACGATCACGCCTTCAATGGTGCAGCTACAGTGATCGTTTTTAATGAGAATGATTCGCCAAACTCATGGGAAGATTTCTGTTTCAAAAAGCTTTGAAATCGGTGGAAAAGGTCCAGGGAAATCTCTGAAAAAGTAAAAAAAAAATGAAAAATATGATGTTTCTATATTGTTCTTGTTTTATTCTAAATGTTGTGTTGTTGTCATAGATGGACTTGTTATTTTTATGGTCGTTGGGGTAATAGTATAATAAAAACTAACCCATTGTACATTTTTTTTATTAACTCTGGTAGAAAAATTTAAAAGTTTCCATTGTTTTGGCATCACTAAAAAAATTTGTTAGATCATTTCTGTCATTACCTAGAGCCTGCCTGCAAAATTTCAGATCGAATGGGTCACGGGAAAGGGGTTAAAATCGATCCAAAATTTTTTCGACAAGCAGACACTACGAGTTAGTATAAAGGGAGTAAAAATTCACCAACATCTAAAGCAAATAATGCTAAAATACCTAGTTGTTAATAAAAAAAAACAATGTAAATTTAGCAAATAAAAAAAATTTTATGTATAAATTTATTTAAAGAGAAAAGCTCAAAAATAACGTTTGATGTTGTATTTTTTGTGTGTAGTATTTACATATACATACATAAACATATTACATAATACAAATAATATACATATATATCCATAACAATGCATGGTAGAAATAAATCGGTATATTATTTTATTAACATAAAATTCTGCAATATTTTGTTGTGGGGAAAATACATTTCTTTTGCATTAACAGAGTGTCACTTCATTTTGCTCAGCGTGACTATGCCACAGTAGATGGCGCCACAATTTTTGTTCTAATTAGCTTTGCAATACATAGTTATTTCTATTTTAACATGAATGTCAATATTTTAACTAGATATCATACAGAACAATGTTAAGAGTATACACGGGCTGGTCTCTTATTTTATACGTTTTTTCATTATTCTTTAACAAATATGAACATAAGTTTGGCATGTTAACTTTTTGTTGTCTTTATAAAATAGAGTTACCGAGTTTATCAATGAGTTTTTTGCTTTCAAAACAGTTCTACATAGTTATATAGAATTATTATTCTGCTTTACCTACAAAATATCTGATTGCGATTACATCTAATTTTTAAAAATTGTTTATAATTACTAAAGCATTATTATTCACATAAATACAAAATTGCACTTTTTAAATTTTCCATTCAAATTTAAGAAAATAACAATTATAAAAACTGAAATTAAAAATTTCCAATTGTAAATTACAATTAATTGAATTTCAGAAAATCATATCAAAACGTCGGAAATAAAAATTTTAAATTTAAACAGCATCAATTGCATCTTTAATATATAAATTTTATTTGTTAAACACAAATTGAAATTCCAAAAAAAAAAAAAAACACCAAATACCTATGTTTACATTTCAAAAATTTTCACATTTAAAAAAAATATTGACATTCAGAAGAAATTAATAGCGTTCAGTATCGCGATTCAAAAACTTCTTTTAACGATAGTCGGATCGTTAAAAAAAGAAAATAGCAAAATTATCAGTAAAATTTTTAAACGATATTCGCTATTGGTTAATTTAGCTGTTGTTGTTATCTAAACGACAACCATTCTTGTGTTGTTTATTCAATCGATAAAAACTTTTAGGTTGAAATGTCGTCATACATAAATAAAAATCATAAAATAGTGAAAATATTTTGCTTCTATTAAAAAACTTTTTTATATAAATAAAAAATTTTAATAGCATATTCAATTCATTATTTCATTTTCAAATAAATACACAGAAATATTAGTAAAAAAATAAAGATATTAAACATAAACATAAAATCATCCTGTCAAACACGAAGTAATTTGTTTTTTCTATTCTTCTTTGTGTTTTTCGCTTATTTTGACAGAGATGCCACTCGTTTACAATTGAAATAAATAGAAAAATAGATTTGTCGACTGTCGTTAAGATGTATGTACTTAGTGAATCACTTAATCCTTAGTGCAAACAACAATAGCTGTCGATATATTTTGCGATTGTCGGATCGTTGAAATTTACAGAATCACACTACAGAAAACATTGATTTAAATTCAATGAATTTTAGAAAACGTCAAATGATATTTAAGAATTGCGAACACAAAAATTGTTACATAAATAAACGCAATTTGATGAGAATGTTATTTTTTATATATAAATTTTCACAATTTTTTTTTGGATGAATATTTGAAGTTTTCCAGAAAATTAACATAACAAATTATTTTATTTAAAATGTTTGGGATATTTGGTTTTTTGCGTTTGGCATCCCTTATTTGATTATTTATTATTATTATAAATTTTTTCTCTATGTTTTCCAAATATGGCAATATTTTAATAAAAACCCTGAGAGAGCTTTTTTGGTTATTATTTTGTTACTCCATCTGACCTATATGGCCGTAATGAAGAAATATTTGGCCAGTTAAAAGAAACTATACAGCCACCTCCAATTAGCACGATTTAATACATATAGCCACCCTACGCAACCATTACCTTTGCAATGGAGGTTAGGGCGAGCTCTTTAATTAGCAAAAACTAAATTAAACGAGAAGTTATGTCATATAACCGGAAACGCATGCATATAGGTATATAACCTAAATGCATGCCGATCAGCAACTACAATGACCAAAAAGCAAACACCGAAATAATAGAAAAGTCGAAAACCAACCCCAAGAATTTACTGAGATAATTTGGTATTAAGTTTAACAAATTCTTTACTTTTTCATTTACATTTATTATCAAGACTCAAACCGAGATGGAGGGTATCAAAGTTTCGACACAGCCGAATTTAACACTCTTACTTGTTTTTCTTTAAAATAGCGACCTTTTATAAATATTATTAACTAAAACTATAGCTTCGAAGGTCTAAAATGGCGGGCCGATATACCTTTACACGCAAAAAACTATTTTGGGTTAGAAGAAGCAATACAGGACATTATTGGCCAAGATAGTGAAAATGATGCTACTTACGATGTATTTATGATTCCGCCCAATCCAGGCGTTATCACCGATAAAGACGAAGGTGGAGACGACGACCTGTATGGAAACAAATTACCTCGCGATGTTCCCGGTAATATAGAAGTTAGTACTCTCAGACATACCACTACCGTTTAAGATCAATGGAGTAGCGATGACGATGAACCCCTCAAAACGTTCATGTCATCTACTTCACGGAATGTGCGAAAGACAACAATAATTAAAAGTAGTGCTGCATCACCAACTTGAACAAAATGTGCCCCAATTTATTCAGTTTTTCTATCTACTATAGATCAAAAATATATTGAAGAACGACTTGCTAATGTTTCGGAAATCTTACATGATATGACCCCAATAAAAGTCTTTGAGCATCTTTTTGACGATGAAGTGCTAGAGCTTATCGCAACGCAAAGTACAGTATATGCAGGACAAAACAATAGGCACGATAACGTTTTTACCAAAGAGGTTTTCCGTAAATTCTTGGGCATATTGCTAATTACCGGATATCATAAATTACCTAATGGAAGGTCATATTGGAGCTTAGATGACGACCTAGGTGTGCCATTAGTTTCAGAGTGCATGTCAAGAAATAGATTCTTTGAAATTAAAAGAAACCTACATTTTGCAGATAATGCTTTGGCTATGACATATACTGATAAGATGTTTAAATATTACATGAAAATTTATCGATAAATGGTTAAGTACTTTGGTCACCATTCAGCCAAACAATTTATAATGGGTAAACCTGTGCTGTACGGATATCGTAATTGGGCGTTGACAAGCTGCGATGGTTATTGTTATACATTTGGTATATATTGTGGAAAAACTTCTGAGGCTACCAATGGTCCTCTTGACTATCGCGTTGTGAAGAATTTGGTGGTGTTGCAATATATATTAGGGAAGGTATTAAATGTAATTTTAAATGCACATCTAATGAAGGTGAGGTAATTGATGAAATCGAATATTTGTTTGTAGAGGTTATTTCTGAAAACAACAAAATGCTTATAGGATGTATATACAGGCCACACCATGATACTGTGATCACTTCTTTTATGGAAGTATTAGAGAGGTTGACGGTCACATACATGGATTTGTTAATTGCAGGTGATTTTAATTGTAATCTTCTGTGTGACACTTATGTCTCAGAAAACATGGAAACCATTGGTCTTACATCATTAAACTACACGATGCCTACACACTATACATCAACAGCAAGTACTTTACTTGACCTTTTTTTTGTTAACGATTTAACCAAAGTATTGTTGTACGACCAACTATCGGCCTCATGTTTCTCGAAACACGACTTAATTTTCACGACATATGACTTTATTTTAAATAATGAAACACTATCAGTTACATATCGTGACTTTAATAATATCAATTACAATGTTTTGGCAGAACATATTTCTTTAGTAAGTTGGGCGTCCATTTATCATATGACTTCTGTTGACCATCAGTTGTCCTTCTTGGAGAATAGTATCTCATACTTATTTGATCTTACTGTACCTAAGATAACGAAGAATATTAGGACCTATACAAGATCGTGGTTTACAGCACATATTAAACAACTGATTGGTCAAAGATATAATGCGTTTTCACGTTGGAAAAAATTTAAGTTACCTCAACTTAAAGAAGAATATCTAAATCTTAGAAGAGAAGTTACTCGTGAAATTCGTAGATCAAAGTCTGAATATTATGGCCACCGTTTTGAAAATGCAATTAACACCAAACGGAAATGGAAAACTATTCGGGAAATTGGAATTGGCCGAACTAGTAATAGGAAAACTTGCGAACTCACTGCTGATGAACTTAATTCAGCTTTTACTAATTTACCCACTGTTCAATGTCAACCTCCAGCACACAATGCAACCAATAACCTAGTGATTTCTGACAATGATAGTCCATTTGATTTTCGATGTGTTAGCAATGATGAGGCCCTTACCTGTCTTTTAGCCATAAAATCAAATGCAATTGGATATGATAACATGCACCCTAAATTTATCAAAATTATCCTTCCTATCCTCTTACCATACATAACTTACATGTATAATACGATCCTTACCACCAGCGTGTTTCCAACACAATGGAAGCATGCAAAGGTTATTCCTGTGCCTAAGACAAACTCTGAGTTTAGGCCTATATCAATACTACCATTCTTTTCTAAGGCTCTTGAGAAGATAATGCATAAACAGATAAACGAATACCTAAAACGATTTGGGCTATTATCGCAAAAGCAATCAGGCTTTAGGCAAAAACATAGTTGTACAACTACTTTAATAGATGTTGCAGATGATATTCGTCATGCCATTGATGGGGGAAATATTTGCTTTTTAGTCCTTCTTGATCATTCTAAAGCCTTCGACATAGTTGATCACTCAATACTTTCAACAAAACTTAGCCGGCTTTTTAATTTCTCCATGTGTTCAAAGAAACTTATTGAATCCTACCTGGCAAACCGTGTTCAGTCAGTCTTCCATAATAACCAATTTTCGAGACCACTACATGTACCTTAAGGTGTTCCGCAAGGCTCAATTCTAGGCCCTCTTTTATTTTCAATGTACGCCAATGACTTGCCAGATCATGTAAAGTATTGTAAAGTACACATGTACGCCGATGACGTCCAACTATATCTTTGCAGTCCACTAATATCTTCCAGAGAAAACGTAGCAAAACTTAATGATGATTTAAATAATATCTATAACTGGGTAACTGCTAATGGACTTTGTCTGAATCCCCTCAAGTCCAAATGTCTCATCATGCACAAGAAAACTCTACGTCATAATCTAGATTTTGATATTGTTCTCAACAATCAGAGAATTGAAATTGTGTCCTCATCAAAAAATCTGGGTATTGTTTTTAATGACACACTTAGTTGGAACAATCATGTAAACGTTGTGGTAGGGAGAACGTATGGTATGCTTCGGATGCTTTGGGCGACTCAATCTTGCACTCCATTAAATATAAGAATAATACTTGCAAAATCTTACCTAATGCCGGTTTTATTATACGGGTGTGAAATTTTTGCTTTATGTGACTCAACTAGTAAGAGAAAACTAAATGTGGCCTTCAATAGTATTATAAGGTATGTTTATGGATTAAACAGACTTGATCGTATTTCCTCGTTTTCAACAAGACTATATGGTATGTCGTTTGATAATATTTTAAAATTAAAGGTGCTAGTCCTATTACACAAAATTATATATCAGAAGGAACCATCATACCTTTTCAACCGCTTAACCTTTGCAAGATCCAATAGAGGGAGAAAGCTTGTACCGATAAGATATCGTAGTAAAATTTCTGAATGGCAGTTCTATTTTAATGCCGTTTATCTCTGGAACTTACTACCACATCAAACACAGAAAATCAACAACGCAATACAGTTCAAAAACAAAATAACTGCTAGTTTTTCAATTCAAATTTAAATTGTTTGTCACTTATTGTTTTTAATATACCTACGTTATTTCAATCATTTTTTTTCTTAATCAAAATTTTTACCATTTGATTCTTTTATATTAAATTATGTCAAACTCATTCATTTATTTAGTTCTTTATTTTACTTATTTTTTTTATTTTCTTTATATAATTATACAATTTATTTAAATATTTTTGTATACCGTAACTTGTTTTTTTCTTTAAAAATTCCCATACTATAATATAAAAGATGTAAACCTTGTTGTATGGGAAGAACAAATAAAAATAAAAATAAAAATAAACTAAAATAAACTGATTTCATCGAAGGATATGCGTAAAAGGCCCAGGGCTGAATACGACCATAGCTTTGATAAAATAAACGAAATTCTTATGGTTAGATGGAAAGATAATAGTGTTTGCACGATTGGAACAAATTTTGATACTTTAGAATCTATAGGGAAAGTTAAAAGATGGTGTTCCATGAAGAAACAAAGAGTTGATGTAGGCGTACCTCACCTTTTCCAAAGTTATAATATTAGCATGGGAGGGGTAGATCAAATGGACCAGTCTATAGGAATGTACCGAATTGCAGTGAAAGGAAAGAAGTGGTGGTGGGTACTATTTACCTACGTAGTGGACATGACTATTTCAAGTGCATGGAGATTAAACTGCATTGTAAACCCTGATGATCGTGTTGATCAGTTATGGTTTCGTAGGCATATAGCACAAATTTAAGAAAATCTGTGCAATATTTTTGTTTTTGAGAGATTTAAGTGAAGATCGGGAAGTAGCTCTATATGGGGCCTATGTCTAAGAATTGTCCTATAGGGATTATTTTTGGACTACTGATTAATGGATATAATGAACACTAGGCCGGGTCGATTTGTGGGGAGGCAAAAAAATCGCCCATTGTTCAGTGAAAATTGTATTCTAGGGATCACAATAAGAAACTTTGCCGGAGGAACCATACCTCTAAAACGAATTCTGATGTCCCAGAATTTGGGTCGAACTTTTGGGTAGGGGCAAATTTTGAAAAATCCCACTTTGACCCATTTAGAGTGCTCCAATCGAGTCCAAATGTTTGACCGACCCCCACTAACTTTGGAGGCCCGACCCACCCATGCCAGTGGCACACCCCCTGGAACTGCCCTGTGGGGTTCCCTATGTAAACATTTCAAAAAATCGCCAGTTTTGGGACTTTACATGAAAAAATCAGCGAAATGCCTGTTTTTTTCTTTTTGGAGTTTATGTTTCTCTTTAGAAATTTATTTAGTCAGAACATATGTAAATGAAAAAATGAATTTAACTTAGTAATAGAAAAGAAATTAAAAAAATTTATTAGAAATTAGCCTTTTAAAACCAAGGTATCACTGTGATGCATTTGCATGTCGTAAACTTGGTTGTGTGGGTTTTTTATTCAACCCTTTTAAAAAATGAACGTATCACTGTGACACAATTGCAGGTCATAAAATTGCTTGTGTGGGTTTTTAAGCCACCACAAGACACACCAGGTAGAATTGAAATTACCATTTCATTCTTATTACCTCGTCTCGTAGACCATATATAACGCAACAGTTTTTGTGAATACATTAAGTCGTTGTGAAGAACTCAAAGAGTGAAGTGCTAATTTCAGATAAAAAAATATTTAAAAAAAAATAATAAGTGAAGTGACCATTCCAAATCAAAAAGTTTACAATGATTCCACTATCCTCTACACCGCAAGATGAAGCAACAACAATATCAACAACTATCGAAAACCCAATGAGTCATATACCCAAGCATGATGTTACTGTTTTTGGTGTGTCTACTGATTTGACTGATCTTAATTTACCAACCCATCTGGATATCTTGAGATATTATTTTTACTTAAGCGAACGTGCTAAAACAGAACAAAAAAAGTTTTCCTATAAATCATTCACTATTCAAGTACAAGATAAGTTGATTGGAATTTGGGAAAAACTTGGTATGGAAATAATGCTGAAAAAAAGTGTATGTAATAAATTGAAAAGATTGCTTGACAAATATCAAGACAAATCAAGAGAAGAAACAAAATCCAACAATTTACAGAGTATGTAAAATCTCTGGAAACAATTTTTTACATTGGAACATGTAAATGCGATTTGAAGGCAGCTCCATGTGCATGCGGCTTGGATAGAAACACAAGTTCACAATACACAGAGAGTTACGATTGTTTTAACTTTGCCTTGGTATGTGGCAGATTTGGTGTGCCTGATAGAGTAGCATCAGCATTGGGAACCGCTCTTTTTCAAGATTTTAAAATTAAAGATAAGCATGGGAAACCTCTCATCATGGATAAATCGAAAGTTCGCAGAGAAAAAGAGAAATGCAGACAAGAAGTGCTTCGCAAACGGTTAGATGATACCAATTTGTTAGCGTTTTCATTCGATGGCAGAAAAGATGATACTTTAACGATAGATAAAATTGAAGGATGGTAAAGAACCTAATCTTGTTATTTTGAGAGAACCCAATCTGAATTGATTGGGTACGTAAGACTGGAACATGAAACCGCTGAATACAAAACAACCAAATTAAATGATTTTTTCAACGATAAAAATATATCACTGGATGCATTAATTGGAATGTGCACTGACGGTGAGCCAACAAACACTGGCCCAAACGGTGGAATTATACGACAGTTCGAATTGCTGTTCAAAGGACCATTGCATTGGTTCGTTTGCCTTCTACACTTCAACGAACTTCCGTTTCGGCATTTGTTTGAAGCTTTGGATAAATCAACCAGCACTGGACCGAGATCGGCAACCGCAAAACTGAGCCGTCAAATCGAAAGTTGTGAAACTCTTCCGGTAAATTATTGCTATCACTCATTTATTATAATTGTCAACCATTATTAATTATTTTATTATTATATATTTTCAGGTGGTGGACAGCTTCCAGAAAATTGAGTTGCAAAATAAGCCCCCTGCTCCAGAAAAAATTGAATTTTCCACCGATTCGAAGTACTTATACGGCACGGCCCAAGCAATTTCTAGCGGCGTGGTTTCGGTGGATCTGGCTAACATCAAACCAGGGAAAACTGTACATTCTCAAGGCGGCTAGATTATTACGATTATATGTGACAACGGAAAATCCAGATGTAAATTTAAGAATTCTGGTTGAATTCATAAATAAATGTTATGTGTCAATGTACTTTAATATCAAGTATTACAGCTCTGTCGTGTACGGCAGAACATTATTTTTCAAGTTAATTGGTTGGTCACGATTTCTAGAACCTCGTTTACGTAAAATTGTCAATCAAGTAATTAAACATAATTCATATTATGCACATTCGGAAAATATCTTGTTATCAATGTTGTTTGATGATAGCAAAGAAAAGCGCGACTGTGCTATCAAGAAACCGATGTTGACGGCCCAACGCAACTTAGAGCTTATGAAAAACCAGATATAAACTTTAATTGCACAAGTTACATGGAAATGATCAATATGAATGACATAAATAACGTATTTGAACCACCATTCACGCGAAACATTCCATACGATACATTGAAAGAATATTTAAATCAAGATGATCCACCGTTTAATGATCCAAAAATTCCATCACACATACAAGGAACGGAACGACATGTTCAATTGCTAGCTAGCGTTTCCAAACGGGTTATACCGGAAAATGTAGAGGCTGTTATGGCGACGACATTAGAGAGCCGTGCGAAATTGCCCAGACTTGAAAGTAAAAAAGATTTCAAACAATAATTTTTTTTAGTTTCTTTTCTATAACTAACTTTAATTAATTTTTTCATTTACATATGTTCTGACTAAATAAATTTCTTAAGAGAAAAAATAGATATTATTATAAATAAATAATATATACTATTATTAAATAAATAAAAATAAAGAAAAAAACATAGGCATTTCGCTGATTTTTTCATGTAAAGTGCCAAACTGGCGACTTTTTGAAATGTTTGTATGGGGAACCCCCAGTGGCGTTCCAGGGTGTGTGCCACTGGCATGGGTGGGTCGGGCCTCCAAAGTTAGTGGGGGTCGGTCATACATTTGGACTCGATTGGAGCTCTCTAAATGGGTCAAATTGGGATTTTTCAAAATTTGCCCCTACCCAAAAGTTCGACCCAAATTCTGCGACATCAGAATTCGTTTTAGAAGTATGGTTCCTTCGGCAAAGTTTCTTATTTTGATCCCTAGAATACGATTTTCACTGAGCAATGGGCGATTTTTAAATCGACCCGCCCTAATAAACACATACAAGCACAATTTGACTGAGATCTATTTGATAATTTGGATCTTATGGCAATTTATGTAGATTCCATAGGGGTCATTTGGATTTAGACTACGTCTGAACTTGCACCGAATTTCACCAATTTCAATAGCGTTCATCCTGTAACCTGTACCAAATTTCATCAAAATATATTCATATATGTGACCTGTAGTTTGATTACAAGGTTTACGTGGACACACAGACGGACAGACGGACGGACATCGCTAAATCGACTCAAAAAGGTATTCTGAAAAGATGGGTCTAAGTCAAATATTTTTGGAAGTTACAAAGAGCAGCACAAAGTCATTATACCCAAAGCATATGGTGGTATAGGGTATAATGAATTCCAAATTCTCCATAATATCTTAAAGAAGAAAGTTAATTTTTAAATTCCACCTCTTTAACATCGCACATTGGGTTGAATCATGGCCAGAGTGACGGTTAACTCTGGGAATGGCGATAGAATTTTTTTTTATATATTTTTTTTTTTTTGATAATCTATGCCTTTCTAGGTAAAAACAAAACCTCTTTTTAAAATAAAGATTTTTTTTTTATTTTTTTAAATAAATGGAAAAATGTATACTAAATTCTATAAATTGGAATTATTTTTTTTTAAATATATTATGATCAACAATTATTACCTTCTCTATAATCATTACTGTCAACAACATCATAATTATCATCATCATAATCATCATCGGGATCATTATAATCATCATTATCATCGTCAACATTATCACTTTCATTAACATAATTATTGGGAAGTATTAATAAATCCAGAGCGGACTGTGGCAACAGTGTATTTTTCTTTTCATATTTCTTGGACATGTGTGATATAATTGGATCCGAGCTTAGAAGAAACCTATTTAGTGTATCTTCGTTATTCTTTTCTCGACTGCATTTACGTGAAAAATGTTCTCTGTGTTTTTAAAGTCCTTATTTCTGGCTTCCTGCGCTTCTTCAGAAAGTTGTCCAATTGGCAAAAGGACATAAGCTATTATTTCAGGACCATGAAAAAAAAATTTATGCAATGTAGGTGGCATATAATACCAAGGATACTTTTCAACAAAATACTTTGCAGAATTGTGGGCAAACTTTCTAAGACGTTCAATGTTGACTTTCTGACTACAAGAAATAACAATTAATATTGTATGCAACTTTTTTATTAAGTATAAGTCGATTTTTGTTATTTCTGCAGATAGCTCTGCATTTCTGAAGAAGCGCCTAGCGGTATTGCCATCATTGGAATTACCAAAACCAGGTTTTGGTTGGTCGATAGTAAGACCGGTTTTCTCTTTAAATTTTTTTTGAATGCGTGATTTAGTTTCAGCCACGATTTCTTGTTGTCATCTGTCATTGCTTTATATTCTTTTATTGGGAGTTTATATGCCAGGTGTAGAATTCATTCAAAAAATCTTATCCATCCATGAAGAACAGATAAACCGAACTGCAAATTTTCTGTATTTACCGGTCTCGCAATCAATTTTCTGCTAAATTGAATTGCTTACTTGTTGCATTATAAATGGGGTAGATGATGTTTCCGTTATTGCCTTGCAGACTTTCCTATCAATCATCAGTAACATTAAAACGTGACTAACTCTTACAGATCTTTCTCCTACTGATGCAAATGAATCTAATAAATATTTTATTTCTTCTTCTACTCTTGTTTTTCTAGTTTTGAGACGGTAGCAGTTTCTTTAGTGAACTCAATTTTCAATTTTTTCAGTCTGCCAAATCGAATAGATGAGGGTCGAGGGTTTTGCCAAATAATTTTGTTATTGCAAACCATTTTTAGTGGTACAAGAGATGTTATAAAAACCGAAGAATCTGGTCCAAGGAATGCTTGCTTATATGAACTATGTCCGGAGCTTCCATCAAATCCCCACTTACTATACAAAACGATTTTCGAAATTTCTTCGTTGTCTAAAGAATCAAATACGGATTTCTGGAGAAGAACTAAACATTCAACCGTATGGTTAAGAAGGCCTTGTAAACTCACTTGTGAATAAATTTCGTTAATTGTTATATATTATTGTTATATTTTTGGAATAGCATTCAAGCTTAGCCTTTTGAACAATCGTATATGACGGAAATTTTTCTGGCGCAGCCTTTCTAATTACGTTATTCGAATGTCTTGATAAACTTCACTTTTTGCAACTTCTTGCAAAAACACGAAAAATTGTTCTTTGTTGACACTTCACTGTGGAAAAAGTATGTAACTTAGAACAATGATTGGTACCAGTAGTGATTACCAATTTAATATACTGTAACCCGGTACCAAAAATTGTAAGAAAACTTGAGTTTTAAAAAATCAATTAAGTGCCACTTTGAACGCGATTCAACCCAATGTGCATCGCCTTCTAATTGTTTGATCAAATTTGTATAATTAGTATTGAATTCATTTGTATTTATAGTTTTTAGCTTTTTATTATGGAAAGAAAATTAAGAATTTCATTTAAAGAATTATACGACTCAAAATGTTCTTGAATAACTCAAAAAATTTCAAATTATGGTAATTTAAACGGACCTATAAATATACAATGTTGTGTTAAATTTGTGCTTTAGGTATTTGTTCTATTTTATTCTATTGTATTATTTGTTCTATTACCAGTAACGATATCTGCTTACAAAAGACACCATCTTTTTGATATATGTACGTAAGAATGTCAATACACAGTGTAAGTAATTCATTTGTAACATGGGTTTTTTTTTTATTATCATACCTTTTTTATACCATTTTATTTTACCGAACAATGCACTAATGCAAGTAGTAAAGAAAACACACACAGGTAATTCATTTTTATAGTGGGTTTTTTATATATCGTTTTAGGTAGTAATGCACCAATGCTATTTTCGTACCTTTTTATTTTACCTAGAAACATAGTATGATGGCTTATCAAAAGGCTTATAAGAAACTGATATTTGAATACTAACTCAATTGCTATAATATATTTCAGCAATAATAGTTGCAAATAAAAATATTCAGAAAAATATGGAAAGCTTCAGTTATAAAGAACTTGCCGAAGAGTATTTTAGGAACAAAAACCAGGAAGATATTCTTAGTTACGTTAAAATAAAATTAAACTTAATATCGTGTAGCATCAAAATACAAGAGCAATTACCTAATTTCGTTAAAGCACTAACAAAACGCTACAAAGAAGTTAGCTACAATAAAAAAAAAAGTTTTATATAAAAAGCACAAACTGATAAAAGGCCAACTTACTGTCGCTTCATAAACAAGAAATGAAGATAAGGCTGGAAGACCACACAAATCATTGGACAACTGCAGCGATAGATCTAAGAGATGGAAACTTAAAGATGTTAACGATGTAATTGGATGTATAAATATAAGAGAATCCTTCCAACACAAATTACGATCACAGAAGCAATTAACAACGAGTAAAAAAATTATAGTCGGTTTAGACCGACTATGTGATACCCTATACCATGGTTTAGAGACCCCGTCTTTTCGATTCAACTAATTCGATATAGAAAATAAGCATAAACCAAATTTGAATGGCATTGTTATTAATTTTTTTGGCTGCAAATATGAAAAAGTTCATATCGGATGTTATTTTTATAGGTGGACTAGGTCGCAAATAGGCCGATCCTGACCATATTTGGTAAAGTCACTTATATTTCGAAAAAATATATACGAACCAAATTTGGGAAAAATCTGTGCAATATTTTTGTTTTTTGATAGATTTAAGTGAAGATCGGGAAGCAGTTCTATATGGGGCCTATGACTAAGAATTGTCGTACAGGGATTTTATTTGGACTACTGATTAGCGGATATAATAAACACATACAAACCCAATTTGACTGAGATCTATATGACAATTTGGATCTTATGCCAATTTATGTCGATTTCATAGGGGTCATTTGTATGGGGGCTAGGTCTGAACATAGACCGATTCTCATTAGATTCAATAGCATTCATCCTATGGGCGATAAAAGCTTACATACAAAATTTCATCAAAATATATTCATACTTGCGACCTACAGTTTGATTACAAAGTTTACATGGACACACAGACGGACGGACGGACGGACGAGCATCGTTAAATCGAATCAGATAGTGATTCTGATTCGATCGCTATAATAAAAGATGGGTCTAGGCCAAATATTTTTGGTAGTTACAAACAGCAGCACAAAGCCATTATACCCTAACCACATAGTGGTATATGGTATAAAAAAAAAACTCATGAAGTTACTGATATCAAGACACAAACTGCAACACTACAGCCATTAGAATTACAGTTAGATGGGCAGCAAACTAAAGCAAGCTACCGATTAATGCTGACAAACACAAATGGAAGAGTAGGCCGGGCTTTGGCTAGCACGCATACAGCTGCATCGTATGCCAAGCAACGTCAGGCCAATTAAACCAAGTCCCGACAAAATCATTAGATAATGCCGATGCATACCAATTTGGATTATCACCTCTAAAGGCAAGAATACGACATATGTAGCACATACTAAAAATCAGTTATGATTTGGATTTCGGGTCCTCAAGATCAATAAGAAACAACGTAACCAGCAAAAAATTAAGATGTTCTAAAGAGAAACATATTCAAGATTAATATCGCAAATTTGGATTGACTATAGATAAACCAAATCAAGGGTCAGGCAACACGAATGATGGCAATATCGCAAGAAGATTCTTTTCAGATCCAGAAACTGCATCTGAAAAAAAAGGAGTGGATTTAAACTTTATTTTGAGATTGAAAATAATCCTAGAAGTACTTGCGTGCAATGAAGAAATTGACTGCAAAAAAATTGGAGATTATGCTAAGGAAACTACAAAAATATATACAACCAAGTACCCATGGAGAAATATGTCTTCAACAGTTCACAAAATTCTTTATCATGCAGAAGATATCATTAAATATCATTTCGTGCCACTTGGAGATCTATCAGAGGAGTCTCAGGAAAAAAGGAATAAGAATTACAGATTTTATAGAGAGCACAATACTAGAAAATTTCACGAAATTCCACAAATGAAGATCTTTTTAATATATTATTGGCAACGTCGGATCCGTTCATCTCCAATATTCGAAATCAATGGAAAGTGGAATATCGGGATTTAGATTAAGAAGTAAAAAAATTACTAAAAAACAGAAATGACATAGAAGAAAATATGGAATATTTGCAATCAATATTTGAATTAAATGAATAATAATTATAAATGCATGAATAATAATTATAAGTACGAAGAACATAGTATTAGTAAAAAACACTAACAAACAGAACCTTAAACTGTTACAAAAGCTACTAAAATCTATTGCAGTTTCTTTTAAGGGTTTTTTACCCACATATGTATGTAAATAAGAAATATTCAAAAATTAAAAACGCTTATTTTCATATCAAAATCAGAATCATAGCGCTAATGTTCAGCAGATTTATTAACATATTTGACAGCAAGAAATGATAAATTTTTCTATAGTAATACCAATACCATTAGATAATATTACTAACGTTTTCATAAGTGGAAATATTTTTTGAGTCTAAACAAATTTGCAAATTTGGCAAAAACAATTTTTAATTTTTCTGTTATAATATTTTTCAGTAGTAGCAAAATTCCAGTTGATTTTAATTTTTTTTTTTTTTTTTGATTGAAAATTTTTTTGAGTATACACATTTAAAAAAATCCCATTATTAAAAAAAAAACAAGTAAGAAAATTATAGTCGGTCTAGACCGACTATACGATACCCTATACCATGCGTTTAGAGACCCTATCTCTTAGGCCCAACTAACTGGACATAGAAAATAAGCAAAAACCAAATTTGAGTGGGATTTTTATTAATTTTTTTGGCTGCAGATATGAAAAAGTTCATATCGGATGCTATATCTATATAAGGACTTGGTCTAAAAATGGACCGATCCTGATCATGTTTGGTAAAGTCTCTTGTATTTTGCAAAAATATATACAAACAAAATTTGAGAAGAATCAGTGCAATATTTTTGTTTTTTAATAGATTTAAGTGAAGATCGGGAAGCAGCTCTATATGGGGTCAAAGGGATCATTTTTGGACTACTCATTAATGGATGTAATGAACGCATACAAACCCAATTTGAGTAAGATCTATATGACAATTTGGATCTTATGGCAATTTATGTCGATTTCATATGGGTAATTTGTATGGGGGCTAGGTCTGAACATGGACCGATTCTCACCAATTTCAACAGTGTTCATCCTATGAACGATAAAAGCTTACATACAAAATTTCATCAAAATATATTCATACTTGCGACCTGCAGTTTGATTACAAGCTTTACATGGACACACAGACGGACGGATGGACGGACGGACGGACGGACATTGTTAAATCAACTCAGAAAGTGATTCTGATTCGATCGGTATAATTAAAGATGGGTCTAGGTCAAATATTTTTGGTTGTTACAAACAGCAGCACAAAGTCATTATACCCAAACCACATAGTGGTATAGGGTATAATAGTTGTAATCTATTACATTAATAGGCTAGGCGATTTCTTGTGACCGATGTTTTGTTCTACCGTTTCATCCCGATTTTGGCCAAACGTATATTATTTAAAAGGTATTTCATTTTAGTCGTTTTGCAGATTTACACATTTTTCAATTTTTTCTTTTATTTTGAGTAAATTGCATTTAAAGTTGCTAGTAACACATACATAAAATTATGCAATGCTATGTGTGTGTTTATTAAATTTGTTAATGCGTTTGTAATACAAATTAATTTGTTTTTTGTGTTGCTTTGCGAATTGGCTATAATTGTTTAGCATACCTTTAGGGTCTTTATTTAATGAAAAAATAAAATTTCTGAGAATTTGCACTCGAATTTCGAGGGCTTGAATCTGCTAGTTATTATAAGTTTTCCAGAATATTTTTATTTTAATACTGACGTTTTCAATATTTCGGCCCTCTTTGAGGATCGTCATCAGGAAATTGACTTTAAAATATCACTAAATTTAATTTGAAGCCTGTGACGTGCTTCTCCCTGCATTTTAATTATTTAATATTTTCTGTTTTCTATAATCTATTTTTAACTAACAATAATATTTTAAACAGGCACACCTCTTATACCGATCGACTCTGAATCACTTTTGAATCAATTTAGTGACATTTCCCTGTCATCTGCTAGTCATTTAATATGTTAGTGTGTTACCCGCTTTTCATTACTTTAATTAGATAAGGAATTCACTGGTATTCGATGAAGAACTTAGGGAACTTATAAGTTTTTTATACTTCACTAAAAGAAAAATAACGCAATTTTTCATAGTAAATAATTCGTTATGCAGTAGACAATGATCATGTTTTTTATAATAAGAAATTATAATAGAAAGTGACCAAAAAGAAAAGCAATTAGCTTAAAATTTAATTAGTATTCGAATTTAGGGTTTCAGTGACGCCAAAAACTTTAAAGTGGTATTGATTGTAACAAAGATTCAGCACAGCCGAATTTATCACTCTTACTTTTTAAAATTGAGGCTTAAAGCTAGAACCAGAGTCAATTCAAATAATTAAAATTATAGGCTTAAATTGACCAACAAGCCCTATGTCCGTAAAATCAGTGTTGCCTTCTACAATTTATTATAAAAAATTTATTTTTATTTTAAAATGTGGAGTCAATTTTATTGTAATAAAAATAAATGTCAAAAAATTTTAATTTTAATTTATAGATTTTCATAATAAAAAAGAAATTAATCACAACATTTAAGAGAAATTTAAAATACTAAATATTCTCTTCAGTTGTAAACAAAAACTCTCACTAAGTGTCCTTCGTATGGTGTGTCGATAAAGCAGTGCTATTTGGCTTCGTCTAAAAGGACCCAAACACGAGTGAAAGCTTTTCGCTCATTTACAAGGAGCAACAAACAATCATCACACTATGTTGTCTTAACTTTACATACAATTTAAAAAACAAGAAGAATGTTGAAATGCGTTTAGTTGAAAACGGTCTGTATTGCGAAATGGTCGTTAATTGTACATACGGATAGAACAAAAGGAAACGCGCATGGATACGTTTAAAAAAGTGTTTTTGTTTTCATTATGAAAGCATGTTAATAAATGCAAAATAACATGTGTGTGAATTTATATTTAAAAATCAAAAAGTCTAATTAAAAATACTGAAAAATGTTAATGATATATAAGTTAAAAATAGCGAAAAGTGTCATTTAAATGCAACCACAAGCACGAAATTAAATTAAAAAAAAAAAAAAATATTAAAAAATCTAAATGAATAATTGTGCTGGCAGCTTAAAGTTATCCTATATAGATTCCTGTTTACATTTCGTTTACTTCTACGCAAATATTTTAATAAAATTACGTCTTACAATAAAGTTTATTTGTTTTTATAAGTAAGTATGCCAGTAAAGGAGCAGCAATAAAATTCAGCATTTTAATGTTTTTACAATTGACTGACAGAATATTTTTGGCAAAGTAAAATTTGTACATATTTTAGAAGAATTGGCTGTAACACTTGGAAAACATTGCAAATTCGTTAGTTTATGTTGTAGAAATGTAAATTCGATATTCGCAGTACTCATCTTAGTTATAAATCGTATTTTGTCTTTGAGTTTGCAGGATATTTTAAACTGATTTTTATTTAAGTTGAAAGCAGCGTTGTTTTTCTTGCATATCTAAATTACCATCAGTTTTTTTTTTTTACCTTTTTTCATATTACGAATAAAGCATCTTTAATATATTAAGACATTATTTTTGAGTTTCTGCATACGGCCAGGTAAATTTTTTTTTAGAAAAAAAAAACAGATCTCAAATGGAACGATATTAGATGAAAATTGCTATGATAGCCTTACTCGAAGCATGCTTTGAATTGAAATTAGGGTTAACATATCCCAATTTGAAATACTCCATCTGGCCCATATTATCTTAAGATTTAGATTATCTATTTTTCAAATTTACTTGATTTTTATTTTCACTTATTTCCTCAGAATTTGTGTACAGAGATTGCGGATTTGTTCTAGGAAACGACTTAATGGCCGGAGGTGCTACTTAGTTGGTGTTACTTAATTATGTGATTATTGTAGCCCATCGTCGTAATAAATGAATTTATTTTCTGTCAACAGAATTAATCTTTTGATAACTAAATACTTCAGTTACTTAAGCCAAATATTTTTATTGCCAACAAATTTGGTTACTATATTGTCCACAAGCGTTGTTTTCTAAAACAATTGCATATTTGATTGTATCAACAGAAATTCCATGGCAGTTAAAATTTTTCTATTATGATAGGATATTTCGCTATTTATACCTTTTTTGAAATTACCTGTAGAAACTGATGAGAACAGAAAATAATATATCATGTGGATTTTCAAAATGATTTTTCTCTTTACTAATATATGTCACAGTTAATAATAATATGCTATACATAGAGCAAGTGACAGTAAAATGACAACCTTCTACAAAAAATATTTTTGACGACACCAAAAAATTCGATCACAAAATTAAAAAACCCTTCTACTAATTTAAAAATATTTTATTTCTTAAAAAATACAAAATATTAATATAAAATAGCTTATATCCAGAAAAATTAAAAAAAAATTAAAAGTTTTCAATTGCATGCTGTTGACAAAACATTGGAAACCTTAACTATACAATAGTTGAAAATTTTCCTTCTATTTATACCCTATACCACTATGTGGTTTGGGTATAATGACTTTGTGCTGCTGTTTGTAACTACCAAAAATATTTGACCTAGACCCATATTTTATTATACCGATCGGCTCAAAATCACTTTCTAAGTCGTTTTAACGATATCCGTCCGTTCGTCCGTCCGTCCGTCCGTCTGTCCATCTGTGTGTCCATGTAAACCTTGTAATCAAAGTACAGGTCGCAAATACGAATATATTTCAATAGAATTTGGTATATAAGCTTCTGTCTGCCATAGGATGAACGCAGTTGAAATTGCTGAAAATCGGTCCATGTTCAGACCTAGTCCCCATACAAATAACCCCTATGAAATCGACATAAATTGCCATAAGATCCAAATTCTCATATAGATCCAAATTCTCATATAGATATGTGTTTATTATACGCATTAATTAGTAGTCCAAAAATAATCCCTATAGGACAATTCTTAGTCATAGGCCCCATATAAAGCTGCTTCCCGATCTTCACTTAAATCTATCACAAAAACCAAAAATATTGGTTATTTTTTCAAAATATAATTGACTTTACCAAATATGGTCAGGATCGGTCCATTTTTTGACCTAGTCCACATATAAATATAGCACCCGATATGAACTTTTTCATCTCTGCAGCCAAAAAAATTAATAAAAATGCCACTCCAATTTGGTTTTTCTTATTTTCTATATCCAGTTAGTTGCACCGAAGAGATAGGGTTTTTGCACCATGGTATAGGGTATCGTATGGTCGGTCTAGACCGACAATAATTTTCTTACTTGTTTTGATTTACATTTTTTGTTGGGGATCCATTATTTCTAACAACGGCCGAGGGATGGACTCAATTTTTATTGAAATTTTTTGCCACTCCAAATAAACTGCCTCTATCATATCTTTTTTTTTTGTGTAATTTCGTGTGTCTGTTTTTCAATAATCTATGGTATTGGGAAACTATATTTAACTTTTAAGGTAAACTTTGAATCATTGTCATCTTGGAACTTCAGACCTGGAGCATATTTTCCACTACGTATTCATACATTACGTTATCTACTACATGAATTTTACCCATTACTTGACCTGAGAAGTAACCCCATACCATAATATTGACACCGACAAACTTAGCAGTTTAATTTGTATATTTTGGGTATAGTCTTCTTTCAGTACCGGCTTGAACAGCTCATGTGCTTTTTAGAAAAATTTATGCGAGCTAGACGATTTTTCTCCGATATAAGAGTTTTTTTTTACAGAACGCTAACAAACAAGATCAGCCTAAATTGCACGTTTGGAACAGTTTCAGTACATATTTTGAGTTTAAGGTTATAGAAGTGCTCTTTAGTTTTAATATTAAATCATTTCTTTGACTCGGCCGCCTAAATGTTGAGCCATTTATTCATAGAATATTATTCTTAAGATGAATTACCAAAAAAAAAAAAAAAAAAAAAAAATTGTAACAACTCCAATTTTCCAACATCCGGCTTAGCAAGAATTATATCGGATAATAAAACTTCATCATTTATGACATCACACAAAAATGGGTTAACAAAAAATAAGAACGTTGCTTGAAGTTTTTCGAAATCCTTAAACCTACATTTATAATTTTCATGAAATTGTTTTAAATTATTTGCTTATTCTTCAAGCTTATCATCCTGTATATTATTTACGTTCAATTTTAAAAGAGGAAAAAATTTAAATTTTTACATATGTGGTGTTTTATAAACAAAAGTGTTTTAGCTTCGAAGCCTAACAATGATCGTGGCAAATCAAGAACTGTTTAAGTTGGTTCGTTATGTCAGTAAAAAACGTTAAATCTGAAATCAAAATTTCATTCTCCAGATCAGGATATATTTTTTCCTTTTTCTATTCAGCTCAACAAATCGATACAAAAGATAAGAAACGGATAGCCGTCGCTTGAGAACTCATTGTTTTCCCCAACTTCTTGTAACTCCATAATAAAATTATGCATTTGTTCTAATAAAATTTGCTAATTCTACCACAATTTTTCAAACGTTTTCATATTTAAAAAATTTTGAAGTAAGATGCTCCCAATGAATAATACAGTGATTGGTAGATAATGTGAAATATCTGGGTCTTTATTTAAAAGACCAATCAAACCTTGATCTTTACCCACCATTACGGGTTTCCCATTTGTGCGACACTAACAAGTTTATATCATGGCAGTTCAATTTTTTTAATTACATCGAAAAGCGCATTTTTTACATCAATCCCTCACATTGTTTCGGAAAGAGCTACAAGGCCTAACATTTCTTCAATGATATTAAATTCAACTGATACAGATCTAATGAAGATCGGTATTGAGGAACGTCGCTAGCATCTGTAGATTCATCAAGAAGCTAAATTTTTTACATCGTTTTTAAACTGTTTCAATAGAAGTAATAATATCTCCAATCCGACGCTCGGTTGTGCACCGTGCTAAAGAAAATTGATCTATTGCTTTATGCAGCTTCTACATGGTGTGTTTTCTTAACTCTGCACGTTTATTACGGCCAATATCCCAAGCTATTATATAACTTGCTTCAATTGATCTGTCATTTACATGGCTAAAAGACGAAATAATGTTCTGCTCTTTTTCAATATTTGATTGCACTACCTTCAGTTTAGTCTCTCTAAGATTTGTATTAAAGGGATAATCTTTAGCAAATCTTACGTTCTTTATTGCTCGTTGATGCCATTTTAATTCCTTGCAAGTTAAAGGCGGGACCGATATATGTTGAGTATTATCAGTTAATTTCAATAAAAGGAATATGAGATATAATTAAAAAATCGTCCAATTTACCAGTTTTAGTTTTACAGTTTTTTTTTTATTAATTTTAATTAATATTTTCAGTAATTTTTAAGAAAATATGCAGTTTTCATTTCTGATTCACAAATTTATATTTCCACAGCAGCAAAATTTTTAAAAAGACTCAAAAATATTATTATCAAACACTAACAAAAGTTTTAAACATTTTAAAATAACTTTTTTTTAGCCTCCAAAAATATTTTAAACAAAATTTTAAGGGCCGTATGCAAAAAAATTTAAGTGTACTTCAAGTTGACTTTATTGTATGTTTTTGTTACAAAAATTTTTGATAAAGTCTACTTGAAGTACACTTTATTAATTTTTTTACATACGGCCCTTAGAGTTCAATTGAATTATTTTTCAACAAATGCTTTTATGGAAAATTTTTTTATGAAGTTGGTTGTTACAATATGTACAAAAAATTTAATGGTAACTGAAGGCTTACATTTTAATTCTATTTCATGTTTTCAAATTAAAAAGAATAATGTATAAAAGCTTACCAACTAAAACTTTAAATTAATAATTTGTAAAAGGTGGGGGCACAATTCACATGACACAATAAAACTTTACACTGCAATGATCGGTAACACAATCAGCAAATAAAATCTTAACGAAATCGTAACTAAGTGCATAGTGTTCACGTTAAGAATGAAACCGTTACTGTTTTTGCATTTTTCATCTAAAGGATTTTCTGCTAGCTTAAAAAATTTAAAAAATACGCACAAATCAAATACGCACAGTTCTCTTATCTTCACAGGGCAACAAAAAATAATAAAATAATGAACTATAAAAAATGAGAGAGAACACCATTATGCTCGGTCATTTACATTTCAAATCATGAGTGTGTTTTGCAAACATACACTTTTTAAAATGCATTTTTCTTTGCACATGCTACATTGCTGCTAATAGAAAAAAATGAAGCATGCTAAAAGACGTTACCTTCAAGTAATTTGTATTATTTTTGTGGCCCTATTGAAAAGTTATATTAATGCTGTTTCTGAACAATAGGTTTATATATTGGAATTAATGTTTTGAATTAAGTTTCAATGGCACGTGGTATAGAAGAAGAAAGCATATATTTCAAAAATGCATAACTATACTGTATTCTTAATAGGATCAGTTTCTGGCATTTCAGCCTTCATCACCGATTTATTGAACATTGTGATAATTGTTATGTTTTAATAGAATAGATTGTTTCTATATGAAATTTTTCTACTTATGGCGGCCGTGAGGTTTGAACCATGAACCTTCACATACACTCGTACTTGCACTTTTTGGTCAGCGCTTTAACACACTCACCTAAAGTCAGGCCTACGAGCAGTGTGGAGAGGAATCGGGTTTCATACCATACAGCTTTTTACTTCGTATTAATTTTATAAACAAACAATCGTTATTTTTGAATTGCTTCATATTTTTGCATGTTTGAATTTATTTTTTGAATTTAATCCAAATTTAAAACAAAAATTTGAAATATTGTGAAACTCTTTTTTTTTTTAATTAACAAACAAATTTTTAAATTTTTTTTTTTTTTAATTTATATGGGGCCGCAAAAAATTCGTTCATGGGCACTTGCCTAAGCCTGCCCTATACCATCAGTATGTGAAAAGGGTCTTAAATCCAACTATACTGGGTTAGGTCATTAACGGATATATAAAGTGAACATACGTCAGACTGTCATTCAAATGTTGCGTGGAAATTGGTAAAATTTCATATCAGCTGTAATTACTATATGGGTCTAAAAAGAGTAAAATTCTGCCGAAATTTATAGAGGTAACTTATCTGTTAGAAAAAGATATACAATCCGAAATGTAGTAAAATGTGTTCAACCTGTTAGGTTTGACATATATTTGTTGAGAGACAACTTTATAGTGGTACTATAGCTAAATCCCAATTTTTTTAAACTACTAGTTGATAGCTCTATTATTTGTAACGCGTCTAAATACTTTCTATTCAATATTTATTAAAAATCTATTTTATGATGATAATAGCAGTATACCCGCTATGTTGTTAGCGTAATTATTATATCAATTATTTAAGCCATAATAATATTTATAAACAATAAGAAATATGGTGTGAGTGACAATACGATGGAAAATTTTTAATACCAAAAAATGTTATCATAAAATTAAAAACTATTTTAACAAAGAAGTAAGTTAACATAACTTCAAAAAAAATTAACAAAACTTAAAAGTATTCATTTTTATGCTGTTGACATAACAATTGAAACATTTACTATGCAATAGCACATGGCCTCGGGGGTAGATGATTCTTATACCGAACGATTGTATTAATTTATTTTAGTTAAACCCCCGAAGCGCGTAGCTGTTTTGGGGCCATTTAAATATTCAACTTTTTCGTCAACGCTATTCATCAACAGTATTCTAATTCCAGTTCATAAGTTTTTTTCTAACAAGATTAATGCTAGACAGACAATTTTATGGATTTATTCATAAAATATTTCTCACAAATATTCTTTTGCTTACCACCATCACGAAAATCATTTATTATTCTAATTTTTAACTCTTCATAAAACTTCATTCTTGCCATTATTTAATAAAAATTTAAAGGAAATGTCAAAATCTATATTTAAGTAACGGCCAAGATTTTTTTTTATAGTTTCTTTCACTCGTTCTTCTATTTTTATTATTTTAGTCAACTCTGGTAAAGAAGTTTAACAATTTCCACTGTTTTGGCATCTCTAAAAAAATATTTCTTTTTCGCTTATCTATTTTTTAAATGTATTTTTTGTAACAAATGTGTTATCTTCCAACATAGAATACCAAATAGCGATTTCGCAAAAAAAAAAAAAAAAACAATTATTTTATTACAAAATTGGCAAATTTAGAATTTTGTAAAAGTTTAAAATGTATTGCCAGCTACTCTATTTAAGTGCCACTTTTTTATTCATAGTAGGTTCGAAAATTATTCAAATTATAAAGATAAACAAGTAGAAATATTATAGTCGGTCTAAACCGACTATACGATACCCTATACCATGCGTTTAGAAACCCTATCTCTCACGCCCAACAAACTGGACATAGAAAATAAGCAAAAACCAAATTTGAGTGGGATTTTTATAAATTTTTTTGGCTGCAGATATGAAAAAGTTCATATCGGATGCTATATCTATATGGGGACTAGGCCCAAAAATGGACCGATCCTGACCATGTTTGCTAAAGTCTCTTGTATTCTTTAAAAATATATACAAACAAAATTTGAGAAGAATCAGTGCAATATTTTTGTTTTTTGATAGATTTAAGTGAAGATCGGGAAGCAGCTCTATATGGGGCCTATGACTAAGAGTTGTCCAATAGGGATCATTTTGGGACAACTGATTAATGGATGTAATATATACATACAAACCCAATTTGACTAAGATTTGTATGACAATTTGGATCTTATGGCAATATATGTTGATTTCATAGGGGTCATTTGTATGGAGGCTAGGTCTGAACATGGACCGATTCTCACAAATTTTAATAGCGTTCATCTCATGGCCGATAGCAGATTATATGCCAAATTTCATCAAAACATATTCATACTTCCGACCTGCAGTTTGATTACAAGCTTTACATGGACACACAGACGGACGGACCGACGGACAGCCGGACGGACATTGTTAAATCGACTCAGAAAGTGATTCTGATTCGATCGGTATAATCAAAGATGGGTGTAGTTCAAATATTTTTGGTTGTTACAAACATCAGCACAAAGTCATTATAACCGAACCACATAGTGGTATAGGGTATAAAAATAGTATTATTTTATTTATCAAGCCATAGGACAAACGCTATATAAAAATAGGTGAAAATGGGTGTTCAGACCTACTCTCCATTCATATGACACCTATGGTATCGACTTAACTTACCATAAGATACAAATTATGAAATAGATCTCAGTCGAATTTGGTTTTTGTTCGTTTATACGTTGTATAAGTGACTTTACCAAATATGTCAGGATCGGTCCAATTTTCGACGTGGATTTGGTTTATGCTTTTTTCTAAACCTAATTAGTTTTACTTAAGGCCAATTCTACAAACACATGGTATAGGGTATCGGCCTATACCGACTATAAATTTCTTACTTCTTTTGTTAAGAAAATGTACTTTCAAATGAAAATTTACCAGTTGAAAAGTATCAGTTTTCCCCTTAAGGCTCAAATTAAAACAAATTTTATTTTTCTCCGATGTTTGTGTTTCTGGTGGAATCTTCATATCAAATTTCATATTCCTAAATTTCTTTGTAAAGAAGATACAAAATGGTAAACTCTTACGAATTTCCAAAGAGTTCGTTTCATTTGATGTTTCTATCCACAAACTACATTTGATATTCGTTTGTCTAGAAGATACCAAATGTAGAATTTTTTCCCTTTTTGGCCGTTTTTCCTCCCTAGACGTTAGAATTAGTGATAAATTTCTTCTGGACTGATGGCCACGTAGGGTGTGTGTACCAAAATTCATGTATATATATATATATATATATATATATTAATATGTTAAGAAAATGCAGAAAGGTACAATTTTTACCCTTTTTGGGCATTTTTCCCCTTAAATGGCCGAATTTCGGAAAAATTAATCCTGAGCTTATGTTTGTTTCTCGAACGAAGTCTACGCACCTAATTTCATATTCCTAGGTTCACATATTACAATTTTCCCGCTTTTTGGTCGCTTTTGCCCCCCTAAAGGCTCGAATTTAAACTTTTTTTTATTCTTTGGCGCTGTGTGTGTCCCTGGTGGAATCTACATGTAAAATTTCGTATTCCTAAATAACTTTGTAAAGAAGATACAAAAAGGTGCCCTTTTACATTTACGGGCCCTTTTTATCGCCCTTAACATCCGAATTTCCAAAAGTTTTCCTCTTATTTGATGTTTCTATCTCTATTGGAATCCACGTACTTTATGTCATATTCCTACACCTTTTGTTTAGTAGATACCAAATATACAATTTTTCACTTTTTGGCTGTTTTTCCTCCCCTAGAAGTTAGAATTAGACTGTATAACAAATTTCATAGATATAGATTAATATGTGAAGAAGATGCAGAAAGGTACAATTTTGACCCTTTTTGGCCGTTTTTTCCCCCCTAAACGGCCGAATTTCGAAAAAATCGGTAGCCCACATTTGTTTTTCGGATGGAGTCTACACACCAAATTTCATATTCCTAGATTAATTTGTTACCATTTTCCGCATTTTTGTCCGCCTTTACCCCGTTAATGTACGAATTTTTAAAAATTCGTTCTTCGTGGATCTTTACGTGGAAAGAGGAACCCACAGTCCAAATTTCAAGTTTCTGAGTCGAATGGTTTGGGCTGGGCGATGATCATCCTCGCATCTCTTTTATATATGTGACCTTCTCCGAGAAGAGGGACCTAGTGTGTCAAAGAACGGGTTGTGTCAAAAACGGTGGATTCTGGTACCTAAAAGGCTGCAGAAACTTTAAATGCGTTTTTTTCTAAAAAATTAATTTTCACACACTGGGTCCCTTTTTTCGGAGAAGGTCACCTATATAGATTTCAAATTTCAATACATTTTTTATACCCTATACCACTATGTGGTTTGAGTATAATGACTTTGTGCTGCTGTTTGTAACTAAAAATATTTGACCTACACCCATCTTTTATTATACCGATCGAATCAGAATCACTTTTTGAGTGGATTTAGATATGTCTGGCCGTCCGACTGTCAGTCCGTCCGTCTGTGTGTTCATGTAAATTTTTAAACAAACTGCAGGTCGCAAATATTAATCTATTTTGATGCAATTTGGTGTGTAAGCTTTTGTCTTCTACAGGATGAACGGAATTGAAATTGGTGAAATTCGGTACATGTTCAGACCTAGTCCACATACAAATGACCCCTATAAAATCGACATGAATTACCATAAGATCCAAATTATCATATCGATCTCAGTCATATTGGGTTTGCATGTGTTTATTATAATCATTAATCTGTGGTCAAAAAATAATCGCAACAGGACAGTTCTTAGTCATAGGCCCCACATAGAGCTGCTTCCCGATCTTCACTTTAATCTATTAAAAAACAAAAATATTGCACATATTTTTCTCAAATTTGGTTTGTATATATTTTTTCAAAGTGACATTACCAACTATGGTCAGTATCGGTCCATGTTTCGATCTAATCTCCATATATATGTAGCATCCGATATGAACTTTTTCATATCTGCAGCCAACAAAATTCATAATAATGCTACTCAAATTTAGTTTATGCTTATTTGCTTTATCGAATTAGTTGGACCGAAGAGATAGGGTCTCTAAACCAAGGTATAGGGTTATGTATAGTTGGTCTAGAGCGTCTATAATTTCTTAATATTTTTAATTTTTGTTTTCTTTTTGTGTATGCTTAAATTAAAATTCTTATAAAATAAATGTTTCGAGTAATATTTTTGAAGCCCAATCGTAAAACGTATGATGTGATAACACGATGTGCTTTTTTAATATTTACAAATTATTTTTTTTTTTATTATGCACAATTTATAAGTAAAAAAAGTTTGTAAGTTTGTAAGTAATAAAAAAAGGTGATTTAAAGAAACATTTTTTTTTTTGAGTCCGAAATATTTTTCTACCGTAGAACATTGGTAATCACTTGTATTAACATGGTGTTCCTTGAACCAAAAACATTGGAAGACTATAGCCTTTTAAAGTTCAATTTCTTGTTGAGAATTGACTTACTTTATTGAAATGTATGTCATCATAATTAAATTCATTAAGTTCTTTTAATATATCATCGGGCGCTATATTTGCATCAAGACCTTTTAGTAGCTATGTTTTGGTTTTTGTACATTTTGGAATGTATATAAAGAATATAGCTTGTGTATTTCTAGGTATGTTTTAACTTTTAAAAAATCGTTTAATTAATTCATAAATAGGGACTTTTTGTTTCTAAATTCTTTAATCTTAAATTCTTTAATTTCTATACTATTTTTTATGAATTCAATGAGTTCTTTTGTCTCGATATCCACTATGTTGATAGGAGGAACTTTTTTGCGGTTAATGTTGGCTGCATTAACCACTGTGTTTGCAGGAATTGGTCAAGTTGTTTTGTTAAGTTCATTCATTTCATCCATAGCTTCAATAGCTGAATTAATTTGAGTGATTTTCCCTTTTTTTTTTCTTTTACACGTTTTTCAACTATGCTCAATAATTCTTGATTATATTGATTGTCACTGTCAGTGTCAAGTACTGAATAGCAGTTTTTATTATAACTGTTTTTGGATTGCTTTTTGATTTTTACATTATAAGTTTTTGAGTACTGAGCATTTTGTTTGCTCATTACTTTGTAATGTGTTTTTTCTTTTTTTTTTTTTTGTTTTTTTTTTATGCATTTCTGACTTTTAAATAACACTGTGGAACAAATTCAGGTTAGCAAAAGTTAGGTCGATTCTGAGAGTGAGTGGTGAAAATTGAGGCTAAATGAGAAGACCCGTATCGCGGCGTTTGTTATGTTAGTTCGAATTTTTTTTTTAATCGACCTTCGAACTTTGCAGTCAAATGCCGATTTTCAGGATATTGTTTATATGGTTTTTTGGCTATAACTCGTCGACTAATTGATATTTTTTCAATCTGTAAAAACAAAATTATTGCCAGAGACCTGTGCAACAGTCAAAATTTTTTAAAAATTTTTTTAAAATTTAGAAAATTTTTGTGGTGCTTATGAAACGAAATGTTGGAAAAATTATTTTTTTTTCATGCTTTTTGTAAATATTTTGCACAAAACTAAGTCTTTTTTGCTTTCTGTTTGATGTATAATATGCTTCTCAGTTTCTTCAATAAATTTCATTTGAAAAGAAATCAATCATAATACAAAACTAGCGTTTTCCAGCTTAATATTAATTTACTTCTCATTTTTTATGTACCAATTTTGTTCAGTGTTGGTTTTGAAGAAACATTGAAGAAAAAATTATAAAAATATGCAAAAAAAAATATATTTTTTAAATGTTAGTTTTGAAAAGTTTTAAGTAAAAAATTAAATAAATTAAATTAATGATTTGGCCGGTTCAGTTTAGCAGGTGGCTGTGGATCAACATCACTGCTCTCTCTAATGGTAGTTGATACATCCACAGCAATTTTCTTCTTGATGCGGGCTGTAGTCTAACCACATCATTGGTATACCAAAAGGCATAGCCTTCTTTTTTTCAGTTTTTCATTGCATAAGAGTTGAATAGCAATTGATAAACTCTTGCGAGAAATATTGTTTATAGGCTTCCAAAAAAAAAATCACTCGCATTGCCACATTTTTCATCGCTTGCTATGAAACGTCCACAAACATTACAAAAATGGTCCATTTTATATTTTGGTTCCGACACGTTACAATGTTTTTATACCCTATACCACTATGTGGTTTGGGTATAATGACTTTGTGCTGCTGTTTGTAACAACCAAAAATATTTGACCTAGACCCATCTTTAATTGTACCGATCGAATCAGAATCACTTTCTGAGTTGATTTAACAATGTCCGTCCTTCCGTCCGTCCGTCTGTGTGTCCATGTAAAGCTTGTAATCAAACTGCAGGTCGCAAATATGAATATATTTTGATGAAATTTGGTATATAAGCTTTTATCGGCCATGGGTGAACGCTATTGAAATTGGTGAGAATCGGTCCATGTTCAGACCTAGCCCCCATACAAATTACCCATATGAAATCGACATAAATTGCCATAAGATCCAAATTGTCGTATAGATCTTACTCAAATTGGGTTTATATACGTTCATTACATCCACTAATGAGTAGTCCAAAAATGATCCCTTTGACCCCATATAGAGCTGCTTCCCGATCTTCACTTTAATCTATTAAAAAACAAAAATATTGCACTGATTCTTCTCAAATTTTGTTTGTACATATTTTTGCAAAATACAAGAGACTTTACCAAACATGATCAGGATCGGTCCATTTTTGGACCTGGTCCCTTTATAGATATAGCGTCCGATATGAACTTTTTCATATCTGCAGCCAAAAAAATTAATAAAAATCCCACTCAAATTTGGTTTTTGCTTATTTTCAATGTCCAGTTAGTTGGGCCTAAGAGATAGGGTTTGTAAACGCATGGTATAGGGTATCGTATAGTCGGTCTAGACCGACTATAATTTTCTTACTTGTTTTTTGTTATTTTTATGAAACCGATGCACTTAACTTAAATCACTCACAAAACGAAATAAGTTAAAAAAAAATTAATAGCGAATTTTATCACTCAGCTTCGGCTGAGTTTCGAGTCTTAACTGAATCTTCATTTCCGAAAATAGTTCAATTGTACGAAATAAAAAAAAATGGTTGAAAACAAAAAAGTTGTTTTACTAATTCCTAATTCTTGGAACTTCCCTTCTTAATTACTTCTACCTAAATCGCTATTTATTTAATGGTTTTGGAATTTTTAACCCAAATTATCGCCTAAGACCATTTTCTTTTCCAAAGAAATTTATGGAAGAAACTGAGAAGACTTAGTTTTGTGGAAAATATTTTCAAAAAGCATGAAAAAAATAATTTTTCCAACATTTTGCTTCATAAGCACCACAAAAATTTTCTAAATCAATTTTTTTAAATATTTTGATTGTTGCACAGGTCTCTAGCAATACTTTGGCTTTTACAGATTGAAAAAATATCAATTAGTCGACGAGTTATAACCAAAAAATCATATAAACAATATGCTGGAAATCGGCATTTGACTACTGCAAAGTTCGAAGGTTGATTCAAAAAAAAAAAATCTAACTAACATAAACAAACGCCGGATACGGGTCTTCTAATTTAGCCTCTATTTTCACCCCTCACTCTCAGAATCGACCTAACTTTTGCTAACCTGAATTTGTTCCACAGTGTAACCGAACAATAATAGTGATAACTTTAGGGATTACCAATGAATAATTTTAATCTCAGCGATGCGTCTGTCGTTCATTACTTGCGGGAAGCGTTTACCCGTGAAGTACTGTACAAACCAAACATGAGAAAAATCTGTGCAATTTTTTTGTTGTTTGATAGATTTAGGTGAAGAGCGCGAAGAAGTTTTATAAGGTTTATTTTTAGACTACTGATAAGTGGAAATAATGAACATATGCAAATCCAATTTCACCGCGATCTATGAACCTACACCAATTTTCGCTACTTTCAATAGCATTCATGCTTTGGCCGATGGAAGCATATGTACCCAATTTAATCAAAATATATTCGTATTTGCGACCTGTGGTTTGATTACAAAGTTTACATGGACAGACAGACGGACGGACGGATGGACATCGCTAAATCGTTTCAGAAAGTGCTTGCGAATCAATCGGTATAACAAAAGGTGGGTCTAGGTCAAATATTATTGGTAGTAACATCAGCACAAAGTCATCATACCCAGACCACATAGTGTTATAGGGTATAAAAAACGCTATATCTATAAGGAAAAATTCCAAATTAGCAACACTGCACAAAATACATTTGAGTTTTGCTTTTGCACATTATTATTTGATTTACTTTTTTTATTTCTTCTTTTTTTAAGAAGAACCTTTTCCTTTTCGCCAGTGATAATAAAGTTTCGAGTTCTCAACGAATTCGCCATCACACGTGTGTAGTATTAAATCTTTAACAATACAATCAAACATTTTCAATGTAACTTGGTGTGTGCTAAATAAAATTGGCGATAAAATCACACACAAAAAAAAAAGAAACTCCACAAAAACTTGTAACTGACGAGAAAAAAATATCATAATTGGAAAACTTTGCAACTTTGAAACTGTATGTAAGTGGGTAAAAAAAAACTTTACATTTGTGGTGTTTCAGTTATGTTTTTCTCATTTCGTGTTCATGTTGAATGCTTCTTTACTATTTTTTATTATTATTATTTATTTATTTTTTGTTGAAACTGTAACAAATGTGTGTTGCAAATATCAACAACTTCTATTTGTAGTTGGTGTTAACTTAATTTCTTAACTTTAAATTTAGAAGTGATTTTTGTTTGTTTGTAGTTGGTGTGGGTTTATTATGAATTGTCGGGTTTCCTTTTCAGCTCGAGGTAGTTAAATTTTATTAAATTTGTTCTAAAGTTATTGTCAGCTAAGTGTTTTTTATATATTAGAAATCATATTATTTAGATATTTTAAGTAATAATATTCTTAGAAGACGTTAAATTGAAATATATTTTGTTAGTAAAGAAAATAACCATGGGAACTAAATAACTAGGTAACTAAGATAGGTAACAGTTTTTTCTTACTTACATCTATTATATGTTGAAAGTGAATATTTAGCCAAATATTTTTGATATTTGTATTCAAACAGAAAATTGAAATTTAAAAAAATATATATATATTTACTCGTAACATAATAATATCAATAAGGGCTTTTCATATTGATTTTAATTTAAATCAAATAAACTTTAAAAAAACGTTCAGCGGATTCAAAAACATTTGCTGTATTATTAAGTTTTGCTTAAAGAATACTACATTTTTTACATGAACACAATCTTCAATGTAACTTTTCAAACACGTGGCGAATAAAAAAGTTTTTGAAACTTGAAAAAAATATATAAATAATCTCTATTGATTTTTTATAATCACTACATAAGTTTGTTAGCAAAGAGCAAAACGATTCGAAGGCCTGTCAAATGAAAAAAACTTAAACTTAATTTTTCACAAATGACAGCATAAGAAATTCACACTCTGTCGGAAATGAGACACCAATTTAAATGATGTTTAAAGAATATGTCTCTGACGGAAATTAAACTTAGCAGTTAAACAGGAAAACACTAAAAGAAAGTGACAAAGATTGTCACAAATATAAAAGTAACATGGCCTAAGCTAATAAACGGCTTCTTCACTGTCTTATATAAAGAACATATCAAATGACTTTTAACATTAATCTATTGATTAAAAAAAATATATGTGGAATTAGAAATCCATTAGAATACAATGATAATTTGGCTTTTAGTTAGTTATTTTAGTTATGTATATTTATATACATGATATTGATATTTACATCGAATTGAAATAAAATCGGATTTACCAATTTTAATGAAGAAATTCGCATTTATTGAACCGACAGATATGACTTCTTTCAAGCTAACAGTGCCTCTTGATCTCAGTATCTGTAATATTAATAGGCAAGGCCATTTCTAATGACCCCTTCTATGTCTATAGTTATCAACCGATTTTCACAAAAATTATATCATTTGAAAGGTATTTCTTTGTAGATGTACGCTATTGTTACAGGTGCTTAACCTCTGATACATTATTTTGGAGTAATAATCATTTACAGTTGCTACTAACTCATAAATAACACGCATATTTAAGCTTAAAAAAATTATATACAATGCTGTGCTGAATTGTGAATTCTCTAAAATTGCTTTGTACGAATGAAACAATAAAATTTACTAGAATTTGCATTCGAATTTCGAGTGCTGGGCTGTGCTAGTATATAAATAATTAAGATAAAAACTAAACACATTCGCTGATAACCAGCTCAACCTTGTTTTTCAAAACGTTTGCACAGATAAAAGATTGGTTGGAATTCGGTTACAACTTAAAAAATTTGTTAAAGTAATTACAACTTTTATTGTAATTCTTAAATAATTAAAAATAAAATCGGTGTTCTATAAAAACAATCGTCTAATCACAAATCAATTAAAATTGGGATATCTATATCAACAATATTAGTTACGTTTACCAATCAATGTCTTTATGTAAATTTCTAAACTAAGTTAATTGAGGCAACCTAATAAAACCAAGAATAGCATGCTTCAGTGCTAAATATTGGCGACTACAACTTTTAATTCTATTATAACAACATTTTTCAAACCAGAAATATTTTAACAGATATTGCAATCAATAATTGGTTAGTGTACTACAAATATGTAAAATTTGTATTAAGAATGGTTTGTCGGTTGTAATAAAAGAAACCCTAATTTGTACCTAACCGAAAGAAAATTCTATGAATCAATTTATGTTGTAAATACCAAAAAAAAAAAAAAAACTATAAGAATATAATTAGCCAGACCGAATTGTTGGTTAAATTTGTCATTTGTCAAATAAAATTTTATTTTTTTTTTTAAATTTTATTTATAGTATTTGCTTCACCTAATATTATCACACAATTTACAGAGTTTTAGTTGTTTATTAACATTTCATCGTTAATATTTATTAGCTAATGAAAAGAACATATATATTTAAGTATAAAAATTAATTTCAGAGGAAATATTCATTATGAAAAACCTCTGATTTAGTATGAAACAGACCAACTCCCTTTTCAAAAGTGTATTGAAAAAAATTTATGCAGCAGGTCCACAAAACACTGTTTCACGATTCTGGAATATGCCTTCTGGGAGCCTGAAAACAGTGAAGTTATCACATTTATATGTTTAAAAGTAAAAAAAACATAAATGTTATAAGAATAATATTTCAAGAATTTTATAGAAAAATGTATTAGAATAATTACACTGTCCAACAAATTAAGACTTTTTGAATGGAACAGAATAGCGACCCATAATTCTGAAAGGGTATGTTGAGTAGATCATTTTTGTAGAACAAACTTATGGTCCAGCACGTCTGAGTATTTTTTTACAGTGGGTCAAAATTTTCATTTTTTGGTCGAAGGGAGCATTATACTTTATGAAAAAAATGCTGTAAGTTAATGTCTGAGAGAATTTTTATGGTCAGAGTTGTATTGTGGAATTGTATGAGGATTATTTTTGTGGAAGATCTTAACCCTCTAACTGGTCTCTTTATGGGTCAATTTGACCCTTTTTTTCGAGAAAATCAAAAAATGTCCTTTAAAAAAGGACATTTAAGGATTAATTTAAGGATTAAAATATTCTACGAAAATGTTTGCCGAAAAATTTCAGTGGGGGTCGCCAAAGACACCATTGTTGTAAATAAAGCTCTTTATGCTTAATGAGTAAAATTATACACCAACATATACAAAACAGGTAAAAACGGCGTCAAGTTCGGCCGGGCCAAACACTGAGTTCTCGCGTCTAGTCAGCTGTGACTTACAATCTTACAAAACAAAGCTTAAAAGCAGTTTTACTGCACAATGGAAATCAGCATCCATCAATACCGGTTGTGTATTCCACAAAAAAGGAGGAAACATACGCAAATATTTCAAATTTCTTAAATAAAATTGAATACTATAAATATAAATGGGAACTATGCGCAGACTTCAAAATGATTGCAATATTAACTGGAATGCAAACAGGATACACAAAATATATGTGCTTTCTTTGTAAGTGGGATTCGCGTGCTACCAGCAGCCATTATCATATTAAATATTTCGAAGAACGTAAAGAAAATATTATTGGTGACTTAAATGTAATCCATGAATCCCTTGTCCCAAAAGATAAGGTCACAAAAATAATCCTTATACAATTCCACAATACAACTCTGACCATAAGAATTCTCTCAGACATTAACTTACAGCATTTTTTCATAAAGTATAATGCTCCCTTCGACCAAAAAATGAAAACTGTAAAAAAATACTCAGACGTGCTGGACCATAAGTTTGTTCTACAAAAATGATCTACTCAACATATCCTTTCAGAATTATAGGGTCGCTATTCTGTTCCAAAAATGCTGTTGGACAGTGTTATTACTAGCAGCTTCCAGCCCTCGAAAATCGACCGCACATTCAAGGAAATTTTATTTTTTCATTAAATAAAGACCCTAAATGTATGATAATCAATTATAGCCAATTCACAAATCAACACAAAAAAGAAACTCATTTTATTACAAACACATTAACAAATTTAATAAACACACACATAGCATTGTATAATTTTATGTTTGTGTTAGTAGCAACGCTAGATGCAATTTACTCAAAATAAAGAAAAACATTTACAAATCTATAAATCTGCAAAAAGGCTTAAAAGAAATATCTTTCAAATAATATACGTTTGAACAAAATTGGGATCAAACGGTAGAACAAAACATCAGTCACAAGAAATCGCCTAGCCTATTAATATTAGAGATTTACAGAATCATGATTGATTTTAAGTATTATATGAAATAAAATATCAAGTTACAGCCCAAATACTATTTCTATACTTTGATCTGGCAACCCTATAGTGATAAACACGGATCTTTTGTATCGCTCTTTGTTATAATTAATTACAACGACTTGTTTCACATCATTTTGTTTGTTATCAACCGGCGGGAGTGTGTAGTGTATTGAAGTTTGCACAGTATCATTAATGGTGTTTCATTTACTTTTTATAATAATAAAGCCCAGAATAATATTTTATCGACACGGTATTTAGTGGATAAATTGATCTTATAATTTGGCATAAAATGAATCCTGATTCCCAACTTATGCTATTAATGGAAGAACGTTTTTCCAGAATGTCAATTGACATATCTAATACAATTGCATTTAAAATAAAGGAGTCTGAGGAGCATATTTTAACTAAAATTGTCAACACTGAGGAAAAAATATATTCTGTTTCCGCCAGGGTCAGCAAGCTGGAACAAATTATTCCGTAAATTGTTGACCTTATATATGAAATTGATACCTTAAAGCGATCTCTGGACAAGCAAGAAAATACTAAAGTCGCTAATGAGATACGAATTCACGACATTCCATACTATGAAAATGAAAACTTACAGACTACATTTATGAATATTTGTGAGACCATTAATGCAACTGTTCCAAATATAAGTAAAATAACTCGTCTTCAAAATTCTAGAAACAATAGTAAAAATGATAGCGTTATTGATCCTACTATTGCCATAAAATTGTCATCAGCTCAGGAGAAAAATTATGTTTTGAAGCAAGCTGCTGTTTTTCGTCATAACTCTGAAGACCTTCTGTACCTTTGTCATGCTGGTTTTGATTCTAATGAACCATTCTATATAAATGAAGCTCTAACCAGATTTAACCACAATCTTCTTAAGGTTGCAATTAAGTTAAAACGGAAAAAACTACTCTCATCAGTTTACACTCGCCGTGGCCGTATTTATGCCAAACGCTCTAAGTCCGATAGCGCGTTTTGTGTGGAGAATGTGCATTTTCTGGAAAATATCGAAACATCGAAAAACACACGTGACGACTTTCCAGTTTCTGTAGTAGAAGGGTTTCGCCAGTAATATTTTAAAATTTAAAACTGTCTTAATTATTTCCATAACTTATTTTTATATTTGTATTTTTTTTTATATCTTTCCTTTTTATTATGCCTTTTTATTTTAAATTTTTTGGGTATTTTTTATTTGATGTTGATATTTGCTTAATATTTTATTATGACTTCTTCTAATATTCGGTCGAGTTCCAAATACAATACTCGCTCTATGATTCGTATAATTGGTAAACAAAAACAAAAGGAAGGTTTAAAAATTTGTCACTTAAATGCTCAAAGTGTTTTTTTTTGTAAATTTGATGAATTTCGATACATTTTTGAAAAATCAGGAATTGATGTAATTTGTATATCCGAAACATGGTTCAATCCGAATAAGATAAAAAACTTTCAGGTCAAAATAGACGGCTATGATTTATTTCGTGCTGATAGGAATACTGTTAAACGTGCTGGAGGCGTTGCAATGTATGTCAAGAAACAATTACGTTCTCGATTTGTTTGCAAATCTATCGATGAAGGATATGATTTTGTATTTATTGAACTTCCTTGTGACGTAAGCAAATGTCTCATAGGTGTTTTATATAGGCCTAATGATTCACTAGATATTTCTCCGGTTGTTAATATGTTAGATGAAAATTGTTTATCTTATAGTGATATTATTCTTTCTGGAGACCTAAATGGAAATTTGCTCATTGATTCTGATCTAATTTTACTTTTCCAACCGATTGGGCTTATAGCTGTAAACACTACTATCCCCACTCACTTCACTGCAATGAGTAGTACCCTTATTGACGTGTTCTTTGTCTCAGATATTAGAAAAGTTCTTTTGCATGACCAGTTTTCTTCTCCCAATTTCTCAAAACATGACGTCATTTATATGACCTTCCTTATTTTAAACATGAAAAAAAACAGCATATTACTTTCCGTGATTACAAGAATATTAACTATGATGCTCTTTTAAATGAAATTAATATAATCAATTGGACCAGTATCTACAGTAATCCTGATTTAAACCAACAGATATCCTTTTTTTATGAAGCTACCACATACCTATACGACAAATACGTACCGGTTAGAAAGAAAGCTGTTAAATCTTCTACTAAGCCTTGGTTTAATCAAATACCGGTTAGAAAGAAAGCTGTTAAATCTTCTACTAAGCCTTGGTTTAATCAAAATATTTGTGATTTAATAGTTAAAAGAAATTCTGCTTACGATAAGTGGAAAAGATATAAAACTACACAGTCAAATGAAATTTTTAAATCACTACGTAGATCTGTTACTAGGGAAGTAAAGTTAGCTAAGCAACGCTATTATAGTCGTGTATTTTCAGAGGCTATGGATACTAAAAATATTTGGAAAGAGATAAAGAAAATTGGTTATAAAGATGAAAGTGAATCGGTTAATCTTTCCACTTTTGAACTAAATGAATTGAATAGACAATTTACTTGAAATGACTCAACTCCTCTTCGTTCTGACTCTTATGCAAATCTACCTGATTGCAATCTGGATTCTTTATTTAGTTTTTCCTGCGTTAACCAGGAGGATGTTCTGGAAGCTTTTCTTTCCATAAAGTCAAAATCTATTGGTCTAGACGGTATGAATCCAATATTTATTAAAGCTATTTTACCACAGGTTTTACCCTATATCACTCATATTTTTAACACTATTTTTACAAAATCTATTTTCCCTGATTTGCGGAAATGGGCAAAAGTAATACAGGCCAATTTCCGTACTTCCTATTCTTTCGAAAGTTTTCGAAAAAATTATGAGCAAACAAATGAATGAACATATATCAAATAATAATCTTCTATCATCTAAGCAATCTGGTTTTCGCAGGAAAAGAGGGTGTATCACTACTTTAATTGATGTATCGGAAGATCTTCGTTATATCGCTGACAGTGGTAATATTGCTTTTTTGACTTTATTGGACCACTCTAAAGCTTTTGACTCAGTGGACCATGATATTCTTGTTAAAAAGCTTAAACATATTTTTGGTTATTCTGAAACCTCCTCTAAATTGATTAGCTCTTACCTTCGGAATAGAGAGCAAGTAGTTGTCTCTAAAGACAAGTCGTCTATCTTTGCGTCTTTAAGTAGGGGTGTTCCGCAGGGGTCTATACTTGCCCTTCTTTTGTTTTCTATTTACATAAATGATCTACCACGCGTAATTAATTCATGCCAAATGCACATGTACGCTGATGACGTTCAGTTATACACATCATGTAACGTACGAGATGTGGAAAATTGTGTACAGAACCTAAATACTGAACTGAACCACGTATTTGAATGGGCTAGGTTGAATTGTCTTACCATAAATCCGAAAAAATCTCAGTGCCTTGTTATTTTTAAAAAGAGATATGATACCACTTGTCTTCCGAAAGTTAGTATTAATGGAGTGGATATTCCCTACGTTGCGAATGCTAAAACCCTTGGAATGATTTTTAATAATACCCTAACGTGGAACGATCAGATTAACAAAGCTTCTGGAAAAGTTTATAGTATTCTCCGTAGTCTTTGGTCTTCTCAGTACTTCACACCGCAGGAAATTAGATTTGTTCTTGCAAAATCGTTTATCTTACCTACGTTTTTATATGGTTGTGAATTGTTATCAAGTTGTGATAGTGCAGACATGGGTAAACTTTAAAAGTGTAGTTAGATATGTTTACGGTTTACGCAAATATGATACTATCTCCGCTTTTCTAAATAAAATTTATGGCATTTCATTTGAAACTATCTTAAATTTAGAACTTTACTTATGGTTGATAAAATTATTTTCACTAAAGAACCCGTTTACCTTTTCGAGCATTTACTATTTACAAGATCTAACCGTAATAACTGTCTTGTACCAATATTGTACAATAGACTAATATACGAAAGACACTTTTTGTAAATGGCATACGTCTTTGGAACTCGTTACATACTTTAAATAATCAACTTCACAAAATAGCAAATACAACATCATTTAAGAAAGAACTATTTAAACTTTTTCTCAGTTGATTTTTAATACTTCATTTTAATTTATTTAGTTAATTTAATTTTAATTTCTATATAATTTTTACCTGCTGTGCAGGATATTTTTACACTTTATTTTTACATTTTTATTTTATTTTTTATATATTTTATATTATATTTTTTATATATTATTCCTTTAATTTTAATTATAAATTTAACTTACATACATTCTTCTTATTGAAAATTAATTTGTTATGCCTAATGTTATTTTATAAGATTTTAAATCTTGTTACATTAGGATTTTCATTAATAAAAATTAATAATAATACTATAACCTAGTTAATGTATCTGAGCTGTTCATAGATGTTCGATCATACAAGCTGGAAATAAGTGGATTATCTGATAATGTGCAAAAAAATTTAAAACGCTCTGTGGTAGAGTATATTCTAATGGTGGAGAAGGGCCATGGTAGATTTAGCATAATTTTGAGCAGTATATTTTGACAAACTTGCAATTTCTTGACATGTGACATAGCGCAAACACACCAGATTGGGCTTGCTTATAGGATAATAGACTGAAATATGACCTTTGTTAAAATGATTTTGTTAGCAATACTTAATGGAGGTCCACGTTTTATAAGAGGGTATAACATGTTTCTTGTCATGTTAAATTTTTGCATTTGTTTCTTTGTATGGAAATGAAAAATTAGTTTTCTATCCAAGTATGCCACCAAATTTTTAATATCTTCGGCCCATGGTAGACGACTCCCATTAATTTCCAATTGGCTAGTAGGATAAAAACAGGATTTGTGTTTTAGGGTAAAAAATACAGCCTGAGTCTTACCCTCATTAATCATTATCTTCCACTTTTGGAAATAAGCTATTAATAAGTTCCATACGCACTGCAACTTAGTCACTATATCTGGACCAAACTGGTATAAATAAGTACACAGGTGTCGTCAGCGTATGCAAAATAATGTACATAAAACTAGGCCCAGAACTGAGCCTTGTGGGACTCTACCTGAAATCTCAAAGAGATCAGAATAACTATCATATAGACATACGAAATACAATCCATTTTTTTAAAAAGTATTCGAAGGTCTTAACAAGAAAAAGTGAAAAATTTAACTGGATCATTATAAACAATAATCCATTATTTTTTTTTATTTACAATTTAGTAGATATTTATTTTATTTATTTATTTACATCAGCTACAGTAATTTATAACATCAGCTGGATATGAAATATATTGTTACACGATCATTTAAATAATAATATAATTATAATATAATAATAATATTGATAATAAATAATAATAATAATAATAATAATAATAATAATAATAATAATAATAATAATAATAATAATAATAATAATAATAATAATAATAATAATAATAATAATAATAATAATAATAATAATAATAATAATAATAATAATAATAATAATAATAATAATAATAATAATAATAATAATAATAATAATAATAATAATAATAATAATAATAATAATAATAATAATAATAATAATAATAATAATAATAATAATAATAATAATAATAATAATAATAATAATAATAATAATAATAATAATAATAATAATAATAATAATAATAATAATAATAATAATAATAATAATAATAATAATAATAATAATAATAATAATAATAATAATAATAATAATAATAATAATAATAATAATAATAATAATAATAATAATAATAATAATAATAATAATAATAATAATAATAATAATAATAATAATAATAATAATAATAATAATAATAATAATAATAATAATAATAATAATAATAATAATAATAATAATAATAATAATAATAATAATAATAATAATAATAATAATAATAATAATAATAATAATAATAATAATAATAATAATAATAATAATAATAATAATAATAATAATAATAATAATAATAATAATAATAATAATAATAATAATAATAATAATAATAATAATAATAATAATAATAATAATAATAATAATAATAATAATAATAATAATAATAATAATAATAATAATAATAATAATAATAATAATAATAATAATAATAATAATAATAATAATAATAATAATAATAATAATAATAATAATAATAATAATAATAATAATAATAATAATAATAATAATAATAATAATAATAATAATAATAATAATAATAATAATAATAATAATAATAATAATAATAATAATAATAATAATAATAATAATAATAATAATAATAATAATAATAATAATAATAATAATAATAATAATAATAATAATAATAATAATAATAATAATAATAATAATAATAATAATAATAATAATAATAATAATAATAATAATAATAATAATAATAATAATAATAATAATAATAATAATAATAATAATAATAATAATAATAATAATAATAATAATAATAATAATAATAATAATAATAATAATAATAATAATAATAATAATAATAATAATAATAATAATAATAATAATAATAATAATAATAATAATAATAATAATAATAATAATAATAATAATAATAATAATAATAATAATAATAATAATAATAATAATAATAATAATAATAATAATAATAATAATAATAATAATAATAATAATAATAATAATAATAATAATAATAATAATAATAATAATAATAATAATAATAATAATAATAATAATAATAATAATAATAATAATAATAATAATAATAATAATAATAATAATAATAATAATAATAATAATAATAATAATAATAATAATAATAATAATAATAATAATAATAATAATAATAATAATAATAATAATAATAATAATAATAATAATAATAATAATAATAATAATAATAATAATAATAATAATAATAATAATAATAATAATAATAATAATAATAATAATAATAATAATAATAATAATAATAATAATAATAATAATAATAATAATAATAATAATAATAATAATAATAATAATAATAATAATAATAATAATAATAATAATAATAATAATAATAATAATAATAATAATAATAATAATAATAATAATAATAATAATAATAATAATAATAATAATAATAATAATAATAATAATAATAATAATAATAATAATAATAATAATAATAATAATAATAATAATAATAATAATAATAATAATAATAATAATAATAATAATAATAATAATAATAATAATAATAATAATAATAATAATAATAATAATAATAATAATAATAATAATAATAATAATAATAATAATAATAATAATAATAATAATAATAATAATAATAATAATAATAATAATAATAATAATAATAATAATAATAATAATAATAATAATAATAATAATAATAATAATAATAATAATAATAATAATAATAATAATAATAATAATAATAATAATAATAATAATAATAATAATAATAATAATAATAATAATAATAATAATAATAATAATAATAATAATAATAATAATAATAATAATAATAATAATAATAATAATAATAATAATAATAATAATAATAATAATAATAATAATAATAATAATAATAATAATAATAATAATAATAATAATAATAATAATAATAATAATAATAATAATAATAATAATAATAATAATAATAATAATAATAATAATAATAATAATAATAATAATAATAATAATAATAATAATAATAATAATAATAATAATAATAATAATAATAATAATAATAATAATAATAATAATAATAATAATAATAATAATAATAATAATAATAATAATAATAATAATAATAATAATAATAATAATAATAATAATAATAATAATAATAATAATAATAATAATAATAATAATAATAATAATAATAATAATAATAATAATAATAATAATAATAATAATAATAATAATAATAATAATAATAATAATAATAATAATAATAATAATAATAATAATAATAATAATAATAATAATAATAATAATAATAATAATAATAATAATAATAATAATAATAATAATAATAATAATAATAATAATAATAATAATAATAATAATAATAATAATAATAATAATAATAATAATAATAATAATAATAATAATAATAATAATAATAATAATAATAATAATAATAATAATAATAATAATAATAATAATAATAATAATAATAATAATAATAATAATAATAATAATAATAATAATAATAATAATAATAATAATAATAATAATAATAATAATAATAATAATAATAATAATAATAATAATAATAATAATAATAATAATAATAATAATAATAATAATAATAATAATAATAATAATAATAATAATAATAATAATAATAATAATAATAATAATAATAATAATAATAATAATAATAATAATAATAATAATAATAATAATAATAATAATAATAATAATAATAATAATAATAATAATAATAATAATAATAATAATAATAATAATAATAATAATAATAATAATAATAATAATAATAATAATAATAATAATAATAATAATAATAATAATAATAATAATAATAATAATAATAATAATAATAATAATAATAATAATAATAATAATAATAATAATAATAATAATAATAATAATAATAATAATAATAATAATAATAATAATAATAATAATAATAATAATAATAATAATAATAATAATAATAATAATAATAATAATAATAATAATAATAATAATAATAATAATAATAATAATAATAATAATAATAATAATAATAATAATAATAATAATAATAATAATAATAATAATAATAATAATAATAATAATAATAATAATAATAATAATAATAATAATAATAATAATAATAATAATAATAATAATAATAATAATAATAATAATAATAATAATAATAATAATAATAATAATAATAATAATAATAATAATAATAATAATAATAATAATAATAATAATAATAATAATAATAATAATAATAATAATAATAATAATAATAATAATAATAATAATAATAATAATAATAATAATAATAATAATAATAATAATAATAATAATAATAATAATAATAATAATAATAATAATAATAATAATAATAATAATAATAATAATAATAATAATAATAATAATAATAATAATAATAATAATAATAATAATAATAATAATAATAATAATAATAATAATAATAATAATAATAATAATAATAATAATAATAATAATAATAATAATAATAATAATAATAATAATAATAATAATAATAATAATAATAATAATAATAATAATAATAATAATAATAATAATAATAATAATAATAATAATAATAATAATAATAATAATAATAATAATAATAATAATAATAATAATAATAATAATAATAATAATAATAATAATAATAATAATAATAATAATAATAATAATAATAATAATAATAATAATAATAATAATAATAATAATAATAATAATAATAATAATAATAATAATAATAATAATAATAATAATAATAATAATAATAATAATAATAATAATAATAATAATAATAATAATAATAATAATAATAATAATAATAATAATAATAATAATAATAATAATAATAATAATAATAATAATAATAATAATAATAATAATAATAATAATAATAATAATAATAATAATAATAATAATAATAATAATAATAATAATAATAATAATAATAATAATAATAATAATAATAATAATAATAATAATAATAATAATAATAATAATAATAATAATAATAATAATAATAATAATAATAATAATAATAATAATAATAATAATAATAATAATAATAATAATAATAATAATAATAATAATAATAATAATAATAATAATAATAATAATAATAATAATAATAATAATAATAATAATAATAATAATAATAATAATAATAATAATAATAATAATAATAATAATAATAATAATAATAATAATAATAATAATAATAATAATAATAATAATAATAATAATAATAATAATAATAATAATAATAATAATAATAATAATAATAATAATAATAATAATAATAATAATAATAATAATAATAATAATAATAATAATAATATTACAAATGGTTATTTTAATTGAAATGACTAACATTATTAATAAAAAATACTACAAACATAAGTTCAAAATTGTAATGACTTAAAAGTAGATGAAACGCAGATCACATACCAAGCAGACATAACAAAAACAAAAAAAACGCATAAAAGCAAGGACACATAAAAAAATGGATACTTTACATATAATGGTAGACACAAACAAATAATTTTGAAGTAGACAGAGCAGAGGTAGATGTAATGAACAGCAACATCCGGGCGTCAGAACATCAGGAACATCAAAACATCAGGAACATAATTATCATGATCTGAAACACCAGGATGCCAGGAACATAATTAAATTATGACTTCAGAACATCAAGAACATAATTATATTGCACAGGAATATCAAGACAAAATATCATCAGAAACATCATTAGATTGATCTGGACCATCACGACATCAGGAACATGAAATTGATAAGGAACATTAGGATATCAGGGACGAAGTTAAAGTTGACATAACAAGAAACACATAGCCACACGGTCACATTACAAAACGGACACATTGCAACAGAGATAGATTACATATACAGGTAGACACAGAGATAAAAGAGGTGGAATAAACACAAAACAATCAACAAATAACTTATAATAGCCAGCAAAGTAGAGTAGTGATCAGGGACCTCAGGAACATAATGAAATTAATCTGGAACATCAGGACATCCGAATATCAGGAACGCAGATAAATTGATCAGGAACATGAGGGCATCAGGAACACAAATAAATGTGATCAGGAACATAATTAAAATTGACGGTAGGGTTACTGCAAAAATTGATAAAACTATAATTCTGTAAACGTTTACCCTATAATTTCCCTATCAAAAATATCTAGAGGCGGTCAGAAAATCCTCACACACAAAAAAAGATTCTGACATCACGCTACAGATATTGTAGTAGTAGTTGGCAACCAATAATCAAATATTACGCAAGAGAAATTTTTAAATTTTGTGAATTGGGTCAGAAACTGAAAACACATCATAATAATCATTATACAATTTACATAGGACACGTATTGGATTAAAAAGTTCATATTTCGATCCACAAAACTGTATTTTCAATGGTATATAATATCTTGTGACCCGATCAGGAACGTTAAAATTTATTTCGTTAAGAAGAAAGCATGAATTTATTTCACCATTAACTAATTTTACCATAAATGTAATATTAAACATCATTCTTCTAGTTTGAAGTGTAGGAAGATCTATAAGTTTCAATCTGTGCTCATATTGTGGCAAATCAGTGTTATTACTCCAACATAGGCCACGCAAAGCAAATAAAAGAAATTGTTTCTGAACTGATTCGATACTATCACTATAACAAGAATAATTAGGTGACCACACAACAGATGCCTACTCAAGGGTAGGCCTAACGAGGCTAGTAAATAAACGTTTAGTAACATAAGGATCATCAAATTCCCTAGACCACCTTTTAATGAAACCCAAAAGAGATTTTGCCTTATTAACACAAGAATCGATATGTAAGTTAAACCGTAATCTATGGTCCAATAACACACCAAAATCAAGGAAATTTTTAACATTTTCAAGACATTTACTATCAATATAATAAACTGTAGGAATCAACGCTGCTTTAGTAAAGGATAACTTTTTACATTTCCTGAAATATAAGGACATATTATTTACATTATACCAATCTGTCAGTACTATCAAATCTTCCTGCAATAATTTCGAAGTATCAATATTTTCAAATGACATACATTAATACTTTAGAAAAACGAACAACAGAAGGAAGGTCATTAAGGTATAATACAAAAAGAACTGGACCCAAGTGACTACCTTGTGGAACACCTGAAGTGACAGAAATAGAAATTGAAGAACAATTTCTAATAACAAATTTCTGAGATCTACCTCTCAAGTAATACGATACCCACTTCAACAACGTAGGTGGGAAGCCCAAGGAATCAAGTTTAAATAGTAATAGTTCCTGATGAACAGCATCAAAGTTTACTTAAATCAGTATAAATAACATCTGTCTGAAAATTATATGAAAAAGCTCCACATATGTGGGTAGACAGCTCAAGTAAGTTCGTCACTGTTGACCTACCCTTAACAAAACCATGCTGGTAGGGAGATATTAAGTTACCCACCATATGTTTCAATTTGCCAGTAACAATCTTCTCAAACAATTTAGGTATAGCGCTCAGCTTAGCAATGCCTCTGTAGTTATCAATACAACGCTTATTACCATTTTTATGAAGAGGTATAATTAAACTCTCCTTCCAATAAGTTGGAAAATACCCAGAAGAGAGAGAAGAATTATACAATTTAGTGAGTGGAATGTATAGTTCATTAGCGCATTTTCTAAGAATTGATGATAGAATACCAACAGGACCAGGAACATGAGAGAACTTCAAAGATTTTAAACTCTGTAAAACTTCACTCTCCGTTATGACTATGTCAGAAAAAACGTGCCATACGGAGCCAAATGATTTTGCAATGTCCAAAGTAATAAGAATTGTCGAATTTCCATTTCCAAAACTAGTATTTATATGGTGGTAAATCCATTTAATCTGGTGAACGGTACTATGAAATGGCCAAAACCTAGAATGATTCCTTGGAATAATATTAACTCATTCTATAAACTTCCAAATTCTCGCTTTAAGAACTTTTTCCAATACTTTACTCAGGCTACTGAATCTGGGGGATTATTCGGTTTCAGTATTGGTACAACCTTAGCGGTTTTTCATATTTTCGGAAAATATTGTATTTTTAAACAACAGTTTACTATAAAACACATAAAAATAATTGAAGACTTCGCTAATTGTCTTAACATAAAGTGCTTTATAATGACTAAGCCAGATGCCTTCCTTCGTTTCAAATCTTTAACCTTACTTTACCCGCATGGTGGTCTGTGAGACCGACAAAACACATTTTTATACATAATTTTTTTTCCAGAAATGCTAGAGTTTTCTGGTAGCTGCCGGATTTTTTACAAGCTTTAATTTAGTGCATGCCATGTATTTGTACGATACATACGTGTTGTGCATTTAGTCACAATTCGGTCTGTGAGACCGACGGGGGTATGTTCTGTTACATTATTACATTGCGCATCTCACAACTGAGGATTTGTAAGGCCCCTATTCGCCCTTGTGTAATCATGAATCAGTTGTTCCACACACGAAGTCCCTAAATTTAATTAAAAAAAGACAGACAAATGATCAGATCCTAACGTGTTCATTGTTATAGGGTTTGTAACGTACTGAGGGATATTTGATATTACAATATCTATAGTTGAAGGGTTTTCGTTACTTGAAGTAGGAATATAAGTCGGTGTTGCGGGATGCAAGACAGTGTATGGAAGTATAGACACTGTTTCGGAAACAATGTTTCCCCAAACGTTAGCATGATTGCAATTCCAATTTCAATGTCTACTATTCAAATTTGCGCATATTATTATTTTGATGCCAATTCTTAGAATTTCCTTACTTCTTTTCTAAATGAGCTAAATACACTGAAAATTAGTTAAGTTCTCCTAAATCAGGGATATTTATGCATATTCCTACATTTTCCGAAATTCTTTAAATTTTTATTCACAAGAATAGCAAATCCCCCACCATTTCGATCTGTTTGATCGCATCGTATTTATCAACCAAGTCTGTCAAATAAAAGAAAATAAAAAAAAACGAATAAATACATTTTGATAATTTAATTTTATAATTTATAATCATAGCGTGTTAAAAACTGCTAAATTATTGTTAAAAATTGATGATCGAAGAGTACCCGTTATTATGGAAGCTGAGGATGTTGTTCAGCCCACTGTTTTTTCCTGGTATATACAGTTTAGAGAAGCAATCTGTCAATCACTTTTATTTCGGTGGCAACTCGTGATTTGGCAACGCAAATTCAACGCTTTGTATTATACTCGAGACGTATATGAAAATTCTTCCAATGCCTTAAATAGCGCTGCAAATATTTGTGAGGACATACATAACCTGAAACCTTGTTATGGAGTTGTGGTCCGCACACCCAACTATAAGTTGGTATGATTAACCAGTATGTTCTGCGATTAAATTATATTACATTTTTATACCCTATACCACTATGTGGTCAGGGTATAATGACTTGGTACTGATGTTTTTAACTACCAAAAATATTTGACCCAGACCTACCTTTTATTATCACTTTCTGAGTCGATTTATTGATGTCCGTCCATCTGTCCGTCCGATTGTGTGTCCATACAAATCTTGTAATCAAATTATAGGTCGCAAGTGTGAACATATTTTGATAAAATTTGGTATGTAAGCTTCTGTTGGCCATATTGAAATTGGTGACAATCGGTGCATGTTCAGACAGAGTCCTCATGCAAACGACACCTATGAAATCGACTTAAATTGCCATATGATCCAAATTATCACATAAATCTTGGTCAAATTGGGTTTGGTTGTGTTTAGCATACCCATTAATTAGTAGTCAAAAATAAACGCTATACGATAATTCTTAGTTATAGTCCCCATATAACGCTGCTTCTCGACCTTCACTTAAATCCAGAGTTCAGAAAAAACACACTGAATAAAAACTCGTACATATATGCAAACAAACATAGCTCAGACCAACAAAAATATATTTCTATTTTCATATCAATTATGCGTGTTTCTAAATTTTGAACGGTACCCAACACAATCATGACTGTGTTTCGTTTTAATATTTCGTTATCTACACGAACATTTTTCTATCACGTATATTTTGTTCCGAACACACGTAAACCAGACAGATTCGAGCGTTGCTTTATTTTAAGTTCGTTTATAGCGGCTGAGAGCCATCGGCTGGTAGAGCAACAGAAATTTATGTATGGAGAAATGAAATTCCTCCTTCAGCAAAGTACACATAAAATTTACATTCAAAAGGGAAACCGAAGATGTCATAATTGAAGAAGTTCAAAATATTAAAGATCAAATTAAAGAATTTCAGTAATAATTTATTTAATTTATTTAAATTTAAAGACCAAGGCTTTGAAATAAATTTTAAAATGTTCTGTACGATGACTGACGGTAAAATTGCACAAGCTTTGACCGAAACAAAGTTATCGTCAAGCTCCATTATATGCCAAAAGACATCAGGACAATTAAGCCAAACACCACCACAAGACTATAGTTTTAAGAAAGCCTATAAATTTGCAATATCCCCTTTTCCTGCAAGAATTCGTTTTATGGAGCATATTCTAAAATTGGGTTATGATTTGGAATTTAGTCCGTTATCCGAAACAGTAAGAAAAAACAAAGAAAATTAAGAAAAAATAAATAAAAAAAAAAACTTATCCAAAAAAAATATCTAGAGCTAGGCCTCATAATCGACCAACAAAAACAAGGAGAAGGAGACTCAGATGATGGAAAAATTGCAGGGAGATTTTTTTCCGATCCAGAAACTGCCGCATCTATCACAGGTATCGTTCATGAATTAATAAGACGATTCAAGATAATATTTCAAGTTCTAGCATGCAGCAGAAAGATATATGCAAAAAAATTGGAAAGTACGCCAATAAAACATCTATTCTCTATAGCAGACAAGTGAGAAAATTATAGTCGGTCTAGACCGACTATACGATACCCTATACCATTGCTTAGGGACCGTATCTCTTCGGTGCAACTAATTGGACATAGAAAATAAGCACAAACCAAATTTGAGTGGCATTGTTATTATTTTTTTGGGCTGCAGATATGAAAAGGTACATATCAGGTGCTATATTTATATGGAGACTAGGCCGATAAATGGACCGAGCCTGATCATATTTGCTAAGGTCATTTATTGTTTGCAAAAACTTATACAAACTAAATTTGAGAAAAATCTGTTAAATATTTTTGTTTTTGATAGAATTAAGTGAAGAACGGGAATCAGCTCTCTATGGGGCCTATGACTAACAATTGTCCTATAGGGATCATTTTTAGACTACTGATTAATGGATGTAATAAACACATACAAACCCAATTTGACTAAGATCTATACGACAATTTGAATCTTATGGCAATTTATGTAGATTTTATAGGGGTCATTTGTATGGGGGCTAGGTCTGAAGATGAACCGAATTTCGCCAATTTCAACAGCGTTCATCCTATGACCGATAGAAGCTTGCGTACCAAAATTCAAGAAAATACATTCATATTTGCGACCTGTAGTTTGATTACAAGGTTTACATGGACACGCAGACGGACGGACGGACGGACGGACGGACATCGCTAAATTGACTCAGAAAGTGATTCTGAGTAGATCGGTATAATAAAAGATGGGTCTAGGTCAAATAATTTTGGTAGTTACAAACAGCAGCGCAAAGTCATTTACCCAAACCACATAGTGGTATAGGGTATAAAAATAGTCTGCCATCCAAAGTTCATAAAATTTCGTGCCGTGCGGAACATATAATTTAAAACGATATGCTACGAATAAGAGGTCTATCTAAGAAGCGCAAGAAAAAATGAGCAGAGACTACAGATCCTTTCGCGAGCACAACAAATGAAAAATGTTCAGATATTGTACTAATGACGAATTTATCACTAGTTTGGTGTGCACCTCAGATCCATTTATGTATGCCCATTAGGGTGACAATGGTTTGTATGTAAAAAAATTTTTGTTCGAATTTAAAAGTTTTTTCAACGGAATATTGTGCTAATAGGTCCAAGAGTTTTGTGCCGATTGAGCCAAATCGGACAACGTTTTCTGGACGCGCATCCAGGTCAAAGGTCAGGTATTTGCATATTTCACAGCTAGTATGAAATAAAGTTGAGAAACTCATATATTTTCTACTTTATTTTACAAAAACATCTGGATTCTGTAGACTTTTAATAAAGAGGACACTCAAATGGTTTTTTTGGGAACTAACTCTCAAATTTCCCTTGCGTCAAAGTGATCCACAAACTATTTTATTTCAAAAATGTTTAATATATGTATGCCATTATTGACAATGTATATAAATCAATCTACTACTTTTTCTAATTTTAAAAACAAAAATTATGATCGGTGATTTGGTAGGTTTTTTTTCTTTTAAAATCTACAGATCAAAATCTTTTTGCAGAGAATATAGATTAGCATGTTTTGAATACAGCTGCCTATATTTTTGTACCACCTGTAAAATATTAAACCATGTCAAGAGAAAAAAAAATTAAAAAAGTTATAATATATGATAGTTACTTTCATTAAATGTTGTTTCTGTCCCTCATCTTTTGTTATTTTGTCATGGTATTCTTGAATTAACTGAATGCCTCTTTCAGCACAATCATTAACAACAGCCAAGTTTTGAATAATTTGTTTCGCTCTTAGGTACTCTCCTGTAACACTCCAAGAACGTGGATCGTTGCTGAAAAACTCTATTGAAATTCCAAATCTCTTGAAAACTTTTTTGGTATTTTTTGAAAACAAATCTTTTAAAATATCAGAGTTGTCTCTGAAAATAAAACTTTTAAAGTTTTCCTTCTTTATTATTAGCTTCTTTGCTATCTCTTCATCCTCATTTTCAGATATATCTACAGACATCTTCGCTACTAGCTTGCTTTTTGTTATGTTGTCTATCCTTTCGTCAAACAAAGAAAAGCCCACACATTCTTCGCTTAAGTAATACAGATGATTTAATACCTTTGAAATGGCTTTGGCCGCAATATTTTGATTGACTCTTTTGTAGTTTTCAATTTTCTCAAAAACATAATATCAGTTAAAGCAGCTTTATCCGCTTTATTTGAATCAAACCAAAAATTTGAATAACAACTTACAATGAAACCTGGTACTTCTATCAAAGCACTGATTTCAAAATCTGTCACTTCAGGAAATTGATTGTGAAAAATCACTATCTTTAAAGAGTATATAGCCTTGGCCATCCATCTTGCGTAGTGCAGTGCACCGGGTTTTCTGAATTTTATTCCTGAAGGAGGATTGCCACCAAGGAATATAATTACTAACTCCAAAAATTCTTTATAATCATTTCTCGGGAATGAATCGTTCATTTTTCCTAAAGCAAAATCTAAAAGTTCACCAACATTATCGCCTATAATTTCCATAATTCGTGGATGAGCTATTCCTGGCACAAAACTATCTGTATTTATTCCGGTCCAGACGACACTCCAACATTGGCCTCCGTAAAAACTGCTGCCAAAACAATTTCGAAAATATGGTGTCTGCAGCCTAGAAATAGAATTTCTCTTCCAATTGATCTCTCCAAAAGCACACATGCACCTTTCAATCTACCAGTGTTGGATGATGTAGTATCAAAAACAAACGCTTCCGTTCGTTCCAAAATATGTTTGTCTTCTAATGCATCATAAACTGCAGAAGAAATTTCCGCTCCAGTCCCAGAGGGAATATCAGGCATATCTATAATTTGCTCTAGGCCTGGAGCCGTAGCAATTATAGCCAAACGGTCTTCTGATTTTCCTGTTATTGTCGATAACGGTTTAGTGTCCCAATGGATGGTCAAAGGTTGATCACTTGCAGTAAACTTTTCTATAATTTTTTCACTTTGCGTTAATCTTAATTGCGCTCTTTCCCGATTTATGGAGGTTCGATTTAAAATATAATCGGATGTGTTAAGTCCGACGGCGTCAATAACTGCAACCAATAAGTGTACAGCATCTCTCTGACTTATTTTTAACTTGTCGAAAACTGCAGCTAGTCTTGACGTTAAGACACTTTGCTTTTTCGTACAAGAAGTACTGCGAAAACGTTTTGCCTCAATCGAACATTCAGAATATTCTTCCTCTGATGTTGCAGCATCTTCAGACGCAGAAAATTCAATCATATTGCAGGCTGAAATAAATTTTGTCACAGTTCAGTACTTCCAACAAAAATTTAAAACAACGTTATTTAACATTTAATAAAATTTTTACCTGATGAAGTTGATGGTAATTCGTCACTTAATTTCTTACGCAACTCTTCTTGTTTTTTGCGATTTCTTTTTCTTTCCTCTTTTTTTTTTTAGATTACAGTCGACTCCCAACATACAACCTTCGCGACCTTTCATTCATTGTTCAATTCAAAATTGCTTGCCTTCTTCTAAATCTATTAGTTCCAGTGCATCGGTACGAGCAATATCGAAGAGATCGCCTAAATTATCGCTCCACAGTTTTCTTCTGTTTTTATGAATGTCGGACACTCTAGATATATTTTTTTTAAAATCTTTCCATTCCTCATACAGACGCAACATTTTTTTTGTACACCAGTGCAAATCGTAAACAGGGATACGGGCCTTTTCCCAAAAAATTATACACTCTCTTACCACAAGATGAGCACTATCTTTTGCAGTTAATTTCGTTGTCCTCATATTATGAAAAAAAACTTTGAGGCAGTCCCCCTTCGAGGGAAGTTTACAACCAACTATTTGGTGTTTTGAATAGCCTATTAAAAATATTTCTTCCCTTAACGAGGGCATTGTTATATATTTTTACAAAATTCACAAAAAATCTTTAACCAAAAGCACTTTACGCAAGTAATTCAGACGACTGAATGCAATTTATATAATTTTTGGGGAAATACATAATTCAGTCGTATTTTAAAAATCTAGTAGGCCTTGAAATTTATCATTAGAATCCGTTAAAAATAATGGTTGTTGTCTAGGAAATTAGCAATTTTAAAATTTTTGCCATGTAGAAGGTGTGATTTAATACAAACAAACAAATGTGTTTTTGTAGTTAACGTTTTTGAATAAAAGCATCTATTAATTTCCTGACATAAAGGAAAGGTTAATTACCAAAAAAGTTATTTTTACTATTTTTTTCACGAAAATATATAAATCCACATTTTTCATTAAATATTGAAAAAAAATAAACGAGTTCAAAAAATTTATTTCGTATATATTGTAAAATATGAAAATACCTGACCTTTGACCTGGATGCGCGTCCAGAAAACGTTGTCCGATTTGGCTCAAATTTTCGTCACAAAACTTTTGGACCTATTGGCACAATATTCCGTTGAAAAAGCTTTAAAATTCGCGAAAAAAATTTTTGCTGTCACCCTAATGCCCAACATTCGACAAAAATGGATAACTACCTCAACTGAATTTAACGAAGAAGCTAAACAACTTCTTTAAGTTGAAAATCAAGGCTATTTAGAAGAAATATTTACTAAAATTCTTTGATTTGAAATAGTTTTTCAGTACACTAACAATAAGTTATACTATTTTTATATACTGAACTATTTTTTTTTTATTTATAAATTTATGTATTTTAAAAATTTACAATAAAAATTAATATAGAAATATTTAAAAAGACAATAAAAAAATGTTTAACTAAAGTAAAAACATACGTTTTTTGGCTCTTTCAAAAAAAGCCAACCTTTGGATCTAATGAACACTAGGTCTAAAAAGTTAACGGGGCCAAATTTTGACATTTTCTGGCAAAATTTAACTTTCAAAATTTTTATAAAGTATTAGTTCTAAACTTAACTGAAAAAATAAGACATAAAAAACCTTTGTTAGCCTTTTAACACTTCACTTTTGTACTAAAATTCAATTAAAAATGAAAATGCATTTTAAACCCTCCATAACTTTTTTTTAGTATCACTCGATATTTACATTTTATAGCAAAATTAAAGGCTAGAGCCCCACCTACCAAAAATAAAAAAAAAGTTCATATCAAAATTCCAATCCAAGCAAAAGTTATGGATTTTCGACCGCCTTCTCGTGAAATGTTCCACTGTGTGCCGATCCGTTAAGAAGATTATGTACTAACTTTAGTGATTTTTATCAATTTGTTGATTATACTCTAAATTATACTCTAAATTACTTTATATAATTATACTCTATAAATTGTAAAACGTAACATTATTTTGTAGTTACCGGCCTACGAATGTCTCTTGGTGTTTGTTTCCATAATATTAGACTAATTTTTATGATTTTGTTTGCTCCAAAATTTCTTTGGTGAATAATTCCTGAGAAAAAAAATACTAGGAATAATATTTTTATGCTGTTGGTAGGTACTGTTATGCAATGTTGTTGTTTATGTATTAATAAAAATATTATTGTATACGGTTTGTTTGTGTCATACTTTTTATGATGCTGTAATAAGTCGCACACACACGCACCCATACACGCATATACTCAGACACACAAGCACTTATTTACACATCCTCTCACGCATATAATAACAATCGTAAGTTGACTTTTGTTCTCAATAATTCACAAGTTTATTATTTCAGACCTTCTTTTGTTTTCCTTAATAATGTATTTTTTAGTAGCTTCATTATGTTTAAATCTTCTCGTTTTTAAGTTTTAAAAAAGTTTTTATTTTTGTTTATTTTATTTTTTTTTTTTTTGAAATGTCTAAAATATTCCATGTTGCCTTGGTTGATGCTGTTGTAGTATTTTGTTATTTGTTGTTTTTCCTGTAAGGCATTAACAAAGTGTGTAAATTTATTTACAGTGTTCTTTATATATAATATGTCAACGTAAAAAATATGTATGTCTGTATGTATGTATGTACGTACGAGTATATCCTCAAAAGTAATGGAAAAATGTTTGTGCTTCAAACGATATTCGTAAAATATTTGCCAAAGGTTAAAAGAAATAAAATAAGAAATAAAATTTTAAAGACCAATGACCAATTTCGATGCTTCTTAAAATAGTGAAAAAATTGGTATTCAAAACATGTTATGTAAGTAAAGGAAGAATTATGGGAAAATACCCGATCGTATGATTATCATTGATGGAACGCAAATATAAAGCATACGCACCAAGAACTTGTAATTCATTTGTTATTCAATACAATTTCTCACAAGTTTAAGGTGATTTTAGACTTTGTCAATATTTGTGAGATTAACTTGTTTTTTTTTAACATCATTTAAATAATTAAAATTAAAGCGTGAAATAAAAAACGAAAACTTATTTTGTATTTGCCATTGTATTTAAATAGCTCTAAAATTATCCGAACAAGACCATAATTATTGATAATGTATTATATCTGCGATTATACATCAAAATTTATATATCAAAACTTGTATGAGCTATTTTAAACTTTGCATGGATGACGGACTGACGGATAGTTGGAAATCGGTGAATTGACATTGAAAGTGGGAATGTTACGTCAAGTATTTTTGATTTTATTCGCGAGCAATAAGCAGATAATTGCACCAAAGGTATATCACAATGGATTATTTTGATCCCAGGAGCAGTGAAGGGTTAAATAAATAAAAACTAGTTGAACTATTTTTCTCGAATTCTAAATAATGGTTCCATCGAATTTAATAGAGTAACCCGTTTTCGGTAATTTTTATTTAAAAATATCTTAAAATCTGGCCTTGGCAAATAATGGGTTAGTGTTCTCGGACTTATCCCAAATTTTAGGAGCGAAAGTTCTACATATTTGGTTATTATATTTTAAGCATCGCATCTAAAGATTCAACAGCCCTTACACAATATTTGAATTTTTTGAATTAATTTTCTTTTATTAGCTTGGGTTCACATGTGACCCCAATGACAAAAGGGTTATTGGGGTCATATTACTTTTCTTCGAAACCCTAGGCTATTATGATAAAATATAACACTTAAAAGTAGAAAAGTGATGAATTTTTGATACAAAGTATTTAGAAAAAATACATTTACAGAATATCTTACAAAAATCCCATTTTTATCGAAATCCGCAAAAATCAAATCCTTGTCAAAAAATTCTGGCATAGCGATTTTCCTAATAATTCACACAGTTAATATTTAACATGTGTCTAACAAGAGCTTAAAGAGCTAGATCAATTTTTTTTAAATTTGTTTAAGAGAATTTTCAAAACTTGAAAAAGGAGTTTTCAAAATTTTATAAAAAAAAAAAAAAAAAAAAAAAAATCCATTTCTGGCCTCAATGCTTAAAAGGTTAACAAGGTGGTAATAAAACAATACTTCATATCTGAGTTCTTGCCATCAAATTTCATGACCTAGTTTTTTTTTTGGCACAAAAGTGGTCTGGGGCATTTGCTATTTTTTGGCGAGTTTTTATTTGATTTTGAAGTTTTATTGCTTTTTTGAAAGGCAGCTTAATGTTGATCCAGAATTATATAACAATTTGTCGAAAAAATTAGACTATAGAACGAAATTGTTTTAAAATCTGAAATAAAGTCATATTTTACCCATAAAAAACACACTTGAAATTTTCAATCGCGTTGAGCCACCTCTAAAAGTTTTTTGATTGGCCCAAAACTATATTTCCCAGTTTTTTTCTATTCGCATATTTCTAAGGGGTGCCACCGAGCGTTTGGTGCTTTTTTTTTATTAAGGGCCACCCTAATATATATATATATATATAATTGAAGATTAAAAACTGAAAGCAATACCTAAAATAAAGAAAAAAAATTAAATAATTATTTTTTGAACTGCATTGCATTGCTCGTAAATTGAAGGCTAGATGGGAGGCCATTCCAGAGACGAACGCCATTTATAAAAAAGTGCCATTCGATACTAGACATCTCTGATTAGGTATAATTAACTTTTTTCCCCTGTTTGATCTGGCAAATCGTAAATTGTTATATACATACTGTGGCGTTTCAGTGTATATAAGTTTGTGTAAAAATATGAGTACTAGGGCGCGTCGATCCAAAAAACGCCCAAGTGACATGGAAAATTGTATTCTAGGGATCAAAATAAAAATTTTTGCCCGAGCAACCATACCTCTAAAACGAATTCTGATGTCCCGACTTTTGACCTGTCTGTCTGTCTGTCTTACTTTGACACATTTAGAGTGCCCCAATTGAGTTCAAATGAATGATCGACGCCCACTAACTTTGGAGGGCCGACCCACTCATGCCAGTGGCATACCCCCTGAAACCCCCTGGGGTTCCCCATACAAATATTTCAAAAAAATCACCATTTTTTGTTTAGAATTGGGCTGACTATGTTTGATTTAATATTAAAATTAACACTCATACGTATACATATCATCTACTCTGCTAATAAATAATAATCATACGCCTTGACTATGTTACGTTATTCAAAAAAGTCGATCGGATGAGGGCAAATAACTTTTAGATCACTCCATGACTATGCGTGACTCTGCGTGACTACCCCAAAATTAATCTGTAGTCACAATAAGACTAATGGCCAAGTTTCAGATCAATTGCATGAGGGGGAATGGGGTTGCCCAATGGCAGACAGATAGACAGACAGACAGTCGGGACATTAGAATTCGCTTTAGAGGTATGGTTCCTTGGGCAAAGATTCTTATGTTGATCCCTAGAATATGATGTTCCTTGTCACTTGAGCGATTTTTTTGCCGCCATACCAATCGACCCGCCCTAATGATTGCTCTTATCTTCAGTAAGTTTACGAACGATACTCCGTACAGGCTTTTGGAGAAGGACGATATGTGATCAAATTTCCTTAACCCATCGACGTATCCAGCAATATTGTTGTAAACAATATCCAGTATTAGTTCGATTGTTTATTTGAGCTTTTTGGTAATTTTTTTCTTTTAATACACGAATAAAATGCTTTTTTATAAGGATTTACATTTAACACGGCGAAAAATTTTATCAACAAAGTGTTAACAATCAGCGACAGAGAATATCATGAGAAAAACCTAAAACAAATAAAAATCACCTTGGGAAAAAATAATTTTCCAACATGCATTACCAACAAATTAATAAAACAATTTATCGACAAAAAACCCAAAGAAAAAACACAAAATGAAAATGTTGACAACCCCAAAAAAATTTTCATGCTCAACTGTATACCCACACTAACAGAAACGAGAACATTGAAAGAACTAATGCCGACAGAAAACAAAAGTTTTGCGTACAAATCGAATCAAACACTGAGAACATTATTCACAAACACGAAAAGCAGAACACCAACAATGGAACAAAGTGACGTGGTCTATGAAATTACAAGCAAAGGCAAAGAAGGAGAAATCTGCAATTTAAAATACATTGGTACTACAAAAAGGGCATTGAACACAAGAGTACGCGACCACGAAAATGACTACAGGAACAAAAGAGAGACAACAGCTTTAGCGCAGCATTTAACACAACAAAATCATAAAGCAGACTTTCAAAATGTAAAAATACTTAACATCGAGAGAAAAGAGAGCAAAAACTGATGTTAGAAAGTGTAAGGATCCAACAAACAGATGACGTATCGATGAATTCCAAAGAAGATAAAAATGGTACAAACTCCGTCTATTCAGTCATACCATGATGTCTGTGATATTAGGTTGTAGTTTTTTTGGTTTTTTGATTTCATTATGTTTGTTTCATTATAGATGTTTTAATTTAACGTAATTTTAAGTATCTGACAAACTTTTCAGTGCATTCTAATATATATAAAAAAATGTTAGTAAGTAAAAATTTAAAAAAATATTTTGTAAAATTTGTTGAAAAATATGTTCCTTACCCAAAATTGTTTTTAGTTAAATAAAATAAAAGACCCTGAGGATGTCTAAAAATCAGGCGGTGGAAAATGGAATAAAAAAGCAATTTAATCTCATTAAGAGAAAAAAATGACCAAAAACCTCAAATTAACAATCGAACTAAAAATTTAAAAAACTCTGGTCAGAAAATAACAAAACATAAATATCCAGTATATTTTTGCAGATTGAGTCACAGTTGGCAAAGAGTTAGCATCCATAAGGAATTGTAGGTACGAGGCATGTCTTTGCCAGTAATACTCTGACTCTTAATGGTCTATAAAATTGCGTAGACCAAAGTGTCCTGAGTTTTAATTATGATTGTGCAACTAGTGTGTTGATGTGGTTTGACCAATTTAAATTGCTATTGAAAATCAAACCAAGATTTTTCGCTGTTGGGATTATTTCAATTCTCGCATTATTTATGGATATTTCCATTTTGATAAGTGGGGTTATTGTTTTTTTATGAATCACTATTCATATCGATTTCTCCGGATTCAAGCAAACGCCATTCGAAGTTGCCCAGAAATTTATTCTGTTGAGGCCATGGTTAAGGTTGTCCAAATTTGGACGAATTGAATTTGCAGAACTGCTAATGTATAGCCGTACAACATCTGCATACAGATGTATTTTACAATATGATAAGTGTTGAGGTGAATCATTTGTGTAAATAGAAAAGAGAAGCGTTAAAATCGACTGGAATATTTGAAAATTTCGAAAAAATTTACTGAAAGACTTTACAAAACTATATATCATAATAAAGGTAATAATAATACCTTTAGACTTGAATGTAATAAGGTTTTTTTTCCTTGAAGACTTACGACTTCAAGTTCGCGGAAAATACCGAAAAATGGTATTTTAAAATTAACAAGTAAGAAAATTATAGTCGGTCTAGAGTTATATGTATAAAACCATTCATATCCCATCGTATACAATACTATTGGAATACCCTTATTATTATTATTATTATTACTTAGTGTTTATTAAGATCATTGTTTTGTTTTTGTTTAGTTTACATATATTTTTTGTAGCAATACAAATATTATTTTGTTTCATATTGTAACTAAGCGTAAAACAATAATCATGTTTAACCATGCACAATCATGTTCACTTTCTTACATACACAATATGTATGTATGTAAGAGAAGTGAAATCATTCTGCATGCCCAGTTTTATTATACGAAAAACCTGTTTTGAACTATTATTTTGTTACTAAGTGAGAACATTAATTGTGATCAACCATGCACAATCATGTCTACTTTCTTGCATACACAATGTGTATGTAAGAGAAGTGGAATGATTCTACATCCCCAAATTTGTTCTACGGAAACCTGTTTTCATATAAAGTTTGGTTACTGGGTAAAAGCAGTGATCTTTTATCTACTTGTTGCCAAGGGTAAATCATGAATATGCATGCTCAGTTTATACTGTTGTTTTCTTGTAACAATAAATAGGAAGGCATGCACAATCATGATCAGTAGAAGACTTGTAAATTAAATGACACGAGAGTCTGATTTCGGAAGCCAAGGCGAACGTTTCAAAAGTTTGTGACTTATGACTTATTCTTATATCAAGGACATGATATTATAATAAAATATTAAATTTATAAAACGTGTATAAAAAATATTAAATAAATAAAATAAGTTTTAAAATAAATAATCATTAAATAAAAATTTAAAAAAAAATTGTCGTGTTATTTATTTAAAAATAAAAACCTACGACAAAATTCTAGACCGACTATACGATACCCAATACCATGCGTTTAGAGACCCTATCTCTTAGGCCCAACTAACTGGATATAGAAAATAAGCATAAACCAAATTTAAGTGGGATTTTTATTAATTTTTTTGGCTGCAGATATGAAAAAGTTCATAGCGGATGCTATATCTATTTGGGGACTAGGTCCAGAAATGGACCGATCATGATCATGTTTGGTACAGTCTCTTGTATTTTGCAAAAATATATACAAACAAAATTTGAGAAGAATCAGTGCAATATTTTTGTTTTTTTTTATAGATTTAAGTGAAGATAGGGAGGCAGCTCTATAATAAGGCCTATGAGTTCGAGCTGTTCCATAGGTACCATTTTGGGACTACTCATTAATGGACGTAATAAATGCATACAAACCCAATTTGAGTAAGATCTATATGACAATTTGGATCTTATGGCAATTTATGTCGATTTCATAGAGGTCATTTGTATGGGGGCTAGGTCTGAACATGGCCCGATTCTCAGCAGTTTCAACAGCGTTCATTCTGTGGTCGATAAAAGCTCAAATACAAAATTTCATCAAAATATATTCATATTTGCGACCTGCAGTGTGATTACAAAGTTTACATGGACACACAGACGGACGGACGGACGGACATCGTTAAATCGAATCAGATAGTGATTCTGATTCAATCGGTATAATAAAAGTTGGGTCTGGGTAAAATATTTTTGGTAGTTACAAACAGCATCACAAAGTCATTATACCCAAACCACATAGTGGTATACGGTATAAAAATGTATTTGTGGATTATGAACTCTCACGGTGGAGCCTTGATTGGTTTCTGAGTTATTAGAAAAAATGTCACACCAAATAAAAAAAAAAATAAAAACTTTTGAATACAGAAACTGTTATCTAATACAATTTATCTAATATAAAATTAAAGCTTTTTTAGATTTTAACCATCAATCATATATACGCCACTGCTGATCTGAATGCTTAATTTTGATTTTCGTTATGTATTTATTAAGATTTGTTTTTTTTTAAACAAATTTAAAGTACATTTTCATGCATGATTGATAGCTTCGTGCATATCTGTTTTTGATATATAACCTGTGGCAATACTTCTGATATATATTTCAACAATTGGATATAGAAAATGGGAAAATAGTGGTATTATTATGAAATTGTAATCTGCTGAAATTAAAAGGTTAATATCGGGTGATATAGTTATGTGAGGACTATGTCTCAAAATGGACCGACATGATCATAGTTCGAAAATTAATTAATTTTTCAAAAAAATATAATAACAAAACTTGAGAAAAATCTATATAATATTTTGGTTTTGGGATAGATTTGAGTGAACATGGGAAAGCAGCTTCATATAGGGACTACGACTAAAAATTAAGCTAGAGGGTTTATATTTAAGTTGTATATTAATAGGTGTAATAAACACGCATAAATCACATTTTACCGAGATAAATATTATAATTTGGATCTTGGTGCAATTTAAGTTGGTTTTATAAGGATCATTTCTATGGCAACTAGTTCTAAATAGGCATCGTTATTCATCAATTTAAATGTTGATTCTCCTAGTATAACAATAGCTTATATATCGAGTTTCATCAAAATATTATTATATTTTGCGACCTACAGTTTGATTACAAAATTTACGTGGACGCACATACAGGAAGGTGGTCGGGTGGATGGATGGTTATCGCGAATTCGACAAACAAGTTGATTCAGAGTCGACCGTTATAATAAGAGGGGGTACATGTCAAACATTTGTGGTAGTTAGTTCTGGCGCACAGTGGACCATTTGACGAGAAGGCGGTCAAAAATCTATACCTTTTGATTGGATTGGAATTTTGAAATTCGGGTTTTTTTTGTTTGCTAGGTGAGACTTTAAGTTCTGCTATAAAACGTAATTCTCGACCGAAAATAAAAAAAGTTACGGAGGGTTTAAAATACATTTTCATTTGTAGTTGAATTTAGTACAAAAGTGAAGTGTTAAAAGATAAACAATGGTTTTTTTTAATATAATGTCTTATTTTTTCAGTTAATTTTACAACTAATACTTTTTGACAATTTTTTAAGTTAATTTTTTCAGAAAATGCCAAACTTTGGCCCCCGTAAACTTTTTAGTCCTAATGTGCACAAGGGCCAAAAGTTGCTTTTTTTTTTTTTGAAAGATCCCGAGTTAAAATAAAATTTATTAAGCAGCGAACGTAAAAGTTACCTTATATTGGTTCAAGATAGAGAAGTTTCAATGAAAAACTCGTATGTTTTTGCTTTAGTTAAATTTTTTTTATGGTCTTTTTAAATATTTCTATATCAATTTTTATGGTAAATTTATGAAATACAACAATTTTTATTGCAAATCTCCAAAATATATAAATTTTTAAATCAAGAAAATTTTTTAACTATATAAAAAAAGTGTAACTTATTGTTAGTGTATTAAAAAAGTTCTTTAAATCAACCAATTTTAGTAAAAATTTCTTCTAAATAACCTTTATTTTCATTTCCTAGAAGTTGCTTAGCTTCTTCGTCTAATTAAATAGAGGTAGTTTTCCATTTTTGACGAATGTTGGACATATATGGATCTGAAGTGCACTACAAAATAGTGATATGGTCTTCATTAGTACAACATCTGGACATTTTCCTTGTGTTGTGCTCGCGAAAAAATCTGTAGTCCTTTTTCCTTTTTTCTTGCGCTTCTTCAGATAGATCTCCTATTGGTAGCATATTGTTTTGAATTATTTGTTCCCCATGGTACAAAATTTTATGAACTGTATTTTTTATTATAAAGTATAGCTGTTTTATTGGCGTACTCCAAATTTTTGTGCATTTATCTTTCTGATCATGATCTACACCTGTGATAGATGCTGCAGTTTCCAGATCGGAAAAAAATCTCCTTACAGTATTTCCATCATTTGTGTTTCCTTCCCCTTGTTTTGGTTGGTCGATAACGAGGCCTAGCTGTAGATATTTTTGTTGGATTTGTTTTTTTTTTGCTTTCTTTTTTCTTCATTTTCTTTGTTTTTCTCACTGTTTCGCCTAACGGACCAAATTCCAAATCATAACCCAATTTAAGAATATGCTCCATGAAACGTGTTCTAGCATGAAGAGGGGACATTCCAAATTCGTAGGCTTCCTTAAAACTACCATCTTCTGGTGGGGGTTGGCTTAATTGACTTGATGTCTTTTGGCATATAATGCAGCTTGACGTTGACTTTGTTCTAGTTAAAGCTTGTGCAACTTTTCCATCAATCATTGTGAGACACATTCTAAAATGTACTTCAATGTCTTGGCCATCAAATTTAAATATTACTGGTTGAAGTTCCCTAATTTGATATTTTATTTTTTGAACTTCTTCAGTTATGACATCTTTGGTTTCCTTTTTGAATGCAAATTTTATTGGTCTGCAACCCTTTGTTGAAGAAGGAATTTCATTTTTCCATATATCAATTTCTGTTGCTCTACTAGTTGACGGCTCTAAGACGCTATACCTTTTTGTTAAGCGCAATGGAACGAAAGATACCATAAATAAATTAGCATCTGATGAATTTTCGGCATTATATTGCTTGTATTGTTTCTGACCAGAGGATCCATCACATCCCCATTTAGAAATTAAAGTAATGCTACCACTACCAATTTTTTTTAAATGATCAGTATCAAGCGTATTTAGCAATCGTTCTGCAGTATGTTCAAGGAGCTTTTGCAATTTTATTTCTGCTGATGTTGAAGTGACACTAATAGCAGATTGTGAAGGTAAGCATTCTTTTTTGGCAGAAACTAAATCTCGATACTCTGGAAAAATCCCATAATTCTTTTCATTGGTTCGCTTCCGCAATTCCTTATATTGATTTTTGGTCAATTTCAAATCCAAAAATAGGGAGAACGCTTCTTCCGGCGTAAATTTCTTATCTTCAATTGGTGTAGGAAGGCTTTTCAAAATCCTTTTTGTGCGCTTGGGCTCGCTTCTATCTACTATTTATTCAATTATTTCAATTTTATTTTTTTTATTTTGCGTTGATTGAATTTGGTGCAAAAATGAATCCTTAATAATTCTTTCAGAAATTTCTTCATTGATATTCTCCAGCTTGCGCCTTCGAGATCTTTCACTGCATCCGTCAATTGGTTTTGCTGGTCGACCCTTTTTTCCACTTTCGTTGACAGTTGTAGATGCACTCTCAAAAATAAGTTCCTTTATTAACCAGTCTTGGTAACGTTTGTACATCTTTGCCTTGCTATGAGAGCATTCAATGTACCGTCTTTTCAAATTCGATGCAAAATTAGTAATTTTTCCTTTGTGCATTTCAATGTCTTCTAGGTTATAATTCTTAAAGAAGTCGTTGCTCACTATGTGGAAAATTACATCGTCTACATCATTTCGTTCAAAATAAATATCTGCCAGATCTCTGTAACAGTACTTAGCCATTGCACAAATTGTAATGAATAATAATTGTGGAAACATTATTATAAATACTATTTCTTGCAATTATGTAAAATAGAAATTTTTATCTTTTATTACCTCTTTTAGAAGCATAAAAAACCCACACCCCAACCCCTTTTAAAAGGTGAAGCATACCTGCTCATATCTTAAAGGGCTATGTCGCAATAGTTTTTTTTTACCATTTACCTGTTATTTAAATTGTTTCCCATTTTGTCGGGTATTTAAACTATATCACCCATATTCATAAAAATTAAAGTGTACTTTAAGTAGACTTTATTAACAAATTTTTTATGAAAAACAGACAATAAAGTCTACTTGAAATACACTTTAATTTTTATGAATACGGGTGTATTACTCTAATTCAGACTGTTAATGTTTTTGAAAGATACCTGTACCAATTAAGCGCATTATATCTCAACCCTTTTTTATAAGTATATAACAACTCCTGACAATTCTACCAACAACTCTACTCTACTTAATATATCCTAACCACATAGTGGGCAACATTTGTATTCATAAATTTTGCAGAAAATATCTAACCTTGGGTCAGAAAAATTGTTCTGGTGCACACGGGCGGAAACTGGCAGGTGTATAATGGGGTATATGAGTATAGGAGAGCGTTCGGACTACAGAAGACTGCAAGACTTTTTCTGAGTGCTTTTGACTGGCAGGAGTTATGCTCTATTAAGTAGGAGATTTTCGGAAAATTTGGACCCTTTTTAAAATTTTTTTTTTTTTAATTTCGAAATGACTCAATGATTTTACGTTTTTAACGTTAATAGCATGGAAGCCACAAAATTACACGAAATTTACTTCACTTCAAAATCTTTTAACTCAAAAAAGTTACAGTCATTCAAAAATAAAAATTTACAAAGAAATTTTTAATTTTAGCAAAATACTGAGAAAGCCCATTTTCGAAGACCCTGTTCGCTGTAATATGGTTGTGGTAGAGTCACAATTTTTTGGCTCCCGAGGTTTACTAGTATTTACTTTCAAATGAATAACATAGCTTTAAAATCGGTAACAAAAAAAAAGTGATTTTTGGCCGCCTTCTCAAAATATGGTCCACTGTGCGGCAAGTAATTTTTGTTATATATAATACCAGTTGTAGATATACGTTTTTGGAAATTTTTAAAACATACTTACATACATTAAACAAGTATTTATTTATAAAAAAAAATCATATTTTCTGTAATACATTTTTTTACAAAGTACTACCTTTTGAAATCACAGCAACTTTTAATCACTTTTAGTGATTCGACGAAGTATATGTGTCTAGGGTTAATAATATAGGAAAAAGTATGTTTTATTAAAAAGATATTTTAAAGAATTTCTGGAAATGTGTAAGGAACCTCCGATTGTTTCGGGTTTGAAGTTGGAATAGACTCAGCTGTCCCAGGGTCTTTTCACTAAAATTTCTATAATTGAGGAACACTTCACTTCACTTAGTTTTTTCTAAAAGGTCTGCATTTTATGCTGTTTTTGTTGTTGTGTCAGGTACTGGGCTTTGGTGGTGTCGCGGGTATTGCTGGGTGCTGGTTTCGTGGTTTTGGTGTCCCTAGCCTAGTGACGCTATGCTCCTGACTAGGTAGGATGTAATTCACCAAAATAATGGGGGAATATAATTCGCACGTATTCTTTTGCTGAAAATAATTCAGCACCCTGAATGCCTATCTGCTATCCTTGCCTGGATTTAATCCAGCATGGACGAATGTAATTTGCCCCTAGTCTGAGCTGGAATATAATGCCGCATTTAAAATAACATATTGTGGATTTCACTTCGATTTCATTTAAAAAAATCCTTTTGTAATAGAAATACTTCAATACATTTTCTGCTTCATTTTTTCCAATTATTCGAGACGTTATATTTCTCGAACCAGAGTTACATTAAGGTTTTGTCTCAGTGCCAGTTATTCCAGCCACAATAGCTTTACAAACATCACAAACATTATAAATAACATCATGTGGATATTTATTTCTTCCCGAATCAGGTTTCCTGTCAATGGACAAATTCCACTGAGAGTTTCTAATACTAATATAAAGAGTTTGACGGCACAGCTTTCATTCTATGAATTTTGAGGAAAATATTTCAGTTTTTAGCACATACAGGATTGTCATTAAATATAAAAACTGAAATATTTTTGCTTGCAAAAGAGTAAATGTCAAGAGCAGCAGTTCCTTCAAAGGCCCCTTATATATTTGAAAAATTTTAATTGAAATACTAGAAAGACAAAGCAAATTTGACCCTATAGCTATGAGAAGCAATATACATGTTTCAGAGTACAAAGACTTCTCATAGCTTCTGGTTCACTGCATTAAGTATTGGAGTTACCTTTTAAAGAAGGATATTGACAATCACGCTCTTCAAAATTATCAATTATGCCCGAAAATTTTCAGAAAAATCTGTGACAAGATCATTGCTGTTAACATGAAATATTCAAGAGTTTTTAAATTTTTTAGTGTTAGGAAACAAATTAAAATTCACTTATACAGGGTGGGCCAAGTTTGACTGACTGATTTGAAATGCTTATAATTTTTGTATTTTTAAATTTTTTTATTTAATTTTTTTTTTGCAAATTAAAGTAATTTTTTTAAGCTAAGTATGAAAAATTACATCTTTTAGATGGCGTCCATTTTCCTGTTGGCAGTTAATGGCTCTACTCAATACATTTTGCATTACGTTTCTGACTGCAATTGAGCAATTTCTGTGCGAATATTCTGCTTTAGCTCCTGAATATTTTGTGGTTTGTTGATGTAAACTCGTTCCTTCAAGAAACCCCACAAAAAAAAAATCTGGGGCCGTCAAATCTGGAGAACGAGGTGGCCGCGCGAAATCTGCATTTTTTTAAATTATTCGGTCTTCGAAAAGTTCTCGCAGAATTGTCATTGTGGCCTTTGCTGTATGAGCTGTAGCTCCATCTTGCTGGAACCATATGTTACGATTATTGAGAACTATCGGACGTAAAAAATTTTCCAATATGGTCCGGTATACCATCCCAGAGACGGTTTGTGGCTCATTATGTTAATTTTCAAAGAAATATGGACCAATAACTTTATCAGCCATGATTCTAAACCAAACAGTAATTCAATGCTCTCGGATTCTCTGTACCCCAAATTCGGCAGTTCTGCTTATTCACATATCCATTTAAATGAAAATGTGCTTCATCGCTCATAATCAGATTATTCAAAAATTGGCATTTTCTGTCGCTAGCAAAACCAATCTATTGGCATATTGTAGCCGTTGTGGTGCATCCGTCGGCAATAATTCTTGGGCCAATTGAATTTTATATGGAAACATCTTCAGATCAACTTTTAGAATACGTCGTAGCGATGTTCTGGAGATGTTAAATTGAGTAGCTCGTCGACGAGTAGACACAGTTGCATCCGTGTTAACACTTTCTCGTACAGCTTCTATAGCTTGTTCAGTGCGAACAGGACGAACAACATTTCTTCGTAGTTCATTACCCACTGAACCCAAATTCTCAAAACGGGTCATTAAGCTTCTTATCATGTTTACAGTGGTAGCCTCTGCAGTATTAAAATGCTGACGGTATTTTCTTTGCGTTGTAACAATTGATCGTCCGGAAACATAATAAAATTCAACAATTTTTACACGTTCTTCCACTGAGTATGATGACATTATAAAATTTTATAAAATTCTGTATTATCTGAAAAAAAAAAAATAAAAAATACAAAAATTATAAGCATTTTAAATCAATCAATCCAAGTTGGCCCACCCTGTATATATAAATTTCCTAAACCAAATATCTACTCGATGAAATACTTATAAAGCTAAGGAGTATGCAAGACTAGAAAGCGGAATGTAGAACTGCGATATGAAAATATCTTTATTCTAGTTCAATTCCTGTCTTGATGAAACTTGGAGAGCTCGTCAAGGCAAATACGTGCTTTCCTCCAAATAAAGGGAGAACTTCTGAAAGGGTTGACTGTCAAACGGTTTGTCATACTGCACTCACGTTTTGCATATATGACCAGTATATTCGGCCAAATCACTTTAATTCACCTTGAATGTCAGTCATCAATTCACGTAACTTATATTGACAATATCTGGTTCAGCGATGGCTTAACGGGATTGTTGTTATATATAATTGCCACATTCGGAGTGAGACTTATCTCTACAAACTCCACTGCAACCAGAAAAATTTGGTGCGGATATAGTCTGGTGGCATCATCGGAGTCTGTTTCTTCCAAAAATGAATGAGCTCGCGTTACGGCCACTGAAGTTTGTTACCATTCCATGATCAATAGTTTCTTTTATTTGGCTTGAAAATATGGATGAAATTGACCCGGACGTGATACGGTATCAATAGGATGGTGCTATGTGCCATTCGGCGACCGCAACCATTGACTTAGCGATAAGCTGATTTCGAGAAATGGACCTATCAATTGGCCTCCATGCCATTTTACACCTCTTGATTATTTCCTGTGAGGCTACGTGAAGCCACTGCTTTATTCTGATAAACCAGCAACGATTGATGCATTGGAGGCCAATATTTTTGAGGTTAATTATGATATACCGCTAGATATGCTAGAAAAATTTACTCAAATCGGGCGTCCAGGATGCCGTATATTGGTCTTTCAAATAAAATAATTTTCTGGTTAAAATTTAACTTTTTTTTGTTATCTTTCATAATTCCACGTTCTATCGGGCTTAGAAAACACTATTTAATTTTTAAACAAGTTTAAGATAAATTATTTATTGTTTGTCGGGTTCTGGTAGTCATCTACATTGTAAACATAATTCCAGTTTTTTAATATTAGGAGACATTATTTGCTATATAAATGTATTCAGCACAAAAATAAACAATGCTACAAAATAAAAACTAGTCACGTGCCTAAAATAAAAACATTTTAGTAACACAGTTTTGGGTTTTCAATAAGTTATATTGAAAAATATTGAAGACAGTCTGTGAAAAAAGTACATATAAACTATATTTACACTGTTACTTATATGTGTAAACGTGTGTATATTCACCACGTTCATGTTTCAGATTATGAAGTAGTAACAGATGACTGTGCGTTGATATACACAAACATTTAGGGTAATACATAATTCTATAAAAAAAAAAATACAAATAAATATTTACCAAAACTTATTAAGCACACGTGTGAGTTATGTACTTAAGGAAGTTTTATTTAAGTAAACTCTATTTCGAAAAAAGTTTTTTCAAGTTTTATTAAACTAAAACTTATTTATATAACAAATAATGCCTGTCCTATATTTGCTTGTATATAAAATCAAATCGCTTAATTTATATTTTTTTTTCTTGGTTTATCTATTTAAATAAATCGATTATTAAAGTTTTATTTGTTTATTTTAGAGCAGTTCCTGATGTTGTGAAAACACACACCTTCTAACTAAGCTTGAGAGATTTAATAGAATTACCTGGTCAAACTAAATAATAAGCCACTTATATATAATAATAAAAGAAAATGTAAAAAAAAATATTTTTGGTTGATCAAAATGTGATTAATGCCAAAACAAAACAAATCTAATATATAAAAAGAAAGAAAAGAAATGCTAAAAATATTAGATAAAATTTATGGAAATAAATTTTTGAGACTCTGAGGATGTAAGTTAATTTATTCATGGCTAATAATCTACATCTCTGGAAATAGTCCAATTAAATTTGCCTCTTCCAAACCGTCTATATGATCCCTGATTTTTTCTAATCTCGATTTTTGTCTTTTCGATTCAATTAACTCATGAAAATGACACAGAACATTCAATAAGTGATATATAGAGGGCACGGACATAAATCTTCGCTTAAGTGGACTTATTACTGATTCAGTGACCATGCTAAGAACGCAGTTGTGAAATATTCTTTATCTCTTATATATATTATGTCCTGTGGTTCCTATTGGGAACAAAGAGCCACAACGAATTCCATCGGTTCGGTTTGATGATATTTGTTTGACTTCTCTTCTCTCTAGCTTAGATCACTATGGCTGACTTCGACGTTCAGTTGCCGATGGCAGGTGTGTAACGGTCTGCCTATTCTTCCTGTCCTAATCCGTGGGTTCCAGTCAATTTTGGCTGTGTCATTTGAAAACCTGCGCAGCGTCTGAAAAATCCCGCGCCATTTTCGTTTCAAGATATCAACATGGATTGGCCGCTATTTCGTTTGTCTCCAGAGCTCCGTATTACATATGACATTAAGCCATAAAACATTTAATATTCTTCGGAGACATCGATTAACAGGGAGGGTAGGAAGGTTAGGGACTTTACGTCGTGCTCTGTTGTATTCCACGTCTCGCATGCATAAAAGAGCACAGACTTGACAAAAGAGTTAAAGATAGCGATCTAAGCGTTCCTGGATATGACACAAGATTTCCATACTGACAAAAGGATATCGAATGCTTGGGTGGCGTTTGAGATTCGGTACGCTACATCTTTGCTGGAACCACCTGTGTTTTTTAAGATGCTGCCTATGCACTATGAAATCCATATCTTCTTTGTTTCTTTATGTAGCTAGTTGAAATTTGGTATGCGAGTAAAGTGTACTATTTTTGACCATATACCAATTTCGGCACGATGTCTATAGGGGTGGGCCAATAAAGTTTGGACTATTTAAATAAAATAAACAAATCATTTGAAATTCTTATAAATATGTTATGGTTTTATATAAAATAGTACATTTATAAGCTTTCCAACTATATAAATTTTGTCAAATAAAATATTTTTTTCCGCATATAAACTAAAAAATTACGAAAATCAGATTACAAAAACTCTACTCACGGAAATAACGACCATTTTAGTTGTTGCCTACGTTTATGAAGGTCCGAGTTTTCCAATCCTTTCAGGATTTTTATAGCCGTTTTCCGCTATATTCCCTATTTCTAAAATTAACTCTCATATTAAAAGTTTTTTTTTATAATTTTATTTAGTTTATACTACAGCATATAACTATGTAGATACACAGATATTTTAAATTGTTAGTCTAATCTTAGCAAGTAAGAGCTAAGGCTTCTTCGAACATCTCTTGTTCGTTTTTTTCATTCTTTATTCTAATATTACTAATTAATGGATCTGACGATATAAGTAAATAATGAATGACGCCTTCGTTGTTCAATTTTCTAGATAATGTTCTGCTGTGGTTGAGTCTGGCCGATTTGAAAATTTTGTTTGAAGCCTCTTAAGCTTCTTCTGTTAATGATCCTATTGGGATTCCAATATGTTCCACAATATGTGCACCATGTATTAATACCTTGTGAACAGTCGGAGGCATCTTGTACCATGTATAAATGTTCACATAAAGTTCAGCAGTTTCATAACAAAAGTTTTTAATTTTGTTTTATTAATTTCGTATCCCGTAGCCAGTACTTGTAATATACATGCAAACCTTTTTACTAAATATACGTCAATCTACATATACTAATATTATAAAGAGGTAATGTGTGTTTGTTTGTTTGTTTGTTTGTTTGTAGGAGGTAATCTCCGTAACTACTCATCTGATCTTCTTGAAATTTTCACAGAGTCTTACTGCGGATATGGGAAGTGCTATAGGCTATAATTTTTTAAATATTATTGGTGGGCGTGTCACCTCCCACACAAAGTAAATCTTTAATATCATATAAATATATTGAATACTATGGTATTGAGAGCTCTGCAAATTTGTGTGAGGTCACCTATTATTAATATTAGTAGCTACGCCGGAAATGGGCGGGATCGGATAAGTGGGCGTGGTACCTCCCATACAAGTAATAGTTCAATATTATATATCTCGAGTAATGTGATAGAGAGAGCTTTTAAAATTTTTCTGATGTCACCTATTATTAATGTGAGTAGTCGGATGCAAAATGGGCAGTATCGGACCAATAGGCGTGGCACCTGCCATACAAATTAAATATAAAATGCCATATATCTGGAGTACTGTAATAATGAGAGTCTTGGGAATTTGTGTGAGCCCATAAGGTATTCATTTGATTAGTTAGACAAAAAATGGGCGTGATCGGAGCAGTGGGCGTGGCACCACCCATACAAAGTAAATATATGATATCATATAACTGCTGTGCTAAAAAGGAAGCTTTGACACTTTGCACGAGCCTATCAGATCTTGGTATGAGTAGTCGAACAAAAAACTGGCGGGTTCACACAGATGGGCGTCGCACTCCCCATGCAAAGTAAAAATTTAATGTCATATTTCTGGAGTACTGTAAAAGAGAGAGCTTTGTGGCTTTGCGTGAGCCAATAGGTTCTTTGTGTGATTAGTCGAACAAAAAAATGGGCATGATCGGAGCAGTGGGCGTAGCACCGCCCATGCAAGGTAAATATCTAATATCATATAACTGGTGTGCTATAAAAGGAAAAGACTCGACATTTTGCATGAGTCCATCAGATATTAATGTGAGTAGTCCAATAAAAATTGGGCGGGATGGGATTAGTGGGCGTGGCACCTCCTATGTAAAAAAATATGAGGCACTACGAAAGCGACAGTCTTTTGCCAAGTTCATTAGTTATCAATGTGATTTGTCATGGAAAATATATCGCCAAAATCAAAAATCGCCAAACCCAAAATCGCAAAAATAAAAATCGCCCAAAAAACAAAAATCTTCAAAATAAAAATGGACAAAATCAAAAATCGCTAAAAATTGCCAAATGATATTCTAAGTTCAAGGCCAATAGTTAAGTGTTGCCAGATCTAATATGGATAATCCATCTTCTTCTCATGAGCAGCTACACCGAATGAAAAAACAAAAAACATTGTATATCAGTATCAGCAAGCATTGAAATAAAAAATCTATACTAATAATCTATACTAACATAATAAAGAGGTAATATTTGTTTGTTTGTTTGTTTGTAGGGGGTAATCTCCGTAACTACTCATCTGATCTTCCTAAAATTTTCACATATGGGAGTGCTACAGGCTTTAATTTTTTTAAATATTTTTAGTGGTCGTGGCACCTCCCATACAAAGTAAATTTTTAATATCATATATGTTAAGTACTATGATAGAGAAAGCTTTGCAAATTTGTCTCAAGTCGTCTATTATTAACGTGAGTAGTCAGACAAAAAAAAAAATGGGCAGGATTAGACAAATGCGCGTGGTACCCCCACACAAACTTAATATAAAATGTGATATATCTGAATTACTGTATTACTGAGAGCCTTGGGACTTTCATAGCGATTCGGAAGGGGGGGGGGAGGGGGAGGGTGTAGCGAAGCACACCGGGTTACATCTAGTGTTTAATATTTTTGCAACTATACTAAAATTTTTAAAAAATGTTCTTGCTACATTTCCATTGTTGGAATTAGCTGAATCAGGTGTTACCGCATCTATATTTATTACCAGTTCTTCTTTAATTTCAGTTTGAATTTGTCTTTTTCTGGTTGCTTTTAAAATCTTATTTTCCTTTGATGCAAATGACATTTTAAAATCCATATTATAAGCAATATGGAGAAGACAATCCATAGAGCGTATCCAACAATGTAATGTGCTCAATGCAAATTTGTAGTTGTTTATTATAGGTTGCAATGATTTAACACATGATAGGTTATTCATATTATTTGGATTTGCATTACATATATTGCACGACCTGGTTGACGGCTGTTGTGTAAGGATATTTATAACTTTTCCATCAACCATAGTACATAAGAGAGAATATTGGATTACAAGTTTGCGAGAATCTTCAAATTCAATTTCGGTAGGCAATAATTGTTTTATTTGTTCCGTAATGTTTTTATATTCTTTTTCCACAACTTCCTTATTTTCTTTAATGAATTCAAACTGTATAGGCCTGCAAAACCGAATAGAGGTTTCTCGTTTTTCCAAATAATTTTGCTACTTGTTACTGCAATTAACTGAAGGGGAACAAATGCTATCATAAATATAGCCTTTTCATCAACATTTGTGTGCTCTTCTTCATTTTCCCACTTTTGATTAAAAATCTGTTGACCAGTTGCTCCATCCATGCCCTATTTTCCAATTAACTCAAATTTTGTTTCACTTATATCTTTCAAATCAGCCTCAATTGATAAAAAAAAAATTCTTTTGGAAGTATGATCCAATAGCGCTTGAAGTTTTTTAGAAGCCCCCTTTTCATTAATGCTTATATCTTCTGGATAGCAGTCTTTTTTTCTGTTTAGGATTTCAGGATAAGCTGGATAATATTTAGCTCCAAACAGCAATTCATTGTATAATCTTAAATTATTATATTTTGCTTTTGTCAGTTGCAAATCCATAAACATAGCTAAAGCCCCATTATTTAATAGAATGTTTGTATCTACTGCATTACACTTTATTTTACTTAGTTTCTGCGAAGCCTTGTGAACTAGAGATGACTCATATAGATTGCATATTTCAGTAATTTTTATACCCTATACCACTATGTGGTTTGGGTATAATGACTTCTTATACCCTATACCACTATGTGGTTTGGGTATAATGACTTTGTGCTGCTGTTTGTAACAACCAAAAATATTTGACCTAGACCCATCTTTAATTATACCGATCGAATCAGAATACTTTCTGAGTTGATTTAACAATGTCCGTCCGTCCGTCCGTCCGTCTGTGTTTCCATGTAAAGCTTGTAATCAAACTGCAGGTCGCAAATATGAATGTATTTTGATGAAATTTGGTACATAAGCTTTTATCGGCCATTGGATGAAAGCTGTTGAAATTGGTGAGAATCGGTCCATGTTCAGACCTAGCCCCCATACAAATTACCCATATGAAATCGACATAAATTGCCATAAGATCCAAATTGTCATATAGATCTTACTCAAATTGGGTTTATATGCGTTCATTACATCCATTAATGAGTAGTCCAAAAATGATCCCTTTGACCCCATATAGAGCTGCTTCCCGATCTTCACTTAAATCTATTAAAAAACAAAAATATTGCGCTGATTTTTCTCAAATTTTGTTTATATATAGTTTTGCAAAATACAAGAGACTGTACCAAACATGATCAGGATCGGTCCATTTTTGGACCAAGTCCCTGTATAGATATAGCATCCGATATGAACTTTTTCATATCTGCAGCCAAAAAAATTAATAAAAATCCCTCTCAAATTTGGTTTTTGCTTATTTTCTATGTCCAGTTAGTTGGGCCTAAGAGATAGGGTCTCTAAACGCATGGTATAGGGTATCGTATAGTCGGTCTAGACCGACTATAATTTTCTTACTTGTTTTTGTTTGCTTCTCTCTGAACATTAATTAAAAGAGATTGTTGGCCTTCCGCTATTGGATTGATTACTAGTTCCAGCATCCTTAAAAAACCATTATTAACAAAAGTTCTTCACAATTATTAGACTTATTTACTTACATAGTCTTCATGCTCCAAGTAATTAAAACTTGATTTTAACCATTGTGATTCACGCGCTTCAAAAACTGGCTTATACTTTTTACATAACGTCCACTTTTTTTTACAAGTTGCTATTAAACCAAGCAATTTTCTCTTTAATACATCCACTTTAAAAATTTTGCTTGAACGTTCCTCTATAAATTTTATCATTATTGATGTTAATTCATCCATTTTTTTAGTTGGGTGAATAAAATAAAAATTAAAAAGCTCCCCGTTTGTGAATAACGTAGTCACTAAAATTGCTCTTGTTAATAGGTTGGAAAATCTTGGACGCAGAATTTTTGGATACTTACTTTTGATATTTAGGAGTATTTAGAAAAATAAAATATCAACCTCTAAAAAGTCCTAAAAATATTTCCAGGACTATCAAAACTTTGATGTGAGATTTTTCTAGTTATGGAAGGAAGCAATTAATCACCACTCAATAAATATACAAAAACTGTGCTTTTTTATCTCAAACTTACAAAATATGATAAACTATAAACACAATTTTAAAATTGTGTACCAATTATATAAAAAAAAAATTTAAGTAAAAAGCATAGCCCTCTTTGAATAAAAAGTATATAATAGAATTTTTCAGAAATAAATATGAGTTAAAAAGTAAATTTTTAATAAGAAGAAGAAGAATTGAATCATATGTTTAAAGTGTAGACTTTAATTTGGCGTAACAATTTTATCAAAAACAATTTTTTATTTTTTTGATTTTTGGCCAAAATTGACCATAGTGCAAAATGACGAGACTTGTTCTAGTTCCAAGTTCTCTAGGCGAAACTTGTTGGTTTTTACTGCATTGCAGCGCATAACCTTACGTTTATTTTTATTTTTAGACCAGCTCTCATGGCCTCTGTTTCGATGCATTTAAGATCGGATGCCATATCTTTATAGCTGTGAGAGAGGAGGCAGATACATACTGCATACTCGAGGCTCTCGAGTTATTGATTAAGACCCCAGTTGGTACCTCTATTAGATATTTACTATAAAATCTTCTTTTAAATTTGAACCAAGTTCATGTGTGAGACAGAAGTTCTGAATACAGCAAAGCAATATGTTCGCGTTAGTATGGGTGTCGGATTTAATCATCTCGGGCGACATGTTGTCGGCTCCAAGGGACTTGCTGGTTTTTGAATGATCTACAGCATTCATAACTTCTGCGATATCTGCGAATTCAATGGAGATATCTTGCGTTATTTCATAGGAATATCAGGTGCATATATTTTGGTAGTTTGAACTTATTAAGGAAATCATATTGGAATAATACTGTTTCTTTCGCAGATGTTGTGGTGTTCGTAAAGTATTTTCCAGTTAGTTTTTCGGTGCTGCTAAAGAGATCCTTGGATCTATGCTCCGCTGATGCTTTTTGTGCATCTATTTATACCACATTATTACACCACATTCTCTTTTCATTTCGGGCGCTAGCTTGACCAGCTTGTCTTGTTGTGTGTATGTATTTTTTAGCGAGTATTTCTCACCGAGTATTGTGGCTGTTTTCTGAGTTGCAATCAGCCCCCTATTTAGATCGCACATTCAGAAGGCTACTGCGCCAGGTGACGTAGTCGATTTGGTTTTCTGTCTTACTGTCAGGCGGAATAAGGTTCCCCCTATCATAAGATTGGCACTGCCGCGTGCTTCAGTGAGGAGCCTACCGTTTTCAGTCATCCTACCAGTTGCGTGTTCTTCCATTATTTGTCCTCATCCTATGTTGTCGGGGCCTATCTCTGCGTTGAAGTCGCACATCACTACAATGTTGTCACTGCGGGGAATTGCGGATTTGGACTATATTTAAGTGGCTATGAAACGTTTCCTTTTGTGCTGTTTCTGACGTTTCGGGTGGTGCATAGCACTGCACATAGGTAATATTTCGGGCTCTTGTACGAAATCGTACTGTCATAATTCTGTCTCCACACAGTTTCCAGTTGATCATTGCGTCGAAAGCTTCTTTCAATAGCAGAAAACCAACAACGCTTGATCTTGGTTGGTTACCTGGCTTGCCAGAGTATATGGTTTTAAGATTATCGGAGATATTGAGTTTTCCTGATTCTGGCCCTCTAGTTTCGCGCAGTCCTAAAAGCAGCAGATTGTAGTTGACAAATTTTCTGCAGACTTGAACCAGTTTAGATGGATTTGGAGTGTGGGTAAGTTTCATGTTCCAATTCGAGATATTTTTTCATGCTGGAAGTCATCATTGTGAGGATCCATTGGTTATAATCAACATTAGTTGTGGTTTCTTTAAGAGTATATTTTTAGGTCGAAGCGACTGATTAGGCCACCTTCTCCGATCCTAGTGTTGATGCTGCCAACAATCTCTAGGCAGGTTAGAAACAATTGAGTTTCAGTGAAAAACACCTACTTACCTGAGACGCAGTGATGTTAACATGCTATTCAGGTTTTTTAATTGAGCGCCTTCTCAATCTAGCAGCCCCCAGATGGGAGCCTGGGTGAAATTACCGGAGGATACTTGGTTATAAACCGGTAGTAGTGAGCTGGTTGGGATATTCAAGCAGCATCAAGTGATGCATCATCTTTACCGGCAGTATTGTATTTGTTGCTACAATTGGTTATTTTTGCTGTAATTGGCGACTTACACTCAGTTGATAGTTTTCAGTACCGATCTTCTGTAAAAACAGATGAGCAATAAACGTTAGTTAACACACCAGAACAGCTATTAATAATAATAATAACAAAATAAAACATATTACCAGGCAACCAATGTCACAATAAAAAAGTGCTGATGCGTTTTCATGGCAAATATTTTGTAATATTTTGAATGAGAAACTAAAAGACGTTGCCAAAAAGGATGACTTTATAGCCATAAAAAATGAAGTTGAAGAACTTACAAAGGAGAATAATAAACTAAGCAATGATAAAAATAAACTTACAACTCGCCTGGAAAATGTTTATCGTAAGAATATTTGACCTAGACCCATCTTTTAAAGAAAGAAAGTGATTATGAGTCGATTTAGCGGAGTCCGTCCGTCTGTGTGTCCATGTAAACATTGTAATCAAATTACAGGTCGCAAGTATCAATATATTCTGATGAAATTTGGTATATAAGAATTTATCGGCCATAGGATGAACGCTATTGAAATTGGTGAAATTCAGTCCATGTCCAGATCTAGTCCCCATACAAATGACCCCTATGAAATCGACATAAATTGCGTAAGATCGAAATTATCATATAGGTCTCAGCCAAACTGGGTTTGTATGTATTTATTATATCCACTAATCAGTAGTCCAAAAATAATCCCTCTAGGACAATTCTTAGTCATATGCCCCATATAGAGCTGCTTCCTGATCTTCACTTAAATCTATCAAAAAACAAAACAAGTAAGAAAATTATAGTCGGTCTAGACCGACTATACGATACCCTATACCATGCGTTTAGTAACCCTATCTCTTAGGCCCAACTAACTGGATATAGAAAATAACCATAAACCAAATTTGATTGGGATTTTTATTAATTTTTTTGGCTGCAGATATGAAAAAGTTCATATAGGATGCTATATCTATATGGGGACTAGGCCCCAAAATTGACCGATTCTGACCATGTTTGGTAAAGGTTCTTGTATTTTGCAAAAATATATACAAACAAAAATTTGAGTAAAATCAGTGCAATATTTTTGTTTTTTGATAGATTTAAGTGAAGATCGGAAGCAACTCTATATGGGGCCTATGACTAAGAGTTGTCCAATAGGGATAATTTTTGGACTACTGATTAATGGATGTAATAAATACATACAAACCCAATTTGGCTACGATTTATGTGATAATTTAGATCTTATGGCAATTTATGATGATTTCATAGGGGTCATTTGTATGGGGGCTAGGTCTGAACATGGACCGATTCTCACCAATTTCAAAAGCTTTCATCCCAAGGCCGATAGAAGCTTATATACCAAATTTCATCGAAAAATATTCATTTTTGCGACCTGCAGTTTGATTACAATCTTTACATGGACACACAGACGGACGGACGGACGGACGGACATCGTTAAATCGAATCAGATAGTGATTCTGATTCGATCGGTAGTTACAAACAGCAGCACAAAGTCATTATACCCAAACCACATAGTGGTATAGGGTATAATGAACTAAGAAACAGGTTTACATATGTATATTATTGTTTTGTTTATAGTTTCGTTATTTTGGTAAACTATAAAATATCGGGAATCGTTTGCAAATTGAAGTAATCAGTAAATAAAATTTATTCCAACGTTTTGCGCTGAATTGTGTTTCGCATCAGGCCCGCGTCTGCGCGCCGCTTCCGCACGGGTTTGGCAGCCAAACCAGCACAACTCAGTTATCCTTAACTTATTTGTAATCGCCGCAAAACATATTTTTTGCAGATCATGCCGATATTTTACATTTTGATGGATAAGGCAACGCAAAAATGCTATGAAAGTTTTGCAAACATTGCAAGATATGCTATGGTTGCGACCTAAATCTCCGCAATGATGCTGCCGAAAAAAATATAGAATTTAAATGCGTTTATTTTAGGAGCAATATTGAGAGCAGTATGCAAATTTTCATTTAAACAGATATTTGGCAAAAAGAAACCATGAAATCAAAATATGTGCAAAATTTTTCGGAACGTTTTTGGGGGGGGGCGTAAAATTGGGGAATTTGTTCCTTTTTTGGGGCTTCTTTTTAGAGTTTGGGGTATATATTGTTCATTGCGAACTTACCCCCCAATTTTTTTTGGGGGAATTGTTTTTTTTTTTTTTTGGCATTTGTTCATTTCTTTGGCGGCATCTGTTCATTGGGGCCTAAGCACACAATTTGCTCAAATGTTTTTTTATTAGTAAAATTATTAAGTATTTCAATACTATTATATATTTGTTAATACTTGTTTCTGTTTTGCATTTTCCCCAATATTCTAAAATTAAAAATCTTTTATTTTAATTGAACAATTATTATAATAAATTATTTAATTTTAATTTGAAATAATTTTCTCAGTATAACAAATTTGATTGATTTTAATATTTTCTGCATTTTTAATTATAATTGTGTCTACATTTAATTCTTTTATTTTAAAAACATTATATTTTATTAATTAACAATCACTTTTGATTATATAATGTGTGCTTGTTTTTAAATCTTTCAAATATTTGTTTTCTTCAAATTTATAAATTTTATATTGGAATTCAAAAATTTGTTTAATATTATGATCTATTTCATTATTTTCATTATTTGATATGGGTACAATTGATTTCAATTTTACTATTTCAAATGTTTTGGGTATTTTAATACAAAAATTTAAATCAGATTCGTTTAAAAATGCCGTTCCAAGTTGTGTATGTTTAAGTTTATTATAATCAATTTCATACTTTTGTATCTTATGACTTGTTAAAATATTTGGATGTACAATATTATCTTGTAACTGATCTATTTTATTTTTAATAATTGTATGTTAGTCATTTGTTCTAAAAATATTTTTTTTTATATTCTATTTCCACAATTTATTTATTTTTATATTGTATGCCTATCATTACTTACAACTAATTTTAAGTGGTTTAACGTGTCATTAAAATAATCGTTAATTAGTACTAGTATAGCCCAGCTCTCGAAATTCGAAAGCAAATTCTAGCAAATATTATATTTTCATTCAATTTTTTTCTCTCAATATTTTTTTAATCTATATATATATATATATAAAATTTATGAATACTTAAATGAGCCGAAAGATGTGCTAATCTTTTTTAGCGATTCACAATTCAACAAAGGGTATGTGGTATACAATTGAAATCGTTCGCACTAAGAGGGGGTAACGAATTATTACTAATATTTTATTTTATTTTATTTTATTTAATTTAATATATTTTTAAAACACATTATACATAAATTTTATCATTCTCCGCTTCTACTCCATATGAACTATAGCTATGCCAAATTTCGCACTCCTTAATGCACGCATATTACTTAAAAAGGGAATAAAATATTTTCATAAACGCACTTGTATGTAGAATTGTTGATGATTATTTTCTTTTATTTCATTAATATTATTTTCCGTCACGTTGTCTATAATGTCTTCTATTTCGTGTAGGTTAACCATCTGCAATATTATAACCGATTCATTGACAATTGCTTGATTTTGTATTAAAATATCTATAAATCCTGTTTGTTCCGTGAACTTTTATTGTTATTATTCCTCTAGTCATCGTTGTTTATAGGAGTATCAATAGGAGTGTCAATATTATTCGTATCTGTAAATTTTAAAGATCGTTTGATGTTACAAGGATGTATTCCGTTTAGTTTTGCCTTCCTAAATTTCAGCTGTTCCTTATGTCTAACTGTCTTATAATTTTTTATAAAACCTTTCATTCTATCATCTCTATATTATTTATTATCTTTCTTTTATTATCTTCAAAAATTTTCGTTATTTTCTCATCGCCTATTTCTCCTTATTTTACTTCATCCGACGTACACTTAATAGCTGAATGATATCGCTCATTATAATTTCTAATTGTTCTCTGAATTATTTGTACATTTATATTTGCTTTATACATTATTCTAAATTTTTCGGCAATTGTATTGTGTAATCGCTCTGTATTAGGCTTAGTCACATATATAGTTAAATATTTTCATTGTCTAGAAATTCTCTTGTTCTGGTAGCTTAAAATTTGTTAACCGCTATTATTTTACTGGGTTTTCTTTTTTTTTTTTTTGCAAAATGATCTCCTAACTGTTCCATTGCAGTTATATGGTTTCTTCCGCTAAGTGGATAAGCACCTCCGGTTTGGAAAATTTATCTATTATTGACAAAAATTGAAATACTTTCATTACATAGGTATCAATGTGTATTATCTCGTTTTTCCTTGATGATATTTCCGTAAATAAAAATTTTAATTTATCTGGATTTCTATCATATTTCACTTCTTGACATATTTAGCATTGGTTGATCACTAAGTGAATTGATTCCATCAATTTTGGAGAATATGTTATTCCTTTAATTTTATCATATGTTTCAATAAATCCCGGATTTGATATACAGATATTTGTTTTAATTCCTCTCAAAAAAAAAAAAAGTTAACGCAATATTTGCTAAATAACCTGGGCTTGATAGTTTCGTAGCAAGGTTGTTTACTTTTGAAATACTTTTTCAAATAGATAGATTTTTACAAGGCGAATTTTTCACTTTTTTCAGCTATTTTGCGCAAAATAATTTCAAAAAATTCGGAATTTTAAGGTTCACTACAAAAACACCAGAACACGTTTCACATTAACTTTAAAGGCCAGTGATTTAGAGTTTTATATACTTTAACCGGGTATCAACAGTTTATAAGATACTAAAATTTTATTATTATTTTTTAATTAATCCAAGATCAAAATTGTTAATATTTTGACTCCAATCATATGTAGTTAATTTTTTTTTTCTCCCTTATTCGATGATATCCACCAGTGTGTGTTTATGCTAATCACTTTATAAAACATTTATTTGATATCCAAGTAACAGATATTTAACACAAAATTCGATTAAAGCTCTAGGTCCTGCCCAAGATAAAGTTTTTATATTATAGAATGTGGCAGTTTAAAAACGATTTGCGGCCATAATGTAGCTACAATTATGTATTAAAGGGTTTGGCCATAGGCTCTGGTTTTATAGCATTTTAAGTATATAATTGACTCGGAAAATGTTTATAAAGGGTCCGCCATCAAAAAAGTGAAAGAAACTGGCACCCTCATCGATAAACCAAAGCGAGAAAAGCCAAAAACAGTGCGTACACCCGAGAATATTGCTGCTGTGGCAGAAAGTGTGCGTGAAGCGCCATCAACATCAATTCACCGTCGTTCTCAAGAACTGAACATTTCGGAGGCATCATTGAGACGAATTTTGCATAAAGACCTTGGTATGACGCCATACAAAGTCCAATTGGTTCAGGAGTTAAAGCCAACTGACCATCCAATGCGTTTTCGCTTCGATAAGTTGGCCCGCGATCGACTTACAGAAGATGCCGATTTCGCCAAAAAAAATAATCTTTTCAGATGAATCTCATTTTGATCTTGGCGGGTATGTAAACAAGCAAAATTGTCGCATTTGGGGCACAGAAAACCCGTACGCATACATTGAAAAGCCGATACACCCAAAACGAGTCACTGTTTGGTGCGGATTTTGGTCCAGAGGCATAATTGGGCCATTTTACTTCGAAAATGAGCAAGGAGTGGCCTTTACAGTCAATGGCGATCGTTATCGGGCCATGTTGAACGAATTTTTGTTCATAAAAATTGAAGAGGAGGATATTGGCAACATTTGTTTTCAACAGGACGGCGCTACGTGCCACACAGCCGAAGCTACACTCGATGTTTTGCGCCCTGTTTTTGAAGATCGCATTATCAGCCGCAGAGCTGATGTCGTTTGGCCACCTCGGAGCTGCGATTTGATACCGTTGGTCTATTATTTGTGGGGTGCCCTCAAAGAAAAGTGTTACGCCAACAAGCCAGAGACAATTGACGCTTTAAAGGACAATATTCGTGAAGCCATTGGTGAAATACAGCTGCACACAATCGATAATGTGCTTAAAAATTGTACCGATCGTTTAGGCTACTGCATGGCCAGCTGAGGCAGCCATTTGAATGAAGCTATTTTCTATTATTAACCGGAAGGGTTTTGCTTTCAAATAAAAAAAGAAATTTGAGATAATATTCAGTAGTTTTTTTTTTAGCATTTTCAAAAAAAAAAAGTTATTTGGCGGACCCTTTATAAAACATTATCAAACCAAACAACAACCGGTCGTTTTTTCCGCCTATGTTAATTTCTCTGGTGGAAAAAAACTATGCAATTCATTCGACTAATTGTTAGCAATACAGAATATTATTAAACCAGCAAAATTTTTTAATACCAGTTTTCAAAATATTCTAAGATGCAACTCACTTTTTTTTATAGGGATCTTAAAACATTTGCCGGAACTTACATCGAGGAGGAACTTACATCTAAGGAGCTTTGTAGCCCTATACAGAGGAATCACTAGTAGTTTAGAAAAAACTATCACTTCGAAAATGGCATAATCTTATAGAAACTACGATCCAACATAAAATAGAACTGGTTTTTCAAAATCATTTTTTAAACACTAAATTTTGCTGTGATGTCTTTATTAATCTATTTTTCATATTCCCATATTTTTGTCATACTTTGTTTTTGTGTTTGTGTTTTTGCATCGCATCCGGTCTAATGAAATATTAAATAAATCACAATTATATATGAGAAATGAAACAGGCCGTCACAGATAGAATATTAACAAAAAAAAAAAAAAATAACAATAAAAATGGTTAATTGGAAATCAGAACCTGTGCAATGGTTACAATAGCAGTATGTTTTCAACGTTATCAAATATATCAACTGGAGATCCAGTTCACAGCCTCGTGGTCTAATATAGCCAAATTAAAATATCATATCTATAAATTAAATTGTTGCCTCCCAAATCATAGAAAAATTCTAAAAGTGTTACATGCACCCGGAAAAAAGACAATAAATGGAAACGAAAAACTATTTTATATTCGTGATGTACCTTTTTATTTCCTAACCATGAAAGCAAACTCAAGATAGAGAGTCATGCATATTTAGGTATATGCATCAATTTTATGTTGATATTTTGATTCTTATTTAGGAAGTAAAGAGGTCTTTTAGCTTTTATGAGCTTGTGCTGATGTTTGACTAACAAATTTGACACGGCCATATTTTTTAATACTACCAGATTCCAGCCCTCGAAATTCGAGTTCAAATTCTGGGAAATTTTATTTTTTTCATTTAATAAAGACCCCGAAGGGTTGATAATCAAGTATAGCCAATTCAGAAATCAACACAAAAAAAACAAACTCATTTTTATTTCAAACACATTAACAAATTTAATAAACACACACATAGCATTGTATAATTATACCCTATACCACTATGTGGTTTGGGTATAATGACTTTGTGCTGCTGTTTGTAACAACCAAAAATATTTGACCTACACCCATCTTTAATTATACCGATCGAATCAGAATTACTATCAGAATTACTATCTGATTCGATATCACGATGTCCGTCCGTCCGTCCCTCCGTCCGTCTGTGTGTCCATGTAAAGCTTATAATCAAACTGCAGGTCGCAAATCTGAATATGTTTTGATGAAATTTTGTATTTAATCTTTCATTGGCCATGGGATGAAGGCTGTTGAAATTGGTGAGAATCGGTCCATGTTCAGACCTAGCCCCCATACAAATGACCCCTCTGAAATCAACATATATTGCCATAAGATCTAAATTATCATACAAATCTTAGTCAAATTGGGTTTGTATGTATATATTACAGCCATTAATCAGTAGTCCAAAAATGATCCCTATTGGACAACTTTTAGTCGTAGGCCCCATATAGAGCTGCTTCCCGATCTTCACTTAAATCTATCAAAAAACAAAAATATTGCACTGATTCTTCTCAAATTTTGTTTGTATATGTTTTTGCAAAATACAAGAGACTTTACTAAACATGGTCAGGATCGGTCCATTTTTGGGCCTAGTCTCCATATAGATGTAGCATCCGATATGAACTTTTTCATATCTGCAGCCGAAAAAATTAATAAAAATCCCACTCAGATTTGGTTTATGCTTATTTTCTATATCCAGTTAGTTGGGCCTGAGAGATAGGGTTTCTATCTTATAGTCGGTCTAGACCGACTATAATTTTCTTACTTGTTTTATGTATGTGTTAGTAGTAACTTTAAATGCAATTTACTCAACATAAAGGAAAAAATTTAAATATCTGTAAATCTGCAAAACGGCTAAATAGAAATACGTTTCAAATAATATACGTTTGGTCAAAATTGGGATAAAACAGTAGAACAAAACATAGGTGACAAGAATTCGCCTAGCCTATTAATATTATAGATAACAATCGTGAAAATAGCTATTCTGAGTCGGTTCAGCGACATCCGCCCGTCCATATGTCTGTAAACGATGTATACGATTTTATCCACGATAGGACGAATGCTGTTTAACCAATGCTTGGCCGCCTTGGCCTATGCTGGAACACCTAGTTATGGGAGGATTTTAAAAAAAAGTGTAGAACATAGATAATAAAACCTTAGGTTATTCAGTAGTAGAGAGTGTAGTAATAAGATATAGTATTTAGCTATTAAGCTATTAAGCTTCAACATAGAGGCACCTGCCTAGGTAGGTATCGGTTTATAAATGTTAAAATTCCTGTGTAAAGTATACTGTCGTAGATACTTACAATTATACAAATTCACTATATAGCAATACACTTGTAAGCGTTTTCAATTTAATAAACTATGGGTACAACGGCCACAAGCAAGTGTACATTGAATGTAATTGTTTTTCTTTATTTCTTTTTTAAACTCTTTCTTTTAACTCAATCTCTCCGTCTATCGTAGGGCAACCCCATTCCCCCTTATCCAATTGATCTGAAACTTGGCCCATAGTCTTGTTTGACTACAGATTAGTTTCGGCGTAGTCACGCATAGTCACACATGGTCATGGAGTGATCTAAATATCATTTCCCCTCATCCTATCGATTTGAAACTTGGTGCATACACTTGCTGTAAAGAAAGATCAACTTCGACATGGTCACGCACAGTCACGGAGTGATTTAAAACCCATTTCCCCTTATTCGATCGATCTGAAACTTGGTCGATAGACTTGCTGTGAAAAAAGATTAACTTTGACTTAGTCACGCACAGTCACGCATAGTCACGCACGGTCACGAAGAGATTAAAACCCCACTTCCCCTTATCCGATGGATCTGAACTTTTGTCCATAGACTTGTTTTGGCCAAATATTTATTTTAAGATAGTCACACACAGTCACGCACAGTCACGGAGATATTCAAAACTCATATGCATAAGGAAAGGAAGAGTTTTAACCCTTTCGGTTGTTCTTTGCCGTATGGCATAGTCTCTTTTCAGTGCCTATTTTATGTTAATAAACTCATGGTTACTATTTTTATACCCTATACCACTATGTGGTTTGGGTATAATGACTTTGTGCTGCTGTTTGTAACAACCAAAAATATTTGACCTAGACCCATCTTTAATTATACCGATCGAACCAGAATCACTTTCTGAGTTGATTTAACAATGTCCGTCCGTCCGTCCGTCCGTCCGTCCGTCCGTCTGTGTGTCCATGTAAAGCTTGTAATCAAACTGCAGGTCGCAAATATGAATGTATTTTGATGAAATTGGGTACATAAGCTTTTATCGGCCATGGGATGAACGCTGTTGAAATTGGTGAGAATCGGTCCATGTTCAGACCTTGCCCCCATACAAATTACCAATATGAAATCGACATAAATTGCCATAAGATCCAAATTGTCATATAGATCTTACTCAAATTGGGTTTGTATGCGTTCATTACATCCATTAATGAGCAGTCCAAAAATGATCCCTTTGACCCCATATAGAGCTGGTTCCCCATCTTCACTTAAATCTATTAAAAAACAAAAATATTGCACTGATTCTTCTCAAATTTTGTTTGTATACATTTTTGCAAAATACAAGAGACTTTACCAAACATGATCAGGATCGGTCCATTTTTGGACCAAGTCCCTATATAGATATAGCATCCGATATGAACTTTTTCATATCTGCAGCCAAAAAAATTAATAAAAATCCCACTCAAATTTGGTTTTTGCTTATTTTCTATGTCCAGTTAGTTGGGCCTAAGAGATAGGGTCTCTAAACACATGGTATAGGGTATCGTATAGTCGGTCTAGAACAAATCGAAAATATTTTAGTGAATTTTGATGATGCAGATTTGTCTGACTTTGCCGAAGAAGAAGAAGAAGAAAATTATGTTTTGTAGACGTTACTGGAAAGTCTAAATGATCATAATAACCATTTCTTTTTAATCGAGGAGCTAACTAATCCAGATGGGAATAACGTTTTATTTGAAAAAAATTCAGGTGCGACAGATGATGCATTGGATGTGGATGAAGCTACGGATCCAACATTTCAAAAAGTCCTAAAATTTCGATGGGCAAAGGGAGCATGGAGCACTTCAAACTCAGATTTTTCTGAAAGTTATCCTAAACATGATGTAAAAACTACAGTTTCATATTTTTTTAAGTATTTTTCATATGATTTTATTGACACGATTTTTCAGGCAACAAATCGATCCTCACTAATGAAAACTGGAACTGCAATTAATGTTACAAGAGAAGAGATGCTGACACTAATGGGCTTAGAAATTATTATTGGTACAATGGGATATCCTCGATTAGCGATGCACTGGAATAGTGCCACTGAAATACCACGCCTTCGTGAGCACATGACAAAAAATAGATTTCATTTAATACGCACTAATTTAAAGTTCAGTGTAGAGGAGAAATCGAATGACAAACTTTATAAAGTTCGTTCACTTATAAATTCATTCTTGAAAAGAACCTATGAAATTCTGAAAGAAGAAAACTGTTGCTCTGACGAAATGATGATTCCGTGCAAAGCAAAAACTGGTATATGCCCAAAAAGCCTATCAAATGGGGAATAAAAGTGTTTTGCTTATGTAGCTCAAATGGCATTTTATATGATCTCGAAATATACCACAGAAAAAACACAATTATTGGGGTATCAGAATTAGGTTTTAGCTCGGATATTGGCATTCACCTCTGTAAAACGATTCCGGAAAATAAAAACCACAAACTATTTTTTGATAATTATTTCACTACAATTAACCTTCATAGGGTCTTCGGGTCAAATTTGACCAATCGGAAGAAAATTTGAATAATTTTAAATGTTAATAACTGCTTTTGGTTTTTTTAAAAAAATATTGGCAAAAAAAATTTATACATTTGATAGCACTTAAGATCTTCGGGTCAAATTGCACAGTTTCATTGTAATAATTTTTTTTATCAAAAGGAATGTCAAATGTGTTTTACATATAATGTGTATTAGTTGTAAAAAGTGTTGATAATTGTCTCCTTTTTACAGGCGTCCAGACAATAATCATTCGTGACAATACACGTTTCTAAAATTATTTGTTCTAAAATTAAAAAAAAAAATAATAATAAAGGAATAGCAAGTCAATATCATCAAGATTTCCGTGTTTTACATTTCTATATAATATTCAAGACATCAACCGAGATTATTCAGAAAGTGTACCCGTATTAGTGAAAAAGTGTAAACAAGTCTTTATTGTCAATACAGCATTATTTAATATAAAAACTGGGTAAATCTTTTATACGTTTTCAGAGCTTTGTCTACATATCTGCCTCCTTTCTTCTCCCTATTCTTGCTGGATATTATTGGTATGCAAAATGGGAATCCCCATGTAAAAAGCAAAGCTTATTTTCTTATTGCAAAATTGTTTTCAGTCATAGAATAAACACGGAGCTAATCAAACGTATCAACGGTATAAAGTGTCGAGTCTTTATTGCTTGTCGGAAAATGAATACTAGTGAGACATAAAATTTGTTAAATGCATTATCGGATGAAGAGGAGATTTGTTCAGAATATGAAGATAGCTTGGAATGTGCTGACACATCAGAAATTGATGTAGTGGCAACTGCAGCAATGACGTCAAAAATTGGTGGAATAAGATATTTCAAACAACCTCTTACAAATAGTCAAGGAACATTCCAGAGCGAGAACGTTATTAGCATGACATCAGGCTTGACCCGCTACAATTGTTCGAGAATCAAATAGAAATTTCCAGTTTTCAATTGTTTTCCCCGCCGCCTGTGATGAACATTATTTTAAAATATACCAATAATGAAGGTAAACGTGTATTTAGTATTGATTGGACCGAATTTGACGACACCGAAATGTTGGCATTTATTGGTACACTTCTGTTAGCTGGCGTGTATAGATCAAATAATCAAATTACGGAAAGTTTATGGGATTCTGAAAAAGGAAGAACAATTGTTAGAGCAATCATGCCATTGAAAAGATTCAAAAGTCTTTCAAGAGTGATAAGATTTGACGACAAGGCTGGTCGCAGTGAACATTGAATTTTAGATAAGTTTCCACCGATACGTGAGCTAAGTATGGTAAAAAATTTTGGATACTCTGCGATACCAGTTGCGTCTGGAATATACAACCGTATACAGGCAAATCAAGGTATGCGAGTAGTTATCGATTTGACAGTTGGCCTAAAAAGTCGTAATGTGACTGCATACAACTTTTTTGTTTCTTATCAATTGACTATATATAATAAATGTAAAAGAGGAGTTAATACTCTGGATAAGGTTGTCTCATGTTACACTTGCAAAGGGAAGACTAATAGATGGCCTCAAGTTGTATTTAGAAACATTTTAGATATATCAGCTTATAGTGTTTTTATATTATTCACATCATCTCATAATGGTTGGAATGAGAATTGTTTTGCCAGACGTCGGCATTTTTTGGTGAATTTAGGATTGCAGCTTGCCACGCCCTAAATAAAACAGCGAAAATCGTATTGAGTATACTAACTGGGTCAAATTTGACCCAAAGAACGTTAACGTAAGTCAAATTTGAGGACCCTATGAAGGTTAACTTATTAATATATTTAAGAGAAAAAGAAATATGGGCAACAGGCACCATACAAGGAAACAGAACCGGAAAAGCTTCGCTTGCAACAGAAAAGGATTTGAAAAATTTGGAAGAGGTAGTTATGACTATTGCACTGAAAGGAACAAAAATATTTTCCATTTAAAATGGCTGGATGGGGGCTGTGTTCAATTGGCTTCGTCCATTTATGGTGACGAAGATACAAAATAGGTCACCAGATTTAGTGATGAACAAAAATAGAAAATCGTTGGGACACAACCTAACGTTGTAGGTGTGTATAATAAATATATGGGAGGAGTCGACAAGATGGGCTCTTTGCTATCATTATACCGAATTTCCACTCGGACGAGAAAGTGGACGCTCAAAATTTTCGACCATTTCACCGACTTAGCAGTATGCGACTCTTGGTTGGAATATCGCAATGATTGCGATATTAATATATAAGAAAAAAGACCAAATGGATTTATTAGCATTCCGGAACGATGTAGCCGAAAACGGGGAAGACCCAGACTAACTGAAGATATAGATCTTTCCGACACCCGAAGATATAGGGCTCCTTCAGTTTCGATTCTTTTCGATGGCATTGTAAATTGGCCAGAGTACACAACTGCTAAGCGTATATGTAAAGTACAACAATGCAAAGGATATTCTAGATATTGTTGTTCAAAATGCAACGTCCATCTGTGCATTCCAAATGGCACCAGAAATTATTTCAGAGTATACCATGAAAAATAAGGTAAGTTGTAAGTACATTTTTACATTTAAATTGGTTTACTTATTACTTTTTTTTCAGGGGCAGATGCAGAAGCTGACCACATGATTGACCTGAAATTGGCAATGATCTCACTGTTTTTTAAGTTTTATGTTTTATATGAGCAATAAAAGTTTTGGTTTTTATGTTTTTATACCCTATACCACTATGTGGTTTGGGTATAATGACTTTGTGCTGCTGTTTGTAACAACCAAAAATATTTGACCTAGACCCATCTTTAATTATACCGATCGAATCAGAATCACTTTCTGAGTTGATTTAACAATGTCCGTCCGTCCGTCCGTCCGTCCGTCCGTCCGTCTGTGTGTCCATGTAAAGCTTGTAATCAAACTGCAGGTCGCAAATATGAATATATTTTGATGAAATTTGGTATGTAAGCTTTTATCGGTCACAGGATGAACGCTGTTTAAATTGGTGAGAATCGGTCCATGTTCAGACCTAGCCCCCATACAAATTACCCATATGAAATCGACATAAATTGCCATAGGTTCCAAATTATCATATAGATCTTACTCAAATTGGGTTTGTATGCATTCATTACATCCATTAATGAATAGTGCAAAAATGATCCCTTTGACCCCATATAGAGCTGCTTCCCGATCTTCACTTAAATCTATTAAAAACCAAAAATATTGCACTGATTCTTCTCAAATTTCGTTTGTATATATTTTTCCAAAATACAACAGACTTTACCAAACATGATCAGGATCGGTCCATTTTTGGACCTAGTCCCCATATAGATATAGATCCGATATGAACTTTTTCATATCTGCAGCCAAAAAAATTAATAAAAATCCCACTCAAATTTGGTTTTTGCTTATTTTCTATGTCCAGTTAGTTGGGCCTAAGAGATAGGGTCTCTAAACGCATGGTATAGGGTATCGTATAGTCGGTCTAGACCGACTATAATTTTCTTACTTGTTTATTCTGAATTTTGTGAATTAATAAGTTTAAAATATATAAATACGTACATATTCTTGTATAATATAAAAAATTAAGTCTTAATTAGGCCACAAATGGGCAAAAAATATTTTTTTTCCTCTTTGGGACAAAAATGGTTTGTGTCTTTTTGGTTTGTGTCTTTTTAAATAAAAAATCTTTAAAATTGCATTAAAAATTAAAATTTTTGTTTCGTTAATTTTTTTCCTTTAAGTGCATTTTATATGCCATATGGCATGATGTCCAAAAACCACTTTTGAAAAAAAAATAAAAAATTACTTTTGAATATTCATAACGTAAGCTAAAACAGTAACAAAATGGAGAATATTAATTTTTTTAAATCAAAATCAAAAAAGAAGTACCGAAAGGTTTCTAAAAACTTTGTTTTTATGGGTTAGATTATTAATGTTGGAAATGTAATAGATTTTGAAATAATCAAAAATAATCAAAAGTAATTTTGAAAGTAGTCGGATTATTTTTTGATTACTTTCGATTCTTTCTGATTATTTTATGGCAAATACAAGTAATTCTTATTATATGTAAATTATTATATGTTATCAATTTATAATCAAGAATTGCGCCGATTATAAATCATTACAATTCTTTTTAAAATAAAATGTAATTGGTTACTAATCGTAATCGAAATTTTACAGCTCTGGTTTATACCTTCTATAATATTAAGTATATACAAACTTTATCTATAAATTTTCATATTAAACTAACACATTCTGACTTTATATGTTTGTATGCAATTTAACGTACAAATTTTGAAGGAACTGCTTTTTTGAAGAAACCATATCGGAAAAATAAATTTTGTAAATCATTTTTGTCAAAACATTCAATTTGTTCAACAATGAGAAATAAAAATTTTAAATAAAAAAAAACCAAAAATATTCTGAATTTTAAAACAGTCGGAATAATTTAAAAAACCAAAAAAAAAAAAAATTGAATAAAAAACTTTAGATACCATAACACATATGTAAATATATGTTATACATATGCAAGCATATAGACACATTCATTAATATTAATTTCTTATGCAAGGTAGGATTGTCCGGACATCGGATGATAAACGATGATATGTGAAAAAACAGGAAGCACCGTATTTTGTTTTTTTGTTAAACTAGCAACACATCCTGATGGAAGGTTACTTTGAATTTGGTTAGTATTTACTGGCTCATTTGTGAAAATATTGAGTTTACGACATATAACAAAACCAACAAAAAAATGTTTAAACCAATATTATGGTTTATAATAAATTTTTTTCACAATAAACCGTGCTAATTTACTTTTTTAGTAAATATTTTTCCGTTTAAATTACACGCAATTTATGTTCTATACTGACATAAAATATTCAATCAATAATTTACATTCTTCAATTTCCAAAATGTTTAAATTTAATAACAAAAAGCCAATTCGACAACATAAACGTATCTTTTTTTGACAAACGCATTTTGTGGGGTTTACTTTACCTGACAATTCCATTAAAAATTTTTGTTATGAAAACAATTTGCCTGGATTTACTAAATATCTTTTGTGCCATTTGAAATACGTTATTTACCTCCATTATTAATGTGCCTAAGTTTTTATAACGGAACATTTCAGCTAGACAAGCTTGTCAAATGCTTCATAAAACTTGAAAGCTTTAAAAACTGACAACCATAGTTAAGAATATAAATTTTATTTCTGGAGGTTTATAGGACTTATACACTGCTAAGTCGTTTAAAAATATTTAAGTTGAATAAAAAAGAAAATACATAAATGGAATTATAAAAAAATTAGAGATGTCCGTTCGTTCGTACGTCCATCCATTTGTCTGTCAGTGTGTTCATGTAAAGTTGTTACTCAAACTACAGGGAGGAAATATATTTTAATGTAATTGGATATATTACTTGTGTCAGCCGTGTGATAATCGCCATTGAAATTTTTGAGTTGTTTAACTCATGTTTAGATTAAATAAAAATATATTTTTGCTATCAAATGCGTTTAATGTTGTCGTTTTACATTCTATTCTAATATATTTCCTGTAAAATCACTGCGACTACGACCTTGCACAAATCAAATCCAAGACTTTTTTCGAGTCAATTATATATTTAAAAGTGTACCTTTACTTATTAAACTAACTTTAGTGAAAAAATTACCATTTCTTAAAGAATTCAATTTTCTTGAAAAAGAAAATTTTCTTAAAAAAAGTACATAATGCCATCCATATGCATAAACAGAGTGGCCGGTGGCCCGGGTCCCCCAAAATCGTTCGGAAATTTCAAATATCATATACAATTTCATTATTCTTTAAAATTTTTAGCAAAAGAGGTTTTTTAGGACAAAAATTGTATGAAGATTTACAATAAATAACTTATTTTTGAAAATTGACTATAATAATATCATAAACTAGAGCCAACTTTGAAATTTCAATTAACTAAAAAGTAATGACCAGCTTGTCAGTGGAAGAACCGACTGGAAGTGGTAGAAATTTTAGAGCTCTTTTGAGATAGTTTAAAAAAGCACTAAAAAATGCCTTCTATATTTATCCGTTTACACAGAATGAGCTAATAAAAATAATTAGAAAATAAATTAAAAAAAAAACAAGTTAGAAAATTATAGCCGGTCTAGCCCGATTATACGATACCCTATACCATGGTTTAGAGACCCTATCTCTTCGGTCCAACTAACTGGATATAGCAAATATGCATAAACCAAATTTGAGTGGCATTTTTATAATTTTTTTTCGCTGCAGATATGAAAAAGTTCATATCGGATGCTATATCTATATGGGGACTAGGTCGAAAAACGGACCGATCCTGACCATATTTGGTAAAGTCACTTATACTTTGAAAAAATATATACAAACCAAATTTTAGAAAAATATGTGGAATATTTCTGTTTTTTGATAGATTTAAGTGAATATCGGGAAGCAGCTCTATATGTGGCCTATGACTAAGAATTTTCCTATAGGTATTATTTTTGAACTACTGATTAATGGATGTAATAAACACATATAAACCCAATTTGATTGAGATCTATATGATAATTTGGAACTTATGGCAATTTATGTCGATTTCATAGGGGTCATTTGTAGGACTAGGTCTGAACATGGACCGATTCTCACCAATTTCAATAGCGTTCATCCCATGGCCGGTGAAAGGTTATATACCAAATTTAATCAAAATATATTCATGTTTGCGACCTGTAGTTTGATTACAAAGTTTACATGGACACACAGACGGATGGACGGACGGACGGACATTGCTATTTCGACTTAAAAAGTGATTCTGAGTCGACCGGTATAATTAAAGATGGGTCTAGGACGAATATTTTTGGTTGTTACAAACAGCAGCACCCAAACCACATAGTGGTATAGGGTATAAAAATTGTCAGCAAAGTCAACTATAATGTTTTTATACCCTATACCACTATGTGGTTTGGGTATAATGACTTTGTGCTGCTGTTTGTAACAACCAAAAATATTTGACCTACACCCACCTTTAATTATACCGATCGAATCAGAATCACTATCTGTTTCGATTTAACGATGTCCGTCCGTCCGTCTGTGTGTCCATGAAAACCTTGTAATCAAACTACAGGTCGCAAATATGAATTTATTTTGATGAAATTTGGTATATAAGCTTTCACCGGCCATGGGATGAACCCTGTTGAAATTGGTGAGAATCGCTCCATGTTCAGACCTAGCCCCCATACAAATGGCCCCTATGAAATCAACATATATTGTCATAAGATCCAAATTATCATACAAATCTTAGTCAAATTGGGTTTGTATGCGTTTATTACATCCGTTAATCAGTAGTTCAAAAATAATACCTATTGGACAACTCTTAGTCATAGGCCCCATATAGAGCTGCTTCCCGATCTTCACTTAAATCTATCACAAAACAAAAACATTGCAGTGATTCTTCTCAAATTTTGTTTGTATATATTTTTGCAAAATACAAGAGACTTTACCAAACATGGTCAGGATCGGTCCGTGTGGCCGATGGAAGCTTACATACCAAATTTCATCAAAACATATTCATATTTGCGACCTCCAGTTTGATTACAAGCTTTACATGGACACACAGACGGACGGACGGACGGACATCGTTAAATCGAATAAGATGGTGATTCTGATTCGATCGGTATAATTAAAGATGGGTCTAGGTCAAATGTTTTTGTTAGTTACAAACAACAGCACAATGTCATTATACCCAAACCACATAGTGGTATAGGGTATAAAAACTCCTAATTGGACAAAAACACCATGTGATGTTCAAATGCCTTAAACAAATTTTTTTTTAAACAATGAGCTCAATATGATCTCAGACCTGAATGGGAAATCACCAGTTGAAATTTTCGAAACTTTGTTTGATGAAAAAATAGTTAATTTAATCGTTGAGCACACTCGCATTTACGCGTCGCAAGCTAACGAGCACAATTTCTCCTTCAACGGAGAAGATTTGAAAATATTCTTGGGTATTTTGTTTTACAGTGGATATGGTTATATGCCAATAGAGGATATATATGGGCAGCTTTGCGAGGACGCTCGCAACCCAATTGTTACAGAAAATATGTCGCGGAACAGATTCAAAGAAATAAAACGTTTTATTCATTTGGCTGATAACACTAATTTAGATGCTACTGATAAAATGGCCAAAGTGGGACCCTTATCAATACTACTTTCCAACAATTTTTGTCAGTATGTTTACATGCATGAGAAGCTGTCAGTTGATGAATCCATGGTAAGTTACTTTGGTAGCCACTCGTCCAAACAATTCATCAGAGGTAAGCCAGTGAGGTTTGGCTTTAAAAATTGGATGCTGACGAGCAGCTGTGGTTATTTGTACCAGTTCGATACTTACTGTGGAGCAGAAGGTGTAAGCGCAGATAGATCGAAAATGCCACTTGGATCCATAGTCGTGCTTGATTTTTTGGAAAATGTTCCTAACCCTTCAGATCATGTTGTGTTTTTCGACAATTTTTTTACGTCATATGATGTCTTGGTTGAACTAAAAGAAAGAGGATTTCGAGCTATTGGGACTGTGCGTGATTCAAGAACAAAGAACTGTCCACTAAAGTCAAAAGCATTATTCAAAAAGGAAAAGATAGGATATTTTGAATTCAGATTTGACAAGCCCAATAGAATAATATTTGTGAAATGGAACGACAATAGTGCAGTAACCGTAGGGTCCATTTTCGTTAGTATCGGACCAATGCAAAAAAGTAAGCCGAAACATTATGTTCCAGATTGAAAAACAGGCATTTGATAAAAGCCGATGTAAAAGTTACGTTTCCAAGAAAAAGACACTTCTATGGGGGAAGTTATGTTAAAAAACAAAAGAGGTCTGAAAATATCTAAAGCTCCCACTTGACTTTTCCGCTTGGTGATTATTTATAGATAGTTCAAAACACAGCTTAAAAGCAATTTTAATTCACAATGGTAACCAGCATCCATCAATACCGGTTGCGTATTCCACAAAAAAAGAGGAAACATACGCAAATATTCATATATTTTAAATAAAATTGAATAAACATAAATCGGAAAAATGCGCAAACTCCAAAATGATTGCACTATTGACTGTAGTGCAAACAGGATACACAAAATATATGTGTTTTCTTAGTAAATGGAATTCACGTAATATTATTTACCATATTAACATATTTAATATTTCGGAGAACGTAAAGAAAATATCATTGATGACTTAAATGTAATCCATGAGTCCCTTGTGATAAAAGATAAGGTCGTGTTACCATCGCTTCATATTAAGTTGGGCATGGTGAAGTATTTTAATAAAAGGAAATGCTTTTGAACGTATTCAAACATATTTCACTACAGCTATGGATGATTTGCATAGGTGCACTTCAAAAGTACAACAAATCAAAGTAGTAATGTCAAGGGTGAAATACGCTTATGGATTATGCTAATTTAAAGGAATTCAAAATGCTTCACTTGAATGCTAATGGCATTTCAAACTTTTCTAAATTGAAACAATTTCAGCTACTAATTGAACGAGAATATATTAAAACAGCGTTTTTGAATGAAACATTTTTTTCAGAGAGATCGAAAAGGCTATTGTTGATTTAAACTCCAAAAAATCATTGGTTATTGATGGGATCAGTAATAAAATGCTTTTGGAGTTACCCCGAATAGCATTAAAAATAATTCTGTTTATTTTTAATGCTATAATACGCCTTGAACATTTTCCCCCAGAAGGGAAAGTTTCACTCATTACATTGATACCTAAACCAGGTAAGGATCACACAAATTTCTATTCGTATAGACCAATAAGTTTACTGTCAAACTTGTCGATATTATTCGTGAGAATTTTAATATACAAACGTAAAATACCCGTAGATTAAAATAATGTCATTCCAACACATCAATCAGACGAAAACACATCACCACTAAGCAAGTTCACAGAATACTGCTCCGCATTTTGTTAGACACCTCTCAAGCCTTCGACCGAGTTTGGCACGAGGGACTCCTCTATAAAGTTAACCCTTTCACGACCAATGGGACATATATGTCCCATTTTTATTTTTTCTTATATTTTCCACATTTTCCAAACGATTTTTTTTATAGCTGACTTGAGTCGGCAGAGGACAATTTTAGCTCTCAGAACGTACCAAAAAAGTTGGCACATGTATTCTCAGGACCTAAGACGGTGACCCCAAAATCTGAAAATTGTGTTTATTTTAAATGATATTTGGATGTCATTAACTCGAACGTTATTGAACCAAAAACATTAAAATATTGCTATAAAATGGACCAGTATTTACGGTTTTCAGAATCACTAAAATATTTTAAAACGGTTTATTACTCAGCAAAATTCAGTACGGGTAACAAAGATGTTTTATAGTTTTATATATTTATTAAATTACAAAAATCAAAATATTAAGTCAACAATTAATTAAACTATAAATAAAAAGACTTAGAAAAAGATTAATTCTAAATAACTCAAAACTATAAAATCAGCTATGGTAATCTTCGAAGCAATTAGAGTTTTTGTGAAACAAAAAGGTTTTTTTACCAAGGGCCCGATTTTCCTTTCCATTTTTAGTACAAACTAAAAAGTAGTAATCAATTCTCTGTGATCTATATTTAAAAATTTACAACAAATACAAAACCAAAGCTACAGTTATTTATGTAAAACATAAAAACACTAATCACTGACTTGCTTTGAGCCTAGTAAATTATTTGCTAATTTTGATCATTGACGACCAGTTGGATATATATGGCCATGGAAATTTTCCTTGACTGAATTTTAAAAAAAATATTTTTGACGACACTTTTCTTTAGAAATGCTGGGACGTTAAATACGAATCCGCAAAAAAAAAATTCCAGCAGTTTAGGTTTGGTCATGAAAGGGTTAAACTGTTGTTGCCCCCCGAACACAGATAAGCTAGTGGGGAGCTGTATAATTATTAGAAAATTCTCTATAAGAGAAACAAACTTTGTGAGCCCTTCACAGACAATTCATGCTGGTGTACCACAAGGTAGTAACTTGGGCCCGCTACTGTACATCCTTAACACATCATTAAAACACAACAAATTAAAACACACTTACGTCGACTTTTGCGGATGATACTGAAATTTTAAGTGTACACAAAAACCCCTCAACAGCATCTCTTCTTTTACAGAGCCATAATGAATAGCTGGAAGAGTGGCTAGATATGTGGAGGATTAAGGAAAATGAACAAAAGTGTATCCATGTAACTTTTACCCTAAGAAGGGAGACTTGCATTTAAATTCGAATAAGGGACCAGCCTATACATCTCGGACTACATCTTTATCGCTGACTTACCTAGAAAAGCCATACAGACGCTGAATTGACACAAAAAAAAATTTAAATTAGTCAAATTCACATGGTTAGTTGCCATGAAATCAAAGTTAAGTCTCGATTGTAGGCTCAAACCTATTTGGTGCTATGGTATACAATTATGGGGAACAGCCTCAGCTGCAAACACAGAAAGAATACAAAGATGCGCAAGCAAGATTTTGAGAATGATTACAGGCGCTTCATGGTATATGAGAAACTCACATTTGCACAAAGATTTAAATGTTCCTCTAGTAACGTACGAAATCACTAGATATAGTGCAAACTATTTGGAAAAGCTAGAGTCTCACCCAAATCCTCTAGAATGTAACTAAAACAACAATCGTATCCACCAACGCTTAAGAAGGATGGAGAATGCTGATCTCAATGAATGAACTGGCTGGATTTAATATTTAAGTTTTAGTTTTAAGATTTGAATAACTTATTGTTAGTTCAAAAACCTATGTGATGGTTTAATAAATAAAGATGAATTAAAAAAAAAAAATTAAAAGACAGGTTTATAATAAGTGAGATCTAAAAACACAAGGTTTTGCTGTTAATATCATTTGTTTTTTTTTTTTTTTTTTTTTTTTTGTTTATCATTATATTCGATAAACATTTCAGTTATTATGGTTAACGACTTAAATAACCGACGAATTAAAATTATTAAATATTTTCAACAAAGTCCAACTTGGTCTAAGTTGGCAAAGAATCAAAGGTATGCAAACTGTTTCAAACGTTATGGAAAGAATAGTCGACATGATGTTTTTAAGGTCAATCAAAATGACAAAACGTATTTACTGGCTGATTTTTCGCAGCTTCCAGGTGAATCCTTGTATGTTGCTAATGCTCGAGGAAATGTCGGTGATAAGCTTTAAGTTAAAAAAATTTTAACAAAAAAAGTTCCTGTATGACAAGCACTATGCAGTTGCGGTAAAAGACACAAGCCGTTCGTTGCAATGGGCTCTCTTTAATAAAACATTTTTTTTTAACTACATAAATATTTATTTCGAAAGGCTTCTTCTTCCGTAGTTTTTGATTTCTTTATATTATATTATGTCAACGCCTTAATTTTACGCCTAATAATAATACCAGTCAGCCACTATGCACACAATGGAATTTAATAATAAGATTATAAGAAATAAAAGAACGTGAAGACAAAGTATTGAATGCAATGAACTCACTTTATTACCAATTAAACCAAAACGATATACTTTTACTTGCAATGAACTATTCATCTCGCGTCAGTAGTATGATAAAAAAGAGCCAGAGGGGGTTTATTTGGCTTAAATGCTTCATACTTCAGTAACAACACAAATTATATCTGAACAATTTGCAATATAAATACAGCAGAGAATATCAACCACTTTTTAGGTGTTTGCCCAATTTACAAAGATCTTAGATTATGACTATATGGTGGTTAAGGGTTTGTTAATAACTTACTAAGTTCACTTGATGACAACTAAAAATGCTTTTTTTTTTTAGGGTTGAATAATAATTGATCTTTATTGAAAAGAAGTAGCTACTGATATACTAATTTACATTCTATAAAATTAATGATTTATTGCAATCAACTCTAATACATTTACAATATCAGCTATGCATATTTGAGTCATGTAAGCAATTAATGAGTGACACCAAAAGTACAAAATGTTGTAATGGTACCCCTCTTTAGTTTACGCATTTTCCACCCATAAATCCCAGATGGTCAAATGTAAACAAAAAGAGCAAATTAATCACTGCAAACAAATCGAACACTTGTTGCTTGGTAGCTAGACACAAACATACATAGTGTGTGTGTATGGATTTACATTTAGTGTTTATATCTTCTACATTATGTCCATACACACATCGTATTCTTTGTGAGTACATGAATTATAATTTTATTCCAAATTTTTAGCATGGAAGATCTACACATTTTGTTATTATATTTTAAGCGTCACATCAAAAATTCAACAGCACTTACAAAATATTTTAATTTTTGTAATAAATTCTCTTTTATAAGGTTGGGGTCATTTGTGGCACAAAGTCCAAATGGGTTAATGATGAAATTATTTTTTCCCCTAAACCATAATTAAAACGACGAAATGAACCATTCTAAAGTAGAAAACTCTTTCTTTAACTCCTACGCTCTGTCTGCCATGGGGCAACCCTATTCCCCCTTGTCCAATTGATCTGAAACCTGGCCTATAGTCTTGTTGTGACTATAGGTTTTCCCTTATCCGGTCAATCTGAAACTTGGTACACAGACTTGTTGTCACCAACTATTAATTTAAAGATAGTCACGCGTAGCCACAACCAGTCACGGATTGATTTAAACTCAATTTCCCCTCATCTAATCAATCTGAAACTAGGTCCATAACTTGTTGTGACCAAAGATTAATTTTAAAATAGTCACGCAAAGCCAAGCACAGTCATGGAGATATTCAGAACTCATATGCATAAGGAACGATAGAGCTTTAATAAAAACTTTAGTTTTACAGGTTAGATTATTTTTGATATAAAGTATTTAAAAATTGTATATTTACTAAATATTTCGGCGCTGAGTACTTAGCCCCAATGAACAAATGCACCAAAAAAAAAAAAAAACGAGCAACCGCCCCAAACAATTTTCATGGGATTGGGCAATTGGTTCTGATGAACAAATGGCCCAATCTTTATGGTTTTTGGGGGCAAAAGTTAATTTTTTATTCCAATTTGAATTATTTTGGGGCATTTGTTCATTTTGAATTTGTAAGTTTGGGGCCTAACTCAATTTTTTGTTTTTTTTCAAGACTGATGAACAAATATACTCCAAAAATAAACTACGAAACCCGTTTATGTTATTGTTTTCATTGTAGTTTATTTATTTTCGTAAATTGAAGTAATTGATGTAATCAGTAAATAAAATTTATCGTAGCTGTGTTCCGCGAGCGCTACGCGCACGGGTTTGACCGCTCAGTTGTTGTTAATTTACTTTAAATCGCCGCAAGACATATTTTCTGCAGATAATTCCAATATTTTATATTGATGGATAAGAAAACGCAAAAATGCTATTAAAGCTTTACTAACATTGCAAGATATGCTATGGGGTTGCGAGCTACAGCTCCGCAATGATGCTGCTGAAAAGAATACAGAAATTAAATGCGTTTTTTTATTGGGGCCTAAGTACTCAGCGCCGAATATATCACAAAAATCTAACTTTCCTCGAAATCCACAAACAATGAATTCTTCTAAAAACTTCTAGCAGAGGGACTTACCTAAAAATTCATGCAGTTATTTAACAAAACCTTTAAGTGCCAGATACATTTTTTTAAATTTTGTTCAAGAAAATTTTTTAAAACTTGAAAAAAGAGGTTTCAAAATTGTACCGAAAAATTACTTATTTTGGGTCTCATTGGGCAATATGTTAACAACGTGGTAATAAAAAAATTATTTTTGGACTACTGATTAATGGATATAGTAAGCACATACAAACCCAATTTGACTGAGATCTATATGATAATTTCGATAAACCGATTTTCACCAATTTCAATAGTGTTCATCCTATGGCCGGCAAAAGCTCATGTATCTAATTTCATCAAAATATATCCATATATCTGACCTGTAGTTTGATTAAAATGTTTACATGGACACACAGAAGGAGGGACGGATAAGTCTAGGTCAAATATTTTTGGTAGTTAAAAACCCAAACCACATAGTTGTATAGGATATAAAAAAAACTTGTATTTAAAACTTAAAATCGACTTTGAATTGTGTGTTTGTATCGATAATTATAGATATATCGATTTTTTTTTACACATTTTATCAAGTTATTAATAATTTTAGTATCACGATATTTTTTAATCACTACATAAAAAACATATTCCCACTTGTGCAAAAATTTGTTCCTTTTTGCCTGATGTATTCGGTTTTTTTTAGAAATGCATCAAAATATATATGAGATCACATCAAATAAATGCCTTACTATACTTTGCATTTCAAATGTTTGTAAAATTTTCAATTCAACTAGAGGACCCCTTCTGCTCCGCAGCATTATATTATATTAATTTTTACTAGCTGTTTTTACCCGGTCTTGCCCGGGATAAAAAGGCCTTTGACTTGAAAAATGGTTCACTATGCTTACCAGGCGCTGAGTACTTAGTCCCCAATTAAAAAATTCCCCAATAAAATTAACTTTCTCCCCAAAAATTTGTATGGGCAGTAAATTCATTTTTTATTTCAATTAAAAAGTTTTTGGTTTTTTAATTTATAAGTTTTTTATAAGATGCTGCAGCAAAAATGCTTCAAAAATAAGGTGCGAAACCGCTTTAAGTTTTTTTTTCCAGTTTATTTATAAACATCAAATATAACGGAATGGTTCGCAAATTAAAGGAATCGGAACTTTTAAAAATTGAATTACTTCATTCAATAAGTGATCATCATTGAGCAGATACATCAAATTCAAGTTTCAGAAATGAAAGACTAATGCGACGTTTAATATTGTGTCGCAAGGTTTCTTTAAGCAACTGCTTATAGTATATGTGTGGCCTCTTTTGATCAACAGGTAATTATTTCACATACGTAGATAAAATTTATCATACGACGTTTCACTAAGCTGTGTTCCGCGAGCGAGTCGCGTCCGCTTCCGCGCGTTTGGCAGCCACAACCGTGCTGCCGCGCAGTTGTTGTCAACTTATTTTAATCGCCAAAATATATTTTTCAGATCATTGCAATATTTTAGCTGAGCTGTGTTCCGCGAGCGCGTCGCGTCCGCATCCGTCGCGTCCGCGTCCGCGCGCCTCGCGCCGCTTCCTCGCAGCTACTACCCGTGCTGCCGCTTAGTTCTCGTTAACTTATTTTGATTCCTAAAACATATTTTTTAGAGCATTGCGCCGAGTCCGCAGCTACTACCCGTGCTGCCGCTTAGTTCCCGTTAACTTATTTTGATTCCTAAAACATATTTTTTAGAGCATTGCGATATTTTAGCTGAGCTGTGTTCCGAGAGCGCGTCGCGTCCGCATCCGTCGCGTCCGAGTTCGCGCGCCTCGCGCCGCTTCCTCGCAGCTACTACCCGTGCTGCCGCTTAGTTCTCGTTAACTTATTTTAATTCCTAAAACATATTTTTTAGACCATTGCGATATTTTAGCTGAGCTGTGTTCCAAGAGCGCGTCGCGTCCACATCCGTCGCGTCCGAGGCCGCGGTCGCGCACCGCGCGCCGCTTCCGCGCGTTTGGCAACCACACCTGTGCTGCCGCGCAGCTGTTGCCAACCTATTTTAATTGTCAAAATATATTTTTCAGATCATTCCGATATTCAGGGTAAGCTGTATTCCCCGTGCACATAGCTTCCGCGCAACGAAATGACGCTATTGAAAAGAATACTCATTTTAAATGCATTTATTGTATGACATATATTGAGAGCAGTATGCAAACGTTTATTAAAATAAATATTTAACAAAATTCATTAAATAAAAATATGTAAAAATTTAAGAATGAATTTGGGGAGTAAGTTCAATTTTTATTTCGATTAAAAATGGCGAATTTGTTCATTTATTGTGGGTACCTTTTTTTTAAGTTTGGGGAATTTATTCACCGTGTAGTTATTTCCCTGTAAACCAAATTTCAGAGAAATCCGTTGAAAAGTACAAATTTGTATAGGGAAGAAATATACCACACAACAAAATATGAATTTTGTATGAAACTTGGGCGTAAAAGTAGGCGTGGTCGGTAAAAATCATATGACGACCTTCCCTGGAATATGTACTCAATTTCGGAGAAAACCATTGAAAAATAAAAGTTTGTATAGCAATCAAATAAAGAAACAAATAAAAGGATAAAATAAGTTTTATATACATAGAAGTTGGCGCAAAGTAGGCGTGGCCTGTAAGAAGCATATGGTGACCTTCCCTGTAGTATAGAGATAGTGTGACCAAATTTTAGACATCCCTTGAAAAATAAAAATAGTGAACAAATATACCAAAAAACAGAAAATTAATTTTGTACAAAAAGTGGGCGTAGAAGTAGGCGTCGCCGGCAAGAATCATATGGCGACCTCTTTGGAGTACAGAGATCGTGTGTAGCAAATTTCAGAGAAATCCGTTTAAAAAAAAATTGTGCAGAGAACAAATGTACCAAAAACCAGAATATGAATTGTATACAAAAAGTGGGCGTAACAGTAGGCGTGACCGGTACGAAGAATATTTCGACCCTCCCTGGAGCAGAGAGATCATGTGTACCAAATTTCAGAGAAATCGGTTGAAAAATAAAAATTTGTATAGCGAACAAATATACCAAAATACAGAAAATGGATTGTATATAAAAAGTGGGCGTAAAAGTAGGCGTGGTCGATAAAAAGTATACGGTGACCTTAGCTGGAGTACAGGGATCGTGTTTACCGAATTTCAGAGAAATCTGTTAACAAATAAAAATTTCTATAGTGCACAAATATACCAAAAAACAGAAAATTAATTTTGTATAAAAAGTGGGCGTAGAAGTAGGCGTGGCCGGCAAGAAACATATGGCGACCTCTCTGGAGTACAGAGACCGTGTGTACCAAATTTCAGAGAAATGCGTTGAAAAATAAAAATTTGTATAGCTTACAAATATACCAAAATACAGAAAATGAATTGTATATAAAAAGTGGGCGTAAAAGTAGGCGTGGTCGATAAAGAGTATACGGTGACCTTGGCTGGAATACAGGGATCGTGTTTACCGAATTTCAGAGAAATCTGTTAACAAATAAAAATTTGTATAGTGAACAAATATGAATAAAACAGAAAATGAATTTTACATAAAAAGTGGGCGTAAAAGTAGGCGTGGCCGGTAAAAAGTATACGGCGACCTTTCCTGGGGTATAGAGATCGTGTGTACAAAATTTCAGGAAAATCCGTTGAAAAATAAAAATTTGTATAGCGGTCAAACAAACAAACAAACAAACAAACAAACAAACAAACAGAAAATGAATTTTATATATATAGATAATATAATAACAAAATTTGCCAAGAGAAGTTAACGTACAGTAATGCCAAAATATGCCAAAATAACTTAACGTACAGTAAAAGTAAAGTTGATTCTCCACGCATAACTTTCCTCAAACCCAACCCAGCTTGATCCACTGAGCGTTCTTAGACCTATGTCAACAGCCTACGTTAATTAGAACTCTAGTTATAGAGGTTTGAGAGAAGAAAAATATTGAAAAAAATCTTGAATGCAAAGTTTATTCATAAATTCTTTTAATATATAAGATAGTACAGTTTTTGGGAAAATTATGGAAGGAAATGTGAAATGTTCAAAAATTAAAATGATCACCCCTGTTCTTGAAACCACTATCACAAAAAAAAAAAAAACTCGTAAATGAAAAAATTCTTAAATCTACGAGTTGTTTGCTGTTCTCTAATTTCAGTAAGAATATTTTTTCTCGTCGTTTTAATTCACATAGAAAAGGCTTTGTGAAATCAAAACAAATGCCATTGTCTTAAAAAAAACTAATTGATATTTAAACTCTAACATTTTTTTTATTGAACCGTGTCATTATTTTAAAAAATTAGACATTAATTTTATGAAAAAACAACGATTTTAAAAAACGTCTACATTTTGCGCTGATTTAAAAAAAAACTCGTAATAAGTGGTCGGTGTTAATAAAACACACTTTTTGCGATGATGCTGTTCTATAACTATAATAAAAACTTTTTATTTACACAATCTATTTTCCATTATAATTTTTTCAATTATAACATAGATTCTTTATGCACTAATTATTGCAAATAAAGGAATTAAAAAAAAAATTGTTCATCAAATCACAAATTTTTATTTTTTTGCATATGTTCAAAACAGTAGTGATGCCAGTCAAATCCAATTTATTTGAATATCGAAATTTTTTTTGGTGATGCCTAACTTTTTTAAAATGGAAAAGTCATTTTTAACTGAATGAAATTGAAGAACAAAAACAATTAAATGAACAAATAAGTTGTTATTTTAAAAGAAAATATTTTTCTTTATACTTTTTCTATAAACTTAAGAAAAAATTTCAATTTCAATTTATTGATACCAAAAATATTCTTATAAAAATGAACATTGGGAAGTCTGGCAACCCCGTGTTGATATAAACGTCAAATTTTTTGCTTAGTGAAGAAGCTTATAAATAAATTAAATTTTTTGTGTTAAAACAACAATATAAATAAAACAAACTTTATTTTTGTGTCTTTTAAATTACGCTTTATCGGTGGAATATAAAGAATGCCTCCAAAAGTGCGTAAAAGTATAAATAATAGCAAAACAATTTGTGCAGTATGTAAAACTCCAGTATTGGAAAATGGTGAGGACTCTATAGAATGTGATGTATGCAAAAAAACACTCCACTCAATTTGCACAGAACTAGATAAAAATGAGTATGATGCTCTAGTTAATGATCACTCCCTTGAGTACAAGTGTCATTTTTGTGCGCCAAAAAAAAAGTGTTTCTGTGGGTAAAGACTTGGCAGAAATAAAAACACAATTGAATCAGCTGACTGAAATAAAAGAGACGATTCAATTTATGGCATCTCAGTATGATACTATACTAAAAGGTTTGACAAAGAATACGAAACAAATAAAAATATTAAAAAAAGAGAATGATACCCTACGTGAAGAAGTTAGCAACTTGAAATCCACTGTTAAATATCTGAATGATTGCAGAGTTCAAAAAGATGTAATTATTAATGGTATTAATGTTGATAATAAAATGACTGCTGTGGAGGTGGTATTAGATGTAGCTGCAAAAACAGGAGCTGACATATGCGAAGACGAAGTAGAAGAAGCTTATTTTTTGGATCGTCGCAAACAAAATGATAAACAAGACGGTAAAGAAAAGGGAAAAACAAAATCACTTGTCGTTAAATTTACAAACAAAAAAAGTAAACAGAATTTTATGCATGAAAAGTCAAAAATGAAGGAAATAGAAGGGTTAAATAAGTTGTTATAAATGATTTTCTTTGTAAAGAAACACTTGAGCTACTGAATTATGCCAAGTCGTTAAAGTCCGTTGGATTTAAATATGTTTTTGCTAAAACTGGAAGTGTGTTTGTTAAAAAGGATGATAGATCGCGGCAAATCCGATTGAAATCTGTTGATGACGTTGATGACATCCTGTGTAAATCTGCAGGCGAAATCTAATGGCTGCTTTTGATAATGATGAAGATGATGACGAAGATGAAGACGTGCAATTTGAGTCCCCAAATTAAATCAACTTAGGTACTATACTTACAGTTTAATGTTTCTTTTTTTTTTAACTTTTTATAATGCATAATAAATTTTTTTCTAATATAAATTCTTTTAATAGATTTAATGAAAGCCAATCTATTTCAAATCTTTTTAATATTGTGTCAATTAATGTAAGAAGTATTTCCTCGCTAAATAAATTTAATAAATTTAAATCTGAAATATGTAGAATGTCAGTTATTCCCGAAATTATAGCAGTTCAGGAAACTTGGTTTGATAAAAAGTGTGTTGGTCTATACTCAATTGACGGTTATGATGTTATACATTGTTGCAGAAGCGATTGTTACGGTGGAACTTCGGTACATATTAGTAAGCAAATCAAATACAATCTACTTTTTTCTTGGAGCAACGATTTTCTAGATCTTATATGCATATCGTTGCCTGATGTTCTAATAGATAATAAACCAATGGTAATTACGTCACTCTACAGATAACAAAAATGCTCTCTCGAATCGTTTACTAGAATGCTAGATACTTTACTTTTAAATATTCAAAACTCTCCATTTTTTTTTAATTGGCGATTTTAACATAAATTTAATTTGTTTTGATAACCATATTCGTTGCTTGATGGACACATTCACCGAGTTTAATTTCGTTTCATGTCATAATGTAACAAGACCGGAAAGTGACTGTGTATTTAGTAACTTTTTAAATTCCATATCAGTAAACTTAGTCCAGTGTTCATTATCCGATCACAACTTTATATTTTGCCGTATCGAAATGAGCTTTTGTCACCATGAGCTGATTATTGGAAATAAAAATTGGATAGACTTTACAAAATATGGGTCATATATAGATGAAAACTTGACTCAAGCTAATTTTAACGGATCTGAACAACAATGTGAAAATCTTATTAATACTCTGTCATTAGCGGCTTTACAAAGCACTGAAATAAAAACTAAGCTAATCAATATAAGACAGAAAATAAACCCTTGGGTGTCTGAAGAATTTAAATAAACAAGTTGGGAAAAAAATAGATTCTTCTATGGAGTTATTGACCAATGATGATACCGTGGTTACCTTAGATAGCGAAAAAGCTTCTATTTTCAATACTTTTTTTATGATTCCGTTCGGGATATGCGCGCAGGTATACCTCAAAATGATAATAATGACATCAATATGTTTCGCACAATGTCTGATGTAAGTTCAAGATTTGTTCTAGAAGCCACAGAAAAAGAAAAAATTGATCACTTCTTGGATTGCTTAGAAATAAATAAAAGTCCCGGTTGTGACAACATTACACCTAAAATGTTATTAGTACGAAAAGCATCTGTGTCAGAAGAAATAACAAACATATTTAATAAAATGATAGAGGAAATGAGATATCCAAATGTACTAAAGGTGCACAAAATTATGCCAATACCTAAAGGTATTCGAAGTAATAAAGTGGATAATTATCGTCCGATTTCAGTTCTTTCAATCGTTGATAAGATATTGGAGAAAGTTTTGTTTGAGCAATTATCAAGTTACCTTGAGATAAATAACATTTTGTTTGATCGACAATTCGGTTTTAAAAAAGGCACTGGAACTGAAGAAGCTGTTGTAAATGTTGTGGAGTATGTTTGTAGCGGACTTGATGCAGGTTTTAAAGGAGTTGCAGGTGTTTTTTTTTTATCTATCGAAAGCGTTTGATTTAGTTGATCACGATATACTAGTAAAGAAACTAGATTTCATTGGTTTTTCACAAAATGCTGTTGAATTATTTAAAGATTATTTAAGAAATCGAAGACAATTTGTTCAAGTTGGTGATTTGAAAAGTGGCATGCTTGATGTGTTATGTGGTGTCCCACAGGGCAGCGTCCTCGGCCCATTGTTGTTTAAAATTTATATAAATGATATGAAAAATATAAAGTTTTATGGAAAACTATTTATGTTCGCTGATGATATCTGTCTTTTATACAATTATAAACATGAAAAAGTATTGCAAACACAGATCGAATATGACGACTCTATTTTGTCCGAATTTCTGAGGATTAACAAACTGTTTTTAAATTCAGGAAAAACTAAATTTATAAAGTTTAAGCCATATATTTCAAGGAACGATGAAGTTATGAGAGTGCACATTGGTGATAATTTGATAAATGAGTCAGAGAGTGTTAAATATTTAGGAATTAATCTATGTCACAATCTTATAAGGAAAAACCACATTAATCAGCTGAAATCTAAAATATCATCTGGAATTGGTATTTTGCATAAATTTAGAAACAAATTGAATCCTGAAACGAAAATTTTACTCTTCAATTCTTTAATTCACTCACACTTAACATATCTCCCAATGATCTATGCCTCTAAATCTAGCTCAGTAATAAAATCGCTTCAATCAGCACAGAATAAAGCTTTGAAGATCGTGTTTAATCTGCCGTTAAGATACAGTACAGTTAACTTATTTAAAAATTTTGCAAAAACTATACTTCCAATACGAGGGTTGTATAAACAACAAATTTTAATTTATGTTTTTAAATGTATTAAAGGATATGGATCTCACAGTATACAGTTTCATCAAAATCTCGTACACAGTCAGAGAATAACAAGACATGCGACGGATCTGAATGTAGCGAGATGTTACCTCGAGTTGACTAAACAACGAGATACTTTCGCTGGTGCTAACGAGTATAACCAATTACCTGACAACCTTAAAAATATTTTTATACTGTCAACTTTTAAAGGAAGTATAAAACAGTACTTGCTTAATAACGTCGAAATACTTCTTACAAATTAACTTAAAAATGTAAATATGTACATATTTTTTATTATATATATTTTTTTTTCTTTTTTTTATATTCGTATGTAATATATTGTTAAATTTTTAATTTAAATTATACGGTGTAATATATTTATTGTTGCCTACTTTTTTTAGCCTCTATAAAGCCATAATGGGCGCTGAGGCAAAATTTTAAATTTTTGTTAAATAAAATTGAAATAAAGCATTAAAAAAAAAACGATAAAATAAACAAAACTTAAAAGATAACAGAATTCCTTACATACTAAGCGTATTTATCAAGGATTATTATGCGTTAAGAAAAGAAAAAAATTTAAACATTTATAACTAATAACATGTTTATGTAAATAAATACTTAAGAAAAAATTCATAAAAAATAAATTGCGATGTATTATAAACTGTGTTATTGATATCTAGCGAATTAAATCTTCTGTGATATAATAAAGCATTTGAGTTATTAAAAACTACGCTATTGTCATCTAAAAATTTTAAGTGTAGTGGAGAATAATATCTTTCACCTAGAGGAAATGTAAAGTTATTAATCTTTTCCATATATTTAGAAATAAGAACATTCTCAATATTATTACAGCAATCTAAAAACCTAAGACCAAAGTTGATCAAAAAGTTGTCAATTGTCAATCCTTTTCATTTTGCATTTTTTATAAATGTTTCTATTAGAAACTTTTTTAATGGAACCATCATATAGCCTTATATTTTTTAGTCCGGAACACATATTTATAATTTTGCGTTCAAAAATTCTTAATCATTCCATTTGGTGAGACGAAACTGAGAACCAAATTGGATAAGCATATAATAAAATAGGACCATTTTATTTCGCCTAAGAAAATTACAATAAGAAAAAAATGCATTTTGTGCTTTCTTCAATATATAGTCAATATGTCTTTAAAAAATAAACGATTCTTGAAAAAAAAACTCCTAAATATTTAAAATTATCAAAATAGGAAACTAATTCATTTTTAAGATTTTTTTTTTTTTTTGATGACCAGAGACCAAATTATGATGATTGTATTTATTACGAGCTTACTGGTCCTTGCTAGTGATGCAAATAAAACTACTTTTATAACATCATTTGCCCAACGTTTCGTTCCTTTTTGGGAACATTTTCAAGAGCTTTTTTATTGAACTAGGGGAAAAAATATTTTTTTTAATTAATTAGTTTTATAATGTATGCAAAATAAGTTATAACTTACATTTTTCTGTTGTTATTGCATTTGTCAAAAATATTTGCTGGTATTATTATAAATTTTATAATTTAAAATGATGTTATAAAAGTTGTTTTATTTGCATCACTAGCAAGGACCAGTAAGTTCGTAATAAATACAATCATCATAATTCATTTTTAATTTTAATACTCGGAATAAACTTCCTAGCATTTGGAAACAAATATTTTTTTTTACCCTTAATAATTGAACATAAGCATTTATTGATATTTAATTTTAATTTCCATTTGTCAAAATACTGTGTTAATTCAACAGTGTAAGAATTTATCAATATATTCGCTCGTTTAATCTTCAAATTGGAAGCAGCAATTAGAATGTCATCCGCATATATTAGAGATATAATATTTTCTCCCTCAGGAGGTTCAGGGATATCAGAATTAAAGTTATCAAAATTAACATAAAAATTTCTACTAGATAAATAATAAAAAATGAATCTGCAAACATTTTTATTAAACCTAAAATTTTAAACATCTTATAAACAATTCCCTCCTGCCAAGCAGTATCAAAAGCTTTTTCAAAATCTAAACTAAGAATTATTGAACATTTCTATTATTAAGATTAGTAGAAATAAAGTCTGATAGCATTGTGAGGCCATGTACAGTGGAATGCTTCCGTCTGAATCCAAACTGGTAATCCTTCAGTACAGGATTATCTAAAATATGGTTATTAATCTTCTTCAAAATAATATTCTCGAAAACTTAGCTAATGCTAGATAGTAAAGAAATTGGTCTATAACTACTCACTAAATTTGGATCAGAATTAGGTTTGAGAACAGGAATAATTTTTCACTTCCAAATTGATGGAAAATAACCTAAATTATATGCTTGATTAAACAAAATAGCTAGAAAATTCCAAAAAAGTGAACTAGTTTTTCTTAAAACAAAATTAGAAACACCGTCAAAGCCAGAACTTTTCTTATTATTTATACAAAGTATGGCATCATTTATTTCATCACTGCAAAAAATTCTTTATAGTTTACATTTCCATTGGATGTAGATTTTCCATCTGCAGTAAAGAGTTCATTAGAACTAATTATAGGGGAATTATTTTTTAAAATAGAGATTTCAGTTTTAACAAAATTGGAAAATGACTGCATTCCTATATCATGATTTTGCTTATGAACACTAAAAAATGTTCAGCCAATGTATTTACTTTACGAACACTATCCGAAATCAAATTACCATTTGACGATACTATATCAGCCAAGGCACACTTCTTATTTAGACCACAGAGACCCTTAATCTTCTTATAAGTCATGTTGTTCATTTTTAATTTCCTAAAATACTCATTCTCTAATAATTTTATTTAAGTTCCTAATTATCACCTTAAGTAAATTTTTTCTGTCATGATCAACACATCTAAATAGAGTTCTACGTAAATTTTTTTTTTCATTAATAAATTGTAAAATTTGTGGCGATAAATTTATTTGACCTTTATTGCGAATTTTTATTCTTGGAACAGAAGCTTCAGTAGCAGAATTAATAGCATCATTTAAAACTAAAATATTATTATTAATCTCAGTAACAGAGCAATTTCTATTAACCGGCAAATTGTTTCCTAGTAAATTTTCGTTTAAAACATTATTGAAAGTATTGATTTTAATTTTACTATAATTTAAAATTTCGACTGGCTGCCGTAAAGTAACATTGTTTAAAAGAATTAAAAGTTCAATGCCTATAGATGGAGAAGTAATAAAAAAGTCTATAAAGAAAGGGCACGAAACTATTCTAGATGGAAATTTTGTTGGAATGATCTTAAAATTTGGGTCATTTCCGAGCCAATCATACAACTTTCGACCATTTGTTTTAACCAAAGAATTACCCCAATCCGTATGTTTAGCATTAAAATCACCACCAAACACAATGTTGTCGGAATTTAAATCATTAAAAATGTTGTTAAGATCATTACAATCTAAAGTAAGAAAAAACATGCACAAAATACTTAAAAGTTTTTTGTGAAACTGAATAAAGAACCTTAACTCAAACATATGGTTCTTAACTCAAACATATGTTTCCATTAAATAAATAAAATAAGTGGTTTAAAGAAACCCACGATATCAATATCATGTGATTTTAAATTCACTCTTATTCAAATAACAACGTTTCAAGAACAGGGCTGTATAACAAAATTTAACTTAAAAAAATATTTCTATATGTATATGTATATATATATATAAAATCGAGGGAATTTTCACATATCTCGATCTAAACGATAAATAACCAACAACATAAAATTGAGAATGTTTTAAAAATACTATTTGTTGTTGCTTGTTTTTATACCCTCTACCACTATGTGGTTATTGTATAATCACTTTGTGCAGATGTTTGTAACTACCAAAAATAGTTAGTTGACCTAGATTCATTTTTTATTATATCGATCGACTCGGAATCACTTTCTGAGTCGATTTAGCGATGCCCGTCCGACTGTCCGCCTATGTATCCATCTAAAATTTGTAATCAAACTACAGGTTGCAAATAATTATATATTTTAATGAAATTTGGTATGTAAGCTTCTATGTGCCATAGGATGAACGCTGTTGAAATTGGTGAAAATCGGTTCATGTTCAGACCTAGTTATCATACAAATGGCCCCTATAAGAACGACTTAAAATGCCATACTATCCAAATTATCATATAGATTTCGGTCAAATTGGGTTTGTGTATGTTTATTACATCCATTTACTAGTAGTCCAAATATAAATCCCACATTACAATTCTTAGTTATAGCTCACCTGAATCTTTCAAAAAACCAAAATATTCCACAGATTTTTCTCAAATTTTGTCTGTTGAAAAAATAAGTGACCTTTCCAAATATGGGTAGGATCGGCCCATTTTTCGACCTAGTCTCCACATAAATATGTCATCCATATTTATGCTTATTTTCCATTTCTAACTAGTTGGACCTAAGAGATACGGTCTCCACACTTATGATATAGGGCATCGTATAGTCAGTCTAGACCGGCTATAGTTTTCGTGCTTTTTTGATTTCCAAATACTTAAGATCATTGCAAAGCTTTCAAAATAGTTAACAATTGTAAATTGTAAATTGTTATCTGCTGACAATCGAGATTAGTTATAAGGTATTTTTATATTGGACTAGCAGTATACCCACTACGTTGTTAGCGTAGTTATTATATCAATTATTTAAGCCATAATAATATTTAAAAACAATAAGAAATATGGTGTGATTGACAATACGATGGAAACTTTTAACAAAATATATTTTTGACGACTTGGACGGTCAATACCACAAAATTTTATCATAAAATTAAAGACTATTTTAACAAAGAAGAAATATTAACGTAACTTCAGAAAAAATTAACAAAACTTAAAAGTATTCATTTTTATGCTGTTGGCATAACAATTGAAACCTTTACTATACAATAACACATGGCCCTGGGGGGTAGATGATTCTTATACCGAACGATTGTATTAATTTATTTTAGTTAAACCCCCGTAGCGTGTAGCCGTTTTGTTGCCATTTACATATTCAACTTTTTCGTCAACGCTATTCATTAACAGTATTCTAATTCCAGTTCACGCGTTTTTTTCTAGCAAGATTAATGCTAGTCATACGATTTTATGGATTTATTTATTCTTACAAATATTATTTTGCTTACCACCATCACGAAAATCATCTATTATTATGGTTTTTAATTCATCATAAAACTTTATTCTTGCCATTATTTTATAATAATTGAAAGAAAATGTCAAAATCTATATTTAAATAACGGCCAAGACTTTTTTTTACAGTTTCTTTCACTCGTTCTTCTATTTTTATTATTTTAGTCAAATCTGGTAAAGAAGTTTAACAGTTTCCACAGTTTTGGCATCTCTAAAAAAATATTTCTTTTTCGCTTATCTATTTTTTAATTGATTTTTTTTTTACATATGTGTTATCTTCCAATATAGAACACACCAAAAAGCGATTTCGCAAAAAAAAAAAACAATTATTTTATTACCAAATTGGCAAATTTAGAATTTTGTTTAAAATCTATTGCCACCTATTGTATTTAAGTACCACTTTTATATTCATAGTAGGTTCGAACATTATTCAAATTATAAAGATAAACAAGTAAGAAAATTATAGTCGGTCTAGACCGACTATACGATACCCTATACCATGCGTTTAGACCCTATCTCTCAGGTCCAACTAACTGGATATAGAAAAAAAGCATAAATCAAATTTGAGTGGGATTTTTATTAATTTTTTTGGCAGCAGATATGAAAAAGTTCATATCGGATGACATATCTATATGGGGACTAGGCCCAAAAATGGACCGACCCTGACCATTTTTGGTAAAGTCTCTTGTATTTTGCAAAAATATATACAAACTAAATTTGAGAAGAATCAGTGCAATATTTTTGTTTTTTGATAGATTTAGGTGAAGATCGGGAAGCAGCTCTATATGGGGCCTATGACTAAGAGTTGTCCCATAGGTATCATTTTTAGACTACTGATTAATGGATGTAATAAACACATACAAACCCAATTTGACTAAGATTTATATGATAATTTGGTTCTTATGGCAATTTATGTTGATTTCATAGGGATCATTTGTATGGGGGCTAGGTCTGAACATGGACTGATTCTCACCAATTTCAACAGCGTTCATCCCATGGCCAATAGAAGCATACGTACCAAATTTCATCAAAATATATTCATATTTGCGACCTGCAGTTTGATTACAAGCTTTACATGGACACGCAGACGGACGGACGAACGGACGGACATCGTTAAATCGAATCAGATAGTGATTCTGATTCGATCGGTATAATAAAAGATGGGTCTAGGTCAAATTTTTTTGGTAGTTACAAACAGCAGCATAAAGTCATTATACCCAAACCACATAGTGGTATAAGGTATAAAAATAATATTATTTTATTTATCAAGCCATAGGACAAACGCTATTGAAATTGGTGAAAATTGGCATTCAGACCAACTCTCCATTCAAATTACCCCTATGATATCGACTTAACTTACCATAAGATACAAATTATGAAATAGATCTCAGCCGAATTTGGTTTTTGTGAGTTTATTACATCCATTAATCCGTAGACCAAAAATAAAGCATATATAAACCTATCAAAAACAAAAATATTGCGCAGATTTTTCTCAAAATCGGTCTGTATATGTTGTTGCAAAAAATAACTGACTTTACCAAATACGGTCAGGATCGGTCCAATTTTCGACGTGGATTTGGTTTATGCTTTTTTTCTAAACCTAATTAGACCAATTCTACAAACGCATGGTGTAGGGTATCGGTCTATACCGACTATAAATTTCTTACTTCTTTTGTTAAGAAAATGTACTTTCAAATGAAAATTTACCAGTTGAAAAGTATCAGTTATCCCCTTAAGGCTCGAATTAAAAAAAATTTTATATTTCTCCAATGTTTGTGTTTCTGGTGGAATCTTCATATCGAATTTCATATTCCTAAATTTCTTTGTAAAGAAGATACAAAATGGTACACTCTTACGAATTTCCAAAGAGTTCGTTTCATTTGATGTTTCTATCCACAAACTATATTTGATATTCGTTTGTCTAGAAGATACCAAATGTAGAATTTTTCCCCTTTTTGGCCGTTTTTCCTCCCTAGACGTTAGAATTAGCAATAAATTCATTCTGGACTGATGCCCACGTATTCGGTGTAGCCTGTATAACAAAGTTTATAGATATAGATTAATTATGTGAAGAAGATGCAGAAAGGTACAATATTGATGCTTTTTGGCCGTTTTTCCCCTTAAATGGCCTAATTTCGAAAAAAAAAAAAGGTTCTGAGCCCACATTTGTTTCTCGGATGGAGTCTACACACCAAATTTCATATTCCTAGATTAATTTTTTTACCATTTTCCCCATTTTTGTCCGTCTTTACCCCGTTAGTGTACGAATTTTTAAAAATCCGTTTTTAGTGGATCTTTATGCCGAGAGAGGAACCTATCCAAATTTCAAGCTTCTGGGTCGAATGGTTTGGGCTGGGCGATGATCATCCTCGCAACTCTTTTATATATATAGATAATCAGATGATAATAAAGTGTTTCTTTTTTAAGTAAGCCGCTACTAAACATTATAACTTTTGTAATGATTATGCTGACTTCTTTTTTAATTAAAAAGACAATATCGAAGATCATATATTTGAAAATTTTAATGTTGTCAACTCTCAACAATTTAAATAATTTTATTAAACCTGAGTGCAATTTTAGTACTCAGATATATTTTTCTTTTAAATTTGAAAACTCTAACTTAATTCTGTTTTAATTAAATTTCATTTTTAAATTGATTCAATTTTCAGATTAAAAACAAAATAAGAAATAGCAACAGAAAACAAGTGAAAACGAGATATGTCTTCAAATGGCACCTGGCTACAAAAAAAAAAAAAAACAATCAAATATACGACAAAATATTGCTATATAGCCAAGAGTAATTGAACAAAAGGACATTTACAGAGAAACTGTAACATTTCAAGCAGATAAATTGACTAATGGAAATGAAAGTAAATTAAATACAACAGCAACATAATGATATAAAACGAAACGAAAGAGACTGTAGTGCGAGTAAAACTACTCAAATAAAAAATTTCAATGGAAATTTCAATTTTGAAGAAAAAAAAATAATATAAAATATACATAAATAATAATTATAATAAGAAAAAAGTATATACTTTTAACCGAAAAGATTTATTTTTCATAAATTAGAAAAAAAAAAAAAAAAAAGCTAGAAGAAAAGAAGTGCTTAAGTCAGCTTTAAAACAAAAATTAAAAAAATTTATTTCCGTAGAAATGAAAAATGGATGATTATGCCTATTGCTATAGAGTGTGTGTTATAAATAAAATCCTTATTTCAAATCCATATATCAAATTTTAACATATCAATTTGCAAATACTACGCACAATAACATACAGACTATGAAGCCATAAATACGTACGAGTACAAATCGACATATTGAAGATGTATCTGTACATTTCAATTGCCATATCAGAAACTGCCAACAAAAAAAAGACTACAATAAAAATATCAGGACAAAAAAATAACACATTAATGATATTCTAGGCATGAAAAAAGGCTTAACAATTTGAACAATATAAATACAAACTTTAACAAATCTTAATGATACACAATACAGACAATATTCCAGAGACAGACAAAGTATTGGCAGTAGCATATCCATACTATACTTTTACACATTCAACCCTCAAATGTGTAGCCACTCATACTCATTCAAAAAACGTTTACCTATATCCATAAAACGCACAATAACAATCAAACGAATTTGAACAAAAAAAAAAAAAAAAAATAACAATAAAAAAAGAACAAATCACCAAAGAAAACGAAAACCAAAGGATATAGAAAGTAGAATAGAAGAAAATCGATTTACGAACGAATTATGCTGCGAAAATGAATCTCTCATTTGATACTCGCATTTTTATACTTATTTGTTGTTTACTTCAAGGTAAGTTGTACAAATTCATCATTTAAATATACACATATAAAAGTATATATACAAATATATTTTCACTTTTTAATTTTTAAAGGGGTTGCCACACAGAGAAAGTAATATTGTTGTGGTATTCGTGTTTTTATTAGTCAGTAAGGTTTTAAAAGCGAAAAAAAGCGTATTTTCATATTTTTTTTTTTAAAGATAAGAATAATGTTGGATTATTTATTTCATATAAACGTTACCCCCCCCCCCTCCCCTGCTGTTTAAAATTATTTTTCATTTATTAACTTTCCATTTACTGTACAACAAGAATAAATCTTATAGTTTAAGTACAGGAATGCATAAAATTTGAAGAATCTTTGAAAAAATTCTCAATTAAAAATTTTCATAAATAAGACCGTGACAGAGAATATCCGGACGCATTGTTGTTCTGCGGTCAACATCACAACTCCTTACCGGATCACGTGAAGTAAAAAACTCAAAATGCGTCTATAAGCTCATGTGTTTCCCGAGGTAACCACGAAGAGTTTTTTATTTTTTTTTTTTTTTTGGCAGCATTTTCAAGTGAAAAACACGATTTTTGCTATAAAATTTCGGTGATTTTGTTGTTAAAAAATGGGGAAGAAAATCGAAAATAAAAAAAACTTTTCATGTATACCTGGTGATTTATGTGTAAGAATAGTGTGTAAAATTTCAAAAGAATCGATCAAGTAGATTTTGACTTATGATGCTCACGGACTTCGATTTAAATTTTTTTAAAAACTAACTAGAGGACCCCTGCTGCTCCGCAGCATTATTTTATATTATATTAATTTTTATAATATAATACCAAAATTTTCCAAGAGAAGTTAACGTACAGTAATGCCAAAATATGCCAAGATAATTTAACGTACAGTAAAAGTAAAGCTGCTTCTCCACGCATAACTTTCCTCAAACCCAACGAATTTAAGCAGTTATTAGCTCAAAAGAAGGAGCTTGATCCACTGAGTGTTCTTAAACCTATGTCAACAGCCTACGTTAATTAGAACTCTAGTTATAGAGGTTTGAGAGAAGAAAAATATTGAAAAAAAACTTGAATGCAAAGTCTATTCATAAATTCTTTTAATATATAAGATTTACATACGATATGCCGTATGAGGTCGGTTGTTTGAAATGCTGTTGTTTAGCTCCAATTTAATTGAGAGTTTGACACAACACTCTCGACATATTGTTCATTCAGAAAAAGAAATGCAAAAAAAGGGTTTTAAAACGTTACCCCCTCCCCCTTAACCCTACGGTCCATAACCAGCTTAATGAACGGGAGTCCATAACCAGGGTTCCCGGGTACCTAGTGCAGATTTTTTCGTTTATAATCAAATAAAATAATATATATCTGCACAGATTATTAGAAAAGCTTAGTTTTTACATCTCAACTGTACAAATTTCATGTTTGTAAGATAATACTGGTTTTTATAGGCATTTTGTACCTAACAGGCAAACAAAAGTAAACAGAAACTTCTTTTATAAGGCTTGGTTTTCGGCTTGTTTTTGGTACCTGCTTGTGAATTGTTTGTGTTTTTAGGTAGCAAATGTTCAGCAACGCTAGAAAAATAATATTTTTAAATTATTTTGTCATTATCAGTTGAACAGTGAAGTTGAAGAAAAATAAACCGCAAAATAGAATATTTATCTGAAATAAAATATCTGCGTTTGAGTGAAGAAACCAGAAACAGACATATTGAGTCTTTACTTGATAATATGACTGAGGTATTTACTGGATAAGTGCATGACTCAGAGAGTGAAGACTGGGACAATGACAACGAAATTCCAGCCGCTATTGACACGCCACTGCAAATTGAGCAAGATGTATTTGAAGATGAAAGCGACAATGAAACTGATATGGTTGAAGAAAATGCACTAACATCAAGCACAACAGAAAGTATGATTGCACGTGATGGTATTCAATGGCAACCAACACCATCTGTTTGTCAACAAATTAGGAGTCACAACATCATTAGAACTAGCAGTGGTCCATTACGAATGACGGAAAGTATGACTGGTATGCGATGCTTCAAGAGTTATTTCACAATAGAAATGGTCGATATAATCGTGCGTCATACCAACAAAAAAAGCCAGTTCAACTTATGATGCCTACAATGCGGCAAACCTAACAAAGCGTCGATTGAAGTGGAGGGATACGACAGTGGCAGAAATATACACATTCATTGGAATGCTGATAATGGCAGGCGCAAATCATTCTAATGATGAAAATTCAAGGGACTTATGGAGGCAATTGTCTCATCCTCTATTCCGCGTAACAATGGGATTAAACCGCTTCTGGGATCTTATTCGTTTTATACGTTTTGATGACGTGAGAAAAAGAAACGAGAGGCAGCGCACAGACAAAGCTGCGCCAATACGAGATATTTGGATAATGTTGAACGCCAATCTCGTAAAATTTAACAATCGACGAACAATTGTATCCGTACCTTGGCAGAACGAAATTTATCCAGTATATTCCATCAAGGTATGGTGGATATGCGATGCTAAAAATTCATATCCTCTTCATGGCCAAATATATGCTGGCAAACAAGATAGTGGTAGCGAAATTGGTGTAGGCGAAAGAGTAGTCAGAGATTTGTTTGGGCCATACCACGGTAGCGGACATAATATCACCATGGAAAATTTTTTTACGACGCTGCCACTGACAAAGCAGCTGATATTCGTCAAACTTAGCATTGTCGGAACACAGCGGCGAAACAAAGCCTATATACCCACAGAAATGAAAGACGATAAGAGGTGGACCATTCGGAACAACCAAATTTGGTTTCCACGAGAAGGTGACTATGGTTACATACAAACAGAGGAAAACAAATTCCATAATAATGTAGTCGACTATGCATGATTATGCAACTGTAGAAGAAAACGGCAAACCATAAATCGTCAATTTTTATAAGAAAACGAAAGGTGGCGTGGATGTTATGGACCAGACGCTTCGGGAGTATACCACACGGAGACACACAAAAAGGTGGCCTTTGTAGTTTTTCTACAATTTGCTCGATGTTAGTGCTTTCGCGGCATACACTATATTTTATGAGAATAACACAACTGTTCCATATCAAGCAACACGGAGAAAACGCTTTTTGCGTAAACTTGCTGAAGATTTGTGTGTGCCAATAATAGAATAAAAAGTAACCAATCGCCAAGTAACGCGCCACTTTTCCACCAAACAGCAATTGAGAGCTTCTTGGGAAGACCAGTGAAGACGGTAACCTATACCGAGCAACCAGCTACTTCTACAGCCGCTTCTACTTATGGCAGGAAGCCAATAACAGGAAGCTGTTATTTGTGCGCTTCTTTGCCAGATAAAAGGAGAAGAAAGACGAGAAAAGTCTGCAACGTTTGCAAGAAACCAGTTTGCCATCAACATACTAAAACAATACAAAAATGTTTTCCATGTTTCAACAATGACTCAACATAAGACATCAAATATTAGAAATAAGTTAAAATTAATAAAATATAAATAATTCAACTAATAAACAATTACATTTCATATTTTACACATCAATAAACATAATGAAACAAAATAAAAATAAAACAAACGTTTTTTCTTTGAAATATAAGGTAATTTGCACTAAGGTACTCGGGTACCCTGGTCATGGACCCCTGTATGCAAAAACATTAAACTCATTATACCCTATACCACTATGTGGTTTGGGTATAATGACTTTGTGCTGCTGTTTGTAACAACCAAAAATATTTGACCTAGACCCATCTTTAATTATACCGATCGAATCAGAATCACTTTCTGAGTTGATTTAACAATGTCCGTCCGTCCGTCCGTCCGTCCGTCCGTCCGTCCGTCCGTCCGTCCGTCCGTCCGTCTGTGTGTCCATGTAAAGCTTGTAATCAAACTGCAGGTCGCAAATATGAATATATTTTGACGAAATTTGGTATATAAGCTTTTATCGGCCATGGGATGAACGCTATTGAAATTGGTGAGAATCGGTCCATGTTCAGACCTAGCCCCCATACAAATTACCCATATGAAATCGACATAAATTGCCATAAGATCCAAATTGTCATATAGATCTTACTCAAATTGGGTTTGTATGCGTTCATTACATCCACTAATGAGTAGTCCAAAAATGATCCCTTTGACCCCATATAGAGCTGCTTCCCGATCTTCACTTAAATCTATCAAAAAACAAAAATATTGCACAGATTTTTCTCAAATTTGGTTTGTATATATGTTTTCAAAATAAAAGTGACTTTACCAAATATTGTCAAGATCGGTCCATTTTTGGACCTAGTCCCTTTATAGATATAGCATCCGATATGAACTTTTTCATATCTGCAGCCAAAAAAAATTAATAAAAATCCCACTCAAATTTGGTTTACGCTTATTTTCAATGTCCAGTTAGTTGGGCCTAAGAGATAGGGTTTCTAAACGCATGGTATAGGGTATCGTATAGTCGGTCTAGACCGACTATAATTTTCTTACTTGTTTTTTGATTACTATGTATATTTAACCAAATTCGATAAACTTTTTTCTAGTCTCTAAGTTTAGCCGAAATGTCTGATGATCCAGAGTTTCATGTTGATATCTTCAATATTGTAGGAACAGCAGCACTTTAAAATCCAAATTGTTACCCGGGTACCCGGTTATGGACCGTGGGGTTAAAGGAATTTAATTATTTCATTAATGCAGCAGAATTTTTCTTTTCACATCCGTATTTCTATTTTTTATTGCTGTGATAATTAAACATAAGCAAATTTCCAATTTTATAGCTAAAACCAAAAAAAAAAAAAAAAAAATACCCTTGCAAATCAGAATCATTTCATTAAGTTTATCAACCAAGTTTTTTTTACATAAAAAACAGTTATGAATATTTTTTTTTAAACTCTTTCTTTTAACTAATACTCTCTGTCTATCGTAGTGCAACCCCATTCCCCCTTATCCAATTGATCTAAAACTTGGCCCATAGTCTTGCTGTGAATACAGATTAATTTTTCGGTAGTCACGTACAGTCACGCATAGTCACGTACAGTCACGCATAGTCACGTAGAGTCACGGAGTGACCTAAATGTCATTTCCAATCGATCCGAAATTTGATCCAAACACTTTCTGTGACTTAGTCACGGATAGTAACGCATGGTCACGCACGGTCACGTATAAATTTAAAACGGATTTCCCCTCACCCAATCAATATCAAACTTGGTCGATGGACTTGCTGTGAAAAAAGATTAACTTTGACATAGTCACGCACAGTCACGGAGAGATTAAAACCCCATTTGCTCTCATCCGATCGCTCTGAAACTTTTTTCATATACTTGTTGTGGCCAACGATTAATTTTAAGATAGTTACACACAGTCACGCACAGTCACGGAGAGATACAAAATTCATATGCGTAGGAAACGAAACAGTTTTAAAAAAACTTTGTTTTTATGAGTAGGATTATTATCATTATTATTATGAAAAAAGATTAACTTTGACAAAGTCACGCATAGTCACGGAGTGATCCAAACCCAATTTCCCCTCATCCCATCGATCTGAAACTTTGTCAATAGACTTGTTTTGGCCAAAGATTAATTTTAAAGATAGTCACGCACAGTCACGGAGAGATTCAAAACTCATATATACTCGTATAAGTTAAGAAATAGTTTTAATAAAAACTTTGTTTTTATGGGTTGGATTATTTTAAATTTTTAATATGCATTTTGATTTGCAAAACTTAATTTATAGCTATGTTCGCCACTGTCTCACTGATTGATTTGAGCTAGGTATTTTAAATTTGGCATTTATATTTACCTGATAAGGAAAAAAAAAATAAAAGGGAGAAAGCTCTACCTTATCTATCATGTACAGAGATTTATCCAGGATATTTGTATCTACTAAATAATGGAGCCTAAATGTTTTACTTCTTAAATAAGTATATTTTTTTTTTCTTTTTTTCTTTTTTTCTTTAAAACTACTTATTCTGAAACAAAAAAATTCGTTAGAGAGTGCCTTAATGAAAATTTCATAAAATTTCTATATTACTTAAAAACTAAATTTTCTTAAAAAGAAGCTCTTCTTAAAAAGTACCTTTTCTGAAAAAAGTACAATTTCTTAAAAAAAAATCCAATTTTTTAAGAAAAATACATTTATATTCATAAGTACTTTTTCTCATAAAAGTGCCTTTTTTCGAAAAGAGTACCTTATCTTAAAAACGAACCTTATTTCAAAAAAGTATCCCTTTTGAAAAAAGAAAATTTGTTGTTTTGAAAACTACACTTTTGTAAAAAGTTGTCTTTTCTTAAAAAGTATATTTTCTTGAAAAAGAAAGTAACTTTTCTTGAAAAAGAAAATGAACTTTCCTTAAAAAATTTTAAATTTAATAAAATTTCCCTCTCTTAAAATGGCATACCGTCTTTAATAGTATATTTTCATAGAAAAGGACTTTTTCTAACTAAGTGCTTTCTATATATGGAAAAGCAAATTTTCTTTAAAATGTGCCTTTTCTTAAAAAAATCATGTGAGTCCGATCGCAGGGGAGATGTGTAAACATCTAGTGATTAAAGATTTTTTTATAGCACTTTCTTAAAATCAAACAGAAAGCGTATCACTTATAGTAATCAACTGCAGGGGCTCTGTTAATATAAAAATATTTATTATTATTTATTATTTTAAACGGTTAATTTTTATTATTATTTTATTATTATTTTTAACGGTTAATTTTAAATTTTTTGTTTTTTATTTTGAATTTTTCGTTTTTCAATTTTAATTTTTCGTTTTTTATTTTTCATTTTTAATTTTATTTTTTTAATATTTAATTTTTCATTAAAATTTTTCATTTTTTATTTCCCATTTTTTATTTTTCATTTTTAATTTTTTCTTCATTTTTCATTTTTCATTTTCCAATTTTTATTTTTCTTTTTTCATTTTTTATTTTTCAATTTTAATTTTTTATTTTTCAATTTTAATTTTTTATTTTTCATTTTTTATTTTTAATTTTTTATACTTAATTTTTTATTTTTCAATTTTTATATTTCAATTTTCATTTTGTATATTTCATTACTCATTTTTAATTTTAGTTTTTTATTTTTCAATTCTTATTTTTCATGTTTCATTTTTTATTTTTAATTTTTTAGTTTCAACCTTTTTATTATTCATTTTTTATTTTTCATTTTTCATTTTTCCTTTTTGTTTTTTTTAATGTTTATTTTTCCTTTTTAATGTTTTTTTTTCATTTTTCATTTTTCGTTTTTCACTTTTTTTTTTAATTTTTCGTCTTTCACTTTTTATTTTTCATTTTTAATTTTTTATTCTTCATTTTTCATTTTTAATCTTTCATTTTTTATTTTTCATTTTTCATTTTTTATTTTTAATTTTATATATTTAATTTTTTTATTTTTCATTTTTCATTTTTCATTTTTTATTATTCATTTTTAATTTTTCGTTTTTCATTTTTCCTTTTTTATTTTTCATGTTTCATTTTTTATTTTTCATTTTTATTTTCATTTTACATTTTTCATTTTTCATTTTTAATTTTTAATTTTTAATTTTTAATTTTTAATTTTTAATTTTTAATTTTTAATTTTTAATTTTTAATTTTTAATTTTTAATTTTTAATTTTTAATTTTTAATTTTTAATTTTTAATTTTTAATTTTTAATTTTTAATTTTTAATTTTTAATTTTTAATTTTTAATTTTTAATTTTTAATTTTTAATTTTTAATTTTTAATTTTTAATTTTTAATTTTTAATTTTTAATTTTTAATTTTTAATTTTTAATTTTTAATTTTTAATTTTTAATTTTTAATTTTTAATTTTTAATTTTTAATTTTTAATTTTTAATTTTTAATTTTTAATTTTTAATTTTTAATTTTTAATTTTTATTTTTAATTTTTAATTTTTAATTTTTAATTTTTAATTTTTAATTTTTAATTTTTAATTTTTAATTTTTAATTTTTAATTTTTAATTTTTAATTTTTAATTTTTAATTTTTAATTTTTAATTTTTAATTTTTAATTTTTAATTTTTAATTTTTAATTTTTAATTTTTAATTTTTAATTTTTAATTTTTAATTTTTAATTTTTAATTTTTAATTTTTAATTTTTAATTTTTAATTTTTAATTTTTAATTTTTAATTTTTAATTTTTAATTTTTAATTTTTAATTTTTAATTTTTAATTTTTAATTTTTAATTTTTAATTTTTAATTTTTAATTTTTAATTTTTAATTTTTAATTTTTAATTTTTAATTTTTAATTTTTAATTTTTAATTTTTAATTTTTAATTTTTAATTTTTAATTTTTAATTTTTAATTTTTAATTTTTAATTTTTAATTTTTCAATTTTCATTTTTTATTTTTTATTTGTAATTTTTAATTTTTAATATTTCATTTTTTAATTTTCATTTTTAATTTTTCGTTTTTCATTTTTAATTTTTCATTTTTTATTAATTTTTCATCTTTCACTTTTTATTTTTCATTTTTTTTTTTCATTTTTTATTTTTAAATTTTTAATTTTCAAACATTTTGTCTCACGACTCACAATTTTCGCTCACATCTTACGCTCACATGTTACGCTTACATGTTACGTTGTTTTTGAAATTTACACCCCTGCACGTATAGATGTTTACACATCAAAAATATCTTTCCAGAAAGGAAAATGAACTTTCTATACAAAAGTATCTTTTCATAGAAAAGTGTCAATATTAAAAAATTGTTCTCCTTTACAAAAGCCTAACCTAACCTAAATAGTACATCATTTTAAAAAGTATAATTCAAAAAAATTACCTTCTTTAAGAAAGTAAATTTTCTTTAAAGATTGCCTAATCTTCAAAAATATATTTTCTTAAAAATTACCTCTACATAAAAAATAACTTTTCTTAAATAATAAAATTTTTCTTTAAATTGTAAAATTTTTAACAAGTACATTTTTTAAAAATAAATACTTTTTCTTAAAAATGTACTTTTTCTTAAAAAAGTACAATTTCATAAAAATTAGCTTTTCTCATAAAAAGCAACTTATGTTGAGAAGTTATATTTTTCTATTAAAAGTTTTCTTTTAAAAGTTTTCTTTTTCCTAAAAAGTGACTTATTTGTAATTGTATTCCTTTAACGACCCTTTTCTTTCTAAGGAAAAATTTAAGTCGATATAGGAAGGCAAGTTCGATTAAAGGTATAATGTAAATTCACATTTTCTTCTTTAAATGTTAAGTTTACATCTAACTATATATGTATACGTACATAAACCTTAGGTCAGTAAATCTATTTTGTAAATATCTGTTTGTTTACAAAATCGCCTAATTTTCTTCCAAAAATTTTCGCCTGAAGCAATTCTATCATCAGTTTTAGCAACCACAAAGATAACAAACAAGTATTGGTTGTACTTAGGACCGATTAACTCACTGTAAATTTTTTATGACTCAGCGCAATAAAAAAACAAACAAAAATTTGTCAATTGTTCAATATTAAGAATTTAGAAATTCGAAAAATTATTACGGCTCCCATTGAGCACGCGAGTTTTTTGCCGAAAAAATTTTTTTGCGTTATTTTTTATGTGAAAAGTATATTACAAGGAAGTTTTTTTATCCAAATAATTTTAGTTTGTTCACTTTAACGCACAACTGATAAGAAATTGTTTTGTAATAAAGTTACACACGATTAAATTGTGAAAGTTGAACATAAACATTTTCAATTCAGTACAACAAAAGGTACCAATTATAGACTTTAAATGTAACAAGTAAGAACATTATAGTCGGTCTAGACCGACGATACGATATCCTATACTATGCGTCTAGAGACCCTATCTCTTAAGCCCAACTAATTGGATTTAGAAAATAAGCATAAACCAAATTTGAGTGGCATTTTTATCAAGTTTTTTGTTTGTAGATATGAAAAAGTTCATATCGGATACTATATCTATATGGGGACTAGGCGCAAAAATGGACCGATCCTGATCATGTTTGGTAAAGTCACTTCAATTCTGAAAAAATATATACAAACCAAATTTGGGATGAATCAGTGCAATATTTTAGTTTTTTGATAGATTTAAGTCAAGATCGGGAAGTCAAGATATGGGCCTATGACTAAGAATTGTCCCATAGGTATCGCTTTTGGACCACTCATTAATGGATGTAGTAAACACATACAAAACCAATTTGACTAAGATCTATACGACAATTTGGATCTTATGGCAATTTATGTCGATTTCATAGGGGTCATTTGTATGGGGGCTAGGTCTGAACATGGACCGATTCTCACCAGTTTCAACAGCGTTCATCCCATGGCTGTTAAAAGCTTATATACCAAATTTCATTAAAATATATTCATATTTGAGACCTGCAGTTTGATTAAAAAGTTTTCATGGACACACAGACGATCGGACGGACGGACATTGTTAAATCGACTCAAAAAGTGATTCTGATTCGATCTGTATAATAAAAGATGGGTCTAGGTCAAATATTTTTTGTAGTTACAAACAGCAGCACAAAGTCATTATACCCAAACCACATAGTGGTATAGGGTATAAAAACGGAAACTATGTTGTACATAATCCGCATATTGAGAACTAAGTTCCTTTGGTAGATGGTTGTAATGAGCATAAGTTATTGGTGTTGTGTACAACGTTTTCTGGACATATTTCAGTCACAACACCGAAAATGTGAGTTATAACTGAGTACATTATGGACATAATCACCATTTTTATTGGGAATTCGTCGTGTCACCAAAAATAATGCATTTTGTTTTCGACAAATATAAAACAACATGATTGTTAAAGTGGGTGCTAAATAGGTCCCACTGTATGTAAATGATGTTTAATTTGAAAGAATAGTCACATACAGAGTGCGCTTTTGTTATTTAGGCCTTTCATTTTCTATGACATTTTCCTTTAAATTTGTTGTAAAAATCTAAGTTTCCAACCACGAAATTGTAATTGTTTTTACTTAATCGTCGTACAGTGGAACATTTCACGAAAAGGGAGTCAAAAATCCATAACCTTTGATTGGATTGGAATATTGATATGCGGTTTGCTTTGTTTGGTAGGCGGGACTTTGGCCTATAATTTTTGCTATAAAACTTAAATATCGACCGATAATAAAAAAGTTATGGAGGGATTAAAGTACATTTTCATTTTTAGATGAATTGTAGTACAAAAGTGAAGTGTTAAAAGGTTAAAAAAGTGTTTTTTCTAAAGTTTTATTTTTTCAGTTAATTTTACAACTAATATTTTTAAAAGTTTTGTAAGTTAAATTTTGACAGGAAATGCCTAACTTTGGCTCCCGTAAACTTATTAGTCCTAATGTTCACAAGGGCCAAAGGTTGGCTTTTTTTTAAAAAGAGCCCGAGTTAGAATATAATTTATTAAGCAGTGAACATAAAAGTTGCCTGATATTGGTTCAAGATAGAGAAGTTTCAATGAAAAAGTCGTATGTTTTTATTTTAAACATTTTTTTATTTTCTTTTTAAATATTTCTATATAAATTTTTCTTGATTTAAAAATTTATAAAATACATAAATTTCTAAATCAAGAAAAATTGTTAACTATACAAAAAAGAGTATAAGTTATTGTTAGTGTACTGAAAAACTACTTTAAGTCAAACAATTTTAGTAAACTTTTCTTCTAAATAGCCTTGATAGAAGTTGTTTAGCTTCTTCGTCTAATTCAAAGGAGGTAGTTTTCCATTTTTGTCGAATGTTGGACATATATGGATCTGAAGTGTACAACAAAGTAGTGACATTTTTTTGTGTTGTGCTCGCGAAAGCATCTGTAGTCTTTGCCCCTTTTTTCCTGCGCTTCTTCAGATAGATCTCCTATTGGTAGCATATTGTTTTGAATTATTTGTTCCCCATGGTACAAAATTTTATGAACCGTGGATGGCATATATCTCCAAAAGTATTTTTCGTTATAAAGTACAGCTGTTTTATTGGCGTACTCTCCATACAGGCATACCTAACAGTATTGTTGTAAGCTATTTAAAATTTTTTCCTGCTGACGTTGATGTGGCTTGACCAATTTTAGCTGCTGTTGAAAACCAATACAAGATCTCTAGCTGTTGGGACTATCTCAATTCTTTGATTATTTATTGATATTTCTATATGAATAAGTGTGTTTGTAGTCTTTTTGTGTATCACTATATATTTAGATTTTTTTTGGACCTAGGCAAAGCGCATTAGATGTTGCCCAATAATTTTCTCTGTTAAGGTCATGGTGTAGGTTATCCACATTTTGAATTATGGCATTAACAGGGAAAAGTAGCCCATAAAATTATACAATAAATTGGTTTTGCCTATGTAATATATTCATATCTCCATCATCCATCAAAACCTCGCGATTTTTGGTTAACATTTTTAACCTGCGACGCACGTCATTTTACAATTTTTTCGAAAATTTCAAGCAATCATTTTGGCCAAAGAAATGAGCTCTTTTCACTAACCACATTTTTATGTAGGTGTACAGGACAATCTTCAATTATTTTATTAACTATATACTAAGTATCTATAATATTAATAGGCAAGGCGATTTCTTGTGACATATTCCACACCTTCAATTTTCAATCGATTTTGACAAAAAATATACCATATGGAAGGTATTTCTTTGCAGATGATCACCATATTTACAAATGTGCACCATTTGGTACACCTTTTTGAGTAAAATTCATTTAAAGTTGCTACAAACACATACGTAAAACACATATTTAAGCTTCAAATAAAAAAAAAACTATCCTTTGCTATGTGTGTGAGTTTATCAAATTTGTGTAGAATTGTGAATTGGCTAAAATTGATTAGCATAACCTTATGCCCTTACAAAATTATTTATGAATGAAACAATATAATTTCATAGAATTTGCACTCGAATATCAAGGGCTGGCCTTTGCTGGTTTATACGAATACATTAAAAAATATATTAATACTCAACATTTAACTTTTATCGAAGTTTTTTTTACTACAATTTACTAAAATTAAAGAAACGGAAAATGGCCCATTAATTGCGTGTTATTTTACATTTCTAATTTGTGGGTCATTTTTCATTACGAAAGCGAAAATTGAGCCAAAAAAAAGATATACGAAAAATGGCCAAAAAATTGGGGTCATTATTTATTTTTTCATTTGAAGGATGTAAGTATGGGAAACATTTTTGTTTTGGCCGTTTTTTATTTCGGTTGCACGTTTCTTGGACATGAAACTGTACTTGTACAAAAACGAACATAAATGTAAAAAAAATTTCTAAATTGTGCGTCACTGTGAAAAGTTTTTTAATTTGTTATCCTTAGTTAGAGGTCCAGCTTGACGGACAAATTCCCTTTCTCGATATACACATTTCTCACACATATAATGTAATATTAAGGAAACTATTCTACTTAGAGTTGTGATTTTTTTTTTTTTAACTGATTGAAAATATATTAAAGCTCACAAAAAATATATATGATATGATTTTAATCACTACTCATATACTTATACACGTTTTCCGGAAACCCCTCTATAAGGGATTTGATAGTGGTAGACCATCTCAGTTTTACATTTTTCACCTTTCTGTGGTCTTTAACTCCCCTTTCACAAGACCGCAATATCTCTCTACCGGCCTATGATCCGGATTATTTGGAGGATTTGCCTACCTTGGTACAAACGTTATTATTCTTGTACTAATAAGAGATTTATTCTTTGCAAACACTCCTTAATATAAATTCTGGTATTTGTAAAGCACATTTAACAAATTACTTGCTTAGTTTTCCTCAACTGCATATTGCATGACATACCAAGCTTTTGGGTCCTCAATTTATTTTGAACATTTCCTCGAGCATAGTCCACCTTTTGACTTAATCTGATCTGGGATCTGCCAAAAATCGGCCACTACATACTTCTCATCATCAACTAAGTATCAGGAGTTAGATCATAAGATAATTGAATTTTCGCTAAAGGGCCTAAGAATTCAGCCATCTTCCTATAGAAATCCCAGAAACACTAACTAGGAGTAGTACAATGAAATCCTAAGCTAAACTCTACAAGCCGTAACATTGATCAAATGCATATGAAATTTTTGTGAGCTCGATGCAAGTGTTACCCAACTAAAAGGGGCTCTATACTGCATGTCCGTTATTGCACCTGCCCCGGGAAATCGATGGCATGAAGAAAGACGAACAATAATCTGTCTACACTCAGAACTGAAGTTCGAAGACCCAGCAATGGGGCAAAGCGGAACGAACAGTGGGAGCATTTTAAAGCCAAACTAAATGAGTATTATAAAGAAATTAGGAAAGCCAATCGAACTAGCTTTAGTAACTTCTGCACGAATTTAGAATCTCTTCCAGAAACAGCAAGGCTATAAAAAGCCTTCGCGAAAAGGCAGCAAACGGTCGGGTAAAAGATCAAGAAACCATAGTCCAGAAAGTAGGCAGACAGCAGCCGAAATTTTTCCTAAGGAAAGACTAGAATTGGCTTTAGGTAACTTTCAACCCTATAAATCCCCTGAAATGGATGGTATATATCCTGCAGTTTTACAAGAGGGCCTGAAGAAATTATTACCATTTATAATAAATATCGGATATAGCAGCCTGGCCTTGGGGTACTTACCAGAGGCAAGGAGGAGGGAAAAAGTGGTTTTCATGCCTAAAGTGAGGGAGAAAGACACCGCGCATCCAATGTCTTTCATCTTTCATGCTAAAAAGGCTGTAGAAAACTATCTAAGATGTGGGATATTATTGCAAAGACCGCTCTTACCAGCTTAGTGGAAACTGCTTTCCTAGATATAGAAGGAGCCTTTGATAACACTTCACACGAAGTAATAGAAAGGGCATCAAACCGAAGACGAGTAGACTCAATCACATCAAAATGGATGGTAGAAGTGCTCTACACGAGATCAGTAGACAACAGCAGAGGGGGAGACCATAGCCGTCAACACAGCCAGATGATATCCACAGGGAGGAGTTCTTTTTCCCTTAATATGGATTCTGGTTGTTGACGAATTACTAATGAAACTGTGGCAAGCAGGAATAGAATGCAAAGGCTACCCGGACGATATGGTCTTAATAGTAAGAGGCAAATTCGAGGAAACCCTATATGACATTGCGCAAAGTGGGTTGAGGATTATATGTCAATCGTGTAGCGCAACAGGATTGAACATCAATCCGACAAAGACCAATATTGTACCATTTACCAGGAAAAGAAAGTTTCCAAGAATGGAGGGCAATTAAAATTCTGGGAGAAGTCATCGAACCAAAAGTAGAAGTGAAATATCTGGGGATAGTAATAGACAGCAAGTTGTCATGGAGGGCTCATGTCGACCACATTACTGACAAAGCCAAGCGTGCTACAATGATATGTAGAAGTGTAGCGGGTGGAGCCTGGGGATGTAAACCCAGCATGCTCGATGATTGTCCGCCCAATCATGACCTATGGACCTATCGCGTGGGCCAAAAGAACAGATCTGAAATCAGCTCAAAAGAATTTAAGTAGAATACAAAGATTAGCGTGTATGCAATGAGGGTGTGCCAAACATCATTACTGGAAATATTCTTGGACCAGGTGGTGCAGAAGAAAGCCCTGACAACAGCAATCAGGATCAAAGGAACAAACCTATAACCAGGCTTTATGATGGGCAACGGAACCGCATAAGTCAAGTTAATGATTACTCCCTCCTTGATTGTCCCATGGACTGGAATGAGAATAAACACGATATCAAGAAAAAGTTTGTTACAGAAATTAGTAATAAGAAAGAACTGAGCGGATTAAGTACAGCATATTCTCTAAAAGAAGATATAATCAAATGGTACACAGATGGGTCAAAAACCGAAAGAAATACAGAGGTGGGGTCTAGAACTAAATACTGCGAGCCAATGGGAATACACACAAGTAGTTTCCAAACATAAATTTATGCCATCGATTGATTTGCAAAATCTAACTTGAATAGGAAATACAAAAAAAGGGACATATTCATCTAGTCAGATATAATGAACTAGGCAAACACAATAAAGTCAGAATGGGAGCTTCCACAAAATTAACAGGGCCAGAAATGTTTTGTCGAATACGAAAAGGAGTATTGGAAGGCGTAATCAGAGAACATGAGAATCATGTTAGACAGAAGCTTTTCTCTAACCGTTTGGACTTAAGGCAATCCAAACTCTTGTTAAGTAACTACAACAGTAAGAGATTTGAGTCATGTATTGGGTTATCAAAGAACGGACTGAGAATACTAACCGGGATTTAACTGGTCAGTGTAGGCTCAGGGAACATTTGAGCAAGTTAGGAATTGTAGCACACCCTAAGTGCAGATTTAGTGATGAGGAAGCCGAATCACCAGAGCACGTACTTCGGGACTGTGGAGCGTAAGTGTATAAGAGAAAAAAGTACCTAGGTTCCTTCCAACTACTAGGTAGTGAAATTAAATTACTAGAACCAACCAACATCCTCGAATTTCTTAAGTCCTCAGGATTGGATGATATTTTATAGGGACATCCTACTAGCAGAGGGCAGTACAATAGATATTTCGGTCGCATTACTTCAAACACCTCCTTTATACAATGCAAGCAGAAGGACTTTTTTGATGTGTAAACATCTAAGGGGGGTAAATATCTATTTCACAATATAATCACAAAAACTGCGTAACATGAGAGCCGTAAGCAAAAATTGGTGTGACTTATGAATATATTAGTGACAAAATTATGATATGTAATAACTTGTTTGAAAATGAAAAATGAAAAATAAAAAAGTAAAAAATTTAAAATAAAAAATTAAAAATGAAAAGTGAAAAACGAAAAATTAAAAATTAAAACTGAAAAATATAAAATGAGAAATGAAAAATTAAAAATGAAAATCAAAAACCAAAAAAAGGATAAAACAAAATCATGTGAGTCCGACTACAAGGGGGATGTGTAAACATCTAATAATTAAAGAAACCATCAACATCATATTTTCCACTGCATAAAAAATAAGTCGATTATGCTGTTTTCTGAAATTCAATTGATGTTTTCTGAAACTCAATGTTTTCAGCAATTCAAATGATGCTTTTTGAAATTCTATTGATGTTTTCTGAAATAAAATTAATGTTCTCAGCAATTCAAACAATGCTTTTTTAAAATTCAATTGATGTTTTCTGAAATTCAATTGATGTTTTCTGAAACTCGAATGATGTTTTCTGAAATTATATTGATGTTTTCTGAAATTCTATTTATGCTTTCTAAATTCAATTGATGTTTTCTGAAATACAATTGATGTTTTCTGAAATTCTATTTATGTGTTCTGAAATTCACATGATATTTTCTGAAATTCAAATAATGTTTTCTGAAATACAATTAATGTTTCCTGAAATACAATTGATGTTTTCTGAAATTCCATTGATGTTTTCTGAAATTCAATTGATGTTTTCTGAAACTCGAATGATGTTTTCTGAAATTATATTGATGTTTTCTGAAATTCTATTTATGCTTTCTGAAATTCAATTGATGTTTTCTGAAATACAATTGATGTTTTCTGAAATACAATTGATGTTTTCTGAAATTGTATTGACGTTTTCTGAAATTCTATTTATGTTTTCTGAAATTCAAATGATGTTTTCTGAAATACAATTGATGTTTTCTGAAATACAATTGATGTTTTCTGAAATTCTATTGATGTTTTCTGAAAATCAATTGATGTTTTCTGAAATTATATTGATGTTTTCTGAAATTCTATTTATGTTTTCTGAAATTCAAATGATGTTTTCTGAAACTCGAATGATGTTTTCTGAAATTATATTGATGTTTTCTGAAATTCTATTTATGTTTTCTGAAATTCAAATGATGTTTTCTGAAATTTTATTGATGGTATCTGAAATACAATCGATGTTTTCTGAAATTCTATCGATGCTTTCTGAAATTCAACTGATGTTTTCTGAAACTCAATATAATGATGGTTTCTGAAACACAATTGATGTTTTCTGAAATTCTATTGATGTTTTCTGAAATTCAATTGATGTTTTCTGAAACTCGAATGATGTTTTCTGAAATTCTCTTTATGTTTTCTGAAATTCAAGTGGTGTTTTCTGAAATTCTATTGATGTTTTCTGAAATTCAATTGATGTTTTCTGAAACTCGAATGATGTTTTCTGAAATTATATTGATAGTTTCTGAAATACAATTGATGTTTTCTGAAATTATGTTGATGTTTTCTGAAATTCTATTTATGTTTTCTGAAATTCAAATGATGTTTTCTGAAATTTTATTGATGGTATCTGAAATACAATCGATGTTTTCTGAAATTCTATCGATGCTTTCTGAAATTCAACTGATGTTTTCTGAAACTCGAATGATGTTTTCTGAAATTATATTGATGTTTTCTTAAATTATATTTATGTTTTCTGAAATTCAAATGATGTTTTCTGAAATTATATTGATGTTTTCTGAAATTCTATTTATGTTTTCTGAAATTCAAATGATGTTTTCTGAAATTATATTGATGGTTTCTGAAACACAATTGATGTTTTCTGAAATTCTATTGATGTTTTCTGAAATTCAATTGATGTTTTCTGAAACTCGAATGATGTTTTCTGAAATTATATTGATGTTTTCTGAAATTCTATTTATGTTTTCTGAAAGTCAAATGATGTTTTCTGAAATTATATTGATGGTTTCTGAAATACAATTGATGTTTTCTGATATTATATTGATGTTTTCTGAAATTCTATTTATGTTTTCTGAAATTCAAATGATGTTTTCTGAAATTATATTGATGGTTTCTGAAATACAATTGATGTTTCTTAAATTCTATTTATGCTTTCTGAAATTCAATTGATGTTTTCTGAAATTCTATTTATGTTTTCTGAAATTCAAATGATGTTTTCTGAAATTATATTGATGTTTTATGAAATTCTATATATGTTTTCTGAAATTCAAATGATGTTTTCTGAAATTCTATTGATGCTTTCTGAAATTCAATTGATGTTTTCTGAAACTCGAATGATGTTTTCTGAAATTTTATTTATGTTTTCTGAAATTCTATTTATGTTTTTTGAAATTCAAATGATGTTTTCTGAAATTATATTGATGGTTTCTGAAATACATTTGATGTTTTCTGAAATTCTATTGATGCTTTCTGAAATTCAATTGATGTTTTCTGAAACTCGAATGATGTTTTCTGAAATTTTATTAATGTTTTCTGAAATTATATTGATGGTTTCTGAAACACAATTGATGTTTTCTGAAATTCTATTGATGTTTTCTGAAATTCAATTGATGTTTTCTGAAACTCGAATGATGTTTTCTGAAATTCTCTTTATGTTTTCTGAAATTCAAGTGGTGTTTTCTGAAATTCTATTGATGTTTTCTGAAATTCAATTGATGTTTTCTGAAACTCGAATGATGTTTTCTGAAATTATATTGATAGTTTCTGAAATACAATTGATGTTTTCTGAAATTATGTTGATGTTTTCTGAAATTCTATTTATGTTTTCTGAAATTCAAATGATGTTTTCTGAAACTCGAATGATGTTTTCTGAAATTATATTGATGTTTTCTGAAATTCTATTTATGTTTTCTGAAATTCAAATGATGTTTTCTGAAATTATATTGATGGTTTCTGAAAACAGTTGATGTTTTCTGAAATTCTGTTGATGCTTTCTGAAATTCAATTGATGTTTTCTGAAACTCGAATGATGTTTTCTGAAATTCTCTTTATGTTTTCTGAAATTCAAGTGGTGTTTTCTGAAATTCTATTGATGTTTTCTGAAATTCAATTGATTTTTTCTGAAACTCGAATGATGTTTTCTGAAATTATATTGATAGTTTCTGAAATACAATTGATGTTTTCTGAAATTATGTTGATGTTTTCTGAAATTCTATTTATGTTTTCTGAAATTCAAATGATGTTTTCTGAAATTTTATTGATGGTATCTGAAATACAATCGATGTTTTCTGAAATTCTATCGATGCTTTCTGAAATTCAACTGATGTTTTCTGAAACTCGAATGATGTTTTCTGAAATTATATTGATGTTTTCTGAAATTCTATTTATGTTTTCTGAAATTCAAATGATGTTTTCTGAAATTATATTAATGTTTTCTGAAATTCTATTTATGTTTTCTGAAATTCAAATGATGTTTTCTGAAATTATATTGATGGTTTCTGAAATACAATTGATGTTTTCTGAAATTCTATTTATGCTTTCTGAAATTCAATTGATGTTTTCTGAAATTCTATTTATGTTTTCTGAAATTCAAATGATGTTTTCTGAAATTATATTGATGTTTTATGAAATTCTATATATGTTTTCTGAAATTCAAATGATGTTTTCTGAAGTTATATTGATGGTTTCTGAAATAAAATTGATGTTTTCTGAAATTCTATTGATGCTTTCTGAAATTCAATTGATGTTTTCTGAAACTCGAATGATGTTTTCTGAAATTTTATTGATGGTATCTGAAATACAATCGATGTTTTCTGAAATTCTATCGATGCTTTCTGAAATTCAACTGATGTTTTCTGAAACTCGAATGATGTTTTCTGAAATTATGTTGATGTTTTCTGAAATTATATTTATGTTTTCTGAAATTCAAATGATGTTTTCTGAAATTATGTTGATGTTTTCTGAAATTCTATTTATGTTTTCTGAAATTCAAATGATGTTTTCTGAAATTTTATTGATGGTATCTGAAATACAATCGATGTTTTCTGAAATTCTATCGATGCTTTCTGAAATTCAACTGATGTTTTCTGAAACTCGAATGATGTTTTCTGAAATTATATTGATGTTTTCTGAAATTATATTTATGTTTTCTGAAATTCAAATGATGTTTTCTGAAATTATATTGATGTTTTCTGAAATTCTACTTATGTTTTCTGAAATTCAAATGATGTTTTCTGAAATTATATTGATGGTTTCTGAAATACAATTGATGTTTTCTGAAATTCTATTGATGTTTTCTGAAATTCAATTGATGTTTTCTGAAACTCTAATGATGTTTTCTGAAATTGTATTGATGTTTTCTGAAATTCTATTTATGTTTTCTGAAATTCAAATGATGTTTTCTGAAATTATATTGATGGTTTCTGAAATACAATTGATGTTTTCTGATATTATATTGATGTTTTCTGAAATTCTATTTATGTTTTCTGAAATTCAAATGATGTTTTCTGAAATTATATTGATGGTTTCTGAAATACAATTGATGTTTTCTGAAATTCTATTTATGCTTTCTGAAATTCAATTGATGTTTTCTGAAATTCTATTTATGTTTTCTGAAATTCAAATGATGTTTTCTGAAATTATATTGATGTTTTATGAAATTCTATATATGTTTTCTGAAATTCAAATGATGTTTTCTGAAGTTATATTGATGGTTTCTGAAATAAAATTGATGTTTTCTGAAATTCTATTGATGCTTTCTGAAATTCAACTGATGTTTTCTGAAACTCGAATGATGTTTTCTGAAATTTTATTTATGTTTTCTGAAATTCTATTTATGTTTTTTGAAATTCAAATGATGTTTTCTGAAATTATATTGATGGTTTCTGAAATACATTTGATGTTTTCTGAAATTCTATTGATAATTTCTGAAATTCAATTGATGTTTTCTGAAACTCGAATGATGTTTTCTGAAATTTTATTAATGTTTTCTGAAATTATATTTATGTTTTCTGAAATTCAAGTGATGTTTTCTGAAATTCTATTGATGTTTTCTGAAATTCAATTGATGTTTTCTGAAACTCAAATGATGTTTTCTGAAATTATATTGATGTTTTCTGAAATTCTATTTATGTTTTCTGAAATTCAAGTGATGTTTTCTGAAATTATATTGATGTTTTCTGAAATTCTATTTATGTTTTCTGAAATTCAAATGATGTTTTCTGAAACTCGAATGATGTTTTCTGAAATTATATTGATGTTTTCTGAAATTCTATTTATGTTTTCTGAAATTCAAATGATGTTTTCTGAAATTATATTGATGGTTTCTGAAAACAGTTGATGTTTTCTGAAATTCTATTGATGCTTTCTGAAATTCAATTGATGTTTTCTGAAACTCGAATGATGTTTTCTGAAATTCTCTTTATGTTTTCTGAAATTCAAGTGGTGTTTTCTGAAATTCTATTGATGTTTTCTGAAATTCAATTGATGTTTTCTGAAACTCGAATGATGTTTTCTGAAATTATATTGATAGTTTCTGAAATACAATTGATGTTTTCTGAAATTATGTTGATGTTTTCTGAAATTCTATCGATGCTTTCTGAAATTCAACTGATGTTTTCTGAAACTCGAATGATGTTTTCTGAAATTATATTGATGTTTTCTGAAATTATATTTATGTTTTCTGAAATTCAAATGATGTTTTCTGAAATTATATTGATGTTTTCTGAAATTCTATTTATGTTTTCTGAAATTCAAATGATGTTTTCTGAAATTATATTGATGGTTTCTGAAATACAATTGATGTTTTCTGAAATTCTATTGATGTTTTCTGAAATTCAATTGATGTTTTCTGAAACTCGAATGATGTTTTCTGAAATTATATTGATGTTTTCTGAAATTCTATTTATGTTTTCTGAAATTCAAATGATGTTTTCTGAAATTATATTGATGGTTTCTGAAATACAATTGATGATTTCTGATATTATATTGATGTTTTCTGAAATTCTATTTATGTTTTCTGAAATTCAAATGATGTTTTCTGAAATTATATTGATGGTTTCTGAAATACAATTGATGTTTTCTGAAATTCTATTTATGCTTTCTGAAATTCAATTGATGTTTTCTGAAATTCTATTTATGTTTTCTGAAATTCAAACGATGTTTTCTGAAATTATATTGATGTTTTATGAAATTCTATTGATGGTATCTGAAATACAATCGATGTTTTCTGAAATTCTATCGATGCTTTCTGAAATTCAACTGATGTTTTCTGAAACTCGAATGATGTTTTCTGAAATTATATTGATGTTTTCTGAAATTATATTTATGTTTTCTGAAATTCAAATGATGTTTTCTGAAATTATATTGATGTTTTCTGAAATTCTATTTATGTTTTCTGAAATTCAAATGATGTTTTCTGAAATTATATTGATGGTTTCTGAAATACAATTGATGTTTTCTGAAATTCTATTGATGTTTTCTGAAATTCAATTGATGTTTTCTGAAACTCGAATGATGTTTTCTGAAATTATATTGATGTTTTCTGAAATTCTATTTATGTTTTCTGAAATTCAAATGATGTTTTCTGAAATTATATTGATGGTTTCTGAAATACAATTGATGTTTTCTGATATTATATTGATGTTTTCTGAAATTCTATTTATGTTTTCTGAAATTCAAATGATGTTTTCTGAAATTATATTGATGGTTTCTGAAATACAATTGATGTTTTCTGAAATTCTATTTATGCTTTCTGAAATTCAATTGATGTTTTCTGAAATTCTATTTATGTTTTCTGAAATTCAAATGATGTTTTCTGAAATTATATTGATGTTTTATGAAATTCTATATATGTTTTCTGAAATTCAAATGATGTTTTCTGAAATTATATTGATGGTTTCTGAAATAAAATTGATGTTTTCTGAAATTCTATTGATGCTTTCTGAAATTCAATTGATGTTTTCTGAAACTCGAATGATGTTTTCTGAAATTTTATTGATGTTTTCTGAAATTCTATTTATGTTTTTTGAAATTCAAATGATGTTTTCTGAAATTATATTGATGGTTTCTGAAATACAATTGATGTTTTCTGAAATTCTAGTGATGCTTTCTGAAATTCAATTGATGTTTTCTGAAACTCGAATGATGTTTTCTGAAATTTTATTAATGTTTTCTGAAATTATATTTATGTTTTCTGAAATTCAAGTGATGTTTTCTGAAATTCTATTGATGCTTTCTGAAATTCAATTGATGTTTTCTGAAACTCAAATGATGTTTTCTGAAATTATATTGATGTTTTCTGAAATTCTACTTATGTTTTCTGAAATTCAAGTGATGTTTTCTGAAATTATATTGCTGGTTTCTGAAATACAATTGATGTTTTCTGAAATACAATTGATGTTTTTTGAAAGACAATTGGAAAATATTTAGAAAAGAACATATCATAATTTTTTCACATATACAATCAGATAAAGTCACACCGATTTACACTTCAGCTCACACCGATGTGTTGCGCTGTTTTTGCGATTGTATTGTGAAATAGAAATTTACCCCCCTGCGCGTATAGATGTTTACACATCAAAAATTAAAATTGAAAAAAGAAAAATTAACCGGTTGAGATAATAAATAATAATTTTTATATTACCAGAGCCCCTGCATTTGATAGTTATAAGTGATACATAGATGACGCTTTCTGTTTGATTTTAAACAAGTAAGAGTGTTAAATTCGACTGTGCCGAATCTTTGATACCCTCCACCTCGGCTTGAGTGTTGATAATAAATGTAAATGAAAAAGTAAACAATTTATTAAACTTAATACCAAATTATTTCAGCAAATTCTTTGGGTTGGTTTTCGTCTTTTCTATTATTTCGGACTTATTTCGATGTTTGCTTTTTGGTCATCGTGGTTGCTGATCGCCATGCATTTAGGTTATATACCTATATGCATTCGTTTCCGGTTATATGACATAACTTCTCTTTTAATTTAGTTTTTGGTAATTAAATAGCTCGCCCTAACCTCCATTGCAAAGGTAATGGTTGGGTAGGGTGGCTGTATGCAATAAATCGTGCTAATTGGAGATGGCTGTATAGTTTCTTTTAACTGGCCAAATATTTCTTCATTGCGGCTATATAGGTCGGATGGAGTAACAAATAATAACCAAAAAAAAGCTCTCTCAACGTTTTTATTAAAACATTGCCATATTTGGAAAATATAGAGAATAAATTTATAATAATAAATATTCAAATTAGGGATGCCAAACGCAAAAAATCAATGTCCCAAACATTTTAAATAAAATAATTTGTTATCTTTATTTTCTGAAAAACTTCAAATTTTTATCCAAAAAAAATTGTGAAAATTTATATATAAATAACATTCTCATCAAATTGCGTTTATTTATGTAACAGTTTTTATGTTCGCAATTCTTAAATATCATTTGACGTTTTCTAAAATTCATTGAATTTAAATTAATGTTTTCTGTATCGACAGCTATTGTTGTTTGCACTAAGGCTTAAGTGATTCACTAAGTACATACATCTTAACGATAGTCGACAAATCTATTTTTCTATTTATTTAAATTGTAAACGAGTGGAATCTCAGTCAAAATAAGCGAAAAACACAAAGAAGAATAGAAAAAAACAAATTAGTTCGTATTTGACAGGATGATTTTAAGTTTATGTTTAATATCTTAATTTTTTTACTAATATTTCTGGTTATTTATTTAAAAATGAAATAATAAATTGGATATGCTATTTAATTTTTTTGATTTATATAAAAAAAATTTTTTAATTAAAGCAAAATATTTTCACTATTTTATGATTTTTATTTATGTTCGACGACATTTCAACCTAAAAATTTAAGTTTTTATCGACTGAATAAATAACACAAAAATGGTTGTCGTTTAGATAACAACAACAGCTGATTTTAACAATAGCGAATATCGTTTAAAAACTTTACTGATAATTTTGCAATTTTCTTTTTTTAACGATTCGACTATCGTTAAAAGAAGCTACTGAATCGCGGCATTGAAAAGCTATTAATTTCTCCTGAATGCCAATATTTTTTTTAAATGTAAAAATTTTTTAAATGTAAACATAGGTATTTGGTGGTTTTTTTTTTGGAATTTCAATTTGTGTTTAACGAATAAAATTTATATATTAAAGATGCAATTTGTGTCTTCTAAATTTAAAATTATAATTTCCGAGGTTTGATATGATTTTATGAAATTCAATTAATTGTAATTTATAATTGGAAATTTTTAATTCCAGTTTTTAGAATTGATATTTTCTTAAATTTAAAAAAATTTAAAAAGTACAATTTTGTATTTATGTGAATAATAGTGCTTTAGTAATTATAAACAATTTTTAAAAATTAGATGTAATCGCAATCAGATAGTTTGTAGGTGAAGCAGAATATTAATTCTATATAACTATGTAGAACTGTTTTGAAAGCAAAAAACTCATTGATGAACTCGGTAACTCTATGTTGTAAAGACAACAAAAAGTTAATATGCCAAACTTATGTTCATATTTGTAAAAGAATAATGAAAATACGTATGAAATAAAAGACCAACCCATGTATACTCTAACAAATTTTTGTAGTGATGCCAAAACAATGGAAACTTTTAAATTTTTCTACCAGAGTTAATAAAAAAATGTACAAAGGGTTAGTTTTTATTATATTATTACCACAACGACCACAAAAACAACAAGTCCAGCTATGACAACAACACAACATTTAGAATAACAACAAGAACAATATAGAAACATCATATTTTTCATTTTTTTTTTTTTAATTTTTCAGAGATTTCCCTGGACCTGTTCCACCGATTTTAATGATTTGAATCATTCTCAATAAAAATGGTCACTGCAGCTACACTATTCAGGGCGTGATTGTGATAAGAACAACATAGAAAATTATATTTTTTCAAGACTTTTTTTAGTTCTTCATTCCAATCTCGGGCCCTAATCGAGCGATTTGGACGATTTTAAACAGCGAAATTTTCAGGATGTTAGTGAATCATTTTTTATATCAACGAGCACCCTAGCTGTCCCATTGATGCCGTCATCGTGATTTCCACAGACGGACAGACGGACAGACGGACATCGCTATATCAACTCCGGTTGTTATAAGGATCACAAATATATATATTTTATGGGGTCCAAAATTTTTTTCTAATTATTACAAACGTAATGACAAACTTATATATACCCTCTGCACACTGGAGTGGAGGGTACAAAAAGTTCCACAAAAAATCTTTAATTATTAGATGTTTACACATGTCCCCTGTGATCGGACTCTATGATTTTTTTATGAAAAATAATTTCAATTTCCATGCTCCGCGTTTTGGACTCTTTCTTGTAGCGCTCCCGTCTGTAACTTTTTGGGCTTGTGTGTTTTCAAACCTGCATTGGCTTTTACTTTCCCTACCAAATAATCTCAGTACTGAGGTTATCGGACTACTTTTCTACCGGATGTGTTGGGTGCTTTTTCCAATATACTTCTTATTTTTTTTTTTTTTGCCTTAGAAACATTTTTGCTACAGAAACCATGCTTCTATTCGATGGCCAAATTCTCCTGATAGTTTCTTATAACACTGGAAAAAGTTTGATGGCAAATGTTTAATGGCTTAGGCAACATTTTGTAGGACCAAGTTGGATTTTGATGAAAATATTTAATAATTTTAGCATTGTAATCAAAATAACAAAAAATGAACGAGATTGTTATTAAACATAATGACTGATATATTTCTCAAAGATAACTTTATAAAAAATCATAATTCAAATAATGCTTCCCAAATAATTTAAGAGGAAAACCGTGTGATACGATTTCTTCTATCTCACTCCTTTTCAATCAATCTTTTTTTAGTCTATATTTCCTGTCATTGTAAAATACATAAATGAATCTACGACTTTCGTCACTCGTTTGAAGTTTTAGCCAAATTTCGCTACGTTATATTGTCATTGTAAGTAAATTGATGAGTTCGATTTATTGTCCATTATCTGAGATATTTTTGCATACCTTTTTTCCCGCCTAAAAATACGATACTTAGCTATCATACAGCATGTAGAAACTAGAACTTCGTCTACCTTAAAATGATTGACAAAAACTTGTTTACATTCTTTGTTTATTTAGCGAGAACGCCAGCAAAGAAAAGTTTTTCTAAGTTTTTTTAATAATGACCCTCATATTGAAACTTTGCACCACTTAGCGAAAAGTTGTGGTTTCTTTTCGAATGTAACAATGTACCTCCCAAATATTATATTGTTGGTTTAATCGACAACAAACATTAGATTAATACTTATTTGTCCCAGTCGTGTATTCCTGAATAAAAATCTATTTTGCCTTATGATCTGTTGGAGTAAGGTAAAAAATCTACGATACAGTATCATCAAAATATCCTTCTTAAAAATGGCAATATTTACGAGTATACCACCCTAAATGTTGTTTTATACTTCATTAGAAATATTTGTGGGTTTGGTTTCTTTTGGTGTTGTCTTATTTTATTATTTCAATACTTACAAACATATTTCGTAGATACGAGTATGTGTGTGTATACGTGCAGATTGAGTATAGCAACGTCATCGCCATTACCACCGTAAATATCATCTCAGTTAACTACTATGTACATATGACTTTTGTTAGGTATGCTTAAAATTGCTTTTGTATGATTACGAAACGTGTTGCATATTAATGTAAAGTTCCTTTGGTTGCTACATCTCTACCTCACCGTTTTCTCTTTACATTTCCGTATATTCCGTATATAGAAATAATTTTGTATTGTTGTTTTATGTTAAACTTCTGTTTGTCTGAAAACGAGTATCCTACCCATGTGTCTGTGTGTAACGATAACAGTATAACAAAAACAAAAACTTTTGTGAAACATAAGTTGTTAACGAAAACAAATACTTTCGCACAGACACACACACACATGCACACTCACACACAAACAGACACACACACAGCCACAGGAAACTACAGTTTGTGATTGGTATTGTGACATTTTATATTATTTTGGAATTGTTATTATAATGCACTAACTGTGAAATTTAAATTTCTTTTTCCTTCTTCTGCTCTACGAAATTTCATCTCAGCATTTTATGGATTTGCAGAATTCATATTCAGTTAATGTTCTTGATGTTTTCTGCAAATGTTGCGTATTTGATATGGAAACAGGACCCGGTTTTATAAATAGGTTTGTTTGAAATATTCAAAACATAACAATTTGTTAAGTACCTTGAAAGCATAAATGTTTGGTTTGTGAATATAATTTTAAATAGGAGCACGCAACAAGTTTGTAAGTATAACGTAATATAATCTAAAAATGAATAAATGACAGGATCTGGTAGTTTAATTCAAAATGTATATTGAGAAAATTGTTACTGGTGTAGATTACCATTTGCCGTTATTTTAATAAATATTTTCATCAAAAGGAAATTATATGTATCCAGATACAATTTTTCTATCGATGGTTACGGTAGCAGTGAGACAGAAAGGATGAGAAGAATTTCTTTAGAAAAAATATACAGTATGATTTTCAAAAAAAAACTTTAGTTTCTTTTGCAAAATATCCGAAACCGAGTAAAATAGAGTTGGCAGTCGATTTTAAACTTTACTAATTATCATTGAAATATGCTTCACATGATTTCTTCGAACTCTTGATTAGCAAAAATTAATTTTGAGGAAAGAAAAACCTGTTATATTCTTTTTTTGATTTGGCCATAATTAAATGCTCGAAACGGTTCCTATGATGCAGATGTTCTTTTATTTTATATCTTGGTTAGAGAAGTGTTTTCTGGTACGAGGCGGTACCAGAATAACTCGACCTGACCAAGAAAATAAAACAAATTTTGAAATTTTTTTTAATTTCTCATCATAATCTTCTTTCAGCTCGATACACTTTTACCAGCGAGATTCAATAGCTTCGATACCCCATTTATAGAAAGTACTGCTAGCTCCTTAAACTAGCCATCATATAGACTATGATGTTCATATTGGCAGCTGGTAAGGCCTCATTTAAGCTCTGCCACCCAATATTTTATTGTCGTAAACAAAGTACCAGACTCCTCTAAAGTACAATCCAGCTCAGCTTTAACATGGAAATATTGAATCACATAACGGTAAACTATTTTTTCCATGTTGGCATTTTCACTGAGATCCTTTGCTTTTGGTCGCTCAAAAAAAAAAAAAATACTAGAGAGCGTGACCTTAGTGCAGAAAATAATTTTTTTTTCAAAAATCTTTAAAACCCTTAACCCTGCCGTTAAGTTTGGTCATGTGCTTTATATTTTTTATTATAAATAAACAATGGCTAATCCTATCAAATTAGAACTTCAGCTCATGTATTTTTTTTTTCTATTTTAATGCTTTTAGTTCGTTTTTAGGTATCTTTCCTAAAACCGAACAGAAAAAAATTAAAAGTTACAAATCTTAGGTAATGGGCCATTTTGGAATGTGCAATTTATTTAATTTTGTACATGATTAAAAGTAAGAAGAAACTGCTATGGCTTGTATTGTAATTTTCGCAGCAAGATGTACAAATTGTTTTTCGATTCAATTTGCATACAAATCTAATGCAAATGGATTTTTAGGTTTGGTTGTCCTTTTCTACATGTGTTCTTCTGATAGGCTCATAGCTAGCTGACGTAAAAACTCAGGTCTTTTGCGATTTGAATCATTTGCAGTCCACGACGGATCGATTTCTGTATATAAGATAAATGCATTCAATGCAGATATATCAACTATCTTTGAAAACACAATATTTGGCAATCGGTTGGTTTTTCTTCTAGTGCTGTAGTAGCTAATTATTTGATCAGCAGTATCAACGCCTCCTTAGATATATAAAGCAAAGGATTATTGCAGAAGCAATATATAGTGACAGAAAATAACGAAGATTTCTTCTTATGATTATTGAAATCGACATCATATTTTTTGTGCATGGTGCTTATTAATACAGTACTTTTATTTTTATGGTCAATACATGAAACAAGTGTTGCGATCTCACTGAAAGCAAAATGCGGATGTATATAAAGGAACATTTTTGAAAATTAGCAACTTCGGATAAACGTTTTGCTTCCCACATATGTATGTCAGTTTCCTTTGAAAAAGTTTTTTCCACAACTCAAAAGATGAAAAGAAGTTATCAGCTATAATATTTTGTACTTTCAGTTCATTTGGCAACTCAAACACAACTCGTACCCCTTGATTTTCTTCAGGCTTTTCATTTTTCATTTGTATTTTCCATATGTATCCTGATTTGGTGTCTACAGCTAACTAAAATTTAAGCCCATATTTGGCTGATTTTGAACATCTTCATCTAAAATCAACTACCTGCTCATCAATAGTGACATTTTCATTACAGTTATAAAACATTGGAAGAAGAGCTCACGAATAGGAGCAAACTTGTCACTACTATTTGCTGTCCTCTATTGATAACATCATCAAGTCGAAGAGCGCTAGCTATAATTTGAAAATTATCCTCGCTCATAATAGACCGGAATATTGGACGACCAAAACGTACATCAAACAAGCCACGTTAATAATCACTTTTCATATACACCAGTTAAAAAACGTTGTATATACCGATAAACCCCAGCATGAAGCAGAACACCAATATATGACCGCAAAGTGGATTCTTCTAAGTCTTTCCATAAAACAAATGTGAAATTGCTATCTACATATAAATTATTTAAAATATCTGGTAAAATAGAGTTTTATTGAAAATTATTGTGTAAAATACAAAATGGTCCCTTACGTTCGATTGGTAAGTTTTTTCAACTTAACAGCAGGGTTAAAGCTTAGTTACCAATTTCTTTTGACTTTTTCTTTATTAAATGGATTAATTTTAAGTTACAAATCAAATATCGATCCTTGTTTTTTGACAACACCAATTTAAGTGAAATTTTCTACTCGACATAGAAAAGTTGTATGGCAATAGTACCTTGGAAACCAAGTGTAAAAATAAAGCAAGGAACCAATTTTTGATGTGTAAACATCTGTACGCTCAGGGGGTAAAAATCTATTTCACAATACAATCACAAAACCAGAATAAGACAAAAACGGTGTGAGGAGCGGCTGGATTGGTGAAAAGATCAGGAAGTATTTGGAGGCAAAATGAAGGCAAGATTTCATTAGGAAGTGTTTGGATATAAAATGAGGTAGTGAATAGCGTTATAAAAGAATTTTTAAAACTGAAAAATCAAAAATGGAAAAAGAAAAATGAAAAATAAAAAATTATAAATGAAAAATATAAAATTTAATATGAACAAGTAAGAAAATTATAGTCGGTCTAGACCGACTATACGATACCCTAAACCATGCATTTAGAGACCCTATCTCTCAGGTACAACTAACTGGATATAAAAAATAAGCATAAACCAAATTTGAGAGGAATTTTTATTAATGTTTTCGGCTGCAGATATGAAAAAGTTCATATCGGATGCTATAACTATATGGGGACTAAGCCCAAAAATGGACCGATCCTGACCATGTTTGGTAAAGTCTCTTGTATTTTGCAAAAATATATACAAACAAAATTTGAGAAGAATCATTGCAATATTTTTGATTTTTGATAGATTTAAGTGAATATCGGGAAGCAGCTCTATATGGGGCCTATGACTAAGAGTTGTCCAATAGGGATAATTTTTGGACTACTCATTATTGGATGTAATAAACTCGTACAAACCCAATTTGACTGGGATTTATATGATAATTTGGATCTTATGGCAATTTATGTTGATTTCATAGGGGTCATTTGTATGGGAGCTAGATCTGAACATGGACCGATTCTCACCAATTTCAATACCGTTCATCCCATGGTCGATAAAAGATGAAATACCAAATTTCATCAAAATATAGTCATATTTGCGACCAGCAGTTTGATTACAAGCTTTACATGGACACACAGACGGACGGACGAACGGACGGACGGACGGACATCGTTAGTCGAATCAGATAGTGATTCTGATTCGATCGGTATAATTAAAGATGGGTGTAGGTCAAAGATTTTTGGTTGTTACAAACAGCAGCACAAAGTCATTATAACCAAACCACATAGTGGTATAGGGTATAAAAATGAAAAATGCAAAATGAAAAGTGAAAAATAATATATTAAAAATAAAAAATTAAAACCGAAAAATGAAAAATTAAAAATAAAAAATAAAAAATTAAAAGTGAAAAATTAAAAATGAAATATAAAAAATGAAAAATAAAAATGTTAAATGAAAAATGAGCAAGTAAGAAAGTTATAGTCGGTCTAGACCGACTATATGATACCCTATACCATGCGCTTAGAGACCCTATCTCATAGGCCCACTAACTGGACATAGAAAATAAGCATAAACCAAATTTGAGTGGAATTTTTATTAATTTTTTGGCTGCAGATTTGAAAAAGTTCATATCGGATGCTATATCTATATGGGGACTAGGCCCAAAAATGGACCGATCCTGACTATGTTTGGTAAAGTCTCTTATATTTTGCAAAAATATATATAAACAAAATTTGAGAAGAATCATTGCAATATTTTTGTTTTTTGATAGATTTAAGTGAATATCGGGAAGCAGCTCTATATGGGGCCTACGACTAAGAGTTGTCCCATAGGGATAATTTTTTTACTACTCATTAATGGATGTAATAAATGTATACAAACCCAATTTGAGTAAGATCTATATGACAATTTGGATCTTATGGCAATTTATGTCGATTTCATAGGGGTAATTTCTATGGGGGCTAGGTCTCAACATGGACGGATTCTCACCAGTTTCAATAGCGTTCATCCTATGGCCGACAAAAGCTCATATACCAAATTTCATCAAAATATATTCATATTTGCGACCTGTAGTTTGATTAAAAGTTTTACATGGACACACAGACGGACGGACGGACGGACATCGTTAAATCGAATCAGTTAGTGATTCTGATTCGATCGGTATAATAAAAGATGGGTCTAGGTCAAATATTTCTGGTATTTACAAACAGCAGCACAAAGTCATTATACCCAAACCACATAGTGGTATAGGGTATAAAAATGAAAACTGAAAAATTAAAAATAAAAAATGAAAAATGAAAAATTATCCAGTTGAAATAATAAGCAATAATAATGTTTTTATATTAGCGGAGCCCCCGCAGTTGTTAGCTATAAGTGATACATAGATGATGCTTTCAGTTTGATTTTAAAAAAGTGCCATAAAAAATTTTTAGTTACTAGATGTTTGCACATCTCCCCTGTGATCGGACTCACATGATTTTTTAAAAATTTCTAATAGCTAATATGACTTACTTGTACGTGGGATGCTGTATATTATGAATTTTTGAATAATAGCAAATAAGATTTTGTTTGGAAACAGCAGACTATGCAATATTGATTTTTTACAACAACTAGCAGCAATGACTCTATGTATGCTTTCATTGTAGCTGACATGCTACAATGACTTATTGTATCAAACAGATCTGAGGGGAAATTTGTTCCAATTTATCATCTGTGGGATTTATGGTGAGAATTTTTATGAATAATTTTTAACATTTACGATTGTGTCACTGTGGACGAACTGCTTGCGTTTCCATGGACATTGTGCATTTATGCAATATATGCCAAGCCATCAAAAGAGTTATGGTTTGAAATTTTGGAACTGATCCAGAAAGAAATCAAGGCCAACGAGTTGTTTGGGATCTGGTCGAGGGCCTAAAATGTTATGACGTTACAACGGACAATTTCTTTTTATGACCTGGGTCAAAAATTACTACAAAAACAATTGACCATGGTTGGAATAATGCGTAAAAACAAGCGCTCAATTCCACCAAAGCTGTTACAATGCAAAAAGTGTCCACATTTTCAGCGTTCATTCACATCTATATTGGAAGAAAAGACAAATCACTGCTGGCGATTACTCTTTACAACTCGCCAGAAGTCGAGGCTGTTGGAAACAAGCTACCAGGAATAATATCGTATTTCAACGGAACTATGGTTGGAGCTGACACAGTTGACAAAATGATTTCTGGATAAGCTGGAAACGAAAAACCAACACGTAGCGAATGGTTGTACTTACGAACATAATTGACACATCAGCCTTGACTGCATTTGTGATATATGTATATACAGTAAGACCTGAGTTTACCACTTCCTCAACTATTTATTGAGCGTAATACAATATTTTAATAATTAACCCTAATTGGCCCGAAAAACAAAAAAAGCGGAACCTTCTTTGTGTTTTCCATGACTTATGACTTACTCTTGTTCAACCGTACGTGACGCAGGTAAAACGAGGTCCACGTGCTACTTCTGTCCGGTAAAATGTACCTGAACGAAGCTAGGAGTAGTGAGTTCCAGAGCAATTGAAAAAAAGACACAGATTGCGTGCAAGAAAATAATGTCAACGCAAAATCTAAGCGTGATTAAGCTTATCGCCAATGCGAAAAATCCAGTTGCAAGGCTCATCACAACCGAGACGTCTGCGGTGGCTGCATTGGAAATATGTACAACTACACATAATTCACTATTTTATATGTAACGACATTCATTATGCTGGTGAGCAATTAATTTTTAAATGAAAATGACCAATTTTGCAAAAGGTATTCAGAACTTGATGAAATTTGGTAACATTGTTTGCTTCGATAACCTAAAAAAAAAATGGAAAAAAAAAAATTTGAAAAATCACAGGATGGCGGAAAAATCCGGCTCGGAAAATGGAGGAGGATTTTTTTTAATCGGCTGTATCTTTTGAACCGTTTGTTCGATTCTAGGCATTTTAACAGTTTTGAGTAAGAAAAAGATTATTTTTAGTACAAAAATTATTTTAAAAAATATTTATATTATTTTATTACAAAATTTTCGGGAAAGCTTTAAAAAATGTGCTGTTTTTAAAAAAAAGCTTTGTCCCAAACTTTTTAAAATTTTTTCAGAGGTAGCCTAAAACATGTTCCATTAATGGTATAAATTACACGATCCGCATTATTTGAAAATATTAAATAAAAACATGAAATATTTATTTTTAACTTTCTATTTTCTTAAAAGTCAAGTCTGAGGAACAATTCTGAACATTTAATACATTATTCTCAGAAGCTGATGGTATAAATATGTGACATTTTTGTGTACCTTTAATAGTTATTGGCTTATACTTTGAATAGCGCTCTTCCAATTCGAGATCACAGCAATATATATGAATTGTATATGAATTGTATGTCTGTACGTTAGGTAATGAGATATTCGTACAATGTTTTTGGGTCGGTGATTGTATTTTCGAACCCCATTCTAAGCACTTGTTCCCTTGCCATACGTTTCACAGTGCCTCCAACTCCATCACGCGACCCTTTTCCATGGGAAGTCCCAAAAAAAATGCCACTCTGCTTCCATTCCAAAATCGCCTTTGTGAAGTCTAAGATGCAGATAATTTTTCTTATTTTTATATTGTGAACCTGCACCATCCGTAAAAAAAATGATTTTCTTTGCTTTACCGGGAGTGTTCTCAACGCTGCGAATAAATACGTTCAATTTTCTCAAGAAAAAATGTACTGCATTTGCATCATGACTCATTTCATCGGATATAACAACCGTACTGTGATGGACTAGCAGTAATTTTGAATCTCGATGATAGACTACAAATGGGTGCACTGTTGCCTGTAAATTGCTCCAATGCAAAGATTGAACGTATATAACTCAAAGTTGATGATATGAAATAAAATGAATGACTTAGTGATTAATTCTAAAAATTAATCCTAAATATTTCTATTATTTGGCAAATAATGAGCGTCTTAAGCATCATTCTCTTCTGCTAAAATTTCGCATGAAGCATCGTTTTCTCATTTTTGAGCTTTGTTGATATCAGCTTTGTCCATTTTCCCTTTTAAACGTATATCGATGCCTGGTTGGAATTGAAATTCACCAAATATACCTTTGCCAATATTTGGTCAGAGTGTAATGAGCTTGTGCTGATTTTGTAATTATCAAAAATATATGACCTAGATATCACTTTCTTCACCATGTCTCTGTCCATCTGTCAGTGCTTCTGTCCATGCATCTATAGGTCTGAGTGTACCTGTTAACCTTTTTTTTCAAATTACAGGGCGCAGATATGAATCTGATGAAATTTGGTATATACGCTTTTATTGCATATTCAGACTGAGTCTCTATATTGCCTTAAGATTTAATTTATCATAAACCGGTGAAATTTGGCTTGTGAACGTTTATTACAGCTATTAATCAGTAGTCCAAAAAATAACTCTGTAGAACAATATTTAGCCATAGCCCCTTTTAAAGTTGCTTCCCGATATTCACATAAGTCTTTAAAAAAGCAACAAAAATATGAAACAGATTTTTCTCAAATATGGTTTGTTTATGTTTTTGCAAAAAGTGATTCACTTTAGCAAATATGGTCAGGGTCAATCTATTTTCCGATCTACTCCCCTTATGAATATAGCTTGCGAAAAGAAATTTTTTATATCTTTAGGCAAATAATTTATAGCACTGCCATTCAAATTTGGTTTATGTTTATTTACTACTAGCTGCTTTTACCCGGTCTTGCCCGGAATCCGAAGGCCTTTGACTTGGAAAATGGTTCACTATACTTTCCAGCTGAAAAAAATGAGCTTTCTCCCTAAAAATTTGTATAGGATTGAGGAATTTTTTCATGATGAAAAATTACCCCAATGTTTACGTTTTTTGGGGAGCAAATTCACCAAAAATGCTTCAAAAATAAACTGCTAACGGCATCGTTTGCAAATTAAAGAAATCAGAACTTTCAAAATTGAATTACTTCGTATCATTGATCAGAGATGTCAAATTCATAGAAGTTTCAAAAATCGAAAATTAATGCGACCTTTAAAATTCTGACGCAAACTTGCTCTAAACAAGTATATATAGTATATGTATGTGGGATCGTACGAAAAAGTATTAAGAAGATCGGTAGGGGTTAAAGGGAGAATAGTTCGGAATAGCAGACTGATGAAATGAAAAAGAAACAGACGGACGTTGACTGATTTGGACATGCATATAAGATACATTTCTATGTTAGTCATTAAGTACTTAGTATTAATTTACTTGTTATTATAATTCATATTTAAATCTAGTATTCATATTTAATATTGTATTCAACTGCCAAAGAAATGTAAAATAAAAATCAGTTTGAAAATAATCATTCTACAAATTGGGGGCTCAACCAAAAAAAAAAAAAAAAAAAAAAAAAGCAAACAAAAAAAAAATAAAAATAATAATATTTATTTGAATATTATGTCAAACGAAAATAAATTCAAAATTCTTTTTTAATATAAAAATAAACTTATTGTGTGGGTTTAAAGAAAGAGAATTTTTTTTACAAAACCTACGTAAGATTTGAAGAAAAAGTAACCAAGAGACTTTGGAAAAGAAGTAGCCAAGAGAAATCTGGATAACAAATAGCGAAGATAATTTAGAATAGAAGTAGCCAAGAGAAGATTGCTGAAAAATAAATACAGAGGCAATAGAAACCAAATTGAGTGAATACTTAAAGGAATTAAGCTGTCGGAATAGGAGACGTGTGTATACATGCGGCATGCAAGAGGTCAGCAGAGTGGTATAACACAATGCAGTATAGATAAGCTACACCCAAAGATGAACCGATAGAACGATAAGTATTTTATTTTATTGATGGTTTTGCTTCAAATTGTCCTTATTAAATTTTAAAGTTGAGCGTTTGTTGAACGATGATTAAATATATATTTTGAGAAATTGGAGATATTTCAGTATAGAAGTTGATTTTTAAAAAGATGTTTCATTATGGAAGTTAAAAGACTATATTTGATGTTGAGAAAAGAAAAGTATAGATGCTTTAGAGGTTATTTCATGTTTTGTTTGTTAGGGCGTATTGAAACAAAAACATTTGTCGTGTATTGTTTTTTTTTTTTTTTTTTAAGAATTTATTCAGTATAATATTTGTAATCAAAAAAAATTTTATGAATTTGAACTTTAATTGTATGAGCTTTAAATTTCTGACTATAATTTTGAAGATAGTAGTTGGATGGAGAATTGATAATTAAATTAAATTTGTTCGAGAATTATTTTTTAATGAAAGATTTGTAAGTTTTTTTTTTTTTTTTTAATTTTAACATCAATATTATATATTGAAATATTTTATTCAATTTGTATTTTATTGAAATTTGTATAGCGAAATGGAACTTATTGATATTCTGACACTAACTGTAGAGGGTTTGCAGGGTAAATTGACAGAATTGGGTTTGTCATCAGACGGAATGAAAAAGATATTGCAGGAACGGTTGATAACACATTTTAGATCTTCTAGTGATGCGGTTGATAATGATTCTGAGTATGGCGAAGCGGCTTCTGGTATTCACCGAATAAGTGCTGCAGAACAGCCTGGTTCTACTTTTTCCCTAAGAGACATCGAAGACGCGTTGTCGAAATTTTCAGGTGAAAGTCATCCAGAAGTAGACCGATGGATCCAAGATTTTGAAGACTGTGCTTACACCGTGAAATGAAATGACCTGCAAAAATATATTTATGCCCGACAGCTGTTAACAGGGGCTGCTAAAATTTTTGTAAGAAGTCGAGGCAACGTAAATGATTGGAGATCACTAAAAAGCTCCTTACGACAGGAATTTGGTAAGAAACTTTCCTCTATCGAAATTCACCGGATATTGAAAAATCGTAGGAAGCGAGCAGGTGAAAGTTTTCGCGAATATTTGTATAGCCTTATGGAAATCGGAGCACCAATTAATGTGGACCATGAGAGATATAATTGAATATTTCATTGATGGTATTCCCGACTCGAAAATAAATAAGTCCATTTTGTACCAGTCCACTAGCATAGACGACTTGAAGACAAAAATTAATATTTATGAGAAAGTAAGTACGGCTCAGCCATCGAACCTCAAACGATTTGATACTGGACAAGATAATATAAAGGGTGCGAAAGAGATAGATGAAAATGTACGAAGATGCTTCAAATGTGGTGAAAAGGGGCATTTGGCAAATCAGTGCAAATCGAAAGAAGTTGGATGCTTCAAGTGTAAAGAATTCGGCCACAAATCATTCAATTGTGGAATGAATATTAAAGAAGAGTACAGAACGGTTACTAAGAGGGCGAATAGTAGCGTTCATACTATGACATCTTCTTCGGATACTATATCTCCGAAAATTTTAATTTCTCGCCCGAATCGAATTTTTAAAGACATTAACACGATTCTTTTTTGATGATGGGTGAGGTAAAGTTAAATCCTCATATGCGAACACTAATTGGAATTGGCGGAAAAGAGGTGACTACAAATGGATGTTTCACAACTGATGTTGTTCTCGACGGCGTTTCTATGCCTATTACTTTTCACGTAGCGCAAGAACGAAATATTTTATATCCGGCCGTTATCGGAAATGATATTTTTGATTATGTTAACCTGGTGATCGATTCTGAAGGTGCGAAATTCATTGCAAGGGATAACCCCGATGATTTTCCGAAAAGTGATTCTGATTTTAATGAAGTGGTACGAGAGCTTAGTGAGATTTGTATATCAACCCAGCATGGTGAAAGTGATCTACATCACTTGAAACGTGATGCTAAGGAGCGCATATTAAAGAGGATCGATGAATACAAACCGATAAAACCGATCACTTTTCCCGTGAAGATGAAAATTATACTTAATGATGAAATTCCTGTGTATCACAACCCTAGAAGAATATCTTATGTGGATCAGCAAACTGTAGAGCAACAACTCGCAGAATGGCTAAAAGAGGGTATCGTAAAGTCTAGTAAATCAGAGTATTAATCACCGGTTGGTTTCTAAGAAAGATGGTACCAAGAGATTGTGTTGTGACTATCGTCGTCTAAACGAGAAAATTGTGCGTGATAACTTCCCGATGGTAATGATTGACGATGTGCTTCAACGACTTCAAGAGACCAAAGTTTTTACCACCCTGGATCTAAAAAATGGATTTTTCCACGTGTCTATGGAAGAGAATTCCCGAAAATATACATAGTTCGTAACACATAATGGGCAGTATGAATTTTGCTACGTTCCCTTTGGTATATCCAACTCCCCAGCAGTTTTTTGTCGTTATATTGCGGCAATATTCAAGGATTTGATAGCAGATGGAGCTCTGGTAGTGTATATGGATGACATGATAATACCATCAAAGGATGAAGCAGAGGGAATTCGAAAATTGCAAAAGGTTTTAAAAGTCGAAGAATCAAACGGGCTGAATATAAAATGGAGTAAATGTCAGTTTTTGAAGAAAAAATTACTTTTTTGGGTTACATACTAGAAAATTCTACGATATTACCTTCCGAACAGAAGACAAATTCTGTTGAAAACTTTCCGCTACCTAGGGATAGAAAAGCAGTGCAAAGGTTTTTGGGCTTAACCTCCTATTTCCGCAGATTTATACCAAATTATGCTGCTGTTGCTAAACCACTTTCTGACTTATTGCGAAAGGACGTGAAATTTGAATTGAGGGATGAGGAAATAGTAGCGTTCAAACAGCTGAAGGCTCTATTGGTTGGTGCATCGGTGTTGAGACTATATAACCCTAAGGCTATGACGGAGATACACACTGATGCGAGCATGCATGGCTATGGTGCAGTTCTTCTATAAAAGGACTCCGAAGACCAACAATTTCACCCAATACAATATATGAGCCGAAAAACTACGCCAGCCGAAGACAAATATCATTCCTACGAATTAGAAGTATTGGCCATTATAGAGGCTTTGAAGAAATGGCGAATATATTTGCTAGGTATGAGTAAGAGTATCTAGGTGGGCACTATTTCTTCAAGAATTTGATTATGTTATTGAACACAGATCCGGTTCTAAAATTCGACATGTAGATGCACTCAGTAGAGTTACATGCTTAATGATGGAAGATTCTCTGCGTCATAGAATAAAGGATGCCCAATTAAAGGATGACTGGATTAGGGCTATAAGTAAGATACTTGAAAATGAAGACTATGAAGACTATTATTTGAAATACGGCATTGTCCACAAAGATTCAACCAAGGCGCTTATTGTGATGCCGTCTTGTATGGAGCGCGAGATTATAGAAATGGCGCACCGCCAGGGACATTTTGCTACTCGAAAAACCCAAGATTTAGTTGAAAAAAGATTTTACATTCCAAAATTAAATACAAAGGCAGAAGGTGTTGTGAAAAGTTGCATTGAGTGTATTATGGTAGAATCAAAGATTGGTAAAAAAGAGGGATTATTAAACCCGATTGATAAGGCAGACAAAGCCTTGATGACTTATCACTTGGACCACGCTGGTCCCATGGAAGTAACAAAAAAGCAATATAACCATATATTAGTTGTTGTGGATGCGTTTTCCAAATTCGTCTGGCTTTATCCGACGAAAAGCACTGGCACTAATGAAGTTATTGATCGTATGCGTAAACAATCTGCATTATATGGCAATCCGGTATGGGTAATTACGGATAGAGGCCTCAAATGGATTCAAGGAGTATTGCGAAGAAGAAGGCATCCAACATTTGTTAATTGCAACGGGTGTACCTCGCGGCAACGGACAGGTGGAAAGAGTTCACCGAATTATCGTCCCAATGCTGATAAAATTGTGTATCGAGAAACCACAGAATTGGTATCGTTATGTTGATAACGTGCAAAAAGTCATAAATAACACTCCTACTATAAGTACTGGGAATACACCGTTTAAAATACTTATTGGTCTGGAAATGAGAATCAAAGATAACCAAGATGTCAGAGCGATATTAGAGGAGATAGCAGTGAACGTACTCCAACAAGAACGTGATATAATACGAGAAGAATGAAAATATCTTAAAGATACAACAGGAAAATAAACGCTATTTTAATAAAAATCGAGTACCTGAAAGGGAGTACAATGTTAATGATCTGATCGCCATAAAGTGTACACAGTTCGGTTGCGGTTTAAAGCTTAGCCCCAAATTTTTAGGACCGTATAAAGTTTTAAAGAAACTCAATCATGGTCGCTACGAAGTGGAGAATGTTGGTGAATGCGAAGGGTCCAAGAGATGTACCACCGTCGTAGAATACATGAAGCCGTGGGGATCTACATTCGGGTCGAATGTGACATCAGGAGGGTCAAATGTGGGATCGTACGAAAAAGTATTAAGAAGTTCGGTAGGGGTTAAAGGGAGAATAGTTCGGAATAGCAAACTGATGAAATGAAAAAGAAACAGACGGACGTTGACTGATTTGGACAGGCATATAAGATACATTTCTATGTTAGTCATTAAGTACTTAGTATTAATTTACTTGTTATTATAATTCATATTTAAATCTAGTATTCATATTTAATATTGTATTCAACTGCCAAAGAAATGTAAAATAAAAATCAGTTTGAAAATAATCATTCTACATGTATAGTAATTATTGCATATACGTTGGTAAAATTTGTCATAAAACTTTTCACTGAGCTGGGTTCCTCGAGCGACTCCCGTCCACGTCCGCGCATTTGGCAGCCACACCAGTGCTGGCGCGCGTTCCGAAATTTCAGCTAAGCTGTGTTCCGCGAGCTCGTCGCATCCGCATCCGTGCACCGAAATGATACTATTGAAAACAATATAGATTTTAAATACGTTTATTGCAGGACAGATATTGTGGACGGTATGTGCAATTTGTTCATTTCTTTTGGGGACCTTTTTTAAATTTGGGGAATTGTCCATCTTGAAGTTTGGGAAGTTTTATCTTTGGGGACTAATGACTCAGCGCCTGTTTACCACTACAGCTAGCTCTGTTTATGCATGGATTATTTTGAGTGTGTGGTGTCTAAAAGCTATGAATTTTAGTTATTCTAGAGCTTTGGGATATACATCATTTCTGGTTTTTCCTTCTGGTGCATATAGGGAAAGATTGTGCTGGCTCCTATCTCTGCAGCAGGCGACATATGATTGTCTATGAGAAAAACAGGGAGCTTTAAATTGATACCTGCTACGTTGAGCGATTGTCTTCTTATGTACGTTATGTTAGGAAATTTTTATTGTACCAATCTGAACCAATGAAGGAACCAACTCACAAAAATTTTCTGGTAGGGATATTACAGTCATTTCAGGAGTTTCACATTCCTTGGGGTCAGCTTGTCTTGTCTTTTTCTAGACGCACTTGAGTAGATTCAGGCATTTCCGCTTCTCTTAACAAAGCTTGTCTTAATCTTTGGGCTTCAAGACGTTATTGGGTTTGCACAATTGCAAATAGTTTTTTTTCACATCTTTACAACTCATTTATACGGTAAAAAAGATTAAATGGATATATTTGTAATAGCTTGCTTTCCAATGTAGCCAAAAGGTGATTTGAAAATAGATGTAATATTTTGTTTTCCAAAGTAGTTAAAAAGCCGATATGGAAATACTTGTATGGTGTAACCTCATCGGAGTAATCCTACAGTGATAGTCAACCTATATCTCCATGAAATAAATCTGCGCTAATTTTGGGATGTTACAACTCATATAGTAAAAAACGGAAGACTCGAATATATGTTATATGTTGATTTAAAATATTTATTTCATAATAGTGTAAGCTCAAGTGTTGTAATAGGGAGATTTATGCACAAAGTTTTAGGGAAGTCCATTGAAAAAACACCAAACACCAAAAGCATATATAAAAAATTAATAAAAGTGGGCGTGCCGATAAAAATATATGACGGCCTTGCTTGGAATATGAGAATAATGTGCAGTAAAATGGAGCGAAACCTGTTAAAAAATTTGGGCATATATGTAGGCGTGGCCGATAAGAAGCATATGGTGACCTTGCCTGGAGTACAAAGATCGTGTGTACCAGTCAGAGTAATCCGTTAACAAATAAAAATTTGTAAAGCGACCAAATATACCAAAAAACATAAAATGAATTGTATAAATTGTTACCTTCCCTGGAGTACAGAGATCGTGTTTACAAAATTTCAGAGAACTCGGTTGAAAAATAAAAATTTATATAGCGGTCAAACTAACAAATAAATAAACAAACAGAAAATTAATTTTATATATACTGATATCCAATGATTTGTACCTAAAAATACTTCACGTATAGTCGGTATAGACCGATTATACTTTTCTTGCTTGTTCTCTAAAGTTTAAGCGGAATGTTATGATAACTGACCCAATATAAGTGTATACTAATATAATAAGGACGTAATGTGTGTTAGTGTGTTTGTTTGTTTGTAGGAGGTAATATCCGTAAGTACTGATCTGATCCACCAAAAATTTTCACAGAGTCTTATTGCGGATATTGGAAGTGATATAGGCTATAATTTTCGAAATATTTTTAGTGGGCGTGGCACCTCGCATACAAATCAAATTTTTAATATCATATATATTGTGTATCTTGAAAGGGACAGATTTACAATTTTTGTTTTGAGGTTACCTATTACTAATGTTAGTAGCTATGACTGAAATTGGCGGGATCGGATAAGTGGGCGTGGTACCTCCCATATAAAGCTATTACACAATTTCAATTGTCTCGAGTACTATGACAGAGACACTTTTGCAAATATTTCTTAGGTCGTCTATTATTAACGTGAGTAGTCAGACAAAAAATGGGCGGGATCGGACAATAGGCGTGGCACCCCCATACAAAGTAAATAATAAATTCCATATGTCTGGAGTATAGTAATAGTGTGAGCCTTTGGACTTTGCGTGAGCCTTTTAATTACGATGCCGAAGGGAGGGGTAGCGAGGCACACCAGGTTACATCTAGTGGTATATATAATCACAAATCTGCGGTTTCGTATTTCGTAACACAAAGCGAGTGAGTGTTAAGTTTTGCACCGATTTAAAATTAAAAGTTTGTGAAAGCCTCCTACTCAGTGCATGGAATTTAAAGTATTTTCAAAACTTTTGGCAACTACATTTTGCTGTTGCCGAATTAATAATGAAAATTTAAATTTTTAAATTATATCTTCCTTAATCAATAGCCCATCTTTAATTGGCAGCAAAATGTAATTAGTCATGTAATAAACTCAAGCGCCTCAAAAATTGTTTTTTTTTTTCTTTAAGGTTAATATGAAATACTAATCCACAATACCCGAAGCAAATTTAATAAAGACCGTATTAAAAATTAACATACGAAATAATGACTGGTTAATGTAATTACTTCTTACTATCTATACAACTGTTATTTATTTAAATTTTTTGAGTAGGGTTCGCAAAAATTTATGTTTTTTTTTGGAAGATAGTCATCTTATTATTTCACTGCATAAAAGATACAACTTCTTTATTGATATATGTTAAAGCAGCAAGTTTAATTAAAAATAAAAACACCTCTTCAGTTTAGTGTCAAATGATTAAATAATTGTTCTATTTTTTGTCAATTTATTATATTATTCATTTTTACATAGTTTGATTGATTGTGTATAAAAATGTCTGATTAAACAAAATATACATGACCTACATATGGGACAACGACATTTAAATTCATCATCCACCTTATAAATAGAATTACTCTACAACTATTTTTCAAAAAAATAATACGTTGTATATATGGGACGTTTGTTAGATATTTGGTGATGAAAATAAAATAAAAGAATAAGAATGGAAATCTAATTCGTTCTAGATGTAATGTTCAATACCATGCGCTTCGAGGCAGCATCTTGGATCCAAATTTTCTGAGGCAATATCAAATAAGCAAAAACCGAATTTTGGTGCCATGTTTATTAATTTGCGGTGCTCAGTTATATCAAAGTTGTATTATGTGCCTAATTTTATTGCTACATGAGGACTAGGCTAAAATATCGACCGATAAATCACTTACTTTTCTCAAAGATATTTAAAAAGTAGACGTCTGTCTCTATGTCCATATTAACCTTACAATCAAACTACAGGTCGCAAATTAAATTAATTTTGATAAAATTTAGTATGTAGTCTTCCATCGACCACAGCATGAATGCCATTGAATTTGGCGAAAATCAGTTCATGTTCAGACATAGTCCCCGTACAAATTACCCCTATGAGATCGACTTAATTTTCCATAATAAAAAAACTTATCATAAAGATCTCGGTCAAATTGGGTTTGTGTGTGTTTATTACCTACGTTTATCAGTAGTCCAAAAATAGGTCATTTAGAACAATTCTTGGTCACAGCCACCATATGAAGCCAATTCCCGATCTTCATTTAAATCTATCAAAAAACTAAACTATTGCTACGATTTTTCTCAAATTTGGTTTGTGTATGTTTTTGCAAAAAATAACTGACCTTATTAAATATGGTCATGATCAGTCCATCTTTCGACCCAGTCCCCATACAAATATAGCATCCGATATGGACTTTTTCATATCAGAAGAAAAACAAAAACTTGCCCCAAAAACTTGGTTTATGTTTGTTTTCTATATCTAAATAGTAGGATCAAAGACATAAAGTCTTTAAACGCGTGGTATAGGGTGTCGTATGGTCGGTCTAGACCAATTATAATTTTCTTACTTATTTTTTATAGATTTAGGTGAAGATAAGGAATCAATTTTATATGGGATGGGAGTGGGATATCTATCAAAATAAATGTTTTGTAACTTAAGACAACGGTTTTTCAATTTTTCACAAATGCACGATTTCGAATTTTTTCCTATTTGTGTGAAAAACCTTACAAATAAAACTTATACTGAGAAACTAGACAAATTAGCCTTTCCGAAGGTATGTAACATACCTTCATAACATAACAGAAGAGAATGGTTATCTGTAACCTGAAAGAGTTATTTGCAACATTTCAATCTGAACACGAGGATGTTAAAATTGGCTACACGAAATTTACCCCAAATGAGGCCAAAACATTGTGTTTTGGCAGGAAGCAGCGGAACTCACACAGTATGCGTTTGCAATTATCTTGAAAATGTTAAACTGATGTTGAAGGAAATCAACTTAAAGTATTTAACAGATGATTTCGCCAGAAGATTTACACGGTTACCGCGATTGCCGTAAATTGACTATGTGTCCTAATGCAACAACTTCTTGCCACTTAGGTGAATGTACCAATTGCCCGAAAACCACATTCATCAAAGAAAATTTAATCAACTCTTTAGATCGAGAATATATAGAGGAGGTCAAATTTGATTTTTGGATTCAGACTGACAGATGCACATTGAAAATAATCATTTTAAATGTGGATGATTTTGTGGAAGAAATGTGTACAGGATTGCTAAACTTGAGAAACCATGACTTTTCAGTCAAATAGCAATAGTCATTCTTCAAGGATTTGAAGATACATTTGAAGTCTGGTGAATTCGTTATTTCATATGATTTCGCAGAAAACTATAAATATGTTCTACAGGATGTCATACAAGCATTCCACCTCAATAACGACCAAGCAACTATATTCACAAAAATATGGCAATCATATCCGACGATTTAAAACATGATACCATTGTAGTTTATGAGTACCAGAAGAGAATACTAAAATATCTAAAATCTAAATTTACTACGTTTCGGACGGAGCTCGTCAACATTTTAAAAACAAAAGTAGCTTGGCAAATCTTACGGCCCATGAAAAAGATTTTGGAATGCCAGCTGAATGCAGCGAAGTATAGCCTCCAGTGCTCTCATCAAGATCGCATCTTAGATGCGACTGCTTTATTCCATTGGGCAAAGAGTTATTGTAAATAAACTAAAATAGTTTTTAGTAGCAAAGAGGAAACATTGGAAACATTGAAAACACTGAAGAGCAGATTCGATGCTGTGGTAATAATCGATGGCACCGCCCAATACCATGCTTTTATACCGCTTGTCGAAGGAAGACTCAAGTTGAAAAAGTTTTCTGCCTCTATTCAATGCGATTTCTTTACAAAGACAACCAATAAACCAGCAGCGAAATCAACAGCTGAACCTAGTAACGTCAAGAAAGGATTGACAAAAGAACGCAGTAAATAAAGACGACAAAAAAGCTGGATGAAAGACTGGGTATTTAAAAATTTACAAGACTTAAATACTTCATCAGCTACAATAAATTAAGTATAAAAATAGTTATGATATAAATGGATCTAATGCAATTAAGATTAAATTTTAATAAATTATTTATCTTTTTATTTTTAATATTATTATTATAATACATTAATTTAATTATTATTAAAAATAAATAAAAAATAATAATTTTTCAACATTTCTATAGAAAAAAACGATTTTTTTCCTGAGGTTAACATATTCTGGGTATTACAGTATTGAGGGTACAAAATTTTAGTTAGGTATGTTATATACCTTCAGAAAGTTTACTTTGTCTAGTTTCTCAATATAAGTTTTATTTGTAAGATTTTAGACACAAATAGGAAAAATTCAAAATAGTGCATTTGTGAAAAATTGAAAAACGGTTGTCTTGAGTTACAAAACATTTATTTTGATAGATATCCCACTCCCATCCCACTAAGCGACCAAAAAGCTCTTAAAAATCCTAAGCTTTCTTATGAAAAAAAAAAATGCCCTTTTTGGAAAAAAAGGCAAAAAATGCTTTATTTAGCAAAAAAAAGTCTAAAATTTTTTTTTTTTTTAAGTGTTTTTTTTATTGAAGAAATAGCTATCTAAACTATTTGGGAGAAAATTTTCTAAGAACAATAGGTAATAAGTTACAAGGATGAGAATAGACACCTGTTTGGCCAAAATGTCAAATTTTGATCCCCTCTAACTCAGAGAGATCCGGACCGATATTGTTGAAAAATTGTGTCTAAACCACTATCTAATAGGACTAACCTTTGTCTAAATTTCATCCCGATCGGATGACATCGGTTTCAAATGTTGGTGCACTTGACATGAAATCCCCCATATATATATATATATGTGATAATTTGGATCTTACGACCATTTTGGTAGTTCTAATAGGGATTATTTATATCGGGGCTAGGTGAAAATATTCACTGATTTTCACCAATTTCTGTAGCTTTTTTAAAAGCTTAGATTAGATTTTGTTAAAATATATTTATATTGGCACCCCTAACTTGATTACAGGAATTACATGGATGAAAAGAGGGATGAATAGACAGATAAACAGACAGATGGCAGGTGGACAAATCGATGATACCGAGCGATGCCTCCAGATAGATACACCACATAATGGAATAGTGTAGAATTGTATTAAAAACAAAAAGAAAAAAAAATAATTTACTGTAATTTTTTATAGCATGGAAAGTTCTTATTTTAGTTTTTTATTTCACATTCATTATGCTTGAATTCATAAATCGATTGAAAACTATGAACTCTTAGGGACACAATTATTCTCCCCGGGGGAATAAGCTTTCTTTTACGTTTAAGTTACCTTATAGGTAACCGAAAGTTCATTCCTGGGGAAGGTTGCGGATAATGGTGCTGTAGGATGACTTCGTCCACATTTTACGCAATTAAACGGTTTCTTGCAATATGCTTTTGTATGCCCAAAATTCTCACATCTTTGACATTGTACTAATTCCGTGGTTCTTTTGGTGTATCAACATTAATAATTTCATTGGTAATATGTCTAACCCTAAATATATCTTTGTTGTTTGGACTAGGCTACAAATCCACATAAAACATAAATTAAGGCTCCTTGGTTACCCTACTTCTGACATTAGTTATATTTCGTCCTTGACGACCCAGAATACTTAACTGTGCTTTAATACCCTCAACCGGAATAGAGTTACGAAGACCCTTTATTACTACCCTATAGCAACGTTCCTGCTTAAGTTGAAAGGTGTGAAAGGATGTTGTACGACCTTCTAAATATTTTACCAAAGTTCTAAAGGGACTGTCATCTAACGTTTTTTTTTTCAACTAGTGCTTATTTCGTGAATAATAACACTTAGCTCATGTCTGAATTGACAGATAATTAGCTTTATCCTTCCGCAGAACGAATATGGTTGTGTATACGCTTGAACAACGCTGGGATATATTGCGACATTACTTTGAAAATCATGGTAATGTTGCAGAATGTGTGCGAAAATTGCGTACGGATTTTGGAAGAAGAAAAGCACCGTCAGCTCCGTATGTTCGTTATCTTGTGAAAACAGTGAAAGAAACTGGCATCCTCATCGATAAACCAAAGCGGAAAAGCCAAAAACAGTGCGTACACCCGAGAATATTGCTGCTGTGGCAGAAAGTGTGCGTGACGCGCCATCAACATCAATTCACCGTTGTTCTCAAGAATTGAACATTTCGGAGGCATCATTGAGACGAATTTTGCATAAAGACCTTGGTATGACGCCATATAAAGTCCAAATGGTTCAGGAGTTGAAGCCAACTGACCATCTAATGCGTTTTCGCTTCGCTAAGTGGGCCTGCGATCGACATACAGAAGATGCCGATTTTGCCAAAAAAAAAATCATCTTTTCAGATGAAGCTCATTTTGATCTTGGCGGGTATGTAAACAAGCAAAATTGTCGCATTTGGGGCACAGAAAACCCGCACTCATACATTGAAAAGCCGATACACCCAAAACTAATCACTGTTTGGTGCGGATTTTGGTCCAGAGGCATAATTGGGCCATTTTTCTTCGAAAATGAGCAAGGGGTGCCCTTTACAGTCAATGGCGATCGTTATCGGGCCATGTTGAATGAATTTTTGTTCACAAAAATTGAAGAGAAGGATATTGGCAACATTTGGTTTCAACAGGATGGCGTTACGTGCCACACAGCCGAAGCTACACTCGATGTTTTGCGCCCAGTTTTTGAAGACCGCATTATCAGCCGCAGAGCTGATGTCGTTTGGCCAGCTCGGAGCTGCGATTTGACACCGTTGGACTATTATTTGTGGGGTGCCCTCAAAGATAAGTGCTACGCCAACAAGCCAGAGACAATTGACGCTTTAAAACACAATATTCGAGAAGCCATTGGTGATATACAGCTGCACACAATCGATAATGTGCTTAAAAATTGGACCGATCGTGTAGGCTACTGCATGGCCAGCTGAGGCAGCCATTTGAGTGAAGCAATTTTCCATTATTAACCGGAAGGATTGTGCTTTCAAATAAAAAAAGAAATTTGAGATAATATTCAGTAGTCTTTTTTATAACTTTTTCAAAAAAAAAAAAGTTTTTTGGCGGACCCTTTATAACAGTCAACTGTCTTAATCATAAGCCTTATTTGATTATTATTTAACGATTTATAACTAAACTGGTTTTAGAAATAATATCACCTATATTATTTATCATTTTAATTACATCGGAGATGTGTGGGATGTATATTGGAAGCGGTTTTGGAGTTCTAACTGCCGTATCATCATCATCATTGTCATTAGATTCTTTATCATCAACATCATTATTTTGCAGTAGCAAATTTGTTGCTTGTTTATGGTTCATTATCGTTGATTGTTGTTATTGTTTTGCGTTTGTTTGCATATAACCTAGGGAACCCATATACACGACGTTTTCTTGATGATGTTATTTGCTTCCAGTTTAATTCACTACCTAGTTCCGCATCATCAGTATCAGCTTCCATAGTGTTGTTTTGATGTAATAACAATTAGCTCACAGAAGAATTGTTATTGTGCAAAGTAATAGATTTGTTTGTGGAGTTTTTAATCTCCTTTTACTAATTCGTTTGTTTACATTTAAAATATTACAATTCTGTTTAAAAGTTTACGCTGCATTAAAAAATCAAAACGTCTGTTCACTATTGCAGTTGATTGCAAACTGAGGGATTTAAATCCGGTACTTTTTTGATGTAATGTTGCAGTCGTATGAGTTAGATCATTTATTTAAAAGTTAATCATACGTCTACTGCTTAACTAAATTTGGTATACATACATATAACGCACCTTAAATATAAAACAGTCACAACTCAAAATTTTCAAATTTTGAAGAGAGGCAAAAAACACTGTTTATGTAAAAATGATTGTATTATTTAAAAAAAAATTTAGTTTCATTATGAAAAATGTCCATTTTGAGGAAAGTTTTGCTATACTTTTTTTTTTTACTTTATATTGTATTTGTGGAAATAAAATATAATTTTGAGTTATGGCTCTCTGACTGAAATTTTTTAAAGAAGATGGTTATGAGAAATACATTTTTGCAGTAGATAGAAATGTGTACTGTGAATTAATTTATGGAAAAAAGTCAATTTTGGAAAATTTTGAGTTGTGACTCTTTTGTATTTAAGGTGCGATATATCTATAATATTAATAGGCAAGGCGATTTATTGTGGCCGATATTTTGTTCTACAGTTTTATCCCGATTTTGACCAATCGTATATTATTTGAAAGGTATTTATTTTTAACCGTTTTGCAGATTTACAAATTTTTAAATTTTTTTCCTTTATTTTGAGTAAATTGCATTTAAAATTATACATATATTATGTTTGTTTTATTAAATTTGTTAATGCGTTTGTTAATGCGTGTGTTATCTTCATTCACAATAATAATAAACCATAAAGGTGTTGGTTTGTGAATTGGCTAAGTTGAAAAATAAAGCTGCCAAGAAATTGCACTCGAACTTCGAGCGCTGGAGTCTGCGAGTAAATATAAATACATATATTAAAAAAAAAAATCCTGATGAAGAAAATATTTATAGATTTTCATATAGAATAAATTTGACATCAAGAGTAGCCCACGGGTTAATTTAAGAAAATAAGTCCAGAATATTATTTTTGGAATTATTAAAATATTATCAAGAAGTTTTATCAAAATCGTTCCACAAATATAATATTATTTCGATATTTGGTTTTAACAAAATAAAAATCTTCTTAAATTTGATTTTTGACGTTAAAGAGGGACAATTTATAGTGCTTCAACTTATATTAAGAAGTATAATGTTTTGACGAAAGATATTTGAAATATGAAATTGCCAAAGAGATGTAGCCAAAAAGTTGAAAAAATATGAAAACTATCATTTGCCTTCAAATCCGTTGAAATAAAAACGCTGCCCTCGCCAAATTAAGAACAGGATACCTACAATATTTGGAATTTTTAATCACACGTATTTTGTCAATAAGACCTTAAACATCAATCATTGATTTCCGTAAATTTCTTGAACAAAATTTTAAAAAAAGTAAAATTGGAAATTTTGAAATAGCGTCAAAAAATACGTACCGATTTGACATTAATTTAGAACAGCATAACAATGGACGAGATGCACAATTATTTACATTTTAGGATCAGGAGAATGCAGAAAAGTTGTTGCTGTGTATAATTTCAATATCTATGTGAGCTCGATTTTCTTAATCAAGTGGTCTGCGGCGCATTTATTGCCTGGGGAACTTGATTTAACTTGGCTGTTTTTCAACCGATTATAGATTTTGTTATTTTATTAGAAAGATTACTTACTCTAGATTACGGTTTATTTATTAATCTAATTGGAATGCAATTATTAATATCAAAATTTTTGTGAAAAATTATTTATTTATTTTTTTTTTTTTTGATAAAGTATTGTCCGATTAGGCAATACTAGGTATGACCCTTCATGGGGTTTTAAGAGGTCAAACTTCAATTTGGCAATAGTCAAACCTAAATAGATTTATAAATAAATTTACTAATTAACGTTTGAAAAAGATTTTGACTTCAAATTTGAAGTTTGACCTCTTAAAACACCATGAAGGGTCATTGCTACGTCAAAAATTTGTAGGAGAAAAATGTTTGACTATATATTTGCAATACAAATGCTTAAAGTGAATTTCCGAAAGTCGTCTGGCTTACGACTTATAGCTCATCAAAGCTTGGAACTAGTTTTACTCCATTTTTAGGGCTAAAAGTAGTGACGGACGGATATTATTGCACGGATATTATTTTTTATGCCCAATATACTAGAAAATTAGTGCTGAGCGGAAAAAATGACAGTTTTACATTTTTCTATGTATTTCATGGGCGCTCTAATGCATATGCAGTACAAAGGCTCGATATTCCAACTGTAACACACAAATACCTTGTTGTTGGTAACACACAAAATGGGGGGGGGGGGATTGAATACATACCGCAATTGAAAAAGAAATAAAAAATTAATGAATAATACTCCGTTTGGATACCAAACCAACTTTCACTATTGCCCAAGTGGCTATTAAAGACAAGAAGAAGAAAAATTATTTTGTTAAAGAAATAGTTACCTGAGACATTATTAACTGGCAAGCAGTTTCTAATAGAATGGGTACTAATTTTCAAGTATCTAAAAATAACCAATAAGTAAAATGGAGTGATGTGAAAATATTTGAGGTACGGAAGAAGTCTCCCAATTCTTTTTATTACAAGTATTCTTATAAGCAAAATTAATTTATGGAATTTAAAATTGATAAACGCCAAAAGAGGTTCAACCGTCCCCTCTATAAGGAACCTCCTGGTATCAGCAGCGTGAAAAAAGTGGATCTTATAGAATTGGACAACAATAAATCAATTCCTGCAGCTTTTCATGATTTCTATAAGCTGTTTAAATTTAACAAAAAACTTCGTGAATAAATGGAGGAAGGGGTGTATATTAAAACTTATTAATATATTATCTAAGATTGAAATGAACTTAAAAATAATTAAAAAAAACTATCTTAACTAACTGCAATAAATTTGATAATTCTAAATTTAATTATTTTAAATTTATCTGGTATCAGAACAACACTAAACTATCTCAAAATAATATCACAAAACTTTAAAAATTAAGAACTGATAAAAGAGCAATACTGTAACAACACGAAATAAAATCAATTTTTTTTTTTTAGTATTAATGCATTACAAAAAGCATTATATTGTATTTCAACTTATAATCATATAACCAATACATTAAAATCTATATTTTAGAGAATGGTTAATGTTTTACAACGTTTATACAAAACGATAAAACTTTAAACCGTAATAAATATCTCAAAACAATCTTTTTTCACTTGTTACAGTATTGCACTGGCAAGGCTATATATGCTCATACTATTATACTATATAGGAAAGGCTATAAATATCTTGTATACACTAAAAACAAATTTAATGTATGTTTCCTTAAAATGATTATCAAAAGTCCATCAATTTAATTGAAGTGCTCATGTATGGTGATAAAAGGTGAATTAACTCATTTTACCAGCTGTTTTCGTATATCCTCATAATTCAAAAATTATTAATTTATTTTTCTCTATTATTACCTAAAGAAGATGACAAATTCAACAACTGTTGTCATAAATTTAACCACCCATTTCTTTTTTTTTTTTATTCACACAACTGTAATTTTGCAACGCATTTGGAAATTGTGCACGTTTGAGATGTGCTTAACCGCACTCCAGTTACGGTAGTACAATATAAAAGGGAGAGGGGGAGAGAGAGAGCACCAACTATTTATTTTAGTAAACTTTTATATGGTACAAAGTTTAAATTGCGAATGCATACAAGAGTACTCGTACTAGTGTAAGACCTTAAATGTAGTTGTATAAACTTAACTTGTAGTTCTGTACACTTTCTTCTAACTTATACTTTGTAGCAGTGAGTGTGTCATTTTTTTTTCGATTTGCTGCAGTACAGTAAACTTAGTTAAGGGAAAAATAAGAACGACATCATTTATACACATTATAAAACTGTATTGAATAACACTAACTGCTGCACATAACCTCTGATAAGAAAGTAGCCGTTTAATAATAATATGGAGTTTGATTGCAAATTGTTTGGTTCACTACATTATTTAATAATACAAAACGATCTTTAAACAACATATAGAGCACCGAAAAACTGCAGCTAAGAACAACACAAATGCAACCTGGACTAAGTTTGTAGGTAAAACGATATATTTATGCGTGCAAAATTGCAACTTTTCCAGGCTGTGTACACGGCTATTTGCCCTGTTTGATGAAGTAGGCAAAGTCCAACGGTATTTTGCGAAAAAGATTTTGAATCGGCTTAAATTCGCACCAACTTATATCCTTATGCTGGAGACAAATATGTAGGATGCTCACATTTATACCCTTGAATTACATAAGCGATACATCGAACGAATTTTTGTGATCATGAAACGAGCAGATTACCTTATAAACTATAACTGAAATTAATACAGAAGAATGCATAACACATTCAAAACTTAAACAGTTTATGCGACCATTTTCTGATTACCGAATTTATGTCAAACTACAAGTGGAGCAAAAAATGCAAGCAAGGCACTAGAAACAACCCGATTCTACAAAATCGACAAAATTACATGATAGACGAATCAGAACAAGCTTATGTGGATTTATTTGAGTTAAAGGCTACAAGATTTTCAAGCCGCTAAAAAATATGTTCTTTATGCAACTTAAAGGAAATTGAGAATATACAACGCTTTATAGAGCGCTGCACTGTGGCTGAAATTTTGATTTCATTGGCCGAAAGTCAAATTTTTTTTGTTAACGATTTTTAAAATTTTACGGCCATTTTATAGCAAATATACCCTGAATAAGGTAATTGTGTTCGTGACATGCTGTCAAACTCAATTGTTTTTTTTTTTTAATTTCAGAAAAGGTGATTTTTATACCCTATACCACTAATGTGATTTGGGTATAATGACTTTGTGCTGCTGTTTGTAACTACCAAAAATATTTGACCTAGACCCATCTTTTATTATACCGATCGAATCAGAATCACTATTTGATTCGATTTAACGATGTCCGTCCGTCCGTCCGTCTGTGTATCCATGTAAAGCTTTTAAATAATCAAACTGCAGGTCGCAAATATGAATATATTTTGATGGAATTTGGTATATAAGCCATAGAATGAACGCTATTGAAATTGGTGAGAATCGGTCCATGTTCAGACCTAGCCCCCATACAAATGACCCCTATGAAATCAACATAAATTGCCATAAGATCCAAATTATCATATAAATTTTAGTCAAATTGGGTTTGTATGTGTTTATTACATCCATTAATCCGTAGTACAAAAATTATCCCTATGGAACAACTCCTTGTCAGAGGCGTCATATAAAGCTGCTTCCCGATCTTCACACAAATATATCAAAAAACAAAAATTTTGCAATGATTCTTTTCAAATTTTGTTTGTATATATTTTTGCAAAATACAAGAGACTTTACCAAACATGGTCAGAATCGGTCCATTTTTGGGCCTAGTCCCCATATAGATATAGCATCCGATATGAACTTTTTCATATCTGCAGCCAAAAAAATTAATAAAAATCCCATTCAACTTTGGTTTATGCTTATTTTCTATATCCAGTTAGTTGGGCCTGAGAGATAGGGTCTCTAAACGCATGGTATAGGGTATTGTATAGTCGGTTTAGACCGACTATAATTTTCTTACTTGTTTGTTTTTTTTATCAAAAATAAATGGTTACTACTTGCAAGTTATCATCGGTCATATTAACAAGGTTGGTAGGAGTACAGTCTTTGGTCGTTGTAAGCGGTCACAACCCTACCGTTAAATACTAGAGATGTTCCGAAATATTTATTAAACTTTTATATATGTGTCAAATTTCAGATTTAGTGGAATAGAACTTCTAGGGAACAAAAGGGGACAACGAAGGTATACCACCCTGAGAAAGGCGAAAGTGTCCTCTTTAACCACATATATACTTTTGCAGCCGCCATGACCAGCCAGTAGAACAATTTTATCATTTTGATGAAATTACTCAACAAAATTTCATATTACGGTAACCTAAACAGCCCTATAAGTATACAATGGTGTGTTAAATTTGTGCTTGGCTATTTGATAGCTTATTATAAATGTCATTATTCTTTCTATTACCAGTAATGATATCTGCTTATAAAATACACCACCCATTTTATGTATTTGTCAGCAAGAATTTCAATGGAAACACAGAGATGGATTTAAAAGATTTACAGGGTTGTAATACAATAACTTTGCTGTGATATTATTTTAAGCTGAGTGGCTCTTATCAATTTATGCTCAATGTAATTTTTGTTTTTATGTTGTATGTAAATTAAATTAATTTTTAAAAATTATGCCCATGTTAATGTAAGTTATTGTTATATATATATAGTGTCATTTAAAATTGTTTTAACGTGATGTTTTTTATAACTAAATAGAATTTCCTTGAAAGAGTCAACAAAGTATTGACGAAACGTCGGAAAGAAATGTAACTTAAAAGCAGGTTTATTTACATTAAATAATCTTAGGCCGTATTAGCTTATTTTTAAATAAAAGAAACAATGTTAATTCTGTGTGCTGCTGTTTGTAACTACCGTGCGTCCGTCTGTGTGTCCATGTAAACCTTGTAATCAAACTGTAGGTCGCAAATATGAATGGATTTTGATGAAATTTGGTATATAAGCTTTTTTCGGCCATAGAATGAGAATCGGTCGATGTTCAGACCTAGCCCCCATACAAATGACGCCTATGAAATCGACATAAATTTGCCATAAGATCCAAATTGTCATATAGATCTTACTCAAATTGGGTTTGTATGCGTTTACTACATCCATTAATGAGTAGTCCAAAAATGATCCCTATGGGACAACTCTTAGTCATAGGCCCCGATCTTCACTCAAATCTATCAAAAAACAAAAATATTGCACTGATTCTTCTCAAATTTTGTTTGTGTATATTTTTGCAAAATACAAGAGACTTTACCATACATAGTCAGGATCGGTAAATTTTTGGGCCTAGTCCCCATATAGATATAGCATCCGATATGCACTTTTTCATATATGCAGCCAAAAAATTAATATAAATCCCACTCAAATTTGATTTATGCTTATTTTCTATGTCCAGTTATGCCAAGCAACATTAAGCCAAATAAACCAAGTTCCGACAAAATCATTAGACAATACTGATGCATATAAGTTTGGATTATCTTCTTTCAGATGCAGAAACAGCATCTAAGGTATCAGAAGTAGATTAAAAATAATCCTAGTAGTTCTTGCGCACAATGAAGAAATAGAATCTAGAAAATTTGGAGATTGTGCTAAGGAAATTGAAAAATATATACAACCAAGTACCATTGTAGAAATATGTATGCAATTGTTCACAACCTCTATCAGAGAAAGCTAAGGAAAAAAGGATTACAGATTTTATAGAGAGCACAATACAAAATTCCACAAGTGAAGATCTATTTAATATATTATTGTTAACGTCAGATGTGTTCATCTACAGTCGTCGAAATCAATGTAAAGTGGAACATCGGGACTTAGCTGAAGAAGCCAAAAAACTACTAAAGAAGAGAAATAACACAGAGCTGAATATGGAGTATTTGCAATCAATATTTGAACGAACTATTCATTATAATTGCCTTTCATTGTTATTTTAGTACCTAAGACATAGTGCTAGTAACAAATAATAATAAACTGAACGTCCCAATGTTACAAAAAGCTATTAAAATCTATTGCAGTTTTTGTTTTTAAAAGCTTTTCTCATATATAAAATTTTTTAATAAATAAATATGAAACATTCAAAAAATAAAAATCAGAATCATTGCGCTAATGTTCAGCGGATTCAGTTTGCTAAAATGAACAAATTTGACAGCAAAAATGATAAATTTTACTGTAGTAACAGCAAGACTTAGTTAATATTACTAACAATTTTTTTTTAAGTGTAAACAAATTTGCAAATTTGACAGAAATAAATGTTTAATTTTTCAGTAATAATAAAATTTCCAGTTGATTTTAAAATTTTTTTTTGAGCGTTAGAATTTTTTTGAGTGTAAAAAAATCCCATTGTTAAAACAAATTTTTATATTGAATATTATTATACTCCAAATTTTTTTAATAAAAAAAAAAACATATTTCACGCTAAAAGAATCCTTGAAAAGTACATAATTTTGGACAACGAAAAACTATTTTCAGCTACTATACGCTGCCTAATATTAACGCAATTAGATATCAATATCTGGGATACAAAATCTTCTCAAATCCACAAGTTATTGAAATTTTAAACGCTGATTATATGAATTGGTTAATTTGGTTCAATATACGATCAACGCTCTTAAATATAGAAAAAGCCTAATTGAAGAATTTATTTATTAAAAAAAAAACAGAAAAAAAATGACGATTATTCCCAACGTCACGTCGTAGCCTCTTATTTTAAGTAATAAAATGATGATTATAAGAAAAAAAAAATAATATCATAAGAATAGTTATTTTAAGTTTCATAATTTTTTACTGGAAATAAAGAATTACTACTACTACTACAAATAATAATAATACATTTTTAAAATGGATTCATTAAATTGTATATCATATATCATGTAAGCTGTTTACTAGGTTTTAGAATTGAATATTGGGAATCTTACTTTATATAGGCAAATCAGTGGACTGAAGAAAAATGGAATCATTGCTCCATCAGCTATTATTTCGATTTCGAAAACCTGAGAGAAACACAGCATCTTTTGGTACGAGGTTAGGCTGAAATCTCATTTGAAAACAATTGCGTTATTTGGTAGATTTCTATGTTATTTGGCGTTTGTTGTTTAAGTTAATAAACATAAATTATGCAGCATGTACCCATGGAAATCTCCAGCCATTATTTAGTTTTTTTTTTTTTTTTTTGAGTACCAATCCAGTCGTATAATCCCACTCTATCGATTGATGCTTGATTTTTTGCGTATTTTAATAGATTAATGATTCATAAGCGATTGCGTAATTGCATAATAACTAGATCAGATTCTTGTTGAACATTGCCATTGTTAATAATCAATGCACATAAAACACTTTTCTCAACAGCAAACTGTGATATAAAAAACAATTTAGCTAGTTGGATTTGCAACTTATATAAAAAATAACAAAAGATGTTTTAGCTAGCATAGAAGAGGTAAGATTAAAGTTACATCTATGTAAAACAGAAAATCGTCAAGAAAAGTTGGAATAAAAAGGATTATATTAAACACGATGCCAGATGTTGTTTATAATTATATAACAAAACATTCAATTATTGTTTGGGTAATTGATATTTTCCTAAACAATTTAAAGGGCCCAAAGCATCACCCATTTTAAAACTATGTAAAGGCAAAAAGATACATAAAACCTATGGACCTGCTGAACATTCTTAACAAAGTTTTTCAAAAGATTATTTTATGCTGCCTAAAAGACTTTACTGATTGCGATGGTATTTTAAACAATGAACAGATTGATTTAGCAAAGACCGTTCAATTGTAAACCAGTCAAAAATTGTGGAAACTATAAAGAAAAAAAAAAACAGTAAGAAAATTATAGTCGGTCTAAACCGACTATTCGATACCCTATGCCATGCGTTTAGAGACCCTATCTCTCAGGCCCAACTAACTGGATATAGCAAATAAGCATAAACCAAATTTGAGTGGGATTTTTATTAATTTATTAGGCTACAGATATGAAAAAGTTCATATCGGATGCTATATCTATATGGGGACTAGGCCCAAAAATGGACCGATCGTGACCATGTTTGGTAAAGTCTCTTGCATTTTGCAAAAACATATGCAAACAAAATTTGAGAAGAATCAGTGCAATATTTTTGTTTTTTGATAGATTTAAGTGAAGATCTGGAAGCAGCTCTATATGGGGCCTATGACTAAGAGTTCTCCAATAGGGATCATTTTTGGACTAATGATTAATGGTTATAATATATACACACAAACCCAATTTGACTACGATTTGTATGATAATTTGGATCTTATGGCAATATATGTTGATTTCATAGGGGTCATTTTTATGGGGGCTAGGTCTGAACATGGACCAATTCTCACCAATTTCAATAGCGTTTATCCCATGGCCGATAAAAGATAAAATACCAAATTTCATTTATATGTGCAACCTGCAGTTTGATTACAAACTTTACATGGACACACAGACGGACGGACGGACATCGTTAAATCGACTCAGATAGTGATTCTGATTCGATCGGTATAATAAAAGATGGGTGTAGGTCAAGTAGTTTTGGTTGTTACAAACAGCAGCACAAAGTCATTATACCCAAACCATATAGTGGTATAGGGTATAAAAAATGACAAGAAAATACCGAAATTATGTTCTAGACGTTGAAAAGGCATTTGACTTTGTATGTTATGACGGCCATATTTTTAGACTTAATATATTTGACATTCAAAAAATTTAATAAAAAATTTTCTGACAGATAGACATTAAAAAATAACGTATATGTGACCTTCTCCGAGAAAAGGTACCTAGTGTGTCAAAAAACGGGTTTTGTTAAAAACGGTGGATTTATTTATTTTTTATTTATTTATTTATTTATTTATTGGAACTGCTCCATACACAAGACTAAAAGTCTTATTTTGCAGTATGGAACTGATTGTATTTAAAATTATAAAATCGTTAATAAATTAATAACTAATTACAAATTTTCTTTATATAAAATGCAAAGAACAATAAGATTAAAATTAAAGAATAAAGTTGAAATATTTGAAATTTAATTTAATCAAATGTATTATAATATCAAATAATATTTAATGTTTTAAATTGTTATGCTGGTACCTAAAAGGGTGCAGAAACTTTAAATGCGTTTTTTCTCAAAACTTAACTTTCACACACTAGGTCCCCTTTCTCGGAGAATGTCACATATAGAGAAACTTCAACATATAGAAATATCCCACATTGAGTGCCGGACGATGTTGTTTTCCATATAACTGCCAAGAATCCCCATCTGAGTAAAGTTTTTATTACCCTATACCACTATGCGGTATCGATTTAGCGATGTCCGTCCGTCCGTCCGTCCGTCCGTCCGTCCGTCTGTCCATCTGTGTGTCCATGTAAACCTTGTAATCAAACTACAGGTCGCAAATATGAATATATTTTGCTGAGATGAATGGTATTGAAATTGGTGAAATTCGGTCTATGTTCGTACTTAGTCCCAATACAAATGACCCCTATGAAATCGACATGAATTGCTATAAGGTCCAAATTATCGTATATATCTAAGTCAAATTGGGTTTGTTTGTGTCTATTATATACATTAATCAGTAGTTTAAAAATAATACCAATAGGACAAGCCTTAATCATAGGTCCCATATAGAGCGGCTTCCCGATCTTCACTTAAATCTATCAAAAAACAAAAATATTACACAGGTTTTTCTTAAATTTGGTTTGTATACAATTTTACAAAAATAAGTGACTTTTCCAAATATGGTCAGGATAGGTCAATTTTTTGACCTAGTCACCATATAGATATAGCAACCGATATGAAGTTTTTCATATCTGCAGCCAAAAAAATTAATAATTGCACTCAAATTTTGTTTATGCTTATTTTCAATATCGAAGGGATAGGATCTCTAAGCCATTGTATAGGGTATGGCATATTCGGTCTAGACTTTACTTGTTTTTTATTATTTTTGACCTAAGATTACTAAATTTGATATTTTTCCCAACACCTGTATATATATGCATAAATGAAATTTTGTTTGTGGGTTTGTGGGTTTGACATTAATAGGTAGCTAAACTATAAGGGAGTTTTTATCGAAAAAATAAAATTGGCAATATTTTTTTAATATATGAAGTGGGCGTGGCACCTCCCATATATAAAATATTTTTAACATCATATATCTTGGGCTAAAAATGGGCAGGATCAAACCAGTGGGCGTGGCACCTCTAACACATGCTAAATACATTTAATATATCTATTGTACTGTGATAGCCAGAGTTTTGAAACTTTCTGCACATCAATTGGTTGTTAATGTAAGTAGTCGTACCAAAAATGGGCGGTATTGGGTGGGCGTGGCATCTCCCAGATGATAGCCAGAGTCTTGAAACTTTCTGCACATCAATTGGTGTTTAATGTAAGTAGTCGTACCAAAAATGGGCAGGTTTGGCTTAGCGGGAGTGGCACCTCCTATACAAAAAAAAATAATAAATAATTATCTACAGTACTATAAACCCGACCGTCGTGAAACTGGGTGTGAAATCACGAATGATGATTTTGAAAAGTTACGTGAATACCATTTTTTTTTAATAAATGTTTCCTATGGTTCTTCCACGAAGTAAGTAACAAAATAAAATTTTTTTAATTTTTTTTTTTTTTTAATTTTTTTACAACATAAAATCTTGCCATTTAACTACTTTGTCGGAATATTACACTAGTTGGCACTGTCCGTAAAAATTCTGGATATGACAAAAAAGCCCGTATTGCACTCTGAATTTATTTTTTGTTTTCAAAAAAAAAAAAAATAAAATAAATAAATAAATACGTTCTCCTCTTAAGTTATCTTCATCATTCAGCCGATGTAAGATACGATGAAAAAAAAAACTGAAATAATACATCATTACAACCAAAGGAAAGCTGGAGTCATTGCGCTTGACCAACTAGTTGCTAATCACACATGTAAGTGCATGACTAGCCGATGGCCCTGTTGTATTATTTTCGAATATGATAGATGTACCAGCATATAACTCCTATGTCATATGGGCTAATATGAAACCTGCCTGGAATTTCAATAAAAACATCAGACGCAGGCTTTATCTAGTAGAACTTGCAGATCAGCTAATAAATAAGCATTTTTTGCGAAGAAAGGTTTAGTCACATGGACCATCAGTAAGAAATCTTGTTAAAAATATTCAAGAGCAAAATGATCTCACAGGTGCCTCGCAATGTTTTAAACAAAATAGTACATATACTCCATATAATAATTTAATAATTTACCAATAATTTACCAAATTAACGACAGCGGTGTTTCTTTTGTCAACATGGAAGGAATTCAAATAAGTATACCACTAAATGTGTTTCTTGTAACAAATTTATTTGCATAGAGCACATGGTCACATTGTATATAAATATTCACATTCTTAACTTTTTGAACATTAGCATTAAAAATATAATAAGGGTACTCATGAAAACGTTTGAGGTTAACATTTGTGTAATTGGAAACATTTTCGAGACTTGATTCTTGAAGCCCCTTTTTAAACTATTGTACAATTTTAAATTCAATTTAATTTAATTCAATTTTCAACAACATGCCTAAACAAAGCGAAAAAACTGAATTACCTAAGGTCTTTGAAGACATTCTTGTTGGTGATTAATTACGTTTAGAATATATCTGTGGTTTTCTGGAATAACCGCGTATGTCCGTATTTCTCAGTTTTGAGTTAACGATGCCAAATATATTAATTTTTAACGCTCTTTACATGTGTTCAATTTTTAAAAAAAAAATATTGACCATTTCTGAGATTTTTCTTTAAATAATGACGCATATTAAATGTTTATTAAATTTAGCACTAACGACGTATATCAACCTACGTTTGATCGCTGACAAATTATTTTCTCAGAAAACAACACATAGCGACATACGTTGTTATTAATGAGAAAAAATGCAAAATAATTTTGGATCAGTTTTCAGTTTATAACCACTTATAAAAACTTGTGTGTTTATTTCTGTTATTTTTAGTCACTATTATTCTTGATACGTTGTAATATTATCATCCTAAGTCCCGTTAACTTTTTGTTGACGAACAAAAAAATCCATTTTTCAAGAAACAACAACTTATGTCTACATGGGTTGTTGCATTGTTAATTTTCTTTTTCAAAGAAAACGACGTTTTTCGACATAAGTTGTTTTATCTACATACACTTTAAGTGTAATTTACATATTGTTTTTCGTCCTTCTCTAGGATCCATTCCTCTGAAAATTTTTGACTCAAAATTTTATATTAAGTATTTATTGCCCATATCTACATGACTGTTAAATAAAAAGCTCTAAAATCTTTATATAGAGCCCATAATTTCAAATATAAAGTTTTTTGGCTCCCCTGAACATTTTGATTTTATGACGTACGCGGTTATTCTAGAAAACCACAGATATTGGACCAAATGAAATTTGTTGAAATTTTACAGATATAAATACAACGTAAAAAATTTTAATTTTTACATCTCTATTTTATTTTTCGTAACAAAAGTATACACAAGATAGCTGACTATTAATTGCACAATTAAACAATTTAAGTTTACGAGACTAAATTGTTTGGCAAATTTACAAGAGTTCTGCAAGTGAATTTTCAAACAATTTTTGAGAGTTCATTTACGAGAGTAGAAAAATGCGCAGTTTGCAAAGTTTACAAGGGCTATAAGCGTTATCGTGAATATCGTTAATTATAATTTTATTATTTTCAGAGACCGTAAATAACAGTTCTCTAGAAAATTTAAACTCACAAACTCTAGAGGTTAGACCCGACGGAGACCTACACTGTCATATACCCATAGATTTTTATTGAAGAGCTCTTTCAGAATCCATGGCGATCTTTATAAAACTATCTCAACTCCACGGTTAAGAGTTATTTTTTAACGAATAAATAAAACATTGGAAAAAACCCTTAAAAAAGGAGTTTCATTTTGCCGTCATGAAATAAAACTCTTTTGAGGAGTTTTATTTTTTCCGTCTTAAATAAAACTCATTCTGTTTATATACTTGTTTTTTTTATAGTCTGGTCTAAAATAATATAAAACTTTGTTGGGGAGTTTTATTTCTTCCCTTTGAAATAAAACTCATTTATTTATATTTATATTCATATTTATTTATAGTGTGTGTAGTAATTTAAATAAAATTTTATTTGTTTAATTTTACGAACTTTTTCCAAATTTTCTGTGAATAGAATTGAACGCAGACCGTACAACACCAATTTAAGAGCAGAGAATGCTCTACAGTTTTGGTCAATTTATATAAATACCGACAATGTATTTCTTGCCTGCCAGGACTCAAAAAGAGGTTTATTAATCGATAAGGTCCTTGGAGAAATATGATCGATTGCATAGAAAGATTTTTTTTCTTATACCGGTTATTATCTTCTTCGCTTTCTTGTTCCCTATCTACATTCATGGAGTTCAAATCCTGCCCCGAAAAACCATATGAGATTGAGATATATCGCAAACATCCGGCAAAGATGGGAAACATCCGGTGAATATCTTAAAGCTTCCCTGCCTATCGACGGTCGATCAATTATTATTTTTAGACTCAGAAGACTCAAAAACAAGCAATTGAATAATATGAATCGAATAATAACAAATTAAAAGCCCACATATTTTTTTAATTTTTTGACACCCAACAGTTTACACAAAATGAGTTTTATTTTCTGAAGAAAAATAAAACTCCTCAAAGGAGTTGTATTTTATGACGGCAATAAAACTCTCTTTCTAAGACCTCTTATTTTTGCGTTGAAAAATAACTGTTTTAGATGGCGTTTTTGTTTCTAAACTCACAAAATAACTGAAATAAAATTACTTTTTTTTATATCACTTACAACCGTTACGGTCCCTGATTATTTTTCAAAAAAAAAAAAGTGAATTTCAAATTTAATTTTTTTATATATTTTTTTTTAATAATTGCTCAGGAAGGGTCATATTTACCCATAGGATCATAGGAAGGGCACATATCTAAGGGATGCACAAGGGTTAAAGAACATTTACAATTTAAATCAATACTCTATAAAAGCTAAATGATTTTGTCAAAAGTTTATTATTATTTATCATTTTATATATCTAAGATAATATCTCAGGTCACAAGCATGAACCGCCTAAGTCGAAAATCATGCTTTTGAGAAAAATAACTTTTGATGTAAATGTAATGGGGCTTCATTACGACTTAGGTCAGCATGTTTTCATTAATAACTTTTTAATAAACAGTGATAGAGAAATGGGGATTTCACATAAATATAAAGCGTTTTTAGTAGAATATTATAGCATACATAACTCAAATCATTCTTAAGTCGACTTAGCCGGTTATCGCTTGTGACCACAGATATAATAAATTTGTTTTGTAATTATTTTTTAATTTTGTAAAATAATCTAACCAATCAAAACAAAGTTTTTATTAAAACTCTTTCTTTGCTTATGCGTATTAATTTTGAATCTCTCCGTGACTGTGCGTGACTTTGTGTGGCTATTTTAATATTAATCTTTGGTCACAACAAGTCTGCGGGCAATATTGCAGATCGATCGTATGAAGTGAAGTGAGGACTCTCCGTGACTGTACATGACTATGCGTGAGTGTTCGTGACTATGCCATGTCTCTGATCAATTGGATAAGGGGGAATGGGGTTGACCCACGACAGACATACAAACAGAGAGGACGAGTTAAAAGAAAGGGCTTAAAAAATAATATATATTCGCATATAACAGCAATCTAGCCGACCTAAAGTAGGCTTGTCATATATGAGCTGATAGCCCAAAGAGATTAGATTCTTATGGTGTATAGGCTGCGTTAAATTTTGGCTCAGGAAAAAGGTAAGGTGTAAGAAAAATTACTTTTCTGTTATATTGATCATTTGTATCCTTATTAGCGCACCCTGCACCAAGTTAACTTCGCCATCATTCATAACTGTCGGTAACTATAGTAATCGCAATTGGACGCCTTGAATGATGTTCATCACATGTGGATATAAGTCCATGTACTCAACAGTAAGCAGCTTTACAGGCTGGTGCAAATATACCACAAACTTTATCAAACCCGGCATTAATTTCTTTTCGTAATTTGCCATTATATTTCGAAAAGACTTTTTAGCCTTCCCTCGTATAAGGTATTTATGCTACCTTAGTGGAATTTAAGTTCCCTTGATCAATACTAAAATAATTAGTAACTTTTGTGGCACATGTTATACCTATGATTACATAAATAAACGAATTCCTCCCCCACACTTCATTTTTTTTTTTTGTAAAATACAGTTGAACCATTTCTAAAAGTCCACAATATGTGCTCTGCATGGAATATAAATTGAATTCCATTTCTATTTCTAGTTTTGTGATGTTCATGTCATATTTGTTCATATAGAATGAGAAAAACTAAGCCATAGCTTTGGTACTTATACCTCTGCTGTATGTACATCTAATGCTCTGAGCGAGAAGCATAACGAAGTACGTGGTTGTAGGTGAGTGTTGTGTTCGTAGCATTGCAGTATTTTCTATTCACATGGTCACATCCATACTTGACTATACAAGCACAAAAGTGTTGTGCATTGTTGTATTGCAGTCGAAATAAATGCTGTTTCATTTGACAAATTTACAATCGCACCTATAGTGTACACATAGACAGACAAGAAATATTTTATAATGGCAAAAGTAGAAAACTGAATGGTAGCTGAATTGTGTTGGCTTTTAATAATATTTTTTGGGGTTGGACAGAGTTTCTGATGTTCCTTGAAGGTAGGGTTAGAAATATAGTAACTACCAAGACTAAAGTTTAAATTAGAATAGATAAGAGAGCTAATAACAAATATCAAACATGGTTTAAAAATATTGAAATAAAGAGTGCGTCCGCCATCCTTTTTGTCGGTATGTGGATAAAAAAAACAACAGATTTCCATTTGTGTACCATTTATAGCCTATACCAATATGTAGGCAAGGTATAATGAATTTGTGCTGATGTTTGTTACTATCAACAATATGTGACCTAGATAATTTTTTTATTATACCAATTGACTTGTAACCGCTTTCTCAGTGAATTATTCGATGTCCGTCCACCCGTTCGTCTGTCCCTTTGTCTATCTGTCCGCCTTTATTTCCATGTAATCCTTGCTATCAAACTACAGATCGCAAATATGAATATATTTTGTAATTTTCCATATAAACCTTTCTCGGCTTAGAACGGCTGTTATTGAAATTGGTGAATATCGGTGGATGTATGCTTAGTCGCTATACAAATCACCCAAATTGCCATAGAATTCAAATTATCATATAACCCTGGGCCAAATTTGGTTTCTGCATTTTTATTACACCCATTAATCAGTTGTGCAAAAGCAAATCATACAGGAAAATTCTGCTTCCCGGTCTTCACTTAAATCTATCAGAAGACAAAAAAAATGCAATATTGTCTCTACCAAATATGGTCATAATCGGTCCATTTTTCAACCTTTTTCATATATGTAGACAAAACAAATTAATAACAGTGATCAATGTTTGCATAAAGCCGATCCATGGTCTGAGATTTGTTAGCGTTCGGAGGAACAGATCCGGAGATATGGGTGGCCTGCCAGCGTCGCCATTTCTTGACAACACTAGCTCAAGGAATATGTGTTTGATTTGCAAAGTGGAATACTGAACCACTATTTTGTTAAAACCAATAACACTCGAGACCTTTTTCAAGCATCGTCGGGTAGTAATAATGAGCATATATCCACCGATACCGTTTCCAATCAAAAGTTTAGCCTTCTCTAAAGAAAAATGTCCCAATGATGGTTTTGGTGCAAACGCCGGGCAAAGTAGTCACTTTTTTTATCATACGTTAATATTTTCTGGATCTTCTGTTGCTTTCCCGTCTGCCAGGGGCGACATACGGAAGATCTCCCACTGTCTCCTGTTCAACAAAATTCGATACTAAACGACGAATAATGCTGTCAGATGGTGCTTTTTGGTCACGATATTTTAAACGATATGCACGTTGAGTTGATAAAACTGAGCGACTATTTACAATGTACAGGATCACTATTTCGGGGTATAGTTTTGGTATAAATCAATCTATGTATTCCGAAGTTGAACAGTTGCTATATGTTATAAAATTTTGCTATATGGCGCATCCTTAATGTTTGCTTAGGTCTCGAGTATTATTTGCACAATAAATACTTAATAACCTTCCTTTTTTGACTATATAAAATATATGGATAGTGTTATAAGTATGTGCAAATTTAGATGTTGAAACGTGTTGTTGGAGTATGGATTAATTGTGCTACACCAGCGAAGAAAGACAGTCGCATTACTAAGTGCCTAAGAATTAGCTGTGTCTATAAATGAATTTGTCGCAAAAATTATCCGTTTTCATCAGTACACTGTCAACTCCATGTCAACATTTCAAGAACTTTGACTGCTGACTCATCCATCGTTTTAATCAGATTAATCCTGCTGTATTTTAAGCCTTAAGGAAATGATTCTGTGGAGTAATTACTGAGAAAAGCCTTTGGTGATTTACCGAAACATCCTGTTATTCGCAACAGAATTAAACTCTGGAAAATTGCTTGCTTAACTTTAAGGGGAGATTATGTTGAATAACAAAATAATTTTTCCCCTTAAAAAGGTTTTTCTCTACCCAGGTCATTTTTAACAGCTTTTATATATTATGGACATTCAAACACCATACATGCTACATTTGTCTAAAGCTCAAAGGGGATAATGCCTTACACTTATGTGTACTTCGTTGAGTTAGCGTTAAAGAAATTCCTTTAAATGTTGGGTAATACAGTAATTGGGTTATTAACTTGTCACTGTCTTATCGGATTTAATTCGAAATAACGAGATTTTTTTCTGACACCTTTGGGACACAGAAGCTCATGTGTTCCAGGAAAAATGGAGTTCGATCACTTGAATGAAGTTATGTACAACAATTTGAAAGATCTATGGGAAAAGTCTACTAACTGACAAATTTAGAAAAGAAAACTTATAGTTTATCTTCTAGCCTAAATATTATATACTTTCATAGCAGCTACATTGTTTGTATTTCAAATACACCAACTCGTATTTAGGCAATTGGTTAGAGTTGTTGCCTACAAATTTCGTCTTTGCTGGTCCACTTACCACCAGCTAGACAGGGCATTTTTTTTTTTTTTTTGTTTAATTTGCAATTTGCATAAAAACAAACATAAATTTTAAGGACCCAAACTATGTACGCTATTTCACAATACAATTGCAAATATAGAGAAAAACAAAAACGGTGTGAGGTACGATTGTATTGGTGAATTGAGTAGGAAGTGCTTGGAGATAAATTGAAAGCACGATTTCATCAGGAAGTATTTGGAAATCAAATGAGGGAGCGAATAGCGTTATAAAAATTAAAAATTAAAAACAAAAATTAAAAATTAAAAATTAAAAATTAAAATTAAAAATTAAAAATTAAAAATTAAAAATTAAAAATTAAAAATTAAAAATTAAAAATTAAAAATTAAAAATTAAAAATTAAAAATTAAAAATTAAAAATTAAAAATTAAAAATTAAAAATTAAAAATTAAAAATTAAAAATTAAAAATTTAAAATTAAAAATTAAAAATTAAAAATTAAAAATTAAAAATTAAAAATTAAAAATTAAAAATTAAAAATTAAAAATTAAAAATTAAAAATTAAAAATTAAAAATTAAAAATTAAAAATTAAAAATTAAAAATTAAGAATTAAAAATTAAAAATTAAAAATTAAAAATTAAAAATTAAAAATTAAAAATTAAAAATTAAAAATTAAAAATTAAAAATTAAAAATTAAAAATTAAAAATTAAAAAATTAAAAATTAAAAATTAAAAATTAAAAATTAAAAATTAGAAATTAAAAATTAAAAATTAAAAATTAAAAATTAAAAATTAAAAATTAAAAATTAAAAATTAAAAATTATAAATTATAAATTAAAAATTAAAAATTAAAAATTAAAAATTAAAAATTAAAAATTAAAAATTAAAAATTAAAAATTGAAAATTAAAAATTAAAAATTAAAAATTAAAAATTAAAAATTAAAAATTAAAAATTAAAAATTAAAAATTAAAAATTAAAAATTAAAAATTAAAAATTAAAAATTAAAAATTAAAAATTATAAATTAAAAATTAAAAATTAAAAATTAAAAATTAAAAATTAAAAATTAAAAATTAAAAATTAAAAATTAAAAATTAAAAATTAAAAATTAAAAATTAAAAATCAAAAATTAAAAATTAAAAATTAAAAATTAAAAATTAAAAATTAAAAATTAAAAATTAAAAATTAAAAATTAAAAATTAAAAATTAAAAATTAAAAATTAAAAATTAAAAATTAAAAATTAAAAATTAAAAATTAAAAATTAAAAATTAAAAATTAAAAATTAAAAATTAAAAATTAAAAATTAAAAATTAAAAATTAAAAATTAAAAATTAAAAATTAAAAATTAAAAATTAAAAATTAAAAATTAAAAATTAAAAATTAAAAATTAAAAATTAAAAATTAAAAATTAAAAATTAAAAATTAAAAATTAAAAATTAAAAATTAAAAATTAAAAATTAAAAATTAAAAATTAAAAATTAAAAATTAAAAATTAAAAATTAAAAATTAAAAATTAAAAATTAAAAATTAAAAATTCAAAATTAAAAATTAAAAATTAAAAATTAAAAATTAAAAATTAAAAATTAAAAATTAAAAATTAAAAATTAAAAACTAAAAATTAAAAATTACATTCCCTTTCTTAGTAAGTTAAGTTTACCATTATATAATTAAAAAAACTAACTAAAAAGAATCAAGTAGGACAATTAAAGTCGGTCTAGACTGACTATACGTTACCATATAACATGGTTTAGAGACCCTATCTCTTCGGTCAAACTAATTGGATATAGAAAATAAAAATACACCAAATTTGAGTGGTATTGTTATTAATTTTTTTGGCTGCAGATATGATAAAGTTCATGTCGGATGTTATATTTATATGGGGACCAGGTCGAAAAATGGACCGATCCTAACCATATTTAGTAAAATCACTTATATTTTGAAAAGATATATACAAACAAAATTTGTGAAAAATCTGTGCAATATTTTTTAAGCAGCTCAATATGGGGACTATGACTAAGAATTGTCCTATAGGGATTATTTTCAGACTACTGATTAATGGATATAATAAACACATACAAACCCAATTTGACTGAGATCTATATGATAATATGGATCTTATGGCAATCTATGTCGATGTCATAGGGGTCAGTGGTATGGGGACTAGGTCTGAATATGGAGCAAATTTCACTACTTTCAACAGCATTCATTCTATGGCAGATAAAAGCTAATATACCAAATTTCATCAAAATAAATTCATATCTGCGACCTATAGTTTGATTACAAGGTTTACATGGTCACACAGACGGACAGAAGGACGGATATCACTAAATTGACTCAGAAAGTGATTCCGAGTCGATAGGTGTAATAAAAGGGTCTAGGTCAAATATTTTTGGTAGTTACAAACAGTAGAACAAAGTCATTATACCCAAACCACATAGTGGTATGGGGTATAATATGGGAGTAAAAATACTAAATATTTCTCATTTTATTGATTTTGTAAATTTTATTTTGTTTGCCAAAAAAAAAAATATATTTTTATTTTCACCTTGAATGAAATTTATCAAACAGACAAAAAGTTAATGAAAATAATTAAAGAAAAACTTCCATTTGGCCAGAATTTTCCGTTATTTAAGAAAATTACAAAAACAAAATAAAAATTCAATTCTTGCGATGGCAAGAGGTCCGTTTTTCGAGTGTAAAACATCAATAATGTAATGATGCACTTTTGTGGAGAAATGCAACATAATTTTTTCTTTCTAGAAATTCTTTTTTTGTCCAAAATAACGCGGCAAATTATCCTAAACGAATTCCTGCTCACATTTTAATGCATTTTAACGGTCCGGGTAGATAATTTCTTTTTGTCATATCTATTTGAAGTTAGTATATTTGGAATATTTGGAAAAGGAAAATTGTTGGATAATAACAATAACTAAAAAAAAAAAATATTCAGGTTTTTATGATGGCACTCAGAAATTCTGTGATTTTAGTTTTTCTTGGACAAAGGTGAGGTTTAGTGTATTCTTTTGACTTAATATATAAAATTCGAATAATATTGTATACTATTCAGCAAGATTACGAGTTTTATAAAAAAAAGTCACACGATATTTGGTTTCAGTAATTCAAAGAAACACGACATAAAATGGTGAACACTTTTTGGCCCTTGGGTTTTAAGAAGCTGAACAAGCTCGAAATAAGGACTATAGAAATTGCAACAGTGTCGCAACAATTACTGATGTTTTTCATCGCCGTCCTGTATAGTCAGACTTCAACCTCATAAGAATGTTTTGGATTTAGATGATGTCGTTAAAGGAAAAAAATTATTACTTATAGGTTTAAAGTCGAATTAAAAAATTTTTCAATTTGTTTTAAACACAAAATTGTTTAATAACAAACATTTTTTTTTTGGGTATATGGGCGGTAAAATCTTACAAACATCTTTACTTGAAATTACTGACAACTTGAGTCAAGTTACAAGACTTTTCGTGGAGAAACAAAATTGCATGTCTAAAAATTCTTATTCGGGTACATGGAGTGTGGGCGATGAGCGTTGTCGATTTCCATGAAACTCCCCACATATCTCAATTTCATAACACTGATGAGTTGGGCCAAAGCTCGTGACTTTTGGCAAAGAAATAAAAATTTGTGGCGAAAAAATCATTTCGGGTTATATGGTCTGGTGCCGATGGGCGTGGTCAATTTGGATGAAACTTTGAATTTTTCTTAATTGAGTTGGTCAAATTTCAATGCACCATGGGCTCTCCTAATACTTTTTGCCAAGAAATTTATGAAGCGATCCCACTGTGCGATGGTGTGATTTGAACTATAAACCACAGAGGTTGTAGGCAAGAACTCTGCCCACGCTGTCATACACGAGACGATGAATGTACTAAATACTTGCAATACTTTGCAGAAATTTTTGCAATGTCCATGCTGTGAAAACAGTGATATTTTACGTGTTATGACAACTTTTAGCCTAGACAGTAAATAACGAGTTAGCAACAATAGCAACAATATTTATTTTGAAGACACTTGGATATAGTTTATTCTGGCAATTCACTCAGTAATAAAATCTTTGTTACGGAACCATCATTCAGTTGCTAAAAATGGCTTAGACGTCAGCGCCATTGGACTTTCTCCCGTACGCCTTTCTCTATTTATGCCTATGTATATTACCTCGAAAATACTTTACCTGAACCCACGTTTTAAGATACTGCACTATTCAGATTTACTTAAGGTGTCTGTGAAATTTGAGGATATCTATTCATTTTTAGACTGCGAAAACAAGTAATTAAACCGGATATGGGCATGAAGATATCGCCAATGATAGAAAAACATTTTATTTTTTCTACGCCATTCCCATTTGGGGATCTGAGATATCAAACTTGAACTACATTTTAATGATTTCATTTCTAGCTTTGAGCATCTAACATTCTGTGAGAAACGACTGATCTTCGCGATAGACAAAAACTGGTCTTACTTCGTTAGTAAAATAATTGTATATGCACGTCGAATAGTTCTAAGTTCTATGAAATCGATGGAATCATATCGGATTTAGAAAATGTTGTCAAGCAACAGCTTTGAGTATTAAACGCATTAAAAAAGAAACATGAAATAACCCCAATCGCAAACCTGCTTTCCAACAGTTTGTGTTTTTTTTTTGAATGATGTGTTACAAATTGCTTTCGATGGCTTCGGCAAAACTACCAATATATGCTTTGAATATGAATTGAAAGGATAAAGAGCAAAGAATCAAGAATATTTAAAGTATATAAGCTTGAGTAGATAACATCTTTAAAGGCAAAAAGAAGAATTATAAGACGAAAATTAAAATTAGCCTATGTAGAAATAAACTGAATGTTTATGGAAAACTATCCAAAACTGTTTTGAAAAATTAAATAATTTAAATTCATCACAATATACAATCACTGATTTTCTAAGTTGATGTATTTAATAAAAATAAACGTCATCCGTTTTTAATGAAATTTCTATGTTCCTCTCGAAATAACTTGGTGATTTTATCGTTTACATATAAACAATAAGAAAAATAAATGTGTTACCAAAGGCAGACCACACAATACCTTACTTAAACTTCTTTGACAAACTGTACCATAAGTTAAAGAGAAAGTTGTTGACAAATCTTGATAGCAGAAAACATATTTTTATGCTTTCAAAGAAAATATTTTACCTAAGTAGATTTGATTTATCTTTGATGAGATCTCTAAAGTAGATTGCGTTTGTGTATTAAAAGAAATCAAATGTAACGTTTAACTTAGTTTGACCTATAAATGAACTTTATTTTTCATGCTTAAACTTTACATGGATGTTGAGTTACATTATTTTTCAAAAAATCTCTTGAAATTTTACAGTTTATTTTTCTTTCTTTTTTGTTACGTACATTGTATGCTCGTGATGTTGTTGCAATTATTTGATGTACGTGAGATGTCTAACTTAAATGCAAGATGGAAAGAGTAATCTTGGTTTTTCTCCAACAATATTAAACATATGGTTCGTTTAGCCATTATTTAAAAAGATAATGACAGTTTATATTTGCACGCTTCGTAGAATATATATGAAAAAATCTGAACTTATATTTACTCCCTAATTATTGTGACCATTTTTGTTTTTCTAAAGCAGATCAATTGTCACGATAGACAAGTAAGAAAATTATAGTCGGTCTAAACTGTTATTAATTATACCCTATACCACTATGTGGTTTAGGTATAATGACTTTATGCTGCTGTTTGTAACAACCAAAAATATTTGACCTAGACCCATATTTTATTATACCGATCGACTCAGAATTACTTCCTGAGTCGATTTAGCGATGTCCGTCCGTCCGTCCGTCTGTGTGTCCATGTAAACCTTGTAATCAAACTACAAGTATCAAATATGAACATATTTCAATGAAATTTGTTATATAAGCTTTTGTCAGCCTAGGATGAACGCTATTGAAATTGGTGAAATTCGGTCCATGTTCAGGCCTAGGCCCCATACAAATGATCCCTATAAAATCGACTTAAATTGCCATAGGATCAAAATTTTCCTATAGATCTCGGTCAAATTGAGTTTGTGTATGTTTATTATATCCATTAATCAGTTGTCCAAAAATGAACCCCATATAGCAATTCTTTGTCATAGCCCCCATATAAAGCTGCTTCCCGATTTTCACTTAAATCTATCAAAAAACAAGTGAGAAACTTATAGTCGGTCTAGACCGACTATACGATACTCTATTCCATGTGTTTGGAGACCCTATCTCTTAGTCCAAACTAACTGGACATAGAGAGTAAGCGTAAACCAAATTTGAGTGGCATTTTTTTAATTTATTTGGCTACAGATGTGAAAAAGTTCATATCGGACGCTATATCTATATGGGACCAGGCCCAAAATTGGACTGATCCTGACCATGTTTGGTAAAGTCTCTTGTATTTTGCTAAAATATATACAAACAAAATTTGAGAAGAATCAGTGCAGGCAGCTCTATATGGGGCCTATGAGTAAGAGTTGTCCCAAAGGGATCATTTTTGGACTACTCATTATTGGATGAAATAAACATATACAAACATAATTTGAGTAAGATCTATATGACAATTTGGATCTTATGGCAATTTATGTCAATTTAATAGGGGTCATTTGTATGGGGGCTAGGTCTGAACATGGACCGATTCTCACCAATTTCAATAGCGTTCATCATATGGCCGATAACAGTTCATACACCAAATTTCAGCAGGTTTAGATGGACACACAGACGGACGGACGTGCATCGTTAAATCGAATCAGATAGTGATTCTGATTCGATCGGTATAATAAAAGTTGGGTGTATGTCGAATATTTTTGGTAGTTACAAACAGCAGCCCAAAGTCATTATACCCAAACCACATAGTGGTATAGGGTATAAAAAAATATTGCACATGTTTTTCTCAAATTTGGTTTGTATATATTTTTTCAAAATATAAGTGACTTTACGAAATATGGTCAAGATCGGTCCATTTTTCGAACTAGTCCCCATGTAAATATAGCATTCGATATGAACTTTTTCATATCTGCAGCCAAAAAATTTAATAACAATGCCACTCAAATTTTTATGCTTGTTTTCACTATCGACTTAGTTGAACCGAAGACACAGGGTTTCTAATCCATGTTATAGGGTATCGTATAGTCGGTCTAGACCGACTATAATTTTCTTACTTGTTTTAGTTTTAAATGTTTGGATGAAGGTCAGAGCGGCATTGCTGGAATTTTTTATGATTTTAGTAAAGCATTTGATCTCATAGACCATGAGATCCTCTTACAAAAACTTACATATTATGGTATTTATGGAAGGGATCTGCTATTATTGAGAAGCTATCGCACAAGTAGAAAACAGTACGTTCAGATTGGTAATCACAAAAGCTTTCTTCGTCCGGTTGAGTTTGGAGTGCCATAATGCAGTGTGTTGGGGCCTTTGTTATTCACAATTTTGATTTAAAAAACCTTGGATTATCAGGAAAACTCTTTTTATATGCTGACGATATATGTCTGATTTACCCATATAAGCAAGAAACGGTAGTCACGCCATACATGGAACATGATGCTGTCTTAATATGTGAATTTGCAAGACTAAACAAACTTGTTTTAAATGTCAATAAAACGCAGTTACTAAGATTTAAGCCCTCTTGTCAGAACAATAACTTTTCTGTATTTGTTGGTGGTACATAAATTATGGAAGTCAAATATATAAGGTACCTGGGTATGAATCTGCAAAGTAATTTTGCTTGGGATCAACACCTGAAAATCCTGAAGAGAAAAACAGCTCAAAATTGTTAATATGTAATGCTCTAACTCAAAGGCATTTGAACTATTTAGTTATTTCATATGGTTGTAGGAAGACTTATGAATTAAAATCGCTTCAACGAATACAGAATAAAGCCTTAAAAGGGGTATACAACCTTCCAATAACTTATCCAACTATTTCACTATATGCTATTAAGAAAATCTTACAAATCTATGGTCATTTTAAAATGCTTTTATTATATGTCTACAAGTGCCTGCACCATATTGGACATCACACGATACAATTTCGATGAAAGCAATATGCAATCAATACAAGAAGTAATGGAAATTTAACTGTAGCTTGGTGTAGGTTGGAAACAACCAAACAACGTGTAGAGTTTCTGGGTAGTCGCGAGTATAATGAGTTACCTCAAAATGTAAGAACGGAAAATAGAATATCAATATTTAAAAAATTATTAAAAGAATCTATCTTGCAAAATATAACTCCACTTGTAATGTATAATGATCTCAAACTTAACCTACATATATTATTATTATATTATAGTTTATATTTTAATTTTTTTTTTGTTTTTTTTTTTGTTAATCTTATATATAAAATTCTTCTGTCGCGGTGTTTGTGGTAAAATTCCGCCGAAAAGGCTCGACCGATTCTCATGAAATTTTGTTGCATATTGGGTAGGTCTGAGAATCGGACAGCGTCTATTTTTTTTTTTTTTTTTTGATAGAGCCACTGTGAGGGGTACCCCCCATACAAAGTGAACTTTTAAAATCAGATATCTGGAGTACAATGATAGCCATAAGTGCCACGCCCACTTGAGATATCGAAAAAAAATATACCTGTTGTCCGTTTCTGAGACCTACCCAATATCCGCACAAAATTTCATAAGAATCGGTCGAGCCGTTTCGGAGGAGTTCAATTACAGAGACCGCGGCACGAGAATTTTATATATAAGAAGTTAAACTCCTTTTTTTGTTTTTTTTTTTTATTTTTTTATTTAGTGCGATTTGACTGCAATTCAGAACGTACGTATGTTTTATCATTGGAAATTTTTGTATGTATAAATGGACCCGATAGGTGGCGCTGGGGTAAAGTCATTTCGAATATTCTTATATACGGTGCGATTTTACAGCAACTAAGAATGTACATATATGTATGTTAGATGATTCCAAAATTTTTTTTGTTGGACCCGGTAGATGGCGCTGGCATTCGCAAAATAATGAGTTGTCAAATTTATTTAAATTTTATAAGTTCCAAGATTCACAAACGTTTTTATATACAAATATTCTAACCAAAAAGGAAGGCAAATTGCATTAGCTATTGCTTTATCCGGAATAGCCGCAGCACTATTGCATGGTGGTCGTACAGCTCATTCAGCACTCAATTCACCGTTAAATGTACAAACGAATGAGAATGCCGTATGTAATATAAAAAAACATTCCGGTATGGCAAAAGGTCTGCCAAAATTCAATATTATTATTTGGGATGAATATAACATGGCTTACAAACATTCCTTAGAAGCACAACATACAACTTTTAAAGATTTGAAATGCAATGAAAGACTTTTTGGTGGAGCTCTCATTTTATTATCCATGATCCAACGGCTGACCAGTTTTCAAAACAACTACTTGGTTAAGTGAAATAACTATTTAAGCCGCAAAAAATTTCGATGTCGATAATATTAATGTTATTATTCAGGATATGATTGATTCTGAAAGCGTTATTTCAAATCTATGGATAGTGTTGTTGAAGAAAATGAAGCAGTCAATTAATCAACAGAATTTTTAAATTCACTTGATGTGCCCGATCTACCTCACCATTTATTAAAATTAAAAGTTGGTTCTCCAATAATTTTCTACGTAACCTCAACGCTCCGAGACTATGTAATGGAACCAGGTTAATTATTGAGAGCATAATACCCAATGTTATTGAGGCCACAATTCTAAAAGGCAAATTTAAAGGAAAACAAGTCTTGCTGCCAAGAATTCCTATGATTCCTACCGACACACCGATAACATTCAAAAGATTGAAATTTCCGAACAGATTGGGCTTTACCATGACCATCAATAAATCTCAAGGGGAATCATTGCAAATATGTGGTTTGGACCTCGAAAACAGTTGTTTTTCCCGTATCGGAAAGCCAGCAAATTTATTAATTTACTGCCAGAATAAGGAAACTAAAAATATTGTTCACTCTTTTTAGAATTACAATGATAGAAATATATTGGTCATTCTTATGCATATGTATGTTACAATATATATCTAATTTAATTTTCATAAATTAAACATGGTTTTTTTTAACAGTTTTAATATTAACAAATGCACAAACGTTTTTTTATATAGATATATACAGATTCTAACTAAAATTAAAAATTCATTGAGGGCAGAACAACGTTTGCCGGGTCCAGCTAGTTATACTTATTAATTTAAATTATTGGTAGTAATTTTTGCCAACTCACCTCAATAATGCCTTAAAGGCGCTAAGGCTCTAAACCATTGTAAATAAATTTTTATTAAAATAAAAATGCAAAAAAAAATAAAAAAATACGATACTAGTTGGATATAGAGAATAAGCATAAACCAAATTTGAACGGCATTGTTATTAATTTTTTTTCTTTTGATTATGAAAAAGTTTATATCGGATGCTATATTTGTACGGGGACTAGGTCGAGAAATGGACCGATCTTAAGGTCATTTATTTATTGCACGAACATACGAAAACCAAATTTGAGAAAAATCTGTGCAATATTTTGTTTTTTTTTTATAGATTTAACCTTTATGTCAACAACAGAACAGCTGGACATCAACAACAACGTCCGTTTTGTATGGGGAATGGCGTGCCGTTAGCATAAAAATGCTAATATCCAACTCCGTTATATTAATAACTCAGTTTCTAGGAAAATGCATTATTTTCAATACATTTAGTCATTGTTTGTTGAAAAAAGTGGTTGTATAGGTAGACACAGGTACGTTTGATACCTTCTCTTTTTTGCTTGCCCTTGGAGTTGAAATTTTTTAGGTACAACATGTATTGATGCAGAAATTTCATTCTTTGTAGTTTCGTCACCGAATTTAATTTATATTTGTGATTCGAACTGAAAAGACATTTCTGTTTATTTTATGGAATTAAAAAAATAATAATAAAAGTGAAATGGCAGATGGCGAATGGCTTACTCCACGAAAACTAAGCGCACTTTCGTGCGAAAAACAACAAGCATATATTCGTTAAATGCTTGAAAAGAGCTAAGTGGAAATAAGTGACCATGGTTCAATAGTTGGCGACGAGGCTTTAGGTGAATTTGGAGGTGATATTGGTGGTAATGACTCAGACGTTTGAGAACATAAACATAATTTTTCGTGAATCAAATCGAAAGGCAAGGCAATGGTGTGATAATGGTAATGCAAAACAAAAAGTGAATTTGATGCATGTTTGGGCTTACTTTTACTAAGCGGGACTACACGTTCTATTTACGTGCATACGAAAGATTTGTGGAAAACTACATCACATCCATTATATCGTGCTGCAATGAGTTTAAGACGGTTTTGGAAAATAAGGTGCTTCAAACGTTTTGATAATGGAAACACACACAACCAATGCAAACAAACTGACAAATCAGCGGCAATACCGGACGTTTTTTTTATGATAAACAGCTGCTTCGTAGATATTACGTGGCAGGAGCCAACGTCACCGTAGCTGAACAACTGTATCTTAGTAGTGGCTGAACTGGCTTCTCGAAATACGTACCATAAAATCCTGCCAAATATGGGATAAAAGTGTAGTGGGTGTGCGACTCCATTTGGTCCTATCCATTGCAGGCACAATCAATATTGTTGAAAATTGTTGAAAATCCAAACAACTAAATTGAATTTATATATATATGGGAATGGCATCATCTGGTGAACGTGAAAGAAACATTAGCGAAAGAGTAGTAAAGGATTTATGTGTCATCCTTCTTGGTGGAATTGGAAGAAATATTGTATGGGACAACTTTTTCGCTAGCTACAATTTGGCAAAATCTTTGATCATAGACAACAATTTATCTATATTGGGTACTTGCAGCAAAAGGAGTTCATTCGTGCCAGCAGCATTTGCAAACCCCAAATGACGTGAGACTGAATTATCAATGTTTGGGTTCCCAAGAAAAACAAGGCAGTTGTAATGTGAATTGAAAGTGATTCTGAGCCGACCGGTATAATAAAAGCTGAGTCTCGGTCAAATATTTTAATAATTCAATTCTACTTATGTTTGTGTACACTAGCAGACTCCAGCCATCGAAATTCGAGTGCAAATTCTAGGAAATTTTATTTTTTCATGAAATAGAGACCCTAAAGTTATGCTAATCAATTATCGCCAATTCACAAATCAACACAAAAACAAACTCATTTTTTTTTCAAACACATACACAAAATTAATAAACACACACATAGCATTGTATAATTTTATGTATGTGTTAGTAGCAATTTTGAATGCAATTTACTCAAAATAAAAGAAAAAATTAAAATCTGTAAATCTGCAAAACGGCTAAAAATAAATACGTTGCAAATACTATATGCTTGGTCAAAATCGGGATAAAACGGTAGAACAAAACATCGGTCACAAGAAATCGCCTAGCCTATTAATATTATAGATGTATGAATGTTAATACATCGAAGTGATGGATATTTATATGGCGCAACCTGTGCGCCTACAAAAATTAATGAACAAATTTATACAACTTTAAAATGTAGTTATCTAACTGCTAATAAACTATCTTGATAATAAAATTTTATATGACTTGCCGGCTGGGCACTTAAATGTAAAATGTCTGTTCGTTGAATCTACGTAAGGCGAATAAGTCTGTCGTTGAAAAATTATCAGAATACTTTTTTCAGAAAAAGAAAATTTTTAAACAGAAAATTCAAATAAAAAATTAAATTTTTTAAGGAAGTGTATCTTTTTCGAAAAAGTGTTTTTTAAGAAAAACTTTTTAAGAAAATATGCTTGTTAAGAAAATACACTTTATAGGAAAAGAAGCTTTTTTAGAACACATCTATTTTTTCAAAAAATACACTATACGAAGATAAGACAATTTTTAAATAAAAAAATATGTTTATTTAATATAAGTACTTTTTTAAGAAAAGGTCTTTTACACTAATAACTACAATTTTTAAAGAAAATGTACTTTTAAAAAAATTTAATATTTTAAGCTATATATTTTTTATAAAAAGTACATCTTTGCAATAGGTACTTTTTTATGATATCAACTGTACTTTTTCATATTAGGTGTTTTTTAAAAACGGTAATTTTCTATAAAAGGTTCCTTTTTATAAAAATACTTTTTTTATAACTTTTTATATAAAGGTACTGTTTAAAAAGGTACTATTTTATAAAAGGTACATTTTGATAAAATGTGCTTTTATAAAAAATATTTTTTTTATAAAAAGTTCTTTTTTATGAAAGGTAATTGTTTATAAAAGCAACTTTTTTATAAAAGCAACTTTTTTATAAAAGGAACTTTTTTATAAAAGGTACTTCTATAAAAGATTCTTTTTTATAAAAGGTAGTTTTTTTATACGGTACTTTTTTATAAAAGTTACTTTTTATCAAAGGTACTTTTTATAAGAGGAGGTTTTTTATAAAAGGTTCCTTTTTATGAAAAAAACTTCTTTTATAACTTTTTATATAAAGATACTGTTTATAAAAGGTACTTTTTTATAAAAGGTACATTTTGATAAAAGGTGGTTTTATAAAAGATATTTTTTTTATAAAAAGTTCTTTTTTATGAAAGGTAATTTTTTATAAAAGGAACTTTTTTATAAAAGTAACTTTTTTATAAAAGGCACTTCTATAAAAGGTACTTTTTTAAAACGTACTTGTTTATAAAAGGTATTTTTTTTATAAAAAGTACTTTTTTATAAAAGGTACTTTTTTATAAAAGGTACTTTTTTAAAACGTACTTTTTTATAAAAGGAACTTTTTTATAAAAAGTAATTTTTTATAAAAGGTACTTCTATAAAAGATTCTTTTTTATAAAAGGTAGTTTTTTTATAAAAGGTACTTTTTTAGAAGGTACTTTTTTATAAAAGTTACTTTTTATCAAAGGTACTTTTTATAAGAGGTGGTTTTTTATAAAAGGTTCATTTTTATAAAAAGACTTCTTTTATAATTTTTTATATAAAGGTACTGTTTATAAAAGGTACTTTTTTATAAAAGGTACATTTTTATAAAAAGCACTTTTTTATAAAAGGAACTTTTTTATAAAAGGTACTTCAATAAAAGGTACTTTCTTATAACTGGTAGTTTTTTATAAAAGGTACTTTTTTATATAAGATACTTTTTTAAAACGTACATGTTTATAAAAGGTACTTTTTATAAAAAGTATTTTTTTATAAAAGGTACTTTTTTATAAAAGGTACTTTTTTATAAAAGGTACTTTTTTAAAACGTACTTTTTTATAAAAGGAACTTTTTTATAAAAAGTACTTTTTTATAAAAGGTACTTTTTTATAAAAGGTACTTTTTTTATAATATGTACTTTTTTTATAAAAGGTACTTTTTTATAAAAGGTACTTTTTTATAAAAGATACTTTTTTATAAAAGATACTTTTTATAAGAAGTGCTTTTTTATAAGAACTTTTTATGAAAGGTACTTTTTATGAAAGGTACTTTTTATGAAAGGTACTTTTTTATAAAAGGAACTTTTTTATAAAAGGTACATTTTTACAAAAATTAAATTTTTTATTAAAAACTCTTTTTAATAAAATGTACTATTTTTTATAAAAGTTACTTTTCTATAAAAGGCACTTTTATATATAAGGTGCTGTTTTATAAATGGTATTTTTTATAAGAGGCATTTTTTTATAAACGGCACTTTTATAAAAGATACTCCTATAATATAGAGAATGCAATTTTTAGGAACATTAATGTTTCTTATGGAATTGCACTTTATATGAGTTCACGGTTCTTGCACGAACGCCATTTATGGCTTTTAAAGTTTTTATTTTAGGCTGACTTTTATGACGTTCTACAAATATTGACGCAGCATATTCTAAATTAGTACCTTGCATACAAAATTATATTGTAGGAATATTCACACTATTCTTTTTTGTTATTTCTGACAGTGCTGGCAAAAAACTAAAAAAACGGTGAAAGCTAAAGAATCATCCACCAATATCCATTCATCTATCCTCTAGTTTGAACGGTAGCTTGTGATTAAAAACTTCGGTGAATGCTAAAGAATCATCCACCAGAATCCATCCATCTATCCTCAAGTTTGAACGGTAGCTTGTGATTAAAAACTTAAATATTTGTTGCTTCTCTTTAAGCCATATACCAATTTTTCTCACGATCCTCCAACAAATCAATTTTACTTTTCTTCAATCTTCAATTATGTTCGATTGTTATATATTTCGTATGTATCCTAAATAATAACTGTATTACTTATTTTTAAACCAATTTTTCAGTAGGCGTAACATTAACGTTTTGTTATTATTTATGATTAATATTCATCATACGCAACAACAACCTTCAACGCATGAATGACTGTTGACCTGTGATTGCGAGAAAAAAATTGACACGATTGACGTGGACAGTTTTCTTTGGATTGTACGGAAACCCCACGTCATAGTTCATAGTTTTGGTTTAAATCACGACAATCGCTAAGCAGGAGCAACAAATTTTAAAGTTTATATGCACAACGAGGCGTGTTTATGCAAAACTCTTTGGTTTTTATTGTTCGTACTTTAGAGTCTAATATACGCTTGTCACGCACCTGCCAATCTGTATTAATCTCAACTTTTGGAATTAATAATTTGTTTTAAATGCTAATTACCTTTAAGGTAATATGGTTTATTGTAAGAAAATTAATTTTCTAAAAAACTAAGGTGGCTAAAATTATATGTAAATACAATGTGTATTCAATACATAAAAACTAGCTGAACCGGCAAACGTTGTTTTGTCATGTAACTTATTTCTGTGAATATTTTTGTTGTTAGTTAAGAAATAACAAATGCATTGTAAGTGTGTGGGGGTGGGATTTATGAATGGGTGGCATAGTCAACGAAAACAAGAAAAAAAAAACCAAACAATGTATCTTATCAATACTATGTATTACTTTAACTTAACGATCATATTAATTGTTAGATCTCTCACAAGTAAAACCTAAAGTATAGTGAAAAAAATAATATATTTCTATACCCTATACCACTATGTGTTTTGGGTATAATGACTTTGTGCTACTGTTTGTAACTACCAAAAATATTTGACCTAGACCCAGCTTTTATTATACCGATCGACTCAGTATCACTTTCTGAGTCGATTTAGCGATGTCCGTCCGTCCGTCTGTGTGTCCATGTAAATTTTTAATCAAACTACAGGTCGCAAATATGAATATATTTTGATTAAATTTGGTATATAAGCTTTTATCGGCCGTAGAATGAACGCTGTTGGAACTGGTGAAAATCGGTCCATGTTCAGACCTAGTCCCCATACAAACGACCCCTATGAAATCAACATAAATTGCCATAAGATCCAAACTATCATATAGATCTTAGTCAAAATGGGTTTGTACGTGTTTCTTGTATCCATTAATGAGTAATCCAAAAAAAATCCCTATAGGACAATTCTTAGTCATAGGCCCCATATAGAGCTGCTTCCCTATCTTCACTTAAATCTATCAAAATACAAAAATATTGCACGGATTTTGCTCAAATTTGGTTTGTATATAATTTTTTAAAATATAAGTGACTTTGCTAAGTATGATCAGGATCGGTCCGTTTTTCGACCTAGTCCCCATATAAATATGGCACCGGTATGAACTTTTTAATATTTGCAGCCAAAAAAATTAATAATAATGGCACTCAAATTTGGTTTATGCTTCTTTTCTATATCCAATTAGTTGGACCGAAGAGATAGGGTCTATAAACGATGGTATATGGTATCGTATAATTTCTTACTTGTTTGTCCTAAAGTATGAAAGTTAAACAAAGAAAATCAATATACATTTGGCAATTTTTGTGTGTCGCAATTTTCGGTTTAAGTGATTTTTGCTTTTGGCGATTTTGGTAGTTGGGCGCTTCCGCCCATTTTTTACACGAATAATCATATTGGAGATTAATCATATCCCACCCATTATTACTATTACTCACATTAATAGATGAATGGACTCGTACAAAGTGATAATATATACTTTGTAAGGCTGCCATTTCCATCTGTCCGATCCCACCTATTTTTTGTCCGACTACTCATGCTGATAATAAATAACTTCACACAAATATGCGTAGCTCTCTCCCGCCTATTTTAGGCATGGCTACTAACATTAATAATTGACGAATGCAGAAAATTTGCAAAGCTCTCTTTGTCATATTACTCAATATACATGAAATTAAAAATTCACTTTGTGTGGGAGGTGCCACGACTTAGTTACACCTAGAGATATGAAACATATCTTACGGCCTATCTGCATACTCGGTAAACACACATAAGGAACTTCACAAAAATCGATCAAGCCGTTTCGGAGGAGTTCGATCACAAACATCGTGACACGAGAATTTTATATACTTTCGGTTTCTGTGTCGTTCATACATTTTTGTGATTTTCATTGGAGTTTGCAAAAATTTGGTATCACAGTATTTACATTCGGAGAAGGGTTGTAGATTAAGCTTAGCTTATCACGCCCACATTTAAAAGCACTTAATATCCACAAGATGTTCATACAATTCTACATAATTTTCAACAAATATTAAAGCATCTGTTAAGAAGGAATATTTAAACAGAATTTGGCTTCAGCGGTTATCAATTTCAAATCAACCGTTTCAGACCCTCGAGATGATTTATCTATTTCTATAGTTAAATTCTATAACATCATAAAACAGTTGAAGTCAAAAAAATCATCTGGGCTGGACGGAATAAGCAATAGATGTCTACAAGCCTTACCAAAAAAAGGGATTAAATATATTGCTGATATTATGAACTCGTGTCTTTGAATCAGCTATTATCCAAAAATATGGAAACATTCCAAGTTCATACCAATAAGAAAGCCAAACAAACCAGCCGATTGTCCTTATTCTTACAGGCCAATAAGCCTTTTATCCTCATTAAGTAAAATTCTGGCGAATATAATAAAAAAACATCTTACTAATTTTATCGATGTATATATACATATATGATATATGTATACATATACATATATCATATATGATATTTTACCAAAACAGCAATTCGGATTTCATAGACAACATAACACAGTTCATCCACTAGTACGAATACGGGACTTAGTAACTTCAAATTTTAATAATGGAAAATCTACTGGTATGGTTCTGCTGGACATTAAAGCTGCCTTTGACTCGGTATGGCACAACAGATTTGTTTTTAAAATGATGAATTATTATTTTCCAACACAGATTATTAAAATGATCGATAGCTTTCTTTCGAATCGTGTTTTTGAAGTACACCTTGTGTTCAAATATGAACACGATTGGTTTTAGATATAAGTAAGGATAGTATTTAGTAATAAAATTAATGATTATCTATTAACGGAAATAAACACATCTGGATGTTTTTTCCAATCATTAAAAATATATTAATAGGTTGTTTGCAAAGGGTAAACCAACTTTCTTCGTGTGTACTTAGTTTATGGTAATTAGATACACATTGAGGAAAAAACCCAATATCATAAAAGAACAACGGGTGGTAGACAATTATCAGTTGTGTGCGTTTCTGTAGAAATCCCACACAGTAATAAGGTCACACACAAAGATAAGAGTACAGCCTAGATTAGTTTTAAGATTTTCATGTTTAGTATTTAAGGTTTAATTTTGTAAAATAAATCCAGTGTCTTACAAGCATTCAACTTGTACGTGTTTTATCTCAAAAAGTATTAATACGTACATTTGGTCCTTCGAAAATATAAAGAAACCAGAGAAAGCGTCAATCTCGGCTTAGACAGAGATTGTAAGTGTGCGATTGTTCCTTCAAGGAAACTTAAAAAAAAAGACGTTCTCCCGTTAAAAGAGTGATTGGGTGTAAGTCTTGTCATTAAAAATATATAAAAACGTTTTAGCAGAATGAGCCAAGAACCCATTTTGAAACGCCAGAAAGAGCTGGGTGGTGTGTTAGAAACAATACAAAAAAAAATTTCAAGACGGGCTGTTGCGGCAAACACAATTTAGTGAAACGGGAAGAAAAGTAGAGGAATATTGGTTGGAATTTGAGAACAACCATCAGAAGTTGCAGTGTACTGGAATAAAGAAGATCAACTACTATGAAGTGGATTACTATTCCCAAGTCCAAAATGACGTTGCAAAAATTCGTGAGTACCTTCAAAAGGAGGGGAATGATGATTCGTCAGCAAAGGCGACAAAAATAGAAGAAAAGGAGCAAAAGAGCTCTTTAAGCCATACACAAGGTGCGTCTAGAGAGTTAAGTTATGAAAATGATGAAGTTTCTAACTTTCTGGAGAGTGTATACATCTTCATGGATCAACTGGAACAAGCACACGAAGAAATTGATACCTGCGACACAATCGAAATTGTACTAAAGCAGATAGAAACAGGCTTTAAGAATCTGGATTCCGACTATACAGGTCCAGTAAGGCGTAATACCGAGGCTCGGCGTGAGTTTAACAAGTTAACCACACGCTACTACAACATACTACGAATAATTAAAAAGAAATCCAGCTCTGAACAAGCTGAAATGTTATCAACACCAGTTACGAAGTTGCAAGATATAAAAATTCCTTGTTTTGAAGGAGGCAGTAGCGAGTGGGCATCATTTTATGATATTTTTGAAACGTTAGTGCATAAAAATGATCGGATTCCCAAGGCTGAAAAAATGCAGCGGTTAAAAACAGCACTAAAAGATGACGCTGCAAAATTAGTATCTCACTATAATTGCACAGAAGACAACTATGATGATGCTTTAGCTGAACTAAGAAATCGGTATGAAAATGAAAGGTTGCTGTTTTCAACGTTGGTTGATAAATTATTAGACCAACCAAATTTAAATAGTGAGAACGCAGCTAACATAAGACAAATGCTTGACATCACAAATACAAGCATGAGGTCAATTCAGAAGATGGGAATTGACGTTGAAGGTGCGAAGCCGTTTATCGCCAGAATTATCATGAGAAAATTTGATAATGAAGCAATTCGGCAATATGAATACATCATTAAGAAGACAAGAAAAATACAATCATTAGAAGACGTTCTTGGTTTCTTGGAACAGATGTCGCAAGCCCAAGAAACCTTAAAGGGAAAAAAGTTTTCAACAAATCAACAGACCAAGGTAGTACCCAAACAGCACAGTTATTTGGCAGCTGAAACCATTTGTGCCTTCTGCAAGAATAAGGGACACAAAGTTTATGACTGCAAGAAGTTCATACAGCTAAGTGTTCAAGATAGGCATGCATGGGCAAGCAGATCAAAGGTATGTTTTACTTGCTTGTATCATCCGGCAGATAAAAAGTGCTTCAAAGCAACATCGAAATGCAGAAAATGTGGTAAGGATCACAAAGTTTTGTTGCATTACGAAAACTCGAGCAGAGAACTGCAAGGGACTGAAGGAAGATCTGGGTCATTTGTAGTAAGGAAAGAAAAAGGTAAATCCTTGTTAGCTACAGCCTTAGTAAAAGTAAAAAGTATTTTCGGAGAATTAATACCCATGAGAGCGTTGATAGATCAAGGCTCTGAATCAACGTCAATATCAGATGAAGCGGTGCAGATTCTTCAACTCCCAAAAAGGAGAGCTAGAACTGATCTTTTTGGGTTTGGTGATACTCTTGTGGGTGTATCAAAAGCAACAGTGGATCTAGAATTGCGTCCAAGAATTATGAGCAACGAAGTATTTTGCATTGAGGCACTTGTGCTTCCCTCGTTAGTTGGTGTTCAACCTGCGGCGTCATTCCAATACGACATATCAAGATGGAAAAATTATTGTTTGGCCGATCCTAACTTCAATAAATCGGACAGGATTGATATAGTTATTGGTGCTGATATGATTCATATGATATTAGAAGAAGAAGTTGGGCCCCAAAAAATTGACACAATTGTTGGTCAGAAAACAAAGATTGGCTGGATGTTATCGGGCGTGTTGAAAAATTCTGAGCACACAAACAGAAAATATGCAGCAGTAACTACAGTAATGGAGAAATTTTGGGAAATTGAAGAGATTCCTGAACGAAATGAGACATCAGCCCAAGACGAATGTATTAAATTCTTCGAAAATACAACAACAATTAATAATGAAAACAGATTTGTAGTAAGATTGCCTTTTGAAGAAGATCACGAACTTGGGGACTCAAGAAAACAAGCGATGGCTCGATTTTTAAGCCTAGAGAGGAATTTGGCGAAAAATTCGGTCTTAAAGCAACAATATGTGATGTTTATGCGAGACTATCAAGACAGAGGTCATATGTTGGAAGCAGTCAAAAATTCTGGAAAGTATTATCTTCCTCATCAAGCAGTCATTAAAGAAGATAGTGTAACTACGAAGCTACGTGTAGTGTTTGATGCATCCACTAAATCTACAAATAAAAGAAGCTTAAATGATGTCTTAAAAACTGGTCCAAAGCTCCAAAAGGACATTTTTGATATAATAATTAAATGGAGACTGTGGTGTAATGTTATTACGGCAGATGTGGAGAAAATGTACCGCCAGATATTAGTTCATGAAGAAGACCAGCCGTATCAACACATTTTATGGCGTGAAAAGAAAAGTGAACCTATATGTGAGTTCAAGCTAACTACTATTACGTATGGAACTTCATCAGCACCGTTCTTAGCAAAAAAGGCGTTGGCACAAATTGGGACACACTGTGAAGACGATACGATTAAAAATGTAATCAACAATGATTTCTACATGGACGATCTAATGACGGGAGCAGACTCAGAAGAGGAATGTATAAATATACAACAAAAAATATCACTGCATCTCCAGAAATTTGGATTGCCGTTACGAAAATGGATGTCCAACAACAACAAAATATTAGAGACAATTCCTGATGAAGGAAACATAGTATTACAAATAAATAATGATGAAACAATCAAGACGCTTGGAGTACAATGGCATCCAAAAAAAGATATATTCGAGTTCAAAATCAAGACTGATGACGAAGGAAGAGTTACCAAGCGACGTGCTTTATCAACATTAGCTAGAATTTTTGATCCTCTTGGATGGCTTGTACCAGCTACAACATGTGTCAAGCTGTTTATACAAAAATTGTGGCTGATGAAGACTGATTGGGATAACGAACTAGATGATGACCTGCAAACAGAATGGGAACTTATCATAAAAAGTCTGCCATCGTTAAGAAAAATAAGTATCCCGCGCTGGTACGAAACGACGATGTCTACAAAAATAGAACTTCATGGATTCGCAGATGCATCTCAGAAAGCGTATGCAGCCGTTGTTTATATCAAAGTAGGCTCTGCTATAAGTTTGGTAGCAGGGAAGAGCAAGGTTAATCCTGTGAAAAATAAAAAGACGCTGCCAAAGTTAGAGCTAAGTGCGGCTCATTTATTGTCAAAGTTGATTGAAAGAATTTTATCAACAATGCAGCGGCATGTGGAAGTTAATACTTGGAGTGATTCAACAATAACATTAGCTTGGATCAGCAATAACAAAAGCAAAGATCGATTCATCAAATCCAGAGTAGAAGAGATTAAAACATTGTTACCAAAAGCCTTCTGGAGGCATGTCGATTCGAAAAACAACCCAGCTGATATAGCTTCAAGAGGTGTTACGGCTGACAAAATCAATGAAATGTGGTGGACTGGGCCATCTTGGCTAAAATCTGACAGAAAGAAGTCGACCCAAGGAGCAAAACTGCAAATTTGCATCCATTTTTGGATAAATATGGAATTCTAAGAGTCGGCGGTCGATTAAGAAACTCCGAGCTGCCATATGATCACAAACATCCAATGCTATTAGAGAAGTCCTGGATAGCAGAATTATTAATAAAAGATACCCATGCAGCAACCCTACAAGGAGGTAATAATTTGGTAGCATCTACGTTTCGTCGAAAATATTGGATAATTGGTATGAAAAATTCAGTAAAAAAGGTTCTACGGTCCTGTATTAGATGCATCAGATATAGAAAAGCTAATTCTGGCCAAATTATGGGAGACCTACCTCAAATTCGGGTTTCAATTTCACACCCATTGCGTAGATTATGCTGGACCTATACAATTGAAATGTTCACGAGGCAGGGGACAGAAAACATATAAGGGTTACATAGCAGTGTTTGTCTGTATGGCAACGAAGGCCATTCATCTGGAAGCTGTAAGTGATCTGACCTCTGAAGCGTTCCTTGCAGCATTAAGGAGATTCTTTGCTAGAAGAGGCAAAGCGAAGTGCATGTATTCAGACAATGGTACGAATTTTGTAGGAGCATCACGAAATCTAGAAAAAGAATTCATAGAAGCCGTAAGGAAGAAATCCTCTGTTTGCGAGGTACTTGAAGCAGAAAAAATTGAATGGCGTTTTATCCCCCCGGCAAGTCCCCATTTTGGAGGAATTTGGGAAGCTGGCGTGAAGTCTGTGAAACATCACATGAAGAGGGTTATTGGAGATAATATGCTAACCTATGAAGAGATGTCAACATTTTTGTCTCAAATTGAGGCAGTACTCAATTCGCGGCCAATTTATGCGATCAGTGAATGTCCAGATGAGTTCGACATTTTAACGCCTGGCCATTTCTTAATTGGCCAACCACTGGTGGGCAGTCCGGAAATCAATGATGATCAATCCTGTAGTCCCCTCAATAGATGGAAAATTATTCAAAAAATGAGAAGAGACTTTTGGCAACGATGGAAAAATGAATATTTGGTAACATTACAACATAGATACAAGTGGCGCAGTGAAAAGGAAAACTTGAAGCTAAATCAGGTTGTTATTATTAAAGATGAAGCGACATCCCCAGCAACATGGCCCTTGGGTAAGATTATCGAAACCCATGAAGGCAAAGACGGGAAAGTCCGTGTTGTAACTTTGAAGACGCACAGTGGAGTATTAAAACGCCCGGTGCACAAGCTTTGTCCATTAAAAACCCTCAAAGAAGATGCAAAAAAAGATGAAAACCCTTCAACAACAACTGCATTTTTTGCCAGGATGTCCGAGAAAAAAAGTCGTCAGCAGTCAAACTCTTTATATTTACTTTTAGCGTTACTGTTGATGTTGGCAAGTTCACGTGCAATACAGATATCTAAACACAAAGGCTCAGTACGTGGATTAGGGAATGGAACGATTATGTATCTCGACAAAGTTGGCACGATGAATCGGGTCACATCTTCGTGGAATCTTGTATCCTATTATAATATGGAGGCATATTTTACCACGGTTCGGCAGATTGATGTAGCATTGCAAAAGTGTAGACGCTTATGTAGCAAGCTACGAACATTTGAAAGTCAATGCAGCTTCGTTCTTAACAGCATGGATAACCGACTTAACGATATAAAAGATAATGACAAGTTGTTCTCACACGAAGAAAACATAAGAACGAAGAGAGCTCCGTTTGAATTTATCGGCTAATTCTATCATATCCTTTTTGGGGTTATGGACAACGATGACCGACAGATGGTTATGGAAAATATGCAGAAGATTTTGGATAACGAGCATAATATAAAGCATTTAGCTGAGGAGCAAACATCGGTGGTAGAATCCACTTTAAATATTTTAAAGAAAACAACAGGTGAAGTAAATGAGCAATTTCATTACATCACTGAAAGGGTGAATAACATCAGCGATACACTAAATACAGACTACTTCGTGTACAAGGAGTCTATTAACTTCTTTATGATGATCAGGCAGCTAGAAGTTCTGTTAGATGAGTCTGAAAAAATACAGATACAAGTGATTAGCCTGCTTATCGATATTAATCATGGCAAGCTTAACACTAACATAATACGGCCTAATAAGCTGCAGGAAGAAATCTTCAAGATCAAAGAGCAACTGTCTGGAAATTTGCGGTTACCGGGGAAATCAAAAGATACGGTTCTTCAGGCGATATACCGTTTAATGACAGCAAAAGGTTTATTCGTTGGCGGAAAATTAGTGATTGATATCAAAATACCACTACTAGAAGGTCATTCATCTGATATATTCAACATCATGCCTTTGCCTATTTTAAAGGAACGCGTTAAAATGTTAGCAGTTCTGAGACAGCAGTTTTTGGTGTACAACTATGAATTAGACTCGTACCTCTTACTTCTCAGCCAATTCTTAATCAATGTCAGAAGGAAGGCGAAGATGAGTATATTTGCATAGGAAACTGGGCATGGGAAGATGCTAATGATAACTCATGCGAACTATCATCGCTCAAACCGAGCAATAAGTATAACTGTAGGTTCAACGAAGTTATGTCCAATAATGTTTGGATGGAGTTACATCTAAGAAGCAATTGGCTCTTCCGAATATATCATAATTCAACAGCTCATATTGTATGTCCACCTAAGATGCAAGAAATAATTGAACTGCCATTGCAAGGAATCCTTACGTTAAGTGCAGGATGTACTGCCCGCATTGGGCGTACTACTTTAGCTGCATCACAAGATGTTAAATCCGAGCAAATTAATGAATTCAGAACATATTTTTTCAAAGAAGTCAAAGATGTCGAGATAATTAGGCCATTGAGTTCTTCTACAGTTAACCATACTATGGAAATCGCAACACTACTGAAGGAGATTAAGGCGATTAAGTCGGAGAACATTGAGCTGAAATCTCTAAACTGGCACCACGTTAGCGGCCATTCAGCTCTGATATTAATTTCCATATTTATTATTATTTTATTAATATTTGTGGTAAAAAGGTATTGTTTGAAAAATAGCAAAAGAGTAGATGTGATGTTTAATATGCCCCGGCAGAATGTTCAAATATGAACACGATTGGTTTTAGATATAAGTAAGGATAGTATTTAGTAATAAAATTAATGATTATCTATTAACGGAAATAAACACATCTGGATGTTTTTTCCAATCATTAAAAATATATTAATAGGTTGTTTGCAAAGGGTAAACCAACTTTCTTCGTGTGTACTTAGTTTATGGTAATTAGATACACATTGAGGAAAAAACCCAATATCATAAAAGAACAACGGGTGGTAGACAATTATCAGTTGTGTGCGTTTCTGTAGAAATCCCACACAGTAAGAAGGTCACACACAAAGATAAGAGTACAGCCTAGATTAGTTTTAAGATTTTCATGTTTAGTATTTAAGGTTTAATTTTGTAAAATAAATCCAGTGTCTTACAAGCATTCAACTTGTACGTGTTTTATCTCAAAAAGTATTAATACGTACACCTTGGATACGAAGATTCGACCCAAAATTAAATTTATGCTGGTTGCCCACAGGTTTCGTGCATTTCTCCAATATTATACAATATCTATACAGCTGATTTCCCATCATTAAGTAATTGCGCTACTTCCATTTTTGCTGATGATACTGCTATTTTCAGTTCAGGCATCCTTTCAGCAGATGTTCTCTCCAGCCTTCAAAGCGCATTAGCGGAAGTCCTTTCCTACTTCACAAAATGGAAAGTAATCATAAATTCGCAAAAAACCCAAGCAATCTACTTTTCTAGACGACGAAAACCTAGCTTCTTACGTCAGCATCCAATTTTATTTAATAATGATATGGTCCCGTGGTCAAACAAAGTAAAATATTTGGGTGTGATTTTAGATCCCAATCTCAAATTTAAAGATCATGTCCCCTTTATTATAGACAAAATTAAAAAAATAATAAAATTGCTCTACCCTTTAATAAACAGAAGATCAATACTCAGCACTGGAAATAAAACCCTTATATTAAAATCGATATTTCAGGCCATTATGTTTTATGCTGCTCCTTTGTGGTCATTTGCAGCACAGTGTCACATAAAAAATTAAAATTAATCTAAAATAAACTGTTAAAAATGATTCATAATATGCCTTGGCGTTATTCCACCCAACGGTTACACAATATCGCCTACGTCGAACTAGTCAACACCCGCATTAAAAAGCTTATTTCAAATTTTTACAACAGATGTCGTAACTCTGAGTACAATCATATTAATGAGCTGATCTCATCGTAATTTTATCCTCTTACTTTAATTCTTCTTTTATAACAAAAAAAAAAACAAAAAAAAAAAAAAAAAAAGCACAAAGATTTTTTGAAAATTTTTGCCTCCATCTTCAAAAAATGTTAATAAAAATGCAAATAAGTTATAAAAATTGTTATATAATATTTAAGTAGAAAAGGAAAGGATTATATCCTAAACTCCAAGCTTATATATTGTTAAATTTCTCTTTCTATTAATGCTAAATAAAGAACCTCAATTGAATTGAATTGAAAATAGAATTTGGAGCATGTGATCTCTAGAACCCTCGAAACTGGCATTAATTAAACACAAAATTAAAAATTCAATTTTAGTATATAAGCAGTCATGCCTAGTTTATCATATTATTTAAAGTTGGTTTAAAGTCGACTGCTACGTCAATATGAAATAAATTAATTTTCTCTTAAGCATCGGTACAAAATTTTTGCCTAACCCATATGGTCGCAACAAAAATATCACCTGCAAGGAACCTGGGAATTTATATGAAATTTAAGTAGAAACAGCAGCACAAAGTCATTATACCCAAACCACATAGTGGTATAGGGTATAAAAAACAAGTTTACCCATCATGGACCATCATGTTATGTGGCTCAGGCTCAGAATTGGGTATTCGCCCCATACCTTGGCTCGTCCATCTAATCCGAATTTGCTGTCATCCGAAAAAATTATGGTGTTCCAAAAGCTTTGGGCGGCTGTATCATATTTGTTTGAGAATAAGAGTCTCTTTTTTCGGTTTATTGGGCTTACAAACGGCTTTTTGGAAATTTGACGGTTATGGTATCCAGCCGAATGGAACACTTTGCGAATTGTTGTTGTAATGTAAAATTTTCCTACCTCATTTTCAATTTCCATATGTAATTTTGGTGTAGAAATTTTCGGATTTTTTTGCATATTGCGCACGATAATTCGTTTCTCACTGGGTGTGAATGTGGTTGGCCGACCAGATCTTGGCTTGTTATTATTATTTCCTTGCCTTCTGTACCATTCTATTGTTTTGGGAATGGTTACATGACTTTTTCCAACCTATTCGGCTATTTGTCTTTGAGTTTTGTGTTCCAGATAGAGTTTTGTTATCACTTCTCTGAAATCCGAATACAATTCTTTGCCCCGTGGTCCCATTGGTGCTATTAGATGTATGTTTTTAAAGTATTTTTTCCAAATGTACAACCAACACTTTTAGAAATACTGTAAATCTTAATCAAAATATAAAATAATTGTTCTGAAGTTCACTTCGTCACCTTACACGCAAAGACCCAAATTAACTGTGCATTTTCCTTACAAACTTTATTGACCATATATTTACATCAATCAGAAAAACAATTGATGCAAATCTAACGGTGCTTTAAAAACTGATTATCCAAACTAAGTGCTGGAAGCTAACATAATAAACAACAAAACAGAAAAATAAAGACGGCAAGGTAATACAGGGAGTGAGAAAAATTTTGAATTGAGTTTTGATTTACAGTTTGAATACAAACTTTATTGACTGACCGAATGTAGAGCTACTAACAACTTGAAAAATGTACTTATAATTGCCATATTCCCATAAAAAACATGTACAGGTACTTTTGTGCGCAGTTAAGGGTGTGAAGAGTAATTTGTTGAAAAGTTAGTAGTTCTCAAGAAGTTTCAGACATGCCGATTATCAATTTGAATGAAAAAATGTTGGCTGAAAATGCAAGGAGCGCATATAAGAGTTAATTCTTGTAATTCGGTGTAGTTAGGTCTAATGAGGTGTATATAATAATAAAATATAGAGTATAGCACGTTTCGATTTGAAACTTCTAGGAGGCCGTCCCAGAACAAACCGACCTGACGTATAGATGGCGGCATTATTTTAGTATATTCTTTTGGAGTCATCAAGAGAAAACAATCTCAGTAAATTTGTAAACATGGAAAAAATTTGGTCATCCTTATAGTATCGTGTCCAAAGAAGGCGATGACAGATCCGCTTACCGCAAGGGTTATGGCGTCTCTTCTTTAGAACGCATGTGGTATAATTTCTACTGTTTATCTCCAAAAAAAAAAAAAAAAGGAAAAGCAATCTACATCGAGCATTATGCTAAATTATTGCAGCATTTAAAAGATGGCGTTAAGGAAAAAAGCCCAATTTGGCAAAAAAGAATGTGGTTTCATCAAAACAATATGCCAGATCACACATCGACTATGCCGATGACCAAAATCCATGAATTAAAGATCGACTTGCTACATCACACACCTTATTCGACAGATTTGCCTCTGTAGGATTATTTTCTATATCCCAACTTCAAAAAGTGGCTCGGCGGTTAAATATCTTTCAACAATGAATGTGATGATCATTTTAGGGAGCTAGACAGTTCTTACTATAAACAGGGTATAGATGCGTTTGAATAGCTCTGCGAAAAGTGTATCGAGCTAAAAGGCTATTATGTTAAGAAATAATGGAAAATTTTCCCAAATTTGTTGGCTTCTTATTATCAGCTCGGGTTGTTTTGGGACCGCCCACATACTTATAAGGAAGCTATAACTATGTTTTCAACAAGACGAAATTAACAAAAATATTATATCATGGAGGTATGAACAATTTTTTATTCATACGAGTATATTAGTTAAAATTTTGCGCGACTATTCGAAATGACCTTACGAAACGGAAACACTTGGATAGTTTTTTAAACTCTGCGTTCTGAGTATATGAAAACTAATAAATGCATTAATTTTGAAATGGTGTTTTTTTTTATACCCTCCACTTCACTATGCAGAGGGTATATATAAGTTTGTCATTCCGTTTGTAATAATTAGAAAAAAAATCTGGACCCCATAAAATATATATATTTGTGATTTTTATAACAAGCGGTGTTGATATAGCGATGTCCGTCTGTCCGGCTGTCCGTCTGTCCGTCTGTTGAAATCACGATGACGGCTTCAAGCGGGCAACTAGGTTACTCGTTGGTACAAAAAATGATTTACTAACATCCTGAAAAGTTTGCTATTTAAAATCGTTCCAATCGGTTTATCTGGTCCCGAGAATTGAACGATGGAGTAAAAAAAGTCTTGAAAAAATATGATTTGACTATGTTGTTCTTGTCACGATAACGTTCTCAATAGGACAGCTAGGGCGCTTGCTGTTAGTGAAAATGATACACCAACATTATGAGAAGGTTTCCGTTTTTTAAATAGTGACAATAGGTTTCATAGGTGCCGAGAAATCACTGAAAGGTAAAAAAATATGATGTTTTCCTATATCGTTATTCTAAATTTTGTATTTTGTCACAGCTGTATTTGTTGTTTTTATGGTCGTTGTGGTAATAATGTAAAAATTCACCAATATCAACATTTTATGGTGTAATATTTAAGTTAGTTAATTAATAAAAGAAACTATATAAAATCAATATCAACATTCTGCGATTTTTATAAGATCACAAAATACTACAAATTGATACATACATACTACTGTTGCAAATATCAAAATACTATAAATAACATTCATATATTCTGTATATGTATGTATATCGATAATAAGCGCATATTAAAAATAATATAAATATAAATTATTTTATTTATACAAAATACTGCAATTTTTAGGGTTGCAAAAAATAGTATGATTTTAAGGGTTCTACTTTTAGTACATACTTGCATTCAAAAGTAGTATTGAAACCATAAAATTTTTTTCTCAGATGATAATAATATAATGTAGATGTCAAAAATATTTAATTATAATACATTTTTAAAATTTATTATTTAATGTTTGGCGCAGGCAAACGCTATTCCCGGACTACCGAGAATTTAATGCACGAGTTATTCCGCATTAGGAATAATCGCGGAGCTCAGCTCAATCAAAGTGCAATGATTAATCCTCGCCCTGGGAAACATGTGTTCACGCTTCCCTTTGCACAAACGCCATTCCCAACTACCAAAAATTGTATGCACGAGCTACCCACATCAGGAATAGTCGCGGGCTCAACTCAATCAAAGTGCAATGATTAAGCGTCGCCCTGGGAAACATGTATTCATTCATTTCTTAGCACAAACCGAACTTCTTATGGCACATTAAAAATAAACTAATTGAGAAGTACAATTCATCATTACGCTGTGTTATAATACTATTTTCTTATTTTACTACTAGCTAGTAAACAAAGTGATCGTATCATTGTAAACGGAATAGAATTGAAATTGTGTGCAGATTTGTTTTACTTAGAAAACTGTTTCTACAGATAGTGAATAAAATCCCAGTAAACATTTTATGCAATAAGTGATCATGTGGAGCCTTTTTTGACTCCCCTGTGCTATAAAAAAAAGTCACAAATGCGGTCTTTTGCTGATCACAAAATATTCTTTTGTTGGGAGGAAATATTACCTTACCACAGACTCTTCTTGAGAACCTTTTTTATCCAATTTTCTGATTAATTTCGACTTATTTTTGAGTCATATTTAATGTAATTTTTCTATAAATCACTTTTCAAGCGTAAGCAAAAATCATTTCTTAAGGTGCGTTTAGACTATGCTAATATTTGTGCAAAATCATAAAAATTTTGTTTGTCCTAGTGTAAACACTCGAATTTGTTAGCCACTAAATATTTTTCGACTGTTTTTTGGCTAACAAAAATCTTTGTATGTGAAGAAAGCTCTGCATAGTGTAAACACTTTGTCAGCACTTCGCAACAAATATTTGGCTCGATATTTTGTTTGTTCTCGCAATATGTTTGGCGGAACAAACAGCGACAAATAATTGTATAAACATGGGTTGCCAACAGTTATTTTTGACAGTGCTTAACATATAAAAAATTAAAAAAATTGAAATGGCAATACTGGTCAATTCGTTTGACAGATTGGTAAGTAAAAACGCGTTTCTGTAATTCTTAATTATAAAGCATATTTTTCTGAAAGAAAATGGACGACAACGATGCAGCACTTATTAAATCGCCCCCATCATTTGCCAAAAAAACCAAAAGGAAGAAGATGACGCATGACTGGAGCGAAGAATATATATTTAAATTGATCGGCGAAGTGGAGTGGCATCCTTGCATTTGGAATGCATCAAGTGCTGACTACCATGCGGGATAATGCATGGACTGAGATTGGCGGTATGCTAAATATTAGAACGGAAGAAGTTTCTTCTTTTTTTCTTTTTTTCTTTTTGCTGGGTTTCTGAAACTGCTATAGCTCCAGCAGTTATTAATAATAAGTCTCCAATATCACTGTCACTAAACATTTTAACTTTTCACATTGCTTCACAAACACAATTTGATACTATTTGACAGATGTTTGTCATACACACCGGACAAATAAAATTATTAGTATAGTGTAAAGGGGTATAAAAATATATGTACCAAACATGGCTGACACAAAATTGTCTGTTATTTGCGCAAATAAAATTCAAACAAATATTAGTGCAATCTAAACCCATGCCCAAACATTTGTGGCAAACCATACTATTAGCCCAAACCATTATTTGTTGTGTTTGGACAAATATTAGCATAGTCTAAACGCACCTTTAGTCTTTTTCTAATACCGCATGTGATTAATCTGTTTTTAATCATCATAAGTGCTCGAAGAAGACACAGTAAGATGATTTTTGTTAAACAAATCTTCGAAATGATTATTGGGATATCGTACATTTTTGTTTACACACACATATACATAATGGCACCAGTAAGCCGAACTTTCTCATGAAACACATAGACGACAGCTGCTACACGACTACAGCCTGTCAAATATAAAATACACACGTTTATATGAAAACGATTATTTTGACACCAACACAGCTACACGACTACATGACCACTTTTGCTGCTGTAGTCAACTTATGCTAATTTCTATTTTTGTTGGCTACAAAATAAAAATAGTGTTGACAATATAACAAAATATGTAAAAGATATTAGCACTATGAAATATTTTATTTTGTTGAAATAATTAATCGCAAAATGAAATGCTGTAATAATTCTATTAATAAGTAAATTTATTTATTTATTTTTACGTTATAATAATGCATTATAAATAAGTAATATATTTAAGACAATTTTATACAGAATCATACATGTTTTTCTATTTTAATAAAGTAAATAAAAAATATAATTGGCACTACTGAAATAAAAATGATTTTGTATAAAAACAGCTGCTTATATTGTTGTTATATGTTGCTGTCGTTTTCAAAAAAATTAAGTAGTTGACTACACGACTACAACTGCAGCCAGCAGCATTCGTATCCGTCTGTTTTTGTAGCCTCTGTCGTGTAATGGCGCTTGCATCGATTTACGATTTTTCTTTCTAGTTTTAGAATTCAATATTTTGATAGCAGTTACAAACATTTGCCATAATATTTTTATTTTGTATAAAAACGCCATCTAGTAGGCACTGTATACGATTAGCGATATTGTAATGTATTCATGTGCTACTTGTTTTTAGTAATTTACTAAGGAGAATTGGAAAGATAGCGTTATTTCTTCAAATTTGCTAAATCACGTTGAATAAATGCAGCTTACATGCCATCATAAAACAATTTTTTCTGCCATTTGTTTCGCAGACAGCCAAGTGTAAAGTTTAAACATCTTCAAAAATAAAATCTTTAATCGTAAAATTAAATTAAGTCATAAAGTGTGTGGTAGTGGATAAAATTTATACATACATATACTATTAAAAAGCCATTTTTAATCAAAATGGATTCAAAATAAAATATCCTTTTTTATAAATTCTTCAATAGTTAAACGTGAGTACAGGTTTTCTTTTATTAAATAATTTTTCCATTGAACCTGTAATATAAGGGGTATTTTTTTTTCTTCCATCTGTTGTTTCTAGCAGTATACAACTTTTTTTTCCGCAAAATTCGCTGTTGGGGTGTACCTCTTTGCCAAGGTACATTTTGGCAACCTTACTATCCAGCGAAGTCACACACTCTTGGATAAAGTTGTTACATCTAGTTGACCAACTAAAATCTCCATTTTCGGCAAGATCTCTTGGCGAATATAAGTTTGGCAGATTGCAGGAAAAAAACCACTCAGCATTACGTATTGTGTTTTTTTTTTTTTTTGAACCAATTCTAAACTTTTTCCCACAAGTGCCATCTGAATGGTAATGTAATAAAAAAAAAAAGGAAAAAATTAACAGATAATAACAAAGAAAAAAAAACTATTTAATTTATATAGGCACTTTGTATGTAATATACAAAAATCCAAAAATAGAAGCTCTAGATCAACAACAATATTAGCTTGGAGACAAATTATAGGGAAAAAAAATAACTGTTACGGTCATCTCTCAATCTTTCTAAGTACATGTTGATTGGAACTTACTAGCATAGCAATGCATATGCAAATGTTAAGTGTGTCGATCAGCAACATCACGCTGTTTACAAATAAGAAGCCGTCATTAATTTAACCAAGTGCTAAAAAAAAAGGAAAAAAATTTACAAAAATATACATAAATGGATCAACCACCGCATAATTAGAAATAATTCTCCCGTGCTTATGAAGCCAAATGTGGAAACGTTCGTCAGAGGCTAAGTTTAAATTCGAGGTATTTTTATATAAAAGCAAAGATCTCTTAATCATTATATATGTACCACAGTCGTCTATGTGTTTCATGCATAAGTAACAATTTCATTTAGTCTTATGAAAGCTTTTGTTTTGTGAAATCTTACATTGTTTTTTAATAGGTACCAGTGAAGCCAGGAGATCTTTACAGAAATCTCTACGCTAATGAAAAAAGAAATCCCTTTTTTCCCTACACCCACTTTTTTTTCTCTCTACATTTTGCCCTACACTAGTTTTTTCAATTTTTCAAAAAAAAAAAATAATTTTTAATTTGTTAATTTTCAATTTCAATAATGCAAAAATAACATAAAAACTAAAAAAATATCATAAAAAATAAGATAAGAATATCATTAGAATTACATAAAAACAACATAAAAAACCAACAGATATTATAATAAAAATATTTTTACTATTCTGTATAATTCATCTTTTATATGGCTAGATGTCCATTTAAAATTTACATAATTAATTAAAATGGCTTGCAAATGGGATCTTATAACGTAAACAGAATTTTGGTTGTTGGTTTTAAAAGATATTTTTTTTAAGACATTGATTATTAGCATGTATACTTAGATCTGATTTATCGCAATTTAATATTTTTTCACAAGCCTTTTATCTGCATTTCAGGTAGTCATCTTTGTCCTGTTCCATCCCATTAGCTTCTCGTCTCTCAACTAACTTGAGTAAAACCTTTGTTTTCTGTATTTCTGTGATGTGTTTTCAGCATCATCGAAAAACGAATCGGACATTTTTCTAAAATCAATTATGTTTACAATTATAATATTTTAATTTTCTTTTTATTTACAAACTTAATATAATCGAAGTGATCTACAAAGATGGCATATGTACATATGTATTAAAAAAATGCACAAAACAGGTAAACTGCACAAAAGTGTTTTTTACTTGTTAAAATCAGATTTAAAAAAGATAGTAGATATTTTTAGTTTTAAAGTTTAAAATTGAAATGTATATAATATTAAATTGTTAAAATAAAATTTTTCAAAAAATCCCTACAATTCGACAAAAGTAAGAAATCTTTTGCATTAAACACATAGACGCAAATCCATTTATCGATGCGTTACAAATGGAATGACAAACTGATGTAATAAGATCGAAAAAATAAAACTGATTAATGCTAGTGCTTTTAAAATATAAGTATTCCGAAAAAGATTCGAAATTTAAAAATATATTTTGTTTATTATCTTCAATTGACTTTAAAATTGTTAAACGTAAATGCTGAAAATTCAGAGTATTTGTTGTAATAAATTACTAAATTGATCAAATTGTTTACCTTTTCAAATATTTTATCTAAATTTGTTACAAAAAGTGCAAGAAAACCTATGTGGAGGGTATCAAAGATTCGGCATAGCCGAATTTACCACTCTTACTTGTTTTATGTTAATTTTTTAAAAATTATTTTTTCTATTTTTTCTATTTTTGCTCTACTTCCAAATTATATGGTATTTTTACCCTCATTTTGAGATGTGTTGGATAGTGTTAGCGAATGCAATAGACTTTTTATTAAGTCGTTAAGAAAACAACTGTTAAGAAATAAAATCATTTTGAAACGTAAAATCATTTGCAATTCTGAAATCATTTACTTAACATAATTTTTTTTATTATTATTTTTTTTAACTTAAAGGTAACTTTTGGGTTCCATTTTTGGGAAAATTGAAAAAAACTTAACAATTTTCAATTAACACAACATTTACATAAAAAATAAATGTAATTTAATAAACTCATAATTAGTTTGGTCTAAACTGCTACAGAAATTTAATTAGCATGCCATACAAAAAGAAGAAAAAAATAATTTTAAAGCTGCTGCAGCAGAAAAGCCAAATGAAGAACAATAAAAACCTCACTTCCGGCCTGAAAACAAAATGTCATTAACGCAACACCAAAAACACGTAAATTTAATAAAGTCGCTTAGAAACCAACAAAAAACAACAATTGAAACTGGAAACATGTTGGTATAAAGAGATTCACGCTTCTTAACTTCAGTTCATAACTACATTCTCAGGCATGCACACCAACACACACAAATACATACACAAATATGACAAAAACAAATGTATTCATTGTTTTTCCAAACAATTCGTGTTCAGCAGCCAACTTGAAAAAGAAAAGAAAAAACTTTTCAAGTTTTTGTCTCTTTCTGGGACATTTTCTACTTTTCTCTTTCTTATCTGTACGCTCATAGCAACTAAAGTAGAGATATAATAAAAGCTGAGTTAAAACATGAAAGTTTTATGGAGAAATGTACTATGGGCCATGGCTCGTATTAAATAACTACTGTGAGTATCAAAATGGAGTAAACGCCTTAGTTACTGATATTACAAGTTTTATTAAAATGAAATAATTAGCACAAACACAAGGCATTCACGAATTATTTTATAATAGCTGAACTCACTAAAACATTCAACAGAAGTAATACCAAGCTGAAACAAATGCACTTTATTTAGAAAATTATCAAATCTTATATGTCAAAAAAAAAGTAAACAACATATAAAGGGCAATAGAACTTCAATACCAAAAGTAAACTTTAAAATTTTTATATCCAATACCACTATGTATTTAGGGTATAATGACTTTGTGCTGATGTTTGTAACTACAAAAAATGTTTGACCTAGACTCATCTTTTGTTATACCGATCGACTCGCATGCACACCCTGAGTCGATTTAACGGTGTCCGTCCGTCCGTCTGTGTGTCCATGTGAACTTTGTAATCAAACTACAGGTCGCAAATGTGACTATATTTTGATGAAATTTGGCACATGGGCTTATATCGGTCATAGGATGAACGCACTTGAAACTGGTGAAAATACGTTTACGTTAAGACCTAGTCCCCATACCAGTAGCCCCTATGAGATCGACTTAAATTGCCATAATATCCAAATTATCATATAGATCTCAATCAAATTGGGTTTGTGTATGTTTATTACTTCCACTTATCACAAGTACAAAAATAAATCCCATAGGGCAATTCTTTATTATTTTCCCCACATGGAGCTGATTCCCGATCTTCACTTAAATCTTTCAAAAATCAAAAATATTGCACAGATTTTTATAAAATTTTGTTTGTATATGTATTTACTAAAAATAAGTTTGTATTTGTATATGTATTTACAAAAAATAAGTGACCTTACCAAACATGGTTAGGATCTGTCCATTTTTCGACCTAGTCCCCACATAAATACAGCATCCCATATGAACTTTTTCATATCCCTATGCAGCAAAATTAATAACGCAAATCACGCAAATTCAGTTTAAGCTTATTTTTTATATTTAATTAGATGGACCTAAGAGGTAGGGCCTCTAAATGAATGGTAGAGATTATCGTATTGTCGGTATAGACTGACTATAATTTTCTTACTTGTTTAATATTTGGCTTGTTTTTTTTGGCGGATTGTATTCTTTTGTCCTTAAATACCTACTTTAATCTCCTAGGCGTTAACTCGAGAAGATATATTATCGTGTCGGGGGAGACTCAGAATCTGAGTCGACTCAGCGATGTCCATCCGTCCATCTGTCTGTGTGTCCATGAAAAAAATTTTTATAAAATTTGGTATATAAACCTCTGCCGGCCATAGAATGAACCATATTTAAATTGGTGAAAATCGGTTCATGTTCCGACCTAGTCCCTTTACAAATTGGCCCTATGAGATCGACTTAAATTGGCATAATATCCAAATTATCATATATTTTGGTCAAATAGGTCAGTAGTCCAAAAATAAAACGTATAGGATAATTCTCAGCCAAAGCCCCATATGAAGCTGATTTCCCATCTTCACATAAATCTATCGATTCTGTAATTAGTTTTTCTCTATCACATCAGGTTTTCGAGATACAAAAAAATGTTTTTATTCGTTTTTACACAAAAAAATATTAGTTTATTTAAAAATCAATGAATTTTCATAAGTGAATGGCGTTATTTGAACGACGTTTGTATTTTGTTGGTTCGGTTTCACGTATTAGAGTCCATCAATAGTCTGCCAGCAGGATTTTGGGACAAAAGCCTTTTGATAATTTCTTTAAATTTTCATTAGAGCTTGGTTTTGTGGAAAAAAAAACTAAACGCGAATGAAGAAAATTCATTTTGAGTGACGTTCGTGCACCTAATTCGTTGTAATTTTTCAATAATTCAGCAACAATTTGTCTGTAGTTTTCACTCTAATTGTTTCCAAGAAAACCGTTCACGATTCTCTTGAAAGGTTCCCAAGCTGCATATTCTTTCTCCAATAAACATTGTGAAAAATTGCCATCATTCAATGACTTCCTGATCTGAGGGCCAACAAATATGCTTTCTTTGATTTTAGCATACGAAACTTTAGGAAAACCCGCTAACAAATATTTAAATGCTACACCATCTTTGTCCAGAGCCTTGAAAAAGTTCTTAAAAAGACCCAAATTTATGTGAAGCGGCGGAAGAATAACGTCAACTTTCTCCAAAATTACAGGGTTCCGACGATTGATTCTGGTGGATGAGACCAAAAAAAAATATATGTGTGTCGGCGCTTTGAAAGATCACATCGGAATTTTATTTTAGAAGCGGTTAAAGTTTCCCAGCTCTGGCCTGTTCTTGCATCATATCGGTATATAAAACTATGTTTTCTTTACATCTGAGGTATAGGGTATGTTCAGCAGCTTTGTAGAAAATATTATGAAAAATATTTTTGTAGAACATATTAACCCTCTAACTCCCCCTCATAATGGCATTTTTTGGCTTTATTCTAACAAATCGTAAAAAACACCCCGAAAAAGGGGAAGGATGGGGATGAAATGTTCAACAAAAATGTTCACTATAAAAATTTACTCTATATTTCAAATCACTTTCAAATCACTTTCAAATCACTTTCTTTTTCGCTCTTGGCAATTCGACACCATTATCGTACAATGTCCAAAGCAAATCTGTTATAAAAGACAAAATGCTTTTGCCGTTATATCGTTCCTCTATGGGAAGACATACCTGATAAAACGTTCACCATGTTCATCAGATTCCGTTGACAACTGATTTTTAGAAAAGTCCATATGTGAGTTCAAAAAGTGGTTTTTTGTTGACATGTGGATACCTAACTTTTCGAACTCTTCTAGCATGGTGTTCGTGTATGTTTGAGCAGAAGGAGATCGACATTTGCCAAGAACATTTGATATAACGTCTTCAATGCTTTTCCATGTATTCAGTTCATTTGGGGAGACAATACGATCGAATTCAGCATTTTGAATGAGCTTCCATATATCAGGCCCAACAAAAACACCTGTTGGATTGAAGACAAAACAAACGCATTTGCAAAATGTAACCAATTTTTTTTTACTACAAGCTGTATTATACCTTCTTTAATCTTCGCTTCACTAAGTTTCGGAAAAAGCGACTTCAAAGCTTTAAAGCTGGCCCATTTTTCATTAAAGTTTTTACAAAGTTCTTCACCACATTAAGTGTTATATGTAGTGGTGGCAGAAGTATTTGTTCTGTGGCTGAATGATGTTGTGCTCGCCTAACTTTCAGTGAGCTCTGGACTCCCAACTCTTTTTGGCATACTGGTTGCCACGCCATCTACTATCCCATTTGCATAAAAAGCATGGATACTTTACATACCAAGACTGCATTCCAGAGAGATAGGCAACTACTTTTAAATCGCAACAAGCACGCCATTTATGCTCCTCGTATTTCACTACGTCCAACATATATTTTACAGAATCATATGACATACATACATATGTAAACAATAACTAAATTAACCCTTAATGGGCAATATTGAATTTGATTGGTTTTTGGTGTTTGTGTTAAGTTTTGGGTTTTGCTGTGTTCTGACAAGTATAGTAAAATTTTATGGTGAACACTTTTGTTGAACATTTCATCCCCGCCCTTCCCCCTTTTCGGGGTGTTTTTTACGATTTGTTAGAATAAAGCCAATAAATGCCGTTATGAGGGGGAGTTAGAGGGTTAATATGTTCTACAAAAATATTTGCCATAATATTTTCTACAAAGCTGCTGAACATACCCTATACATCAGATGTAAAGAAAACATAGTTTTATATACCGATATGCTGCAAGAACTGGCCAGAGTTGGGAAACTTTAACCTCCACCAGAATCAATCGTCGGAACCCCGTAATTTTTTTTTGTGTTGAACTGTGTGATTTATTTGAAATATTTTGTTTTCCTGTAGCTATGTTCTGTAACTCTCACATCGGAAAGTTTTCACATGGAACGTATAAAAATGAAACAAAAACGTTTCGAACTGACACAAAATATTGTTTCTCGCATTCGACTGGTTCTGTAACTTTATTTTGTGAGAACTATCTGTCACGTAACGTTTTTTCTCACATGTATTGGAAAAATGAGAAAAAAGTGTTTCTGTAAAGTAGGCATGTGAAAAGATTTGAAGTTGAACTGTCAAATTCACTCACAACTGAAATCTATGCAAGATAAGTTTTTAAATTCAGTTGCTTTAAAAAAAAATATATATATAAGATGACATCGAATATTGGAGAAAAGGTAAAAAATATGTTAATTTTTTATTTATATATTACTTTTAGTATTTACATTTAAATTTTTTTTTGCAATTATTCAGAAAGTGCAACGAATTTCCCAAATTCAAAAAAAAAAAAACTTGTGGACTACATGTCTTCCAATTTGGAATTTGCCAGAGGACATTTTGTATGATTCAACGGACTTAAACTGATCCTTTTTAAGGCTGATTCTTGATCTTTTCCTAACAGATAATAAAAGCAAAACAGATAAAGCGCATGTGTAGTAAAAGTTTTGTTACAATCACAAATTTTATTGTATGAATTTTGAAAATATGTATTTATTTCTTTAGTTGTTCGAATGATTTTGTAGTAAATGTTGTATAATTTTAATAACAAAAAAAAAAAAAATAGTAATTCAAGGACTAAAAAAAATCGTTTACTACATTTCTACTACAAAAAGCTGAAAAAATAAATAAAATCTGTTTAAAAAAATATTTAATGAATAAATTTATTAATAAAATGATAAATTGTTTAAATAAATGATTAATTTTAGTATTATCTAATATTATTAATAAATTTATGTATTTATTTATTTCATTAATAAGCTAATTTTGTAACTTCACGTATACGTAAAAGTTTAAACAAAACTGTATAAACTGTATAATATAGTATATTATATTAGTATATTATACTATAAAAATATAATTTCATAAATCCATTTTTTCATAAAGTTAAAAATTATTTCTATGTGATCCATAGGTTCTTTACGCGGGGTAAAATTAATTAACATGTTTTCTTGATATATAATTCAATTTTTGAATTATTGAAAATATATTGATTTTAATTAATCTTTATTTCTTAAATAGATTATTATTTAAATTAAATTATTAAGTTTATAATAAAACTCAATTTTTTTAATTAATTTTTTTTTTAAATAAATTGTGTTTTTAATTAAACAATCAATTGATTATTTGAATCAATAAAGTTATTTTTTTAACTAGTATAACAGCCATTCTGGGAGGGGAGCACTTCTTAGGAGGATTTTCTATACTGACTTAGTACTTTTACAATGCCCACGAACATGTTCGACAGTATAATAAAGGAATAGATTAATTTATAAATCAGATAATCAGTTGATTAATTAATAAAAAAAATCAACCAAAATTCAGTGGGGGCCTTTTGGGCTCAAATGACTTAAAAATGGTGGATTTTAAATTAATTGTTTATTAAATTCATTTAATTAAGTTATTATTATTTAACTAAATGTATAAATTTATTAACTTATTTAATTATTTGTATTTAAATTAATCGAATTAATATTTAATGAATAAATTAATTTTTTAACAAATCAATCATTATAATTTAACTCTAATGGCTTTTTAATTATAAATTGTTTGGTTTTTTAATTAACCAATTAATTGTTTTATCAATTAATAAAATGTTCTTTTAACTAATCAATTTTTTTAAGTTAAACAATTGCATTATTAATTTAACATGTAATTGATGTTTTTATTAATCAATCAACTGACTATTTGAAGCGATTAATAGCTTTAATACCATAGCGTTGATACCACCACACACCTTAAACTTGAATGATACTGAAACTGTAACAATATCGGACTATGATGATAAGGATAAAGAAAAATCATTCTGAGACAATATTCACTTATATGGGCACTTTTTAAGTACTTACATATGCACTTTTTAAGTACTTATATATGCACTTTTTAGGCACTTATATATGTACTTTTTAAGTACTTATATGCACTTTTTAAATAATTTTATTAAAGTTTCAGACAGCTTCATAGCGAGCTCTTGCGTCGTCTGGATTTTCACATTTGATCTAAATCAGGTGGCAAATTATATTCCAATACCGCCGCTATAGCTTCTTCACTAGAAGCACACCGAGATGAAAGCCATCTAATAAAACCAGTGCCCAATCCAATATCATAGCAATTTCTAACTCAACATCTCTCTTCGCAGGGTTTTTAGTGTTGTTTTTTGTTAACTTTTCTTTCAGCTCAATTTTAGGATCCGTTTTGATGGTCTTAGCATTCGTATCAATAATTACTTGATGTATTATTAGATTTTGTAAATCATTTATGGTTTCCATCGTAGCATTTTTATAACCTTGTACTATAACGTTGGCTTTAATAGAATCTCTAGAAAACAAATATATTTAGATACGATTTTTTAAAGTTTATAATGCATACTCACAAATAACTGCAAGCTTGCTTTAATATTTCTATATCTAAGCCCACGGAATAATGACGTTCATAATCGACCACAAAAGTTTGCTCCGACAAACATTCGGTTAATAAGGCAATGTATTCTTCGGAAGGTATTAAAATTTAATTCTCTATAAAATAACATGTTTCTTAAAAGTTTTTCGAAACTTTTAGCAAAGTACTTACGGTTTTGATAAGACCGTTTCGATATATGAGTAGGCAATAATACGAAACGCTTTCAAAAACTGCAAACGAGCATAATTTAACCATATTTAAAAATATTCTTGCACAAAAAAGGCAGCGTGTTATCATTCAGTTATCATATCATCATTATCGTATCAGTTAATAGAAGTATATTGAACATTTTTCACAAATTTAAATTAAAAAAAATTATTTCAAGTTCTTAAATTTTTATACACATAATTTTATGTTTACTTTTATTTGCTTTGTTTGTTTTTATTTTTTGACAGCTGACTTGGAATATTTCAATAACAACGTAACCAGTGTTGTAACTTTTCACATTAAGATACAGACACAGTTTTTACTCACAAATCGAGAAACAGTGGAATTTTTTGTTTCATACTTTTTCGATGTGAGAACTTTTCACATAAAATACAGAACACGGGTACTGGTGAATACTCAGTTCTTCGTGGCCACTCTGTTCTGACGTATTGATGATATGTAGCGCAACTACCCATAGGCAAAAGAAAAAAGAATATTTTGTGAAACCTCCTTGCATACCAGTCAACAAACCAATTGTTTTCCTGGTGAATACTCAGTTCTTCGTGGCCACTCTGCTCTGACGTATTGATGATATGTAGCGCAACTACCCATAGGCAAAATAAAAAAGAATATTTTGTGAAACCTCCTTGCATACCAGTCAACAAACCAATGACCTGAAACAGATTAATTTACAGTTATTTACGATGGTCTATACTATATATGCAAAGAAATTTAAATTACACACCTTAAGGTCACCAGAGATCTTCCATTTATGATCGCTGTATTTGAATAATGTCCAAATATCAGTCATTGATTTGTAATTTTCCTTTGTAGTAATGGCATGAGCAATTGGTATGGATAGTTTTTCATTCCCATTATGCCAAAGAAGAGTCTTTAAACTGTACTAGGATCCATCAATAAATAATCTCCATTCATTTTTGTGATATGACTTGTTCAAAATATGCAGTCAATTCCAAGCTCCTATTTCTATAGATTGTTAATTTTGTCCCAGCTACAAGATGTTTCCACTGCTGCACGCGTGAATGTAAATCCCGAATTAGATCACTCAGTTCAGCTTGAGTCACTAAATGGCGTTCATTATCAGCCTCATACAAACTACCACTGCTGGTGAAAGATGATTTGGGACTCACTGCTCGCAGCACTGGGACTGACTGGTAATGGATCATTTGGTGGACATAGAACTGGTTTGGGAACCGATGGGACATTCGCGTAAATAATATTTTTTCGATTTTTCATATTGAATCCAGCAACATTTGTTAAACAGAAATAATAATTGGTTTAGCGGTTACTTGACTCTCTCCAAAGTACTGGAATTGAAAATTCGAAACAGATTTTATTGCCATTTGACCACTTGTGTAAAACAGTTCTGCAACTATTGAAAAACTTTGTCGGTTTCCACGGTTTTTTCAATTTTCTAACAGCAAAACCAAAATAATATAAATATGCATATTTTAATGATTCTGATATTTTTTTTCCAACCAAATATTCACCACACACAAAGCAGAAATAACTTGAATCAGTAACACACAATCTCCCTGACATGCTTGAACGCTAGGTACTATTATGTAGAATTAGAATGAATGTTCCAGATTAGTTAAAAAATATTCTTAGTTCTGCAGTCAATTTTATTTTTTAATTTGTAGACCTGTGTATTGGACAGATTTTTCTCGAATTTGGTTTATATAAGTTTTTGCAAAAATTATGTGACCTTACCAAATATGGTTAGGATCGACGTAGTTCTCATATAAATACAGAATCCAATATGAACTTTTTCATATCATTGGATTGTGCTCATTTTCAATACCTCATTAATTGGGCCTAAGTGATAGGATCTCTAAGCTTATGGTATAGGGTATCGTATAGTCTGTTTAAACCGACTATTATTTTGTTACTTGTCTCAGTTTTAGCTAGCAGTCTTGCTATTAAATTAACCTGTCTTTGTCTCATCTACGGGGCCTGCCACTTTAATGGATTGTCGTCACCGTACCTCTTTTATTATATTTCTTGAGTATTTTTGAACTTATTATTATGTATTTATTCACATGTCTTTCTCACAATTCTTTTTTGCTTAGGACCAGCAGTAAAATCATCTATTGTTCTGGTTTTTTACTTTTTACAAAACTTGCTCTTATTTTGTAATAACTAATTTGAGATTAAAACCTTGAAAAATATAATTGTGTTGAAAAAGAACGACAGAAACTGTAAAACTTCAAATAATGCTTAAGATTTTATAAAGTTGCTATCATACTATCTTCAATTTTTATGGGTTCACAGCCTCACGACTACCCTAAGTTTAAAAATTTCTACAGAAACAATCTATTCAATTATAGCACCACAATTATTACAGCTATCATAGCTCAACACTCGTATTTGAGTGCAAATTCTAGGAAATTTTATTTTTCATTAAATTCTTTAATTTCAATGTTATTTATAGAAAAAATTTTTGAATATTTAAATAAAATTCATATCATTGTAATTTTTTAAATAAAATTCATTAAATTTCATTATAAATATTTATTGAACATACAGAAGATATATGTATAGATAATTTTATAAGAGCCTAAAGGTATGCTAATCAATTTTAGCCAAATCAAAAATTTAATAAACACACACACCACTATATGCTGTGGGTATAACGACTTTGTGCTGCTCTTTGAAACAACCAAAAATATTTGAATATTTTTATTATACCGATCGACTCAGAATCACTTTCGGAGTCGATTTAGCGATGTCCGTCCGTCCGTCCCTCTGTGTGTCCATGTAAACTTTGTAATCAAACTACAGGTCGCATATATGAATATATTTTGATGTAGTTTGGTATATAAGCTTCTGTCGGCCATATGATGAAAGCTGTGGAAATTGGTGAAATTCGGTCCATATTCAGACCTAGTCCCCATACAAATGAATTGCCATAAAATCCAAATTATCACATAGATCTCAGTCAAATTGGGTTTGAATGTGTTTATTATATTCATTAATCAAATATGGTCAGGATCGATCCATATTTCGATCTAGTCCCCATATAAATATAGCATCCGACATGAACTTTTTCATGTCTGCAGCCAAAAAATTAATAATAATGCCATTCAATTTGGTTTATGCTTATTTTCTATATCGAATTAATTGGACCGAAAAGTTAGCGTCTCTGAACCATCGTGTAAGGTATCGTTTAGTCACTCTAGACCGACTATAATTTCTTACTTGTTTATGTATGTGTTAGTAGGAACTTAAAATAATCATTAGTCAAAAAAAAAAAAAAATACCAGATGGTGCACACATGTAAAGATTGTGCAGTTCCGCAAAGAAATACCTTTCAAATGGTTTATTTTTTTGTCAAAATCGGTTGACAACTAAAAGCATTATAGGGGTCTTTAGAAATCGCTTGTATATACATTGGCGATATTTTATATAGCTTGTTTATTTAAATTTTGGAAAAATTTGCTATTTTCTTTTTATTGTGCATTACTTCTTAAATTTATTCTTTTCTTTTTAGTGTCGTTGTTATTTTTATATAGTTCTAAATTGAAAAAAAGAGAATCCATTTTAAAAAGTGTTAAAGTTACATACATTGTACTAATAAGACGGATATTTAAAATAGCGGATGTGATAATTCTCTACATAGAAATAAAAAAAAATTTTTGGAAAAATTTTTTATTTAAAAAGGCAGGACAGTTAATTAAGGACACAACATAAAAAATTTATGTAGGTTTTTTCCATGGGTGGTAGGGGCAAAGCTATCAAGTCCTGAATTCGAAGATTTCTTGAATATATCAAAGGCAAGCTGACATACACCATAATGGCCCACAAATTGACATGTTCCAGAAAAAATTGTTTAATGCCATCAAAAACAATGAAAAAACTAAAACCACATTATTAAAACCACATTATTAAAAAAAATTAGAAAAAAGGCAACAAAGAGAACCGAACATGCTGTAGTTGGAATGTGCCAGCCAGATCCCTTTTTCATTGCACCTGGAATTAGGAAAAATTCAACAAAAATTTTATGTTAAATTATCCACAAGAACAACTAAAAAAAGAACTGAAAATAATTTGTTTGGGCATACTGCCAGAAAAAAGCCAAACGTGTTTAAAAAAGAATAGAACGAATCGTTTTAAATTGGCTAAGGATGATTAAAAAAACGATATTCCTTTTACGTAATCCAAATACACATGATCCCACACACACATTTAAAATGATGGAGTGGGTCCAATTGCCCGAATAGCGAAATAGTAGTTGCCGGCGATTTTAATGTTCACAACTCTTCTTGGCTTCAACATTAGAGTCAAACAACTCCCTAAGGCCGTTACGTTGAACTTTTCGCCGCGCATAACCACCTCGCGCAACAAGTGAATAAAACAACGCACATTCCATGCATTGAGGGTAAAGACAAAATACTCTCGACCTTTTCCTAACTTCACACCCTGACAAGTATGAAGTAAAAAACTTGCACCTCTCGGTAATTCGGATCACTGCACCATTTTCGCATCTTTTTCATACTCTGTACTTCATAGTGTTTCAACACCAGCTGTGAAGGGCTCAGCTTTTACTTATGAAATGGCTCCTTGGGCCGAGCTCAATGATTTCTTCAAGCATTTCAACTGGAATCTTTGTTTCCTGGATAATAATGTTGACGCTGCAGCGATAATGGTGGAAAAAATAATAGTGCTTGGTATGAGATTATTCATCATCAAAGTACATTTCGGCTAAACCTAATCAAAAATCTTGGTTTAACCAGACTTAAAGAGATGCAGTCAGATCCATAGAGGAAGCATTCAGTCTTTGGCTAAGCGGGGAAAATTTTCTTCACGATCAGCGTCTTCCTGCTAAAGTTCTTTCTGAGCCTCGGGGCAGCAAGAGCTTTTGGCCATTTGTTAAAAGATTAAAGAATAATGCTAGCTCTGCTATTCCAACTCTTATAATGAATGACCAAAGACCCGATTGATAAGGCTATCCTTTTAGCTGAACTTTTTGCAAAGAATTAATTTTTTCCGAATAGCAATCAACCACTGCCCGAACTCGAAAGAATATATTGTACTATGTCTAAAATATTCTTTCGAGCACGTGCAGTTAAAAAAGTTATTTCGGATCTCAACATTAATATGTCTCGGGAACCGTATGGTATACAAGCACTGGAGCTGAAACTGTGCTCTTCGACGCTAGCCTGTCCATTGGCCAACGCTTTCAGCCTTTCGTACAGTGGGCGAGTTTTTCCCTCTTGCTGGAAGGTTGCTAATGTCCAACCAATCCCTAAAAAGGGTGCGGCTAATAACCCTGAAAATTACCGTCCAATTGCAATCTGCTCAGAGCTCTCAGAAGTGATGGAGAGCATGATCAATTTCCATCTTGTGAACTACCTAGAGGCCAACTCACTTCTTAATGCTTGACAGTATGGCGTCCGTAGAAATCGTTCCACGGGAGACCTGTTAGCTGTACATTCGCAATTTTTGGCGAAAGTAAAGTGGTTGCTCTAGATATTTCCAAGGCATTCGATCGTATGTGGCACGGTGCATTGATATCAAACCTTATTGCATTTGGGGTGGGAAATGGCTTCTTTCGACTTATATCGAGTTTTTTCAGATACCGAATAATATGTGTTGTTACTGATGTGGTCTCATCTAATGAGTTTCAGCTGAATTCACGGGGTACACAAAGGCTCCGTCCTTTCTCCTTCTCTTTTCCTTATCTTTCTGAACGACCTACATGGTCAAACTTTTAATTCTATTTACTCTTTCGCAGATGACAGCAGCATTTGTCATTCATTTTCCTTTAATTGTAGGCCATGCCTCTTGGATGTTGGGGGCAAAAGGCGGACAATGAATGACACACTCAATCAAAACCTGCTAACAACCTCCGAGTAGGGTAAAGCGAATAGGGTTGATTTTAATGTGCTGAAGACTCAATGTTGTATGTTGACCCATAGGGCTATGGATTCAACAATGTAATCTGTATATATGGGTGGTATAGGTATTGACGACTCGGATAATATTGATGTTATGAGAATTCAATGCGATGTTCGTTGGAACGAGCATGATTTTTCAAGTGTCGAAAGAAGCATTCAAGTGTCTTGGTTTTCTAAAATGGTGCAAAAATTACTTCACTTCCTCTGATCTCCTTAAAATCTATACCACTTACATCCGACCGAAAATGGAATACAACTCCCATATATGGGCAGGAGCTTCAAAGTCTATTTTGGAGCTACTGGTCCGTGTGCAAAGAAGGGCGTTGATGCTCATCAATGACAGTAGGCTATCCAACTCTATTGACTCTTTGGAATATCGTCGGAATGTGGGTTATGCTGCACTGATCTATAGATACTACCATGAGAAATGTTCTTCTGAGAATAGCGAAGTGTGCCCGAGTTTCGCTTCGCCCTACCCGCTTCTTTTGTTGATCACATCCGTTTGTAGTCTGTTGTCCAGTTAACCGCACAACGCATTACAGAGAGAATTCGTTTATCAGTCGAACTAGCCGTATGTGGAATAAACTCCCTCCAGAGCTCTTTCCTGAAAGTTATAATCTAATAAATTTTAAGTCAAATGTCCACAAACACTACTCCCTCTTTCCTACTTCTCATAACCAATTTTGCTGCGATCAACACAATACACTGCATCTGTAGGGAGCATCCCCTGAGTGGTGGTTAATAATTAAAAAAAAAAAAAAAATGTGGAGGGGACTATCGATCAGAGAGTATACAGAAACATTTTAACAGACATTGTGTTGGCTAATGTAACGGAAGAAATGCCCTTTATATGGTAGATGGTACAAAATAGCGATCCTAAGCAAAGTTTGTAAAAAACGGCTCAGTTAGAACAAAATCGATCTTTGAAAATGGCTCGCCCAGTCCATATATCTAAGCCCAGTGGAGAGCCTGTGGAGCGTGTTAAGCATATGGGTAAAAACATATGAAATCAACCGAAAATATTAACATTTGTGACCTCATCACCTCCAAATTTGATAAGATTTTGTACACATGATCTATGGATCGGCACAATAATATTTGCCAACTTTCAGACACATAGCCTTCGAACTTTCAGAATTATGGCCATTCCAAGTTGGCAAAAATCAATAAAAATGCACTCAGATGCCTTAACACAATTTCTAATATCTCGAAAAGTATTCATTGCACGTTAATAATCAAGGGCTCATTTTACAGACTAAAACATGCGCCATTCCAAAAAAAAATTTTTTTTCAAATTTTCGATCAAGGATAATGTAAATAAAAAAGGACTAAAATTTCCAAATGATATTTCTCGAAAATCAATATTTTTAAAAATTTCAAAAAAATATATGTTAATTCTTATTATATTTTGTACAAGTCTGTCAAATTTCAATGTGGAGTCTTTATTACAACATGAGTTATTAAGAAAAAAGCAGGCGAAGGTTTATGTATTTCATGAAATGTACCAAAATACAAAAAGGTGACAAATTACAAAAAGAAGGACAAATCAAATGTAACGGAACTTTTTCGACTTTTCTTTGCTTAAACTCTTTTTCTCCATTGCTAAACCTTTAATAAAAAGTACAACATAATGTATTATCATTATTAAACACTTTATTACAGCATATTTATTTATTTCTGAAGGATTTCAATTAAAAAATCTGCATCTGCCGCGTATCGCTTGACTTTAATTTTTTTTTTATCTACAGGTTCAATAGAATGCAGCTTTCGAGTTCCAGGAATAGTACGCAAATCTTTAAAACGAATTTGAAGGAACCGTGCTTCTTCTTCGTGGTCTTCTAGAGTTAAAAACTCGAAATTACAGTTCAAAAGATTTTGCAGGCACCATTCATATAATTGTTTTGGAGTAGTTATTTGACCTTGTAATGGACGCTGTAAACTAGCTCGACGTGCCTCTCTCTTTACGGTACCTCCAAGACCGTCACTTGGGCCTTTTCCATGGCTTGTTGCAAAAAAATGCCACTCAGCATTACATCCAAAATCTTCCATATGATAACATAAATTGATAAAGTTCTTTTTATTTTTAAACTGGGCAGCACTACCGTCTGAAAAATACGTGATTTTCTTCGGGGTTGTTTTAAACTTTTTTCTCAAAAATACATTCAGGTGGCGATGGAACAGGTGAACAGCTACAGAATCGTGTACAAGACAATCAGATATTATTATGAAGTTTGTATGTTGTGTTTTTCCATCTGATTTAAAATAAATAGCAATTGGGTATAAAGTGGCCTGAGAGTTGTTCCAGTGAAATCCCTGGACTGCATCCTGAATAGTAAAAGAAGCATTTTCTGAAAAATCGCAAACTGCTATATACTCATTTTCTTCCAAATTTGATTTTCTTTCGCTCAGATATGCTGCCTGCTGTTTTGCAATAAATGAATGAGGTAATAGATTTTCAAGTTTTTCACATAGGGAATCCACAAAAACGTCGGCTTGGCCAATCATGGTCTCCAAATTATCCCTATCTACACTTACCCATTGTTTATATGTTATTTCATCAATATCATTTTGCTCTAGTAATTGATTTAGTTTTGCTTTTAAATTTTCAATTCCTGGACACTTGTTACATTTACGTAGGTGACACTTTGAAGAAGATGGAATGCATGTCATTTGTTTCAAACAATCTTTGTAACATTCAAGCTGATAATTCGGAACACCAGCAGTTAATTTTTTTAAATTTATGGCATCAATCATCAGCTTCACATTTTGATGCTTTGTACAAACACACACGTTATGAGATCCACCCGCATTTGCTAGAATTATATTCCTCGGACGAAGTTGGCAAAACTTGGAAATACCTATTTTTATTCCATCATGTCGTTCCTTGAATAAGGCGTACATTTCTCTTAAGTTTCCAAGCAAAAGTCTTTTATTTTTCCTGACTTTTGTACCATTTTCAAAAAAAGACACGAAATCTTTCTGTCCGGGCATACACCTGCTGACGTCATCGGATTCATAAAAGGATTTTACTAAATTGCTTGTCACTGGTGAAATTGGACTTCCCAGTTTTGGGTTAGGCGTACTCATCACACCCTTTGTTTCAACCAAATGCTTAACTTTTCGCGCGATATAGTTTGTAACCAGGAATTCTTCCTCAATTTTATGTATTGCCCAGCTTTTTGGTAAAATTGTTAGCAGTTGGATTTTCTCGCTATTTTTTGTTAATGTTTTAAACTTTTCTTTTAATTGTTCTATTATTTCGGATTGTGGGCACATATGCGAAGTTGATTGTGCTGAACCGTGGAAAATTTTGTCTTGAATCGAATCATTTATTTTCCTGAATTTTCCATCTCTGTACCGTTTTTGATGTAACTTCTTCTTTTTTATCGGAGATTGTTCCAGATACGGTAAAGATTGGTTTAATTTTGAAATAGCAACTTCTTCCGTGCCTGACGCAATGTCATCTTCTTCCGTGCCTGACGCAATGTCATCGAAAGTATCTACATTTTCGTTTATGTCTGAACCTTCTTCCAAATTAGATTTAGTAGATTTCTTCAGATGCGAAAATTTTATTCTACATGTCCCACAAATTTTATTTGAGATCGTAATGTTTTTATCCTTAGTATACTGTAGCATCCATTCTTGGACTTGTCTTAAACTTTTATTGCACCCAGTGTGACCGGATTTTTTAAAAGGATTACAGCGAAATGTTGAATGGAATGGCATATTTTTTTTTTTTAAATACCACAACCGAATGAATTGTGCACGACTTTTTTGTATTGACAATAATTATAATTTATTTAAATATTTAGTCTCTTTTTTTTGTTTTTTCAAACGATCAAGTCACTTTAACACTATAACACTTTGACGTTTAGCACTTATGAAATCTAGTATTCAACTGAAGTTTGACTTACAGTCTCTGAACGATTTATACTGTTTTTGTTTGGTACAAAAAATAGATTACAGGTAAAAAAAATACACGCCTTGCTTTTCTTGAATTGGAAAATTTGCGTGAACTACGGGTCATAAAATGTTTTTTAAATAGGGACTGAATTTGCTACTGCCAATAAGCCGACCACAGGTCATAAAATATTTGTAAATTTTTTGTGTGAACAGGCAATAAATATTTCGTCTAGGTTGTAAAGTCGAAAAACTTCCGTTACATTTGATATGTCCTTCTTTTTGTAATTTGTCACCTTTTTGTATTTTAGTACATTTCATGAAATACATAAACCTTCGCCTGCTTTTTTCTTAATAACTCATGTTGTAATAAAGACTCCACATTGAAATTTGACAGACTTGTACAAAACATAATAAGAATTAAAATATATTTTTTTGAAATTTTTAAAAATATTGATTTTCGAGAAATATCCTTTGGAAATTTTAGTCCTTTTTTTATTTACATTATCCTTGATCGAAAATTTGAAAAAAAATTTGTTTGGAATGGCGCATGTTTTAGTCTGTAAAATGAGCCCTTGATTATTAACGTACAATGAACACTTTTCGAGATATTCAAAATTGTGTTAAGGCATCTGAGTGCATTTTTATTGATTTTTGCCAACTTGGAATGGCCATAATTCTGAAAATACGAGAGCTACGACACTGAAAGTTGGCAAACGCTATTACTATGTTTAACTTTCCCTTCGTACCAAAATTCATCCAATTCGAAATCGGTGCGGTCAACTCATTGGTTGATTTCATATGTTTTTACCCTACTCTGTAAATTGTTGGGTTTTGTTTCTTCTCTTGATTTGGTCTTGATATTTGTCAAGCAATCTATTCAATTTATTACATACACTTTTTTTCAGCATTATTTCTATACCAAGTTTTTCCCAAATTCCAATCAACTTATCTTGTACTTGAATAGTGAATGATTTATAGGAAAACTTTTTTTGTTCTGTTTTAGCACGTTCGCTTAAGTAAAAATAATATCTCAAGATATTCAGATGGGTTGGTAAATTAAGATCAGTCAAATCAGTAGACACACCAAAAACAGTAACATCATGCTTGGGTATATGACTCATTGGGTTTTCGATAGTTGTTGATGTTGTTGTTGCTTCATCTTGCGGTGTAGAGGATGGTGGATTCATTGTAAACTTTTTAATTTGGAATGGTCACTTCACTTATTTTTTTTTTAAATTTATTTTTATCTGAAATTAGCACTTCACACTTTGAGTTCTTCACAACGACTTAATGCATTCACAAAAACTGTTGCGTTATATATATTCTACGAGACGAGGTAATAAGAATGAAATGGTAATTTCAATTCTACCTGCTGTGTCTTGTGGTGGCTTAAAAACCCACACAAGCAATTTTACGACATGCAGTTGTGTCACAGTGATACGTTCATTTTTTAAAAGGGTTGCGGTGCATTAGAGTGATAACTTAATTGTTAAAGTGGTTGAAAAAAACGCGCATGCTATAAAAAATCCATAAACCCATTTTTTAAAAGGGTTGAAAAAAAAACCACACAACTAAGTTTACGACATGCAAATGCATCACAGTGATGCCTTGGTTTTAAAAGGGTTATGTTGTTTTCTTTTTGAAGAAAATCTAGCGCCTTAGCAATTGGTTTCATTACCAACTTGTGCATCTCCAGGTACTGTAAGTCAGCTGAAGAAGAATGTGGCAAAGTCAGCTTGTCGCAGAGATTATTTAACCTTTCTTTGTAGCAAAGTAGCTTGTTACCTGCGTCATGTAATCAATTCCAAAAAAAAAGCCAACTTATGGCCATATAAGAAAGTAAAACAAAAGAACACATGTTATTTAACTAAACATACCCGAATAATAAGCTCTTGCTGATGTTATGAAAAAGAACTAACTCATAATCCTCCCAACCTATGCTTTAGTGACAATATATCTGTGGTCACAAGCGATAACCGCCTAAGTCGATTTAAGAATGATTTGAGTTATGCATGCTATCATATTCTGCTAAAAAGGCTTTATGGTTACCTGAAATCCCCATTTCTCCATCACTGTTTATTAAAAAGTTATTAATGAAAACATGCTGACCTAAGTCGTAATGAAGCCCCATTACATTTATATAAGAAGTAATTTTTCTCAAAAGCATGATATTCGACGATTTGGGTTATGTATGCTATAATGTTCTGCTAGAAACGCTTTATATTTACGTGAAATCTCCATTTCTCTAACACTATTTATTAAAAATATATTCATAAAAATATACTGACCTAAGTCGTAATGAAGCCTCATTACATTTATATGAAAAGTTATTTTTCTCGGAAGCATGATTTTCCACTTAGGCGGTTAATGCTTGTGACCACAGATATTTTACTTAGAGCCCCACTGATAAGCGCTACCCTAATCCTATATCATCATTAGAAAACACTGATTTTAAATTATTAACCGGACTTAGCTTAGGGTTTAGTTCAACAAAAATAATTCATTAAAATTTGTGATTTCGTTATAATTTTTAAAAAAATTATTTTTTTTCGAAAAAAATAACTACATAAATATAAATTTATAACTATACTTAGAATATTTAAACAATTTCAGGTCTTTTAGCCTGCAATAAATATTTTCATAAGTGGAATATCAAGATAAATCCTAATAAAACTCAAGCAATAATCCTTTCGTTTAATAAATCTCCTAAAAGAATTTCTAGCCGTCAACTTTGGAAGTGACTTTATAAATGTAAGCAACGAAGTTAAATATCTTGGTGTCATTTTAGACAAAAAGCTAACTTTTAAAACACATTTAGACGAGACGTGTAAAAAAGCCGTTAAAACTTTTAAAGCTCTTTGGCCAATGCTAAATAAACGTTCTTTTTATACCCTATACCACTATGTGGTTTGGGTATAATGACTTTGTGCTGCTGTTTGTAACAACCAAAAATATTCGTCCTAGACCCATCTTTAATTATACCGATCGACTCAGAATCACTTTTTGAGTCGAAATAGCAATGTCCGTCCGTCCGTCCGTCTGTGTGTCCATGTAAAACTTGTAATCAAAGTACAGGTCGCAAATATGAATATATTTTGATGAGATTTGGTATATGAGCTTTTGTCGGCCATGGGATGAACGCTATTGAAACTGATGAGAATCGGTCCATGTTCAGACCTAGTCCCCATACAAATGACCCCTATGAAATGGACATAAATTACCATAAGTTCCAAATTATCATATAGATCTCAGTCAAATTGGGTTTGTATGTATTTATTACATCCATTAATCAGTAGTTCAAAAATAGTCCCTATAGGAAAATTCTTAGTCATAGGCCCCATATAGAGCTGCTTCCCGATCTTCAGTTAAATCTATTAAAAAACAAAAATATTGCACTGATTCTTCTCAAATTTTGTTTGTATATATTTTTGCAAAATACAAGAGACTTTACCAAACATGATCAGGATCGGTCCATTTTTGGACCTAGCCCCTTTATAGATATAGCATCCGATATGAACTTTTTTATATCTGCAGCCAAAAAAATTAATAAAAATCCCACTCAAATTTGGTTTTTGCTTATTTTCTATGTCCAGTTAGTTGGGCCTAAGAGTTTCTAAACGCATATTATAGGGTATCGTATAGTCGGTCTAGACCGACTATAATTTTCTTACTTGTTTATTTTTCGTTTTTAATTTTTCATTTTTTTTTTTTTTTTTTTTTAATTTTAACTTTTCATTTTCTGTTTTTATACCCTATACCACTATGTGGTTTGGGTATAATGACTTTGTGCTGCTGTTTGTAACAACCAAAAATATCTGACCTATACCCATCTTTAATTATACCGATCGAATCAGAATCACTTTCTGAGTTGATTTAATAATGTCCGTCCGTCCGTCCGTCCGTCCGTCTGTGTGTCCATGTAAAGTTTGTAATCAAACTGCAGGTCGCAAATATGAATATATTTTGATGAAATTTGGTATATAAGCTTTTATCGGCCATGGGATGAACGCTGTTGAAATTGGTGAGAATCGGTCCATGTTCAGACCTAGTCCCCATACAAATGACCCCTATGAAATCGACATAAATTGCCATAAGTTCCAAATTATCATATAGATCTCAGTCAAATTGGGTTTGTATGTATTTATTACATCCATTAATCAGTAGTTCAAAAATAGTCCCTATAGGAAAATTCTTAGTCATAGGCCCCATATAGAGCTGCTTCCCGATCTTCACTTAAATCTATCAAAAAACAAAAATATTGCACAGATTTTTCTCAAATTTGGTTTGTATATATTTTTTCAAAGTATAAGTGACTTTACCAAATATGGTCAGGATCGGTCCATTTTTCGACCTAGTCCCCATATAAATATAGTATCCGATATGAACTTTTTCATATCTGCAGCGAAAAAAATTAATAAAAATGCCATTCAAATTTGGTTTATGCTTATTTGCTATATCCAATGAGTTGGACCGAAGAGATAGGGTCTCTAAACCATGGTATAGGGTATCGTATAGTCGGGCTAGACCGACTATAATTTTCTTACTTGTTAATCTTAAAAAACAAAAATCTGCTCTACAAATGTGTCATTAGACCAATTTTAACTTATGCATGCCCTATATGGTATTCAGCTGCAAAATGTCATTTAAAAAAGTTGCAAATAATTCAAAACAAGTGTCTAAAAATGATACACAACAAGCATTGGAGATATCCCACGTACATGCTTCATCATGAAACGGGATATGAGACAATAGTAGAATTTGTAACAAGACTGAACAGTAATTATTTTAACAAAATTGAAAGTTCTTCTTAGCCATTGATTAGAGAATGTAGACAATTAACTTAAAATTATCAGAAATTATCAAATTGAAAATTATATTATTTATAATCCACTTTTATAAATATGTATTTTTCTAACAGTATTTGAATTTGAATTTATATTAAGGATTTTTCCCATATTTTACCTTTAAAACTTTATTGTTTAATAATAAATCGTTTATTAATATCTTAAGATCACATTATATTAATTGTTGTAATATCTAATCGATAAGATCTCAAAATATACGTATCATGTAAATATAATCTGACAATAAAGGATGAATAAATAAATAAAAAAAATAAAACAATTTCAGATATAATGATACTTATGAGTTGTAGAAAAATGGAGTGAAAATTGTAATTACGGAATAAAAAAAAATAAAAAAAAATCAACAAACAAAAATCAACAAACAAAAATTTGAAATGCGACCAGTCAATTATAAATTTTATAAATTCATAATTAAAGAACGATTGCGATAACGTTTTTAAAATTCTTGAAACGACGTAACCAAAATAGTATGCATCAAAGAAACAAAAATGACAAACAATAAGCAGACAAAAGAAATTAATAGACAAACCCGAAAAAAAAGAGATTTTTGGTTTTATTTTGCTTTATACGCGACTAGTACCCGAGAGTCTACAATGCACATGATCTCATTTACAAAATAAGCAACAATAAATATGAAAAAAAAAAAACGGAACCCAAATGACATTATTAAGTGTTATAGATTGAAGTCTCTCAATTGCTTTCGAACATATTGTAATGCAAATATAAATATTTTATGTTTTTTTCCATTTATTAAACTTTGCTTTATTTATTTTAAAACTCGATATTCTGGAAGGCCTTCTGGATATCGGTGCACCAGCTGTGTATTCATTAAAAAAAAATTCGATTATATCTGCATAATCTATATGTTGTTTACAGTGACGACCAAAACTTCGTTGAGTTTATAAATTGCTTGCCCACCCTGAGGTTAAATACAATTGAGTTATAAATTATCACATGGATATTAGGTATAGTACCGATATTTTCATTTCATTTTGACAATAGATTTTATAAAGTTTCAAAATATATGTATATTTAAAAAAACCGTGAAAGTTTTGGTTAATTTAGTGAGATGGTGTTTATTGATGAGTAAGGTTTATGGATGATTGAGGGTTATTGACGAGCGAGGTTTATTAATGTAAATTTTTGTTAATGGAATTTGACCTTTTGTCCTCCGCAGGCAAGGTGATCGTTTTTCTCGGTTGGAGGTTGAGGTTAAGTAAAGGTTAAGTAAAGTGAAGTGTTGACACCAAATGTGGTGTCAGCAAATTGGTTAATCGGCGCACTTTCCACGTAGTCAGTAACTATGGCTCCCTCTGTATATATAAATATATTCATAACTACCATGAAAAAAATTTGTTAATGGCACTTCTCGAAATTGTAGCATGTAACGATAGTTTTTAAAAATTATTGAAATAGTAGATGTTGATAAGTATAACTTGAAGCAGGTGCACGCTGTACCACCGGCCTTATTGCTCGTCGAAATGGGGGGGTTCATGGCTTCAATACACTCAATACCACCATGCTAGTTATAAAATTATTTGAAAGCGTGCGTTTAAAATCAAAGAGAAAAAGGGGAAAAAAGCAGGAAAACTAATTATCGAAAGGAAATAGGAAAAAGAAAATACCAATACTAAAATAAGAAATGCAAAAGTTCGAATGACGATACGAGATGATGACTTATTCGCCAAAAAGCCATCCCTTCCATGATCATAATATAGCAATATATTCCGAAATAATTATATTATTATGATCCCTATATTTAGTTCTACAACCGCTTGAGATACCCTAGCCTATAAATCAAACAGAATGCTTAAAAGTTCAGCACGAAATATTATCAATTTTATTAAGAGTATAGGAATTCATTTAATAATAAAATTCAATTTGAACATTCTTACAAATTATCTTAACTGAAAGTATAAAATTGTCCATTTAAATTATTCATTAAACTTTAAACAATTATTAGAAGAAAATAGAAAAAAAATTAATCGTAACTAACTTCTTAGCTAATCTCTTAACTGTAACTAGATCTTATATAATTTCTAACAATAATGGAAGAAAAATTAAATGTTTAAAAATAATTGTAATTTCGTATAATATTTCTATTGTTTAATCGTATATGAACAAGAAAATTATTTTTAACAGTAAATAATCATCTTATATTATTCAACAGTTTTTTAAATTAAATTTCATCTGCTCACCCTAAAGAATAAACATTCATAATTGTATTAAGCTAGTTTGAAAATTTATTCTTTTTGGTAAAATGAAATTGCAAATAAACAAAAAAAAAAAAAAAATGTTACGCAAAGCAACAAAAAAATTGAAATTAAAAGTAATGAGAATCTGACAACTTACATAAGCATTTCAACGCTGCTCCCTCGCCGAAAGATCTTTCGATGCAGGTACTTTGTTGTTGTTGTTTTCTAAATAATTATTGAAATTTCTCTTAGTTGAGTAATGTTGCTGCTAAATGTATCGCAACAGTTTTGTAAATTTGGCTTTGAATTTTAAATTATATATAAATTCTCTGAAAAATAACATTGATTAATTACTAAGTTCAAATTAAGGCTATTGAAATCAGCTTATTAAGGATTATTTAAATCCATTATTTTCTTCACCTGTTTTAACCAATCCAAAGTTTATATAAAGCTTCTGTGACACACTTTACAGCAAAAAAAATTGGTATATTATTACCACTGTTATTAACATTCATAGTGATCGAATATTTTTATGTTTGTGAGTAAATTGCAGAATATTTGCATGAACTTTGGTTTGAGTAACATGTAGGAAAAAAAAGGAATACACAAGTAAAAAAATTTTTACACCAGAGTACAAAATTATAGTTCTTTAGAAAAATTAATAAAAATTTTCACTTAAACATGATTTTATACATTATAATTATTTTAAGAAGGAAAAAATACTTTAAGTTGTAGCAAAAAAAAATATAATTTTAAAATTTTATGTTGATTTAGGTTTAAGCAGGTTTTTCTTTTCTTTTATGAACAAAACACTCATCAAAATTTTTAGCGAAATTATTTTAAATCGATTACATTCTTTTCTTTGTTGTATATTATGATTAAGATAATTTTTTTTTAATATAGAAATACCTCGAATTTAGACTTGAACGTTTCCACATTTGGTTTAATAAGCACAGGAGTATTATTTAAAATTTAGCGTTGGTTGATTCATTGTTCTATTAATGTATAATTTTGTAGTTTCTTCGTTTTTTTAGCACCATGTTAAGTTAATGACGGCTTCTAAATTGTAAATGGCATGATGTTGCTGATCGACACCCATCATTTGCATATGCATTGCTCTGCTAGTAAATTCCAAGAAAAAATTGAGAGATGACCGTAACAGTTATTTTTTTCTATTTTTTTTCGTCTCCAAGCTAATATTGTTGTTGATGTAAAGCTTTTATTTTTGGATTTTTGTATATTACATATAAAGGGCCTACACAAATTTAATAGTTTTTTTCTTATTATTATCTGTTCAATTTTTTTTTCTTTTTAATTACATTACCATTGAGATGGCACTTGTGGGAAAAAGTTCCGAATGGGTTCCAGAAAAACACAATAAGTAATGATGGGGGATTTTTTTTTCTGCAATCTACCAAACTTCCTTTTACCAAGAAATTTTGCCGCAAAGGATTTAGTTGGTCAACTATGTCTAACAACTTTATCCAAGTATGTAACTTCGGTGGCTGGTAAGGTTGCCAAAATGTACCTTGCAAAAAGGTACACCCCAACAGCGAATTTTACGGAAAAAAAGTTTTAAACTGTTAGAAACAAAAGGAAAAGAAAAATACCACTTATTATTATAGGTTCAATGGAAAAAGTTTATAATAAAAAAAAATCTGTACTCACGTTTAACTATTGAAGAATTTATATAAAAGAAAAGATATTTTATTTTGAATTCATCTTGAATAAAAAATGGCTTTTTAATGGAATATGTATTTATTAATTTTATTCACTACCAAAAACTTTATGATTTAATATAATTTTAGGATGACAGATTTTATTTTTGAAGACGTTTATATCTTTACACTTGGCTGTTCGCAAAACAAATGGCAGAAAAACTTGTTTTATGACGGCATGTAAGCTGCATTTATTGAACGTGATTTATCAAATTTGAAGAAATAACGCTTTCTTTCCAATTCTTAGTAAATTACTAAAAACAAGTAGCATATGAATACATTACAATATCGCCAACCGTAGACAAAATTAGGCAGTGCCTACCAGATGGCGTTTTATAAGAAATAAATATATTATGGCAAACGTTCTTAACTGTTATCAAAATATTTAATTCTAAAACTAGAAAGAAAAATCATTAATCGATCCAAGCGCTATTACAAAATATGCGGACATCACGATATTCGTACGCTTGAACCCAAAGTTTATTAGTACAAATTTGCAGTATTCGGATAAAATATTTAAGAATTTTTTACATTTGGTTACGATGAAATATTAGACAAAATGGCTGAGGAAAAAGGCGTCAAAAGCCATTACAGTTCAAGGTCCGTCGAAAGATATTTTTCAGCGGAAAAATTAATGGTATAACGAAACGATCTGTTGTGACAATACTTAACAACTGTATAATCACAATACTAAGGTAGACATAATTATATCTTCTTAATAAAAATATATATTTTAAATTATTGTTATAACAAACGAGAATTATGCTATATGTTTCATTTCTTCTAAATATAATTAATGGTGATGTTTGTTCTGGTTTCTTGATTAACAATATATCATTAAACATTCCTCAACGACCAAAGCGTTACTTCTCACCTTTATCTGTACAGTTAAATAGAGCTAATTATGCAAACGCAGGGCCTCTCAGCAGAATGTGTATTCAATTTAATGCACTTTATAGATTTATTGATTTCTCATTAAACACAAATCTAATTAAAAGTAAAATAATAAGCTTTCTAAATTTATGAATAGCTATGTACCAAAATTAATTTTTAAATGTGTTTCTTTGTAAATAGTCTGTATGGATTAATTCCATAGACAAAGATGCAGATAAATAAACTAATATTCGTTTTGCTGTATACAGTGGGTTTATTGCAAGTATTAAATTGCATACAGATTTTATTCATATATGCATGATAGTATTTAGCCGAGTCTCAAACCTTGATGTTTTTAATATAGTGTTGGGCTACTTTAACAACCAGTAAACATAGTTTACATGTGATAAAATTAATTAAATGATAGAAAATAATTTTTATTGCCAAAATTGAAAATTTAATAATTTTCTTTGGTACTAATTAGTGAAATTTACACACAAAAAAATAGTAATGCAATTTTACCATAATGTAAAGAAGAAAAGAGAAACCGATCACTACAGTCTAAATTGTAAGAATCCAAACTAACAATGTTATACTCACTCAAATTGGTGGGTTGATGATGACAATCGTGTAATAAAAATGTTGAGGGGACATTACATTCGCGGCAGAGAAAACAGACCTTTTTTCAAAAATCATAACTCAGTTAAAAACAAACATTTTCAAAAAAAAAAAAAAAATTCTAAAAAATATATTTTTCACTCCAACATGGTTTTATAGAGCTCCAAACTGGTGGAAGAGAAAAAACGGGGCCTCGGTGTTGCAGCGCTGGGAGTCGCAAAAATTTTCCGATCTGGAAATAAAATGACTTTTTTAAATCTTAACAAAATTGGTTATCGTATGACACGCTTTTTTTTTAATTTTTTTTTAGTTTTTGTGATCTTCCAAATTTAAAAGTGTGTTTTTCGAAAAAAAATATTGACTTTAAAAATTCATAAAAACTCGAAAAAAAATTTAAAAAAAGCTGGTGTCATACGACGGCGCATCAAGTTTAAAAAAAAAATACAAAAAAAATGCGTCAAAAAAAGAACCCGCTAGTGCCGCAACGAGTACGAAAAACATGGTTTCGAGATGAACGCGTTCAAAGTTTGTGAACAAAGAAAAAAAGGTTACCTTCACGCTGCAAAAGATGGCAAATAACTGAGCATATAAAATAAAAATTCCACTCTATGAGGTATAAAGACGCCTTTTTTCAAGAAATTCAAAAACACAAAAAAAACCCACTCTTCAAGCAGGTACGAAATAACAGCCACTAAAAGTGATTAGCAAGTAAAACACTTATAGACCAGCTGCCGTACGTAGGTATAGCGAAAATTAAAAATGCGCTCTCACTAATCCGGCTGTGACTTTTGAACCCGTAGGAATTTTTCCATGAAATTTTTTTCTCTTAGAATCTTAAGAATATTTACTAAAAAACGTTATTAAAAAAAGTCGATTTCAAAACACGGCCAATGTCATGTCTCCCCTTAATACAAAAATGCTTTTAATCCAAACACAAAAAATTATCAAAATCGACAGTGAAAAAAAAAAATTTAAGAGAAATGTATCGTTTCGGCCTGAGTTACAACAAACGTACCTCTTCAATCCCGAATAAATTCGATTCCAAATTAAATTTGTGAAAAGAAGTATTTATTTCTTAAATCAGTTGTTGATGGTAAATTCTCAAAATTCAACAGAGGATTTCCTACCATGAAATCACTATTTCACAGCACTGCAAATTTTAAGCAGTTTTCAATCTAAAATTTGGAATTTAGTTTTAGCAATTTCCCACTATTGTTTTTGAGTTTCTACACTCACAACTTGAAAAATCCAAATGTTATATTTTTAAAGATATGGTAGCTTTGCAGCTCTGCAAAATTTATCCACAAAATTTTAATTATTTCAAAAAGGGTCGTCCTCTTACATGAGCTCACACAAAAAAAAAGAATGAAACAAAATAAAACAATTTATTATTTGCCAAAAAAAATATGCATTGCAACATACCTATTTCTCTGCCCAATGCTGTTAAAAGAGACACACAGGTTATTTTTTGCTTTCCTTTTGTGCATTGTTTGTTATCGAAAGCGCATACACCTCTTTGTACGTAAATTAAAACTCGAGGAGTTTTTTTATTAAAAATATATAATTTTTTTTAGGAGCGAACTCCAACTTTATTAAATTAAATCCAAATTAGAACTGATCTTACAAACTAAAATTACAATAATATATATAATTATTAATTACTGCTGCATACCAAAACACCTGCTGCTTTTGCAGATTCTTCTTTGTCTCTTCTTTTCGTGGGAGCTAGCGTAATTGCTGATGACGAACAGCTACACCGTTGACGTGAGAACTTTTGAAATTCATCGATGAGATGGCCAGCTGCATTGCAGACGCTACGTCAGCGTTTTGCATGGGAATCTATGATGTATTTTTTTATTTTATGTTGATGAACATATGTAGCGTTAACTCCTCCCCTCTTAAATACAATTGTCCCCAATTGTTTTTTTTATTAAAAATAGGGAATATCGTTCAACCGAATATTTGTTGCATACGGTATGTTTCTTGGTTGACTATTGGTTAAGATTACAGATGGGGTTGAAGGTAAGTATGAGTCTGCCGGAATTGTGCCGGGAAATTTGGTTTGGCGTAGCGTTCTAAAGATGTGGAGCATCATGAGGCCAATAATGACAAGCAGAAAGATGAAAAATATACAGGATATTCCATTTATGATTGAGCCATATTTTATTGTCTTAATTTCTTTAGTGTTGTTGAGATGAAGTTCATTCAGGCTTTCGATCGTTAAAAGATGTTCGAATTTTTCTTCTAGCGGGGCTGGTTGCAGTACGGCAGGTATAATTTTTATTTGTGGAGCTTCTAGGCTTCGGAAGATTCTATTGCGTGTAGAGATTGTAGTGTTGATGAATTTAATTAGGAAGGTACCAAATAGGCTATGTTCGTTATTGTCGATTATCGCAGTATCGTTGTATTCGTTGAATAGGAGTATACCAGGAATAATTTCTTCGATTAACGGAATATGTTGACTGTTGCTATAGATGCAGGATGATGCTAGGCTTCTGATAATGTTTGGTATGCAAGTATTATTACTTAAATCTAATAATTGATTATTATTACAAACTTTGATTGAATTATATTCTAAACAATTACTTTTCAATCCATATACTTCATTTTTATTTTTAATTATTTCTTTGAATTGCAATTTAATAATTTTACCATTTTTCTTAACTGGTCGAACTATAATATTCTCATAAATTTCTTCTTTTGTTAATGGTATTTTAATAATATACAATATCATTGAATTGTTATACATAACATTTATCTTGGCGTATTCCACCGCCTCTTCTGGAGATGCAAATGGCATCTTTTCTTTTCTTAGTTTTTCTAAGGCTAGTTGTGTTTCAAAATTATTTAAAATCATGGAATTTACTATTCCGTTTTTCGCCCATTGAATGGCATATTTTACATTTATTAATTCTTCTTTTATTAATCTAATTTTATTTTGTAGGTTAATTGCTATTTCATTAATTAAGTAGTCATCTTTTCGTACTACATTTGATATTGAATTAACTATATTGGTTATATTATTTATTCTTTCATTAATTGCTTTATTAATTACAATTTGCTTATTATTATTCTCATTTAATTCAAACATATTAAATTGTAAAGTTTCGAAATCATCGTGGTCCGGAGTACCAGCAATGTATTCCCATGCTGTTCCAATAGCATTAATTGACCTTTTTTTTCTGTTAATATTCTTATATTTACTATTACTAATTGTGATATCTTTATTTTTATAATTATTATTGTTATTAAAAGGAACAATATTTTGGAGAAGTTCCAAAGTTTGGTTAGATTCGTGATCAAGGAGGGGATAGAAAATGCTGGATTTAGGTATGTTCTCGTCAATATATATTTTCGTTTTTTGAAGGATTTTATCGTAGAGGGTTAAGTCGATTATGTGTATTAGTCTAAAAATACCATTCTGTATTTTACTACGTCCGTTATTTATCGCTATCAGATGGGCCGTCGTGTAGTCTATTATCTGAAACTCCGCTCTACATGCCAAAATGACGGATCTGAAAAAAAAGGAAAATTGTTACGTCTTAATAAGACTCTTATGTATAACCCTTCCAGATCTAGTTACAACTGTGGAGTTTTTGTCTCTGGCGACCACCTCTTTTTTAAATCTTGGGGTCAACTTATTACCGATTCTCTTATTGATCTTTGCGTAAATAACATCTCCTTCTAAATACGTTCGGGGCTGTGTCTTGTTACGATTGTGGTAGCTTAGGTCCGAAATTTGTTTCTCTTGTAACCTCTCTATCGTTTCCCTACGAAAACTTTCGAGTTGTTCTGGGTCGCTAGCTACTCTTCGTCCAAATAATACTTCGACAGGTTTTTTCCCTGTTGTTGAATGGACCGACAAATTATATTCTTTGACTGATCTTTCCAACAATTCTTCAAATGTGTTATGAGCTCTTTCGACCTTGAGGCAGCGCATTATTTCCTGGAGTGTGGAATGGAAACGTTCCACTTGACCATTTGAAGTACTCGTATAAGGTGGTGTGCGGTAAACCTGAATGCCAAATTCATTTTCGATCATATGGTTCGTGGAGACCGAATTGAATGATTTTTCATTGTCAACGACTACACTTTCAGGAATAAGAAAGAAGAGTATATCTCTCAGAGGCTGCCTAATATCCTCGGCAGCGCGGGATTTTATAACCTTTGCCACTGCAAATTTTGAAAATTTGTCAATAGCTGTCAAAACGGAATGATTGTCCGTAATGAAAATATCCAAGTGAACTATTTGTCCTGGAAATTGCGGAATGGGGGTGACCTGAATTTGGGGTTTCGCAGGGTGACGGTCCTACTTATTCTCCCTACAAATAATACATCTTTTAACTATTCTGCCAATCTTTTGACTCATGGAAGGAAAATAATATTTTTCCAAAATTTGAATTTTATTTTCGCGAGCATTTCTATGAGCTCGGTCATGCGTACGCACTATAATATTTTCCTGCTCTTGCTCATTCGTAACATCTTCAACCTGCTGTTGAGTAAATCTTACTTTATAATTACTGAAATTAAAGGGGTAAATCTCCTGAATTTGTCCCATAATACGCTCGTCAGTTTTAATACAATTTATTACAGAAGGATTTAAATAACGTTTGAGAAGTGTGATAAGTTTATTAGAATCGTAATGTGGTTCAACAATTGTGTGTCTATGATAGGTCGGGAAAACTATTTGAAACTGGTAAGAGGATGTTTGATCCATCTTCAACAGAATTTGGTTTTTAAAAACGTTAATGGGTGCGTCCACGGAAAAAATTAAATTATGTGAGGAACTTTCGTCACTGTGGACGCTTGACGTCAATGTATTCACCGGAACACTATGTGAAATTCGCGAAAGGGCATCAGCAACAACATTTGCCTTGCCTGGCTTATAATGCAACTCATAATTGTACTCCTCCAGAATTGCTTTCCAGCGTTTCATTTTGCTGTTGTTATTTTTGTTGCTCAAAGCATAAGTAAGAGGTTGATGGTCGGTAAAAATATTCACCTTAGCGGTGCCGTAAACATAATTTCTAAAAGAATTCAATGCCCATATAATAGCCAACATCTCTTTCTCGTTAGTGGCATAATTTTCCTCGGTTTTACTTAAAGTCCTTGATATGAAATTTATCGGCCTACCATCTTGAGAAAGCACTGCGCCAATTGCGAAATTTGATGCGTCAGTAGTTAAGTCAAGGTCCTTATCAAAATTGGGATACACCAACATTACATATTCGGAAACAAGAGTAGATTTTACTTTGTTAAAAGTAGCAATGGCTTCGGAATTCAATTTTATTTTGATCTTGGCGGAATGGTTTTTGGACATACGTCCCTCCTTCCCTCTTAAAAGGGATGTTAGGGGTTTTGCAAGCTTTGCATAATCTCGGACAAAGCGGCGATAATACCCTGACAGACCCAGAAAGGATCTTAATTCTTTTAATGTTTTTGGTGTCGGAATTTTGGATATAGCCTCAGTTTTTGCTGGATTTGTAGTAATTCCCTCAGAAGAAATTACAAATCCAAGAAACTCAACTGATTTTTTAAAAAAGTGACATTTGTCCAACTGGACCTTCATATTAGCACTCTCGAGAGTTTTGAAAATTTTTTCTAAATGATGGGCATGGTGGTCCTCGGTTTTGCTAAAAACAATAATGTCGTCAATATAAACGAAACAACACACTCCAATACATTCGCGCAATATATCATCAAGTGCTCTCTGAAAAATAGAAGGGGCATTTTTCAAGCCAAAGGGTAATCTAGTGTATTCATATTTTCCATTATTGATGGAAAAAGCTGTTTTTTCTATATCAGATTATTTGAAGGGGATCTGATGGAAGCCGCTCTTTAAATCAAGCACTGAGAAAAAATTGTTATGTCCTAATTGTGCAAGAACTTCAGTGATATCTGGAATCGGATATCTGTCTGCTATAGTGACCGCGTTAAGCTTTCTATAATCTGTTACAACTCTATATTGTTTATTTCCAGAAGAGTCTGGTTTTTTTGGAACGATCCATACAGGTGAATTATAAGGTGACCGGGATGGTCTTACGATGCCGTCATTAAGCATCGTCTGAATTTGATTTTCCACCTCAGCTTTCAAAGCCATGGGGTACGTATAGTATCGCGTACAGACCGGTGTATCATTTTTTGTACGAATTTCCCCAACTACGGCAGTCGTATATGTTAGTTTCATATCCGGCTCGGCAAATAGGTTTGGTATTTTTCTTGTCAATGCATCAATCACTTTCCTTTGCTTGTCTGTCATATGTTCGTCTCGTATGTTTATCGCGTTCACGGACTGGGATTTTTTTTGAAATATTGTAATTTTCATACCTTCTTCGATTTCCATGTAGCCTTCCCTAGTATGGATAACCGCCCCCAATTCCCGAAGGCTGTCGTTTCCCAAAATTCCATGAAAAGATTTTAACGTGGGAAGTACAAAGAATTTACAATTAGCATTGCGATTGCCAAAAAGATTTATAAAAGTGTGTTCTTTAATTTCTACGTCCCCTGCCACTGATCGAGCGATGAAAGGTTCCTTATTTGGAAAAGTTTTCTTTGGTAGAGATGGTTGAATATAGTTTTTTGTGGAACCGGTATCTATTAGTATTTCCAGAATCAGTCCGCTCTTCGTCTTCTATAAACCAAGGTAAATGGTTTTGCAATTTTTGCGTAAATCGTCTATAAAATTTTGTGAAGTGCAAACAATGCCATTTAATTTTATAAACTATCTTATCTAATATGGGCGCAAAAAGATTTTTTTTTTTTTCAATTTTTAAGAGTGATTTTTGTACAAAAATTTTCAATTTCCTTAACTATAGAATTATTATTTATTTAAGATAATTATTAGCTGAAGCACTTCTTGAGGGCTATATTCAAATAACCAATGATAAAATTTTGTAGGATTATTTTTATCGAAACTATAAAAAATATAGATTTATTATTGATTTATCGAAGCACTTCTTGAGGGCTATATTCGAATAAACAAAAAAAATTCTTTAACTATAGGATGAATGAAAAATATAGAGATAATTTTGTTAATGGTAAATTTTAAAAAATATTTTATTTCCTAAACTATAGGAATGATTTTATCGAGTAAGTAAAAACACGTTTTCTAAAGGAATAATTTTATCAAAATAAAATAATTATAAATGAGAGAGAGAAAAAAAAAATATTCTTTAACTATTTAAAAAGATTCTATAAATAATTCGTAAATCTGAAATATTTATCAGCCTAGGTTACATTTTATTTTACTCTAAAAATTTCATGTTAATCTTTTAGAAACTTCCTCATCATTCTCACTGTTTCTTCCTCTCTTGTCGTAGGTCTTAGTACGTCTTCCATTGTAGGGGGTCTTTTCATGCCTATTAGTTCCCAAAACTCAGTTAGCCACTTTAGCCGTTCGCCCAAAATTTCGGGAGTTTCCTCTTCGTAGTCAAATGGTATGACATTTTTAGTCCGATCCTGTTCGTTCAATGTCATTGTCCGTTGGGAAGGTCCTGGATTTATGGGAACAGCCGATGCTGTATTTAAAACTGGAGGGCGAATAAGGTTACTAGGATTTACGGGAACAGCTGGTGCTGTATTTAGGACAGGAGGGCGAATAAGGTTACCGGGATTTGACATTTTAACAAGTAATTGAATTTATTTTTTTTTTTTTTTTTTTTACAATATTTATACTTTTATTTTCAAAATTTAAATTACAGGAATAGTTTTCAATGGTTAAATTACAGGTATTTTATTTAAATTGCAGGAATAATTTTATTTTTAAAAATTTTAATTTCAAGTAAATGTAAACAAAATTAAATTTAAATTCGCACTTTAAAATAATACTTTTTTTGTGGCTGATTTTATATAATTTATTCTTAAAATTAACTTACATAATAATGATAATTGATGTCCTCATTTTCTGTTGATTTGTCCTTGAAACAATTTTTGTGGTTGATGTTGTTACTTTGTTTATATATATGTTTTTTTTCCTTTATCTTTGGTTTTAACAGTTTAGTTCTTTACAGCTCAAAAAAAATTCAGTTCACTTTATTTAAAATTGTTCACGTATTTTTTTTCTAAATTTAATGGATACAACAGTTCACCGTTATTTTAATATTTAAAAAAAATTCATTTATTATTATTATTTTTTTGTTTTTTGTTTTTGTTTCATTTACTTTAAAGATGGTTTATCTTATTAATTCTTATTATTATTTATATAAATATATATTTTTTATTGACTTGTCCGTGAAGCGGCTGATGTTCTACATCGTCCTTTTCGTCTGCTGAAGGCAGTTACTAAGGGGCCTCGTTCTTCACAATTTCGCGTTCACTCGCGGGGACACTTGAGACCGGTCAGGTTTAAACGGATTTTTATTTGTTTATTTTAATTTTTTATTTTTTTTTTTTATTTTATTTTTTCTTATCCTTTACGCGGATTATTCCACATCCTTTGCGCACTTATCCTGACCGGTCCCTGCTCGGGCGCCAATTAAAACTCGAGGAGTTTTTTTATTAAAAATATATAATTTTTTTTAGGAGCGAACTCCAACTTTATTAAATTAAATCCAAATTAGAACTGATCTTACAAACTAAAATTACAATAATATATATAATTATTAATTACTGCTGCATACCAAAACACCTGCTGCTTTTGCAGATTCTTCTTTGTCTCTTCTTTTCGTGGGAGCTAGCGTAATTGCTGATGACGAACAGCTACACCGTTGACGTGAGAACTTTTGAAATTCATCGATGAGATGGCCAGCTGCATTGCAGACGCTACGTCAGCGTTTTGCATGGGAATCTATGATGTATTTTTTTATTTTATGTTGATGAACATATGTAGCGTTAACTCGTATAATATTCTCACTGAAAAAAAAACGTACTGTTCCTTTACACCAAATAAAACACAATATAAAAATTAAAATTAAAATTAAAGACACAGCTGTATTGCACAATTATAAAAAAAACAATGTGGCGATTAATGTAAATGACAGATGATCAAAGGTAAACATGATCATAAAAAACACATATAAAACATAATGGCTTAAGTATGATAAAAGTAGTATTATCTTATACTTCATTACTTTTTAATAACCAAATAATTTTTAAAGCATTTTCTTTAAAAATTTATTTGGAAATTATTTGAATTAATACCAAAAAATCAAAAAGGACATTACTTTCAATTTCTTGTTGTCTTAATAGCAAAGCTCAAAGTTCCACCAACAAAATCCAGTTCAGTTCGATTAATAAATATTTCAAGAAGAGAAGTGGCGGTTGGATTTCCAAGTATTTTGCAACCAAAAAGGTAGCTATGGCTACCAAAAATAGAAAAATAAAACAGAAAAAAAAATAGGATTTTTTTTAACAAAATTCTAAGTAATTTCGAAATAATTTATTTTATTTTTCCTTTAAAGATGGCGGTGAAATACACATGTATATAAAAAAAAATCCAATACAATTTTATACAAAAAATTATTTTTACAGTTCAGGAGTCAAACAACGATTAGAAAACGAATACAATGTCATGGTTAAAAAAAGTAGGTTTTACAACAAAGTGACAGGAAAATGTCATATAAAAAAGAGACTTAAATAACCATAGCGCAATCTCTGTGTCAGGATCCATTCCAGTCCGGCACTAGTTGAATACAGTGGGGCCTCTGAAAGGCTCACATAAACAGGGGTGAAATAAAATATCGATATTAATTTTCTTTTAGTACATACGGAAAAAAATATGGCCAACTATATTGTTTAGCATTAATTAATCAATTTCTATTGTGTTAGAACATCTACTATTAAGATAACCAAATGGTAATTGTAATCAATGCAGAACTCATTTACCTTAGACATAATGAAACTGTTTTCTGTGTTTAATGTTTTTATATTTAGTAATAATTTTTGTACTTTACACTAACTTAATGAAACATAATCTCATATAAAAAAACATTCCCAAAATAATATATATACACTGTATTAAATTAATATTGATAAAAACAATTTGAATGTGTAACTGCTGTGAAAGCAACAAAAATTGCAATTGATGTGTTTATTTGTAATTTGAAGTAGCAATTAAACCAAAGCATGCAATTAGGTTATAGTTTGCGTTTATGTAGAAATAGTCCGACTTGGATATTGATTTCCTATCAATGGTACAACAGTCTTTCCAGGTCATATTTTGTATATATGGTATATATATTTTATACATAGTAGTCATAAATATCAGCGGAAACTCATTTTGAACTGACCACAGTAACAGAAATACAAAACAAATAAATAAACACCTACATATGTAATTATAGACTACCCAATCTTATAATTATACCTTCAGTCAAGTGATCGACTTTGCATCTATTATTACGGAAAGAAAGTGAAACCAAGAATTAGTGACATCGAAATAAATAGTTAGACACCTTTATGATGGACGATAGAACTTGTGTCCATCTATATACGGTTGGATATAGTGATTAGTACGTGCCAATCAGCTTGAAGTTGATTGTGGCGTCGTGCCTTCTCACACACATTTATTCCGTCAACACAGGCAGGGGAAAATAACTTGCCTATATTCGCTGTGTGCCTTAGAAGCCATTTCATTTTTTTGACAAATCAATTACCCAAAATAACGTCCTGAATAACTAATTTGTCACAATATTTTAATAGTGAACTTCTAACAGTGCTCAATTGATTTATGAATATTTTTATTTGCTTTGTATTACCCATAATCACAAAAAACAAAAAAGTTTATGCCAGCTGAACTGAATTACACTTAAAGATCCATGGCAACGGGTATTTTATATAAAAATTACATCATGTTTTATTTTTATTTTATTTTAATTTTCAAAAGCAACAAAATAAATGAACTCACCCTCTCATTATACCCTATACTGCTATGTGGTTCGGCCGATCACAGGGCAGATGTGTAAACATCTAGTAATTAACTCTCCGTCTAGCAACACATCTGGTACCCTTAAACGCATGACAAGGTCCGTAGGGACCTATTTTTATTGATATGACATTTTCTATGAAAAAGATATTTTAAATTTTTGTTTTGTTATTTTATTATTGTTTATTAATTAAAGTGTTTATAAATAAATTAAAAAATTTTTTTTTTATACTAACATACTGCTTACGAAACTACAACCGCATATTATACCCTTTTCGTTGCCTACTTGTGTTCTAGCTTGAACATCCGCGTATATCTACAAATAGAGATTAGTATTAGAAGATCATGCGTTCCCGTACTACTCACCCTTAAACCTCAATAAAAACTAAACTATTGGCCGCATCGCCTTTAATTTCCTTTTAAACGATTTTTGACAAAATTCTCTTGGAAAACAGGGTAACTTTTGGGGTACCTGGTCCTGGCCGAAATAGGAGTAATTCCAGGGACCTTCTCGCTAGCCGAAGGGTTAAAGATTTTTTATGACACTTTTTTTAAATCAAACAGAGAGCGTCATATATATCACTTATAGCAATCAACTGCTGGGGTTCTGCTTATATAAAAATAATTATTATTATTTATTATTTCAACCGGTTAATTTTTAATTATTCGTTTTTTAATTTTTATTTTTCACTTTTCGTTTTTCATTTTTTATTTTTAATTTTTCATTTTATATTTTTCATTTTCAATTTTTCATTTTTCATTTTTTGTTTTTCATTTTTCATTTTTCCTTTTTTTTAATTTTTTTATTTTTCACCTTTAATTTTTTGTGTTCATTTTTATTTTTAATTTATCTTTTTTCATGTTTCATTTTTAATTTTTTTTTTTAATTTTTCATTTTTAATTTTTCGTTTTAAATTTTTCATTTTTGTTTCTTTTTTTAATTTTAACTTTTCATTTTCCGTTTTTCATTTTTCGTTTTTATACCCTATACCACTATGTGGTTTGGGTATAATGACTTTGTGCTGCTGTTTGTAACAACCAAAAATATTTGACCTAGACCCATCTTTAATTATACCGATCGAATCAGAATCACTTTCTGAGTTGATTTAGCAGTGTCCGTCCGTCCGTCCGTCCGTCCGTCCGTCCGTCTGTGTGTCCATGTAAAGCTTGTAATCAAACTGCAGGTCGCAAATATGAATATATTTTGATGAAATTTGGTATATAAGCTTTTATCGGCCGTGGGATGAACGCTATTGAAATTGGTGGGAATCGGTCCATGTTCAGACCTAGCCCCCATACAAATTACCCATATGAAATCGACATAAATTGCCATAAGATCCAAATTGTCCTATAGATCTTACTCAAATTGGGTTTGTATGCGTTCATTGCATCCACTGATGAGTAGTCCAAAAATGATCCCTTTGACCCCATATAGAGCTGCTTCCCGATCTTCAGTTAAATCTATTAAAAAACAAAAATATTGCACTGATTCTTCTCAAATTTTGTTTGTATATATTTTTGCAAAATACAAGAGACTTTACCAAACATGATCAGGATCGGTCCATTTTTGGACCTAGCCCCTTTATAGATATAGCATCCGATATGAACTTTTTTATATCTGCAGCCAAAAAAATTAATAAAAATCCCACTCAAATTTGGTTTTTGCTTATTTTCTATGTCCAGTTAGTTGGGCCTAAGAGTTTCTAAACGCATGGTATAGGGTATCGTATAGTCGGTCTAGACCGACTATAATTTTCTTACTTGTTTATTTTTCGTTTTTAATTTTTCATTTTTTTTTTTTTTTTTTTTTTTAATTTTAACTTTTCATTTTCTGTTTTTATACCCTATACCACTATGTGGTTTGGGTATAATGACTTTGTGCTGCTCTTTGTAACAAACAAAAATATCTGACCTATACCCATCTTTAATTATACCGATCGAATCAGAATCACTTTCTGAGTTGATTTAACAATGTCCGTCCGTCCGTCCGTCCGTCCGTCTGTGTGTCCATGTAAAGTTTGTAATCAAACTGCAGGTCGCAAATATGAATATATTTTGATGAAATTTGGTATATAAGCTTTTATCGGCCATGGGATGAACGCTATTGAAATTGGTGAGAATCGGTCCATGTTCAGACCTAGTCCCCATACAAATGACCCCTATGAAATCGACATAAATTGCCATAAGTTCCAAATTATCATATAGATCTCAGTCAAATTGGGTTTGTATGTATTTATTACATCCATTAATCAGTAGTTCAAAAATAGTCCCTATAGGAAAATTCTTAGTCATAGGCCCCATATAGAGCTGCTTCCCGATCTTCACTTAAATCTATCAAAAAACAAAAATATTGCACAGATTTTTCTCAAATTTGGTTTGTATATATTTTTTCAAAGTATAAGTGACTTTACCAAATATGGTCAGGATCGGTCCATTTTTCGACCTAGTCCCCATATAGATATAGATTCCGATATGAACTTTTTCATATCTGAAGCCAAAAAAATTAATAAAAATCCCACTCAAATTTGGTTTTTGCTTATTTTCTATGTCCAGTTAGTTGGGCCTAAGAGATAGGGTTTCTAAACGCATGGTATAGGGTATCGTATAGTCGGTCTAGACCGACTATAATTTTCCTACTTGTTTTAATATTGTTTTTGCTTAGTTCTGTAATCGTTTCATCCAATAATTTGTCGAGGATAATGTCAGCAACAGTTGGAGAAAGTGGATTTCCCATTGGCATCCCATAAGTTTGGATGTAAATGTTGTCCATATGTTTGAAATAGTTTTATCTCTGAGGCAAAAATTAAGAATTTGAAGAAATTTCGATTTTGTAATGTTGATGTGATTTTTGAGTTCTTCCAATTTTTCCATTATATTTTTTATTGCCAGATAAATAGGTATATTTGTGAAGAGCGAGACTACATCAAGAGAAATTAATGTGTCGTATTCCTCCAAAGTAAGGTTTTCTAATTTTGTTTTTAATTCCGTTGAATTTTTGATATTGTAATCATCTGAAATTGTATTTTGAAGTATGCTGCCTATATGTTTTGCGAGGTTATAGCATGGTACATTTATTGATGACGAAATGGGCCTAAGTGGTATGTCTTTTTTGTGGGTTTTTGGCAATCCGTACAATCTTGGTATGTTTGCTGCTGTGCTATATAGTTGATGTTTTAATTTTATGTTTATTTGTTTCGATTTGAATAATTCTATTACAATGTTATTGTTGATTTTTTGTAGTTTTGTTGTGGGATCAGTTCTAGTTAGTTTATAGGTATTTTTATCTTCTAATAGTTTGGCCATTTTCTGTTGATATTCCTGTTTATACATTACTACAGTTTTGTTTCCTTTGTCTGCTGATGTGACCATAATTTTGTTCTTGTGTTTTTGCAGAAATTTTTGAGTATCTTTGTATATTGTTAATATGTATTTTCTTCCTCGCTCAGTTTGTTTTATCTTGCGTTTGAATATTGATATATTTGTTGATAATGTAGATCTTGCTATATCTTTGTCTCTATCGTTTTCGATTGCTTGTATCCCCTGCTCAATATCAGCTATTGTGTGAATTGGCGAAAAATTAGTTTTGTCTATGGGAATTGCATCTGGAAATTCTATATCAGTTAAATTTATAAACCAATCTTCATTAAAGGTTATTCCAAGTTTTTGTTTTTTCTTTGCCATTGGTTTGAGAAATTTGAATTTGTTGATTTTTTGTTTATTGTTTAGTGTTTGTTTGTAGCTTACTTTTTGTTTTTTAAGAAATTTAATAAGTAGTGATGCTTCTAATATTGGAAATGTTAAAACCTTCCCATATGCTGTTTAATATTTTGACCCGGAATATGGTATCCGAAAACAAATTTTGGATTTTTATAACGACCCATATGAAACATCAATGGATATTTTTTTAAATATAATACGAATAACAAATGATTTTGATTTGAATATAAAACAAATCACAGCTTATAGTGCGGATAATGCTGCTGTCAATTATGGTATTCATAATTCTGTATACCAAAAACTTAAAAACGAATGTAAGCAAATTATTAAAGCAAATTGTAACTGCCACGTTATAAACACTTACGTTAAAAGAGCTCTCAATGCTCTATCTATAGATATAGAAAATATCGTAATAAAAATTTTAACGAGTTCGGCTCATCGGCAATGACTACAGAAAAGTTAAAGGGATTTTTTGAGTTTGCTGAAATTGAGTATAAAGAACTTTTACGACATATTGCAACTCGGTGGCTTTCTCTTTTACCAGGTGTAGATCGTTTAATCTATTGTTGGCCTGCAGTAAAAATGTACTTTTTAAAAAAAGGAAAAAGGAAATGCCAAAAAGGCCTATGGGAATTTATTTCTTATGGAATTTCAGATGACAATGTAGTGGATGAAAATGATGAGTGTAAAGTGGAAGGTTTTCCAGAAGCATATCTATATTTCTTACACAATATAATGCGAGAATTTCATTTAACTATTTTGTTTCTTGAAAATGACTCTTTTACACTTTTAGAGTTACACGATGTAATGACTAGACTCATGAGTAGCCTTCAATGTAGAATAAATGATAAGTTTTATGGTTGTCAGTAATGTTTTAAAAAATCTTTCTTCTGATGATCAAAAAATGTTTACATCAGAAGCCGACTAATTTTTAAAAACAGCTGTTTCATATTTACGTTATGATTTTGGAGATAACTCCCTTTTTAAAATAATTTCATTTTTAAATTTAAAAATATCTTTGTTTTCGTGGACTGAGTTACAAAAACTACCAAATATTCTAGTCATATCTGAAGCTATAGACAATGATAAGTTATATAATGATTTTTGTTGTCTTCGAGGAGTTTACGACCAGTTACCACACGATTTACCAAATGATAAAATATGGTTTTTCTTTTTTACAAAAACAAATAATGATGATTGCGAAAATTTACGAAAGCTAATATATTTTATTTTTTCAATTCCTATAAGCAACGCCTTTTGCGAAAGAGTTTTCAGTATTTCGAATAATTTTTATAGCAAAGAAAGAAACAGAATGTCTTTTGACATAATAAAGACAGAAGTATTTATTAGAATAAATTTGGAGAAATCTTGCAACGATTTCCTAAAATTTTTGCAAACTGTCGCTGATTCAGAACTAGCCAAGTCAGTTTGTGGAAACACAAAATATATGTGGCAATAAAAAATTATTTTAGAATTATTATTTTTAAAATATTATAATAATTTATATAGCGCCTATAACCTGAACTGATGTTTTTTGTTAATTTTGTTTTGTTCTTACTCTTTTTTTTAAATACTTATATATTATTTTTTTAAGACTTTAAAGAATGAACTGAATAGCTGTATGTTTTTTTATACGTTTTTTATAATACTTAATATTCCTACACTGGAAAAAAATAAAATTAATTATTTTATTAAAATAAAGATTAAAAACTTTTTTTTTGATAAGATAAAACTTTTAAAATGTCCAGCTTTTTTTAAAAAATCCAGATTTTTTATGCCGAATGCCCAGCTTTTTCCAAATCGAGATCTGGCAACCCTATATGTATATGAACTAAATAGTTCAACATTATTCACATATACAAAAAGGAAATCATGAAAATACGCATTTTTCCCCTTAAAACCTTACCTTAGATATATTGGGTTTATATTGTTCAATAGATTTTGAGTGGTAAAATTAACCAATTTTGGTTTTTAGAGATACCATCATTTTAAAACTATTAAATTTATATGACAGTTATTAATGATAGTCTTTTATATTTTTTAAATATCTTATTTACCTTAATATATATTTTTTTTTAATTTTTGCTGTGTGAACACTTGGTTGGGTCAATTTTTTTTGTAAAAAGGCGTATAGCAAAAACGTAGTCTACAATAAATTCTAAGAAAACCTGCCTCAGAAACTATGTGTCGAGAGACATAATGGAATTTCGGAAATTGGGGAAAATCTTTTAAATATGACAACAGTGTTCTGACATTTATGCTGCTATCTCAAAAAGCTCTCAAGATACAGATCTCAGTTAGATTTCAGATAATAGCTATTGATACCCCCTTCAAAATGACATTTCAAATTTTTTCTTAATAATGGTTAAAGGTCATAGGTTAAACCCTAACTTTTGGAAATACACTTTTCTAAATGTTTTTGACATGCTTTTTAATGGCTTTTGCCTGTTGAGTTTGAATATGTCCTTGGAAATTTTCCATAGCTTTTAGTTTTTATACCCTATACCACTATGTGGTTTGGGTATAATGACTTTGTGCTGCTGTTTGTAACAACCAAAAATATTTGACCTAGACCCATCTTTAATTATACCGATCGAATCAGAATCACTTTCTGAGTTGATTTAACAATGTCCGTCCGTCCGTCCGTCCGTCCGTCCGTCCGTCCGTCCGTCTGTGTGTCCATGTAAAGCTTGTAATCAAACTGCAGGTCGCAAATATGAATATATTTGAATGCAATTTGGTATATAAGCTTTTATCGGCCATGGGATGAACGCTATTGAAACTGGTGAGAATCGGTCCATGTTCAGACCTAGCCCCCATACAAATTACCCATATGAAATCGACATAAATTGCCATAAGATCCAAATTGTCATATAGATCTTACTCAAATTGGGTTTGTATGCGTTCATTACATCCACTAATGAGTAGTCCAAAAATGATCCCTTTGACCCCATATAGAGCTGCTTCCCGATCTTCACTTAAATCTACTAAAAAACAAAAATATTGCACTGATTCTTCTCAAATTTTGTTTGCACATATTTTTGCAAAATACAAGAGACTTTACCAAACATGATCAGGATCGGTCCATTTTTGGACCTAGTTCCTTTATAGATATAGCATCCGATATGAACTTTTTCATATCTGCAGCCAAAAAAATTAATAAAAATCCCACTCAAATTTGGTTTATGCTTATTTTCTATATCGAAGTAGTTGGGCCGAAAGATAGGGTCTCTAAACCATGGTATAGGGTATCATATAGTCGGTCTAGACTGACTATAATTTTCTTACTTGTTTAGATATATGTTTGAAAATTGAGTAAATCGAATAGCTGTGCTTTTTGCACATTTAGGTGAAAATATCTCATAAACTTAAAGCAATAGCGTGAATTTTTTGCGAAATACTGTTTTATATAAAAGACAACACATTTTTCAATAACGCTGGGCTAAATTCTGCTTCAACTTTTCAAGCCATATTTTAGAGGCCTTTATTTACCTTGAAACTTAAGTTTGTAATGTTATTGAGCAATCACTAGGAACACAATTTTTTTTTAAATTAATGTTTTATTTCGTAATTCAAAAAACAGAACCTAAGTCTTTAAACAATCCATTCGGAGTGTTCGGGTTCGACTTTCTAAAGTAACTGCCATGGCATTGTCACGATTTTTTGCAATTACTCATCGTGGGACATGGCATAATATAACATGCACGTATCTGAGCGACGAGAAGGACAATAAACCTCTGCAAATAACGGATAGGATAGAAAAAATAATGGCCACAACCCGCTAAAAAATACCAAACCATCTTAGATATGATAAGCGCCTGAAAATGCTATGTTTGGAAAGAGGATAATACCACTCCTTAACGCCCATTGTATTAAACTTAGTACACTTCTAAAAACACAACTTTGAATATTTATAACCTATACCACTATGTGGCTTGGGTATAATGACTTTGTGCAGCTGTTTATAACTACCAAAAATACTTGACCTAGACCCATATTTTATTATACCCTTATTTTATTATAGCGATGTCCGTCCGTCCATCCGTCCATCTGTCCGTCCGTCCGTCCGTCCGTCTGTGTGTCCATGTAAACCTTGTAATCAAACTACAGGTCACAAATATGAATATATTTTGATGAAATTTGGTATGTAAGCTTTTATCGGCCATAGGCTGAACGCAGATTGGTGAAAATCGGTCCACGTTCAGACCTAGTCCCCATACAAATGACCCCTATGAAATCGACATAAATTGCCATAAGATCCAAATTATCATTTGTATGTGTTTATGGTATCCATTAATCAGCAGTCCAAAAATAATCCCTATTGAACAATTCTTAGTCATAGGCCCCATATAGAGCTGCTTCCCGATCTTCACTTAAATCTATCCAAAAAACAAAACTATTGCACAGATTTTTCTCAAATTTGGCTTGTGTATATTTTTTCAAAATATAAGTGACTTTACCAAATATGGTCAGGATTGGTCCATGTTTTGACCTAGTCCACATATAAATATAGCACCCGATATGAACTTTTTCATATCTGCAGCCAAAAAAATTAATAACAATGCCACTCAAATTAGGTTTATGCTTATTTTCTATATCCAGTTAGTTGGAGCGAATAGATAGGGTTTCCAAACCATGGCATAGGGTATAGTATGGTCGGTCTAGACCCACTATAATTTTCTTACATGTTATTTTTTCATTTATTGCATTTTAAGAGAATTGTTTTAATACTGATATTAAAAATTGAATTATTAACCCTTTCGCTGACAGTAGTTGAAAGTGATATTTCGCAAATTGACACTCACACATATCTCGCTCAATTTTAAAGATAATTTAATGGGAATTAGACCAAAATAATTTAGAGTTGTTTTTAATAACATCCATGTACTATAATAGTATTTTTTTTTTTGACTGTCTTAGCCGTCCTGTCCCATAGCAGTATATATTACATTGAAAATTGACATGACGGCTGTAGCCGACATGACGGCAAATGCCGGCACGGTCTAATAGAAAGAAGAAAAAACGTTTTAAGTGCCATGACGGCATTTGTCGCAATTTATTTATTTAAACAAAATATATTAAAACAAACATAAATAATATACAAAATCTACATAATTCAACAAAAGCAAAACTAAACATACAAAATAAAGTCAACATAAGTTAGCATGAAAAATAAGATATTTTTTATTTAATTTTTATGGTATAATTCAAAACATTCACCAACACAAAGAGGTGATGCATTTGGGCAAGTTTTACATCTATATGATGTTTCTTTGCGGATTTTTGCTTCAGTGCATTGCCTACATCTTAGAGAAGCACTCTTTCGTTTCTTTCCTTCAGGTACAGAAATTTGTTCGATGTAATGATTTGCATGTAAAGTTGAATCATTTTGTTGATTTTGATTGGAAACACTACCGTAAGGAGGGCCTTTAAATACCAACTCTTTTCCACTTTTGATTGTTATTGGTATATCTAGCATACTTTTTATAAGATCTTCTCTAAACTCAATAAACGATAGCTTAGATGTAGTTATCTTTTTGTATAAATAGTAACAGTTCCACACTGCTATATCAAGAAAATGAAACATAAGTTTTTGTACCACCGAGCTGCTTTCTTGGGAGATGAATAGTAAGATACCATTTGATCTGATCGATCGATTCCGCTCATATAAATTGTATATCTGTCAATTTCCTGTGGTTTCTTTATGTGCTTACCAAACTTGTTTAAAACATCAATCATTTTTGGATGGTACGCTGTTGTTATACAGGTTACTTCACGTTTATCCATCCATTTAGATACATACACTTTTCCTTGTCGCCCCCATATATGCTCTCCCTTCGCTAATTTTTCTTTATGATATCCTTTGGGTTTCCTTTGCTATTGGAGCGAAGCGTATTAGTGGAAAGAGTTTTGTGAGCCAAAAGTGTGTTGCAAGTTGTAAGCTATTATAAAAATTGTCCACAAAGATATGGTGGCCTTTGTTTAAATATGGCTGCATTAGCCGAACTACGAGCGATTCTAGTTTGGAGCATATTGAAGTTTCACATTTTCCCTGGTAGATTTCTACATTCAGAACGTAGCCATCACTTGATGTTAACTCATAAAGTTTTATACCAAACTTAGCTTTTTTGCCTTTGGTATATTGCTTAAAACTAAGACGACCTTTATATAGAAGCAGAGATTCATCTTGTGAAAGTTCTTTTCTGGTATATACGCAGCTTAAAAACTTGAAAGGAACAGGTTCAGTAAAGGACGAATTTTCTTAAGTTTACCAGTATCATCAATTTCAGAAGCACAGCTGAAACAGCGTAGCAATTGCTGAAAGCGGCGCACAGTGTTGCAAAACCGGAATTTTTTGGAAATCATATTGCCTAAACTGTAATTTTAATTGTATCGATGAGAAACTTCTACAGATTGGTCAGAATGAAATCCCAAACAGAATGAGTGAAAAAAAAATGTACACCGAAAAAAATGTTGAGTCAAATTTTCAACAAAATTCAAAAAAAAAAAAATTGTTTGAAAAATTTACAAAAAAAAATTTATTTTAATTGTTCTTTTATTTCTGATAAATACCCTGTGATTAGTTTTTTAAATAAACTATAGGGTGGTCCGAACAAGAATTATAAACGTCAAATTTTCATGATTTTTCGATATTTGTTGAAAAACTCTGAAATTTTATATAAAACCAAGATCTATTTCATTTCTTATTTGAAAGGTGGCAATAAAAGCTTTAGTTTGATACCGGTTTGAAGTCAATAACTTCAGTTTTAAGAGAGTTATGCTCATTTTTGTGGAGTGCTAGAATAGATGTAGAATAAGAAAAAAAATTTGAAGATACTATTTTATAACACAGGCATATTTTATTGCATTCTACAGAAAAATTACAAATTATCAGTCATCTACCAATAAGATCATTGCTTCCTCTGATAATTCCAGGTGTTTCTTCTCCTTCAGTATTCTCCTACTTGTGATTGCGGGATCAGAATTGGCGAGCAGATAATGTAATATGTCTTCACAATTGTCTTTTCTTGATGTTTTCCTCGCATGGTAAAGCCTTGTGTTTCTGAAGTCCTTGTTTCCTGCTTCCAATGCTTCTTCTGATAGTTGGCCAATGGGGACCAAAAATGAACGAATTATTTCAGCTCCATGAATAAGAACCTTGTGGACAGTTGGTGGCATATAATGCCACGAATATTTCTTTACATAGAGAGCAGCAGTTTCTATTCCGTACTTAGAGAACTTATCGTAATTGTATTTTTCATGATATTCTTTTAACTTTTGCCACTGATAAACGCTGAGTTTCATGTCCATGAAGAAGGCCAAAGCTGCCTTTATATCCCCTTCTTCCTCTTTTCTCAATTCTTCAGCTGTGTATTTAATTAAATCTGCAGAAACCTCTTCTGTTTCCATTAGTTCCATACTTCTTTTCTTCTTTGTTTTCTCACAGCATAATGTAAATTCCTTAGGTTCGGGTTTTCATTTTGAAGTACTTGGATGATTTCCAACTTCAATATAGCCCTCTTGAATCCAGTCCGTAGCTCCAAGCCGTTCATACATCCTGTTAAACTTTTGAAGACGTGTATTGTACTTATTGACAAACTTTTTCAATTTATCTTTTATGTTTGGAAATATTAAACTACTTTTCACTCCATGCTCAGGATCAAGCAATTCCAAAACATCCTCCACGTTTCTAGTTTTACTCTGTTGCATCAACTCATGCAGTTCCTGATAGGAAATTTTAATGTATTCCATAATTCTTGACTGTCAAAATTATAATTATATATTCTGATGTAATATTCGAACCATTAAAACACTTATATGAAAAACGCATCAGAAAGCAATTAAATGTAGTAAATGAAGGGAAACCACAAAATAAAAACAATACAAATACCAATACAATACCTACCTAGACGCAAAAACAAAGGGGGAGAGAGAGAGAGCGAAAGAGAGAGAATAAAATAGTAAAACAACAGAGAGAGAGAAAGGTACCACCACAAGGTAAAAGAAAACACTATATAAAGACGGACACACATGCGGACTAATTAGTGACAAGAAAGAAAACACTGAAGATGGCGATGACGGAAAGTCACCCAAAAACCAATATGATTAAATTATTCAATAAGTGATTCCGAGAATTTCCGTTCTATTTCTATGGAATAAATACTGAGAGTGATATACTAAAATCGCTATAACTCCCAGGAGGGCTGGTATCGGCTGCTGATTTTTTCACAGTTCGTTGAAAATAAATTATGTAACATTTCTGTATTGGTTTGGAACTGGGATTCTCTGGGACTTTTTAGATATTGCTTACCTAACCCAAATTTAAAGGAAAAATGGACCTTTAGTCGGGGTTTCGCTCTAAAAAAGGTGCATATGAAAATGTCTCAAACAGCATTCCTTTTTTTTACAGAAGATACTTGTCCGAAGGCAGATTTTTTTTCCGAATCAAAATATCTGTCACCAAAATCAAATGAGATCATTTTGAATACAGCCCTGAAATCCCCTCTTTTCGTGAAAATTTTGTATATTTGACTTCTAAAATCAATTAAAAATCAACGGGCCAACATAAAAATAAGCGTTATGTGTTTTTTGTTTACTTGGAATGTCTGTGACAAAATTGCATCATTAAAAACACTGAAAAAAATAATCGGAAAAAAGTTACTTTTCCACTAGCCGCAACACAGTGCGGCGGCCATACATTGTAGCTGCAAATATTGGATTGTAATACAGCACACTGTTAGAAAAACATTTTTGGATTGATGGTACTTTTATCTGTCCCTGTAGCAAGCAGAGTCCTGGAAACTTTATCATTTCCTTTTCATCAGTTGGTCTGAACGTAGCATTACGACAAAACCTTGTTTTTGGCCTATTAGTTGTGCAAAGATTTTTACCATAATTATTTGTAGAATTTACAATATGCTTCAAAATTTCAGAATTAAATATTTTTTCAAAAACTTGCATAGGGGTTGCATTTCTCTCAATATCAATTTGAACACCACAGTTATTCGAATCAAAGTTAAAATCTGGAATTTCTTTAGTACTACTAACCCATTCGGAAACGGAGTCAACTTCACTATCGCTTTCTTCTTCCTCCTCTTCTAAATTAGAATCTTCTTCACGATTAACATAACTTGCAACAACTTCTTCCTTTCCTTGATATTCTACGCCCGTATCAGTTACATCTTCCAAGATATCATCATCTGATGGCTCATAGTTAGGGTCGCTTCCAAATTCCACATCATCACTAAAAGGACTGTTCTCTCCATCAGATTCCAAAATTTCATTTTCGTCATCGGAGCACTCATTGAACATTTTTAAAATTCTTTCTCTATTTGCCTCAAATCGATCCACCCTTTTTCACAGCTATATATATATAATAATCAGAAAATAATTTTGCACTTATTACTCTAAGAAATCTTACCTTCGCATTTACACTGTAACTCTCAAAAACTTTAATATATATCTTTTTTTATATTACTTTTTACTTACAATATTTTTAATTTTATTTTATTTTTTACACTTAAAATTTTTGTGCTTACAACTCGACACTTTATTAGCTACTGAAAAAATATGTGTGAAAACTAGACGGCATTAACCGTCCTGTTATTCCAAGAAGTATTTTTTTTTTCATACGTAACCGTAAAAAAAATTTTAAAAAAAACTTACTTGTGTGGGTCATAGAGACGAAAGACTTGGTTTTTCTATTGACACAATAATTACATTCCCCAATAATTATTCGCATGTGGCGACGACAATAGCCGTCTTATCATGAAAGACTGCGATATATATGACTGCATATGCCGTCGTGTCACATTAGAATTCATGTGGTTGTTATTAAAATTGTTCGTTAGTGGGTTAATATAATTGAAAAACTTATATTTTTTTTAGACACAAATATAAAATATCAGGCAAAGTGGATAAAAAGTTGTAAGCATGTTTTATGTTATTCCCATACAAATCTTAACTTTCAGTATTCAGTATGGATTTAATTTTATGTTTAATGTCAAACATTTTAACTGGTCAAACTCACATTAAAATAACAACAAATCAAAAAAAAAAAACAATCTTTAACTTTATTTTTCTGTTCTTTACATTTGTATTGTAAACAAAAAGTTATTAAAACAAAATATTAGCAGAAAAAATATTATAGGAAATTTTTTTGCTTCGCTTTATACCCTGGGGATCTTTAAGTAAAAAAAAGTAAAATAAGAGCAGCAAAAGTTCAGCTAGACGGTTTAAAAGATAACACAAACTCTGAAGGAAAAAGTAACAACACTAGACAGATGAACATTATATTCTATGCAGTTAAAGAAAGTGTCTGTCTTTTTAACTGGTGAACTGGCATGCGAATGATGTATAGGGTGAGTTTCGATGTGGTCTATAAATATAATTCAGGCGGTTGCTTGTGCTGGTTATGTTTATTTTTGTTTAAATTGTATACCCTAAAGTGGTGTTCCAATATTGATTTTTAATAAAAAACAAGTCACTTAAAAAATTTTGTATGAGTATGAATTTATGTATGTTTTTAAGTTGAAAGACGTATTTGAATTTGTTTCAAATTGATGCTAGAAAAGTTTTAATATGTATTATATTGTTGTGTTTTTTTAAATTGACTTTGACTTGCTAAACCACAACATATTGTCAAGGCTATTAAGTAATTTTAAAGTCAATTGTGAAAGAAAGAGCTCTTAATTTTTTGATAATTTTTGAAGAATAAATTATAAATTTTATGCCTTTTAAGGGACTTAATGTAGCTAGACTCTGCTTAAAATCTACTATATATTTCTGCAATCAAGAAGCGGGTCCTTAAAAATCAGTTACCGCTAGAAATATTTGTTCTTCAAAGACTATTTCTCGTCTGAAATAATTCATTGTGCTTGAATATTTAAAAAAAAATATTTTTCTCTTTTCTTATCAACTTACAGGATTAGCTGGTTTAAGGCTTATCAAAGTGACCATACCTGCCTATAAGCTAAGAGGTGAATCAGCTTTTCTAGAGTGTCAATTCGAATTAAATAAATCAAAGGGGACCATTGGAGGTACTCAAACTAGAAGTAGACATAACAACAATAATAATCATCACTATCAACGTACTGCAGGAGTGGCGAATATGAATTATGTAGATAATAACGAATCAAAAGGCGTCGATGATGTACCCACTTACAGACGCATGCATACACATGCGCAACAGCAACAGCAGCAACAACAACAACCATATCGAAGACAGCCCTATTTTCAGCCGTTAGTTCAAGCGTATCAAGGACAAGGCCAATGGTCTGGTAGTAGCAGTGGAGTCAGTTCAAGTGGCAGTATTACAACTGGTAGTGGTACATATTATCAGCAACAATATCCCTACCAGCCACAACAACAGCAATCACAATCTTACTATACACAACAGTATGAACAGCCCGAATATCAACAACAAACACCACCACCATCACCATATGGCCATAGCATATATCGCGGCAGAACCCAGACATCGTCATCCTCCTCTTCCGCCTCGTCACTGTCTTCGTTATCTGCCCACAATAACAAATATGGTGGCAAAGTTGGTGCCAGCACCTACACGGGTAAAACTTATATCAGCTCAAGTGGCACGATTGGTGGCAGCAGTAGTTTTGGCCATCTTTCGGAACGCGATGACAGTAGTGCCGATAGTCATGAAAGTGAACATACGGACGATGTAGAAGACAAAACCAACGAAGATGATGACGACGGTTATAATGCACACCATGCACAGGAGGACGGTGAAGATTTGTATGCTATAAAGTGGTACAAGGATAATGAGGAATTCTATCGCTATGTGCCAAAAGCAAATCCACCAAAAACCAGCTACAGAGTCGATGGTGTACGAGTTATTGTAAGTATGCTGTGTTATAAATAATATTGTTCACAAAAAGGAAATTACATTTGCTAAAGATAAAGCACACATTTTTCAAATACATGCACACCAGAACAGGGATAGGATAATATGAATCACATCCATCTAAACCAGCACGTCGTTGTTGTTTGTTTGAATGTGTTCGTGGGCTGTTAGAGCTAGTTGCAGTTTAGGCAGACAATTATATTGCCTGCTAAATGGAATACCACATAGAAGGTAGAAAAACTTTAAAAAACTAACATAAATTTTTATACCCTATACCACTATGTGGTTTGGGGATAATGACTATGTGCTGCTGTTTGTAACTACCAAAATATTTGATCTGGACCCATCTTTTATTATACCGATGAACTGAGAATCACCGTCTGTCTGTCTATGTGTCCATATAAACCTTGTAATCAAACTACAGGTCGCAGATATGAATATATTTCAATGTAATTTGATATTTGCGCTTCCATCTGCCATGGGATGAACGCTGTTGAAATTGGTGAGAATCGGTGCATGTTCAGTCCTAGCCCCCATACAAATGACCCCTATGAAATCGACATAAATTGCCATAAGTTCCAAATTATCATATAGATCTCAGTCAAATTGGGTTTGTATGTGTTTATTATATCCATTAATCAGTAGTTCAAAATTACTCCTTATAGGAAAATTCTTAGTCATATGCCCCATATAGAGCTGCTTCCCGATCTTACATAAATCTATCAAAAAACAAAAATATTGCACAGATTTTTCTCAAATTTGGTTTGTATATATTTTTTCAAAGTGTAAGTGACTTTACCAAATATGGTCAGGATCGGTCCATTTTTCTACCTAGTCCCCATATAAATATAGTATCCGATATGAACTTTTTCATATCTGCAGCGAAAAAAATTAATAAAAATGCCACTCAAATTTGGTTTATGCTTATTTGCTATATCCAATTAGACCTAAGAGATAGGGTCTCTTAACCATTGTATAGGGTATCGTATAGTCGGGCTAGACCGACTATAATTTTCTTACTTGTTTTATATTATATTCGGCTCCAAGTTGGTTAATGTGACTAGCCCAAAAAAAGTTTTTAGACAGAACCTGCTTAGATAGTTTGTGAGGTAGTCTATCTTGGTTGAATTTGTACAATGATTTGTAAATGTAGGCCATATGTAGGTACAAGCTACAAAAGTGATTATCATCTGCATATGTTTCCAGTGTTAAAGCGTAATTTGGGGTGGAGTCCAGCAGTCTCAAAATTCTTTTTATAAAAAATTTTTGTAGTTTGTCAACTTCTTCGAATAGGACATAACCCCATACTTGCGCCCCATATATCTGAATTGACCTACATACAGCTTGGAAAAATATATATGTTTATGATATATTTTTTGAAGATGAGTTTAGTACCCATATGTCCAATCTATATAATTCTCATAGAAGTACAAGTGCAACATCTTAATTTTGTATCCTTCTTATTGTTTTTTCAATTACTCTGGTTGAATCATATAAAAATCGTCTGGGTATTTGAGTTGAGATCAATATCGGTATATGTAAAAGCGAAAGTTTGTATGTGGGGCAAATCATATACCACTATGTGGTTAGGGTATGATGACTTTGTGCTGATGTTTGTAACTATCAAAAATATTTTTCCAGACCCATCTTGAATTATACCGCTCTACTCGGAATCATTTTCTGCTTTTTCTCATAAGTGGTATTTATAGGGTAAGGATCGGCCCACTTGTTGACCTAGTCTCCATATAAACATAATTTACGTATATAATTTAGGGCATTCATAAAGTGCATGAATGCTAGGCAAGGAGTGATTGTACTTGGGTAATTTAAACTGCCTTATTTAAAACTACTTGACTTATATATGTTGACCTTGGTGTTGCACATTAACACTGCAATTGGGGAATATGTGTGGCAAAACCCTAATTGTAAACAAACCCATAATAACGATTAACAAAAGGGTTTCTAATTTCAATTACTTTCACATCTGAGCTTAAATAAGAACAATGTGTTTTAATAATAAAAACAGTCGCGCAATGGACAAAACTGAACGAAACTTAAAGAAGTTTTCGTTCACCAACTATACCACCAGCAATCATCATCTTTACATGGCGATCATTTTTACAATAGCATCCGATATGAAAATTTTCATATTGGAAGTTAAAAAAATTAATAAAAATGTCACTCAAATTTGGTTTCTGCTTATTTTCTATATTTAATAAGTTGGGACCTAGAGATAGGGTCTCTAAACCCATGGTATATGGTATCGTATAGTACGTCTAAACTGACAATATTCTTAGTTGTTTTTATACCCTATACCACTATGTGGTTTGGGTATAATGACTTTGTGCTGCTGTTTGTTACAACCAAAAATATTTGACCTAGACCCATCTTTAATTATACCGATCGAATCAGAATCATTTTTTGAGTTGATTTAACAATGTCCGTCCGTCCGTCCGTCCGTCCGTCCGTCCGTCTGTGTGTCCATGTAAAGCTTGTAATCAAACTGCAGGTCGCAAATATGAATATATTTTGATGAAATTTGGTATATAACGCTATTGAAATTGGTGAGAATCGGTCCATGTTCAGACCTAGCCCCCATACAAATTACCCCTATGAAATCGACATAAATTGCCATAAGATCCAAATTGTCATATAGATCTTACTCAAATTGGGTTTATATGCGTTCATTACATCCATTAATGAGTAGTCCAAAAATGATCCCTTTGGCCCCATATAGGGCTGCTTCCCGATCTTCACTTAAATCTATTAAAAAACAAAAATATTGCACTGATTCTTCTCAGATTTGGTTTGTATATATTTTTGCAAAATACAAGAGACTTTACCAAACATGGTCGGGATCGGTCCATTTTTGGGCCTAGTCCCCATATAGATATAGCATCCGATATGAACTTTTTCATATCTGCAGCCAAAAAAATTGATAAAAATCCCACTCAAATTTGGTTTTTGCTTATTTTCTATGTCCAGTTAGTTGGGCCTAAGAGATAGGGTTTCTAAACGCATGGTATTGGGTATCGGATAGTCGGTCTAGACCGACTACAATTTTCTTACTTGTTAATATTCACTAGTGGCCGAGGCAGGGAAGTCTTTGCTAATTAGTGTGACCTTTCCTGTTAATAATATTAATAGCCATGCCGAAAATGGACGGGATAGGGTAAGTGGGCATAGCACTTCCAATAGAAAGCAATTATCTGATATCATATATCTCGGGTACTATGACAGGCACATCTTTGCAAATTTGTCTGAGTTTATCTAGTATTAATGTCAGTGGTCGAACACACAGAAAGTATATTTTAAATGTGATATATCTGGAGTACTGTAATAGTGAGAGCCTTAGGACTTTGCGAGAGTCCATAATTTGAAAAGTAATATAAAAAGGGGTGGTATATGAGTTATGGTCGTGGCACCTCCTATACAAAAAAAAATGCGAAGTACATTGAAAGCAATAGTCTTGAAACTTTCGACAAGTACATTAATTAATAATGTGAGTAGTCGTGGGAAATATTAAAAATATTCAAATTCAGAAATCGCCAAAAACAAAAAATCGCCGATAATGACAACCGCGAAGAGCAAAAATCGCAAAAAAAAAAATCTTCAAAATCAGAAACCTTCAAAGCCAAAAATTGCCAAAATCAAAAATCCCCAAATGATACTTTAAATTCAAGGCTAATCGTCAAGTGCTGTTGGATTTAATTTGGAAAATCTATATTTTTCTCATGGGCAGCTATATGTAGCCTGCTCCAGAGTAGCCTCGCCGAAAAGTTTTAGTTTTTAATTTTTGCAAGCCGAATGAAAAAACAAAAAAAAATTGTTGTACATCAGCAAGCATTGACATAAAAAATCTATATATCAATACGTGAAGGTAAATTTTTAGTTCCCTTTTTAAGCAATATGCGGGCACGGAGGAGTGTGGAAATTGGCATAGATATAGTTCATATGGAGGAGAAGCTGAGAATGATAAAATTTAGGCTTAATCTGTTTTAAAAATATATTAACGTAAATAAAATAAAATATTTCAAATAATTCGTTACACCCTGTCAATGGGAATGATTTGAATTGTATATGACACGCCCTGTCTTGTATTGTGAATTGCTTGAATTGATTAGCATACCTTTTAGCTCATTTAAAGATTCATAAATTTTTAAATTGAATGAAAAATTTAATATATTCTAGAATTTTCTCTCGAATTTAGAGTGCTGGGCTATACTAGTATTAAATAAATAAAATAAAATATTGTTATTGTGCAATATAAGCTTTGTAGGAAAAATTGAGAAATGTCAAAAGTCTCGGTAAGTCATAGCGACGTATGACAGGCCATACTGTCTTTCTATATTTATTTATTTATTTATTTATTTATTGATATCCTGTACAACAAGACCAAGTCTTTTAATTATAGTACAGGATTATATGTGGATAAGGGATCAACAATCTCAAAAATTTTATATGTATAGTAGTAATAAAAATAAAGTTTATATAAAAAGTAAGTATAATTATTTACGAACAGAAATATCATAGATACAAAAAATATAAAAATAAAAAATAAAAAAATAAAAATAAAAAAAAAAAAATAAAAATAAAAAATTACATATATGTATCACATAATCTATGGAAAATGGTTAAGTGAAAAAATTAAACAAAAAAGTTTTAAAATGCATTGCATTGCTATTAAGCTGTTGTTCATGTGGAATTGTATTCCAAAGACGAGCGGCATGGATAAAGAACTGCCATTCCGAAACTAAATGTCGATGTCTTGGTATGATGATTAGTTTGCCCCTATTCGATCTTGCAAACTGAATTTTGGCATACATATATTGCGGGTTTTTTGTATAAATAACTTTATGTATGAGTATTAGTACCCTTTTCTTAAGTAAGTTTTCAAAATATACTCCATATAAGCTTTTTGCGAAAGCAGACACATGGTCGTATTTGCTTAACCCGTAAACATACCTAATGATGTTACTGTATAAAATATCAAGCTCATTTCTGCTTATAGAGTCGCAACTAGAAAAGAGTTCACAACCATAGGTAAGTCCCGGAATAAGATAGGTCTTCACCAGAAGTATCCTGACTCTTAAAGGTGTAAATACCTGCGTTGCCCAAAGCGTTCTTAATTTCACATAAGTTTGACATACAAGTGAATTTATATGATCAGACCAGGTTAAATTTTTGTTGAAGACTAATTCAAGATTTTTCTTTGATTGTACAATTTCAATTTTCTGACCATTTATAAGGATTTCAGGTTCGATATGCGGGGTTATGGTTCCTTTGTGTATCACCAAACATTTTGATTTTTTAGGATTCAGACATAAGCCATTAGCAGTAGCCCAACGATATATGGTGTCCAGATCTTGGTTGAGTTTTCCCACGCTTGCGTTGATTGAATTAACTGAGCCACTTAGGTACAACTGTACATCATCCGCATACATATGTACGCTGGAATGGGATATTTGTTGCGGCAAGTCATTTGCATATATGGAGAACAAAAGTGGTCCCAATATTGATCCTTGTGGTACACCTCTCATAAGTGACACCGGATTCGATGATGTATTGTTAACGAACACTGATTGAGTACGGTTTGTAAGGTATGATGAAATAAAATGTGTTGATGTTGGCGCAAAATTGAAAAAACGTTTCAGCTTCATACATACTGTGGAGTGGTTTACAGTATCGAAGGCTTTTGAATGATCAAGGAGCACCAAAAAGGTTACTTTTCCGCAGTCTAACTCCCGTCTTATATTTTCTGACACATCAGCCAAGGCAGTCACACAGCTATGATTGGGACGGAAACCAGATTGCATATCACTAATAAGACAATTTCTGTATACGTATGCGCTTATTTGTGAGTGCAGAAGCTTTTCTAGAACTTTTGAAAGGAAGCATAGTATCGCAATCGGACGATATTCTGTAGTAGACTTTGGAAGTGGAATAACATTTGCGTGCTTCCATTTCATTGGAAAGCAGCTTGATCTAATGTTGGTGTTGAAAAAATGAGTAAAAAATGGTAAAAGAGATGGTAACAAAATTTTAACGAATTTTGGGTGTATGTTATCAAATCCAATAGCGTTGGACTTAACTGTCAAGAAGCTAGTAAGAACCTCAGATTGGCTGACGCAAGAAAACTCGAACATATTGTCTTCGGAAAAGGAGTTGCTACTGTTGGCAAATGTATTGTTGTTGTAGAAGTGGTTATTTGTTGGTCTTGTTGGTATATCCGCAAAAATCCTATTGAGTTCATTAGCATCAATATGGCAATTATTATTCTTTTCAACATTACCAATTCCTATTTCTCGAATAGTCTTCCAAGTTTGTTTAGAATCAATAGCGGAAATAAATCGCCTTGAGAAAAAAACAGATTTTGCATTTCTTATTTGAGTATTAACGTCTTTTCTAGCAGAACGAAACTCAGCCTTAAGTTGTAATGTTCTAAAACGTTTCCACCTGGAATAAGCTAAATCCCTACGTTCAATTGATTGTCGAATACTGGAGGTGAACCAAGGCTTATTTCTCGCCGTAATTATTTTTGTTTTCAAAGGGACAGTTTCATCACATAATTGTAGTACATTGTCTTCTAGAAAAGACAATTGTTCGTCAACCGAGGTCATAAAATAAATGCTACTCCAATTGATTTGTGAGAGATTCGCATACAATACGTTGTAATTCAAGTTATTAAAATCTCGAAAAGAGTAATACTGATCCTCACGTTGAAGAAGAAATTCATATGTTGTAAAGAATAAATCGTGTTTAGAGAAGCACGATGCAGAAATTTGGTCGTATAGATTGACTTTTGACATGTCTCCTACATACATATGATCGAGTAGTGTACTGCATGTGTTTTTGTATTGTGTGGGAATAGTTGTATTTATTGGAGTAAGTCCTAGAGATGCCATGTTATCCTTAAGAGATGATTCCACAAGAATGTTAGAGTTAAAATCATTGCATGGCATGGTAAATGTCTTTAGCGTTGTAATGAAGTTAGATAAATCAATTCGTTTATTAGGCCTATAAGCACAGCCAACCAACATTTTTTTACCAAATGATAATATCTCAACCCAATAAAACATTTGTGTGAGTAATCAATATCTTTTGGTATAACTTTATTTTGTGGTAAAAAGTAACAAGTTACAGTTTCTAGAAAAAGTATCCGTAACACAAACTTAAGGAATCTCCGATTTTCACCAATTACAATAGCAATCGTCCTTTGGACGACAAAAGCTTTTATAACAAACTTGATTAAAACATTTTACACTTGCGAAACAGATAGATAGACAGATACTTAGACATTGTTAAATCTACAAATAAGTTATTCTGAGGTTTGTCTAGATGCAATATTAGAAAAATTAGCACACATTTATTATAAAGTAAAATTAGAAGTCTGTTAACACTTACTTCTCTAAATTTATAAAACAACCCCCGTGGATAAGATAGAATACATTATTTAAATAAAATTCGTTTTTTTTTTCCTTCTCCATAAAAGACATAAAGTGAAAGTTGTGCATTATAAATTTATACAAGTCTTTTTGGGAACACTTCTTCTATCCATATAAACCACATTTTATCTTTGCGGTATGGCAGCTCAACATTCGTTGACAGACAACTTAACGTAGCATTTGCACGAAGAAAAACAAATATGAAAACAAAATGATTTCCTTTAACCAGTTAGTGTTTGTAAGAAGAGTTGTTGTAGTTGTAAAGTGTTTAATTTTAAAGGAAGACACAGATAATTATTTAAATAAAACCAACAAGATTTATGAGCAATATAAATTTTATTAATATTAAATGGAGATGAGAGAATGATGACGGAATAGCGGAAGCGTATAGTAGAGTTTGAAGGAAACCATATCTCCGGTTTTTAGTTAGTTTTATGTATAGTGGAAAAATGTGGAAAATTTTGCTGTAACAAAAACGAAGCATTTTGCAGAGAACCAATGTTGTATATTTTTTTCAGTTGTTAATAAAATATACCATATACAACTATGTGGTAGGGGTATAAGGAGTTTGTACTGATTTTTGTAACAAGCGAACATATTTATTGAAGATCTACGCCTTATTATAATGGTCGTCCGTCTGTCTTTCCGTCTATCTGTAATCTTTATGTATCTATAAAGTTTTGGGTGTATATAAAGCTGATTCCCGATCTCCATGCAAATCTCTCAAAAAAATATATGGTGGTATTACATTAATACTTTTAATCTGCTCGTTTCATTATCAAAAAGAGTTCGTTCGATGTATAGCTTATGTAATTCAAAAGTATAAATGTGAGCATTCTGCATATTTGTCAAAATCAGGTTCAAAATCTTTTTCGTAAAATACTGTTGGAGTTTGTCTATTTCATCAAACAGGGAATGCCCCCTTACTTGCGCGCAATATGTTTAAATAGCCATGCACACAGCCTAGAAAATTTGCCATTTTCACGCTTAGGTATACGTTTATTTACTTAGAAACATATTTCAGGCTGCATTTTTGTGGTTATTAGCTGCAGTGTTTAGGTTCTCCATATGCTGTTAAAAGATCATTTTCGGTGACAAAATCATCCCCAGGTAATGGAACAATATCGATATTATTACTACTAAAGACCCATTTTTCATCTCCCGCTTTTCTGCCTCCATTATTTTAGATTTATCCAGGATCACTTTTAAATTATAGTTAGAACAATAACTTTCCAATCTGTTAATCATTTTTTCTAACGTTTCTACATCATCTGCCAGAATTACTATATCATCTGCGTAAAGTAGTAATCTTATATTTATATCATCTACATAAAGACCGCCACTTAGAGCATCATGCAACTCACTTTTAAAAAGCGAAAATAGAAGCGGCGACACTGGACAGCCTTCCTTAATACCGGAATGGGTTTCAAATTCTTGTGACAGTTCCTTTCCAGTCGATACGAGGGATTTTGTTGTTTCATATATGGCTTCTAACAAATTTACCATTTTATTTGACACTCCTATCTCACGTAGTTTATAAATTAAAAGTTGTCTGGACACCTTTCCAAACGCTGCTCTAAATTCAACAAAAAATACATTCACCTTATTCTTTTCTTTGAACTTCAGATGAACAATAACAGAGAGATTGTATATGTTGGCGATTGTGGAATATTTTTTTTTCTAAATCCAGCCTCGTATTCGGATAATATATTATGTTTTTCAACCCAAGCAAACATTTTTTCATTCAATATACCCACCATAATTTTTGGTGATACAATTCATGAATGAAATAAATCGATAATTTATTGCGATGGCATTGTCGCCCTTTTTGTAAACTGAAAAAATAACACTGATAAGGAATGAGTCAGCAACTCTAATGTTCTGTTATGAGTCCTAGTTAGTTCTAGGAACAGGTCTATAGGTGCATTTTTTAAATAATCATTGGAAATTCTATGTGCTTTATTACATTTTTCTTTTGATATTACATTATTAACTTCTTATAATGCTATTTTAGCATCTAAGTCGCCATCTTTATTCAATATAGCAGCGTAATAAATGATACTTGATGCTTGAAGTGGATTTAACAAGTTATTGAAAAATCTTCTAAAAATTTCCGAATTTATATTTAGACTTGGGTTTTCAGTGTCACCCTAATTTATTTAGCAATGTTCCTCCATTACGTACTATTAGTTATTTTGTATATTTTGTGCTCTAAATTTTTCACATTTTTCTTCAAATCCGCTGAAATAAAAAGGCTGCCCTCGCCAAATTATGAACAGGATACCTACAATATTTGGCATTTTTAATCACATATACTTTGGTAATAGGAACCTAAAGTCCTACCGTTAATTTCTGCAAATTTTTTGAATAAAATTTTTGAAAAAGTAAAATTGGAGATTTTGAAATAGTGGTAAAAAATACGTACCGTTTTGATATCAATTGCGAACGGCACAACAATAGACGAGATAGATCAGGAGAATGCAGCATTGTTATTGTTGTACACTATTTCAATGTTTTTAAAAATATGAGCTCGAATTAATTAATCAAGTGGTCTGCATCGCATTTAGGGCCTGGAGAACTTGATTAACACATTTTCAGCCGCTGGTCGATTTTTCGACCAGCAACTTTGAAGCGATGTAACTCAAACGTTAGATATGTTTTGTTTAAACCGTTGATGGATAAGACAATTTTGATCTTTTGTTAACGCATTGATTTTAGCTTTTCGTAAAAAAATAAAAGTTTGCAGATTTTCGTGAAAGGAAGAAGAAAGGACTTTTTTGGACCAATTTTCAAAATTCAGTAAAAAGTCTTAAAACTAAAATTACTTATTTTATTTTTGCATGTTGAGGAAGCGGAAAGACCAAATAACAATAATTAATTGATATCCGCAACAATATTGAAAGTTTTCTACTTCCCAGAAGAGCGTTATTTTTGGTGGTCGAAAAATCGACCACTGGCCAGAAGTCGTCAAGTAGATATTTAATTGAATTTGACATTTTGCTAGTAGGCTGTGAAAAATTCCGCGACTTTTTTTTATTTTCGCTGTTGCTTTGTCATAATTGTTATTCTCTTCTGCAGAGCAGACGTGTGTGTGGCAAATAAAAGTGAGATAATTGCATTTGGTGTGGTTTTATATAAAGAAAATGTCTTTTCGAAAAGTGTTAACCATGGTAGAAATCATGGCTGCTTTGAACCAGCCGTATTCGGATCACGAGGAAGATCAAGCCATTATGAGTTCAAAAGATGTTGATGTCGTGTATATTCCACCTAAAGTAGACTATGTGACTGATGAAGAAGATATCGACGATAATAAAATTACTCTAAATGATGGCAATGATGATTGTGCGAATGAAATTACCGGGGAAGTGGAGTTACAGTACGTTCGCAACCATCAACATCGAAAGCCGCAGAAAGACGTGGAAGACCTAAAAAAGCTGTTAATCCATATTTATTCAAAGGAAAGGCAGATTTTGAAGTTCCTGATTGGCAGAAACCTGGGGATTTTACTTACACCAGAGCACCAATCAACGTGGAAGGTTTGAAAAAGGAAGAAATTTGCGCAAAAATTGGTAAGTGAACAATTTTTTTTAATATCATTTAGGCCCGGTTGTTCAATAGACAAACAAACCTCAGATTTCTAGCGAATAAATTTGTAAAATTTGTATTGAATTTAACAGAATTTAAAAAATTTATTCGATAGATAGCTTATTCATGAGTTGTTTGACTATTGAACAACCGGGCCTTAGTCGTTTTAGAGTCTTAGTTTTTAGTTTTTGACTTTGTGTAGGTGGTATGTCACCGTATGACATATTTTCATTGTATTTTGATGGAACATTGATCGAGGATATTACTCACTTCACGAATTTATATGCCACTCAAAATAATGCAACCATTGATGTGACACCAAATGAAATGCGGCGCTTCATTGGTATATTGTACCTATCAGGGTATCACACGCTGCCACACATCGATAATTATTGGTCAGTTCAGCAGGACATGGGAGTACCTATGGTGAAGCAAACGATGAGCCGAAATCGATTCAAAGTCATAAAAAGATTTCTCCACCTCTCGGATAACAACAATCTGAACGTAACACATCGCTTTGCGAAAGTCCGACCGATTATTGATGCTCTCAATGAAAAATTTATGCAGTTCGGAGTTTTCAGCCACATCTTATCTATAGATGAACAGATGATACCCTATTTTGGAAGACACTCGTGCAAGATGTTTATTCGCGGAAAACCGATTCGGTTCGGATTCAAGTCATGGTGCTTGTGTTTAGAGCAAGGATATCTATTATTTTCCATACCATACGGTGGCTCGGCAAATCCCCATGATAAAAATATCGGTCTTGGCGCTCAAACGGATTTGAATTTGCTTGAAAATGTATCTGATCCCGATTGTCATATTATTTTCTTTGACAATTTTTTTTCCTCCTATCATCTTATGTGTCTACTGAATGAACGCCGTTTCTTTGCAACTGGCACAATACGTGAAAACAGAATGGCGAAAATTCCATTAGCAAATTTAAAAAAGGCTGAACGTGGCGAATTTAACCAATTATTGGATGCTAAGCAAGAAATATTGGTCATCCATTGGAATGACAATGCAGTTGTGAATGTCATTACCAATAATTCTACAGTCGAGCCATTGTTCAATGCTCGAAGATATTGTCGTACGCAAAGGAAAACAGTTGCGACTCCCCAACCTAAAGTGGTTCGTGAATATAACCAAGGTATGGGAGGCGTTGACCTTCACGACAACGCAGTGGCCAACTATCGAATATGCATACGAGGAAAGAAGTGGTGGTGGCCACTATGGACCAACGCTCTCGGCAATGCAATGGTCAATGCTTGGAAGATGCATTGCATGTTGGCAAAGCATGAAAACACAAAGCCACTCACTCAATTAGAGTTTCGTTCTGCTGTTACTACCAAGCTACTGACTTCCAATATGATGAACGAAAACATGGAAGATAACGCTGCTGATGTTGATAAAAAAGAATGCCCTCCTGGTTTCCCACGCATCGACAAAAAAAACCATATTGTGGTAAAAAGCCCTCAAAACAAATATTGTCGCTACAAAGTATGCAAAAACATACAATTTTTACATGCAAAAATGTAATGTTTACTTGCACACCAAATGTTTTGATGAATACCACCAAACTATCTAACCTTTTTTGCGTTAATTATTCATATCTTATCAATAAATCACATTTTTGATACAACTAAAAACGAATAAATTGAATTAAAGCTAAATATTCGTAAAAAAACGCATTTCTTTATTTATATACATATGTAGATGTTGACTTCTGGCCAATGGTCGATTTTTCGACCACTTCATATCTAGAGAACAACAATTAAAAAAAAATTTTTTTTTTAAATTTTTCTAAATTGAGCCCCTAAAAGTAAGTATTTAAAAGGAATTCAAAAAATTCCTGCGATTTCTGGTAGCGGCCGATAATGGGTTAACTGGGCTTTTTGCCAACTGATAATCGTTTTGTTATTTTATTAGAAAGATATATTACCCTAGATTATGGTTTATTAAACGCAATTATTAATATCAAACTTTTTGTGGAAATTGATTTTTTTTTTTTAAATTTTTACATATAAATTCATATTCATATAAGACATTTTCCGATTTGGCTCAAATTTTGCGCACTAAAGTTTTAGATTCAGTGTTACAATAATCCGGCCCGCACACCTCAAAATGCAACCAAAAATTTGTTTTCATACAAACCGCTCTCACCCTAATACACATATTTAGTCATTGCTTGTTAAAACACTTTTTACAATTTTACTTAAAATTTAGTATTTAGTAGATCATGTGTTATTAATAACTATTTTTAAACTTTACAGGAAGAACACTCAGATAGTACACGCGTACTTCTAAGAGGTCTGACCATAAACTCAACCGGTTTATATCGTTGTGAAATATCAGCTGAGGCACCAAATTTTTCATCCGTTCAAGGTGAAGGACGTATGGATATTGTATGTAAGTATTTTCAAAGCAATGTAATACATAGAAAATGTACAAATTTTTCTAGGTTATTTGGAGAATGAATATAAACCAAATCTATGTGAGGGTGGCTACTTTGTATTAGAATTTTATTGATTTATCTAGCTATTTTTACCCGGTCTTGCCCGGGATCCAAATGCGTTTGACATGAAAAATGGTACACTATGCTTACCAGGCGCTGAGTCCTTAGTCTCCAATGAAAAAGTTCCCCAAAAAGTTGAACTTTATCCCCTCTTTAACTTTTTTTTTAATTTATTTATTTTGTATACTTCAAATATAACGGAATCGTTTGCAAATTAAAGGAATCAGAACTTTTACAAATTTAATTACATCATTCAATAAGTGATCATCATTGAGCAGAGACGTCAAATTCATAGAACTTTTAAAAATGGAAAATGAATGCGACGTTTACAATTGTATCGCAAGGTTGCTTTCAGCAGCTGCTTATAGAATATGTGTAGTATTTATTGCATATACATACATAGATAAAATTTACCATAAGACTTCTCACTGAGCTGTGCTCCGCGAGCGAGTCGCGTCCGCGTCAGCATGTTTGGCAGCTACACCCGTGCTGCCGCGCAGTTGTCGTCTACAAATTTTAATCGCCAAATTATATTTTTCAGATCATTCCGATATTTCAGCTAAGCTGTGTTCCGCGAGCGCGTCGCGTCCGCGCCCGCGCCCGCGCGCTACTTTCGCGCTCCGCTTCTGCGCACCGAAATTATGCTATTGAAAAGAATACAGATTTTAAATACGTTTATTGCAGGATAGATATTGAGAGCAGTATGGGGAATTTGTTCATTTCTTTGGGGACCTTTTTTTAAAAATTTGGGATCTTGTTCATCGTGAAGTTATTCCCATATTTACCATTACAACTAACTATGTTTATACATGGATTATTTTGAGTGTATGAAGTCTAAAACTTATACATATACGAAATGATTGTGCTGGCTCCCAACTCTGGAGCAGGCGACATATAATTGTCTATGAGAAAAACAGGGAGATTCTTAGTTGATACCTGCTACCGTTAAAGATTATCCTCTTATGTAAGTTATGTTAGGAAAAACTTTTGTACCATCTCTTGCAATAAAGGAACCAACTTACAAAACTTTTCTGGTAGGGATATTACAGCCATTTCAGGAGGTTCTCACTACATGGACTCAGCTTGTTTTATGCGTTGGGCCTGAAGAAGTTGTTGGGTCGTTTCAGTAGTTTCACATTCTCTTGACTCAGCTTGTCTTAGCCGCTCGATTTCTAGATGCACTTCAGTAGCTTCGGGCATTTCCGCTTCTCTTAACAAAGCTTGTATTGATCTTTGGGCTTCAACACGTTATTGGGTTTGGCGTTTCAGCATTTCTCGGCTCAGATTGTCTAACTCGTTGAGGCTCGATACGAATTTGGGTCTGATCGGGTTCTCTACAGTTCTGCTTAGTCTAGTGCGATATATATGTTATCCTTTCGTGTGCAAGTCACAATAGCAAATTGTTCTTTTTACACCTTTACAACTCACTTTTACAGTGAAAACGATGAAACGGAAATATTTGTAATAAGTTGCTTTCCAATGTAGTTAAAAAGGCGAGATGGAAACATTTGCGTGAATTGACTTCATCGGTGTAATCCTACAGTGGCAGCCAACCTGTGTCCAAACATGAAATAAATCTGCTCTGACTTTGGGGTGTTACAAATCATATAGGAAAAAGGCAAGACGAGAATATATGTAATATGTTGATTTACAATATTTATTTTATAATGGTGTAAACTCAAGAGTAATAAGTGAAGATATTTATGCACAAAGTTTTAGGGAATTCCATTGGAACATTAAAATATGTTAAAAAAACACCAAAAGCGTATATAGAAAATGAGAAAAAGTGGGCGTGGCCGATAAAAATGTGTAATGACCTTGCCTGGGATATGAGAATATGTGCAGTGAATTCGAGCGAAACCCGTAAAAAATTTAAAAGTGGGCGTAAAAGTAGGCGTGGCTGGTAATAAACATATGACGACCTTCTCTTGGGTATAGAGATCGTGTATATCAAATTTCAGAGAAATTCGTTACAAACATGAGCTTTAACATAGCCCCACAAAAAATAGTCGTTAAATCGCACGATCTAGGCGGCCAATTTACCGGTCCCGAACGTGAAATAAAATGTTTACCGAACTCGCCTCTCAATAAGTGCATTGCTGCGCGTGCTGCGTGGCATGTGGCACCATCTTGTTGAATCCACATGTCATGCAAGTCAAGCTCTTGCATTATGGGCAAAAAAAAATTAGATATCATCTCTCGGTAGCGCTCACCATTCACAGTTACGTTACGATTCGCATCATCTTTGAAGAAGTACGGTCCAGTGATGCCACCAGCCCATAAACCGCACCAAACTGTGACTTTTCTGGATACATTGGTAGCTCTTCTAATGCTTTTGGCTGATATTCACTCCAAAATTTAGTCACAATAGCCCGAATAGCCGCTTCAGTGGGTCGAATAAACTGACCATAAAATGGAAGAAGCGCGCGATGAACTTTCTTAACAGAACACGCATTTTGATAATAAAATTCAATAACTTGCAAGCGTTGTTCGTTTGTAAGACGATTCATGGTTAAATTATAGACCAAACTGAAGGTGTTTGACAATGAAACAAAACACGAAACGTGCGTCAGCTGTTTAAACCAGTGTTGCCAAAAAGATAATAGCTAAAAAATCACCCTTTAAAAAACAGAAATTGAATTGTATATAAAATATATACGGTGACCTTACCTGGAGCGCAGATATTGTATGTACCAAATTTCAGAGGAATCCATTTACAAATAAAAATTTGTATAGCGAACAAATATACCAAAAAACATAAAATACAAATTTCTGTAGCGGTCAAACAAACAAGCAATCAGAAAATGAATTTTATTTATATAGATTTCGCTTGTATAACGTGAATTAATGTTGTATGGAATCTTTTTTTAATTCTTCAAATATGCATTATCTGAAATATGAGGTTAGCTGTCGTAAATTGCGGTCCTCATGTTTCTAGCTCGATCCGATGGTGCCTCCTGGTGCCTAGTGGGGCCCAAAGTACTCGAAGTGGGGAAAGTTTGATTTTTTTTTTTTAGTTTAACTTTTTCGTTAAGTTGTTATATGAATCGATATCACTACTAAATTACAATTTCAAAAAGCTATATAACTACAAAATTGAATACAAACTCGCCAAGAAATAGCAAATGCTTCAGACCAATTTTGTGCAAAAAAATAGGTCCTGAAATTTTATGACTCATTTTAAACTTTGCGAAATTTACTAAAGCCATAGCTTTTTTTTTCGGTCTCAATACTTATAAGCACTCAGACATGAAGTATTGTTTTATTACCTAGTTATTAACCTATTGCGCAATGATACTGAAAAAGGGTTATTTTTTTGATAAAGTTTTAAAAACCGAAATGCAAGAGGAATTATCTAATATCGCCAAATCACTAAGAAAACGCTACAAAGAAGTTTTATATAAAAATTGCAAACTGCAGAGAGCAAAGCAAGCTAAGGCTGGAAGACCACGCAAATCATTTGACAACTGCAGCGATATCATTGAAAAAGTTGTTAAAGGTAGTCCAGTGAGAACAAAATGGATTCTTGATAGTATACTACCACCGAGCGATCCAAAACAGTTAACAAATCAGGAGGCATTAGCATTATTTCTAGATTTGAAATTAGCAAAACAGCAACATGTTCAGCTCAGATTGCGAGCGATTGAAAAAGGCTCAAACATGTATCTAACATATCATCACATAACCGCTGCTAAGATGGACTGTTTGCCATCAAAGGACACTATTACAATCACACAAATTTCGGCAGAGGTACAACTACAATCTCTACTTGATCACAAAGCCGAACGCTTGCTACAATCAGTACAAGGAAATGAGTTAAAGAAATATGGAAACACAAAGTTAATTCTTTTTTTGTAAGTGGGGATGATATGGTTCTTCGAGACAACAACAATACAAGCAAGTAGTATGTGAAAATATACCGGAAGATTCAGAGCCTTCGACCAGTACAACGCAAACAAAGGATATTTGGAAAAATGAGACACGATCTTCTAAGAAATATTGAAGACCAATCAAATTTCAATTCCAAAAAGAAACTCATGAAGTTACTGATATCAAGGCCCAAATTGCAACACTACGGCCATTACACTGACGGAAAAGTGGACCAGGCTTTAACTAACACGAAGGCTGCATCCAGCTGTATCATTTACTAAGCAACATCAAGCCAATTAAACCAAGTCCCGACAAACTCATTAATACTGATGCATATGAATTTGGATTATCACCACTACATGCAAGGATACGACTTATGTGACACATACTAAAAATCAGTTATGATTTGGATTTCAGGTCTTCATGATCAATAAGAAACAATGAAACCAACAAGGAGTTAAGAAGTTCAAAAAAGAAACATGTTCAAGATAAATACTGTAAATTTGGATTGAATATAGATCAGCCAAAACAAGGGTCAGGCTATACAAATGATGGCAATACCGCAAGAAGATTCTTTTCAGATCCAGATATAGCATCTGAAATAACAGTATTGGATTTAAACCTTATTTTTATACCCTATACCACTATGTGGTTTGGGGGTATAATGACTTTGTGCTGCTGTTTGTAGCAACCAAAAATATTTGACCTAGACCCATCTTTAATTATACCGATCGAATCAGAATCACTTTCTGAGTTGATTTAACAATGTCCGTCCGTCCGTCTGTGTGTCCATGTAAAGCTTGTAATCAAACTGCAGGTCGCAAATATGAATATATTTTGATGAAATTTGGTATATAAGCTTTCGTCTGCCATGGGATGAACGCTATTGAAATTGGAGAGAATCGGTCCATGTTCAGACCTAGCCCCCATACAAATTACCCATATGAAATCGACATAAATTGCCATAAGATCCAAATTGTCATATAGATCTTACTCAAATTGGGATTTGTATGCGTTCATTACGTCCATTAATGAGTAGTCCAAAAATGATCCCTTTGGCCCTATATAGAGCTGCTTCCCGATCTTCACTTAAATCTATTAAAAAACAAAAATATTGCACTGATTCTTCTCAGATTTTGTTTGTATACATTTTTGCAAAATACAAGAGACTTTAGTAAACATAATCAGGATCGGTCCATTTTTGGACCTAGTCCCCATATAGATATAGCATCCGATATGAACTTTTTCATATCTTCAGCCAAAAAAATTAATAAAAATCAGACTCAAATTTGGTTTTTGCTTATATTCTATGTCCAGTTAGTTGGGCCTAAGTGATAGGGCATGGTATAGGGTATCGTATAGTCGGTCTAGACCGACTATAATTTTCTTACTTGTTAGATTTCAAATAATGTTAGAAATACTGTCGTGCAATGAAGACATTGACTCCAAAAATTTGTATATTGTGCTAAGGAAACTACAAAAGTATATGCAACTAAGTACCCATGGAGAAATATGTCTGCAACAGTTCACAAAATCTTTTATCATGCAGAAGATGTTATTAAATATCATTTGTTGCCACTTGGAGATCTGGCAGCGCAGATTCAGGAAAAAAGGAATAGATTACAGATTTTGTAGATTACAGATAAATAGATCTGCATTTGTGGAATTTCGTGAAATTTTTCTACTATTAATTCCACAAATGAAGATCTATTTAGTACATTATTGGCAACGACAGATCCATTCATCTCCAGCATTCGAAAGCAATGGAAAGTGGAAAAACTCAAAAAACTGCTAAAGAACAGAAATAACACAGAACAAAATATGGAATATTTGCAATCAACATTTGAATCAAATAAATAATAATTATAATTGCCTTCCACTATTACTTAAGAACGAAAAATATAGTATAAGTAAAAAATAATAATAAATGGAACCTCCCATTGTTACAAGTGCTATTAAAATCTATTGCAGTTTTTATTTTTAAAAGATTTTGTTACCCACATACATGTATGTATGAAATGTTTTAATGAATAAGAGAGATTCAAAAAATAAAAATCCTATTTTCATAACAAAATCAGAATCATGGCGCTAGCAGATCTTGTAATTTGACAGCAAAAAATTACATATTTTTCTGTAGTAATAGCAAGACTTTTAAAAAATATTACTAACATTTTTTTAAGTGTAAATATTCTTTGGATGTAAACAAATTTGTAAATTTGACAGAAAAATATTTGTAATTTTTCACTAACAATACCAAACTTTCCAGCTGATTTTACTTTTTTTTTTTTTGAGTGTAAAAATTTTTTTGAGTTTTAACATTAAAAAAAATCCCATTATTACAAAAAATGCTTATAAGTATTATTAAAGTCCGAATATTAAATTTTTTTAATAAACGAAAAAAAAAATAAAAACCGCATATTTCACGCTAAAAGTAAAAAAGTTAAAAGTTAAACTTTAACCTAGAATTACTTAAAAAGTACTTAATCGATTTTATTTAAAGTAAAACTGACCCAAGTTCAACTAAATATCTATCCATTAAAAAAAAGTACTACATTATTTTTTTCGGTTCAAGAGTTACAGGAATTTGGCCAATGAAAAACGATTTTCAGCCTGTGTGCGCCAGATCGAGCTAAAAAAGAAGATCGCATTTATGACAGCAAATCTCATATTTTAGACAGCGCATATATATCAGTTAAAGAAAAAAAAAATTGCGACCAGTCTAATGTCTATATAATATAGTTATTAGCTTAGTTTGTTATTTTCCAATATGTTCGTAAGCATTTTTGTGTTTACTTATAAAACTTTCTACGATATACTTCTCTATATACATAAAAGAGTTGCGTGATTGAAACCTGAAATTAGGACTGTAGATTCCTCTTTTGGCGTACAGATCCACTAACAAGGGATTTTAAGAAATTCTTATATTAAGAGGGCAAAAGCGGCCAACAAGGCGGAAAATGGTAACAAATTATTCTAGGAATGTGACAAATGGTGTGTAGACTCCGTCCGAGAAAAAGCCATTGGTTCAGGATTAATTTTTTCGAAATTCGGCCATTCAAAGGGAAAAACGGCCAAAAAGGATAAAAATTGTACCTTTCTGCATCTTCCTAACATATTAAACTATCTATTATTATGAATTTTGATATACAACACCACCGAATACGTGAGAATTTGCCAATAATGGATTTATTGCTAATTATTACGTCTTGGGGAGGAAAAACGGTAAAAAAAATTCCATTTGTTATCTTTTAAACTAACAAATCTAGGAATATAAAATATAGTATATGGATTCCAGTGGAGATAAAAACATTAGATGAGATGATATCATTTGGAAACTCAGATGTTAAGGGGGCTGAAAACGGCCAAGAAGGGTAAACACGGCACCTTTTTGCATCTTCTTAACATATGAGTCATTTATTTTGAAAGTGGTTTAAGTCCATTTTTTTAAAAAAAGTAGTTAATAATCACAATTCTATATAATCTTTTTTTTTTATATAAACAAATTAAGTCTCGTATCATTAAAATCGCTATGATTGTGGGACTTGAAAATTAGTTAGCTAACGAAATCCAAAAAAATTTATTTTGAAACTGGTTTAAGTCCACTGAAATAAATAATTTAGATATGGCATCTTTTATGTTACAAAACTCCAAAAAAAAATGCATCACTGCATTGATAACGGGAAAAAATTATAAGTTGGCGTTTCTTCTAATTATAAATTTTAATATGTCTGACGAAGATTACACTAGAATTAGCTCAGATAGTGACACAGGTAGCAAAAAAGAATTTACTTATATGTTTATAATTGAAATAACTTGTGTAATTATCGGTTATTATTTTCAATAGAAATCTACCCTGTGCAAAGAAATAAAAATTCAAGAATTTTGGATTCAGAAAGTGAAGATGATTTAGAAAACAATAATTCTAATAAGAAGAAGAATAATAGAAAATTATTTGTCATCAGATGATGATGATGGAGTGCTATCTGATTTCAGCACAAATTCTCTAAAAGAGAATGAAATACCAGAAAGAAATGGTGATAAATACGCTCAAAAATTAAGAAAATCTTACAGGAATACAGGAAAGAAATATTACACTGCAGCTGGAAAAAAATATTCCAACACAAAGACTGCCATTGTTCAAAGAATTGCATAAATCTTATTAATGTAGAAGAAAGGAAAAATATGTTTGATAACTTTTGGAATTTGGGAAATTTGAATAAACAAAATGTATATTTACATGGAGCTACAGAGCAGCTTATTGTGCGACGTAAACGCTTGAGAAACGGAAAAGGTTCGCCAAGAAATTACACTTACAAATATTACTTAAAAACTACTCACGGAAATGTTTCAGTATGTAAAAAATTCTTTTTGAGTACTTTTAATACAACGATTTTACAATGCAAAAATATTGAAAATGATTTGCGTGGACGTATGCCAGGAACTTCTAGGAAAATTCATGAAGAGGATAGAGAAGCCGTAACAAATCATATTGAATCTTTTCCTCAATATGAGTCTCATTACACAAGGTCTCATAATCCAAGAAGAAGGTACTTACACCCTGAATTAAATGTTTCTAAAATGTTTAACCTATACCTGGAAGAGTGTAAACAAAAAAATTTAAGCAATGTTAATGAGTGGACATATAGAAAAATTTTTAAAAACGAATTGAATTTGCATTTTCATCAGCCACAAAAAGATACTTGCCAAAAATGTGATCAATTTAATATTAAAATTAAAGCATCATGTAGTACGGAAGAAAAGGAAAACCTCACGGAAGAGCACAATATTCATTTATGATGTGCTGAATTGGCCAGAACATCATTAAAAGAAGATAAAGATTTGGCACGAAATAATCCAAATGTATATTTCGCTTTTTCATTCGACTTAGAAAAGGCGTTACCTTTTCCAAAATTGTCTGTTTCCATCGACTATTACAAATGTAATATGTACATTTACAACCTAGGTTGTCATAATTTTCACGATAATGAAGTTTACATGTATGTCTGGGATGAAACTGTGGCATCGAGAGGTTCTCAAGAAGTAGGATCTTGTATATTGAAACACCTCAAAAAACTTAGAAATCATAAACATATCATAGCTTACAGCGATATGTGCACTGGGCAGAACAGGAATATAAAATTGGCATTAACATGGTTGAAAATTGTGCAATCGGCAAAAAATAATGCAGGTATTATTGGCCATAAGTTTTTACTATCAGGACATTCATTTTTGCCAAATGACAGTGATTTTTGAGTGATAGAAATGGCTTTGAGGAAAAATAATTTAATGTATGTCGCCCAGGATTACTATGAAACCATAAAAAAATGTCGAAAGAGTAACAGATTTATATTAACTGAAATGAAACGTGAAGATTTTTTTTCTACAAAACCTCTGGAAGAAGCAATTAATAAAAGATTAAAAAACACTAGTGGCGAACCTGTAAGTTGGCTAAGGATATGTTGGATGCGATTTATAAAAAGTGAACCCTATAAAATGTTTTACAAATAATCTATGAAAGTGGATAAAGAGTTCAAAATACTTGATTTATTACATTGTCGGGGAAGACCAAGGAACTTCAACAAAATAAAATTAACACCATTATACAAAAATGTACGTCCCATTTCAACTCCTAAGTATAAGGATATGATGAAGTTACTAAGGTATATACCACCTATATACCATTAATATTTCAACAACCGCACACATAATCTAAATGAGGAGAAATAATATAGCAAAATCGTTATCCTTAATAAATGAATGTAAATTTAATTTTTTAATAGATGAATTAATATTTATTTTTAAAAACATTTTTTAATTACATAAATAAAAATCTGTATCTAAATTGAAAGCTTTACAATTTATTTTAAAGCTATTACATCCATCTACATCAAACATAAAATATTTTCAATTCTGATTTAACAGATAATTAGTTTTATCCTTCCGCTGAACGAGTATGGTTGTGTATACGCTTGAACAACGCTGGGAAATATTTCGACATTACTTTGAAAATCATGGTAATGTAGCAGAATGTATGCGAAAATTGCGTACGGATTTTGGAAGAAGAGAAGCACCGTCAGCTCCGTATGTTCGTTATCTTGCGAAAAAAGTGAAAGAAACTGGCATCCTCATCGATAAACCAAAGCGTGAAAAGCCAGTGCGTACACCCGATAATATTGCTGCTGTGTCAGAAAGTGTGCGTGAAGCGCCATCAACAACAATTCACCGTCGTTCTCAAGAATTGAACATTTCGGAGGCATCATTGAGACGAATTTTGCATAAAGACCTTGGTATGACACCATACAAAGTCCAATTGGTTCAGGAGTTGAAGCCAACTGACCATCCAATGCATTTTCACTTCGGTAAGGGTAAGGTAAGGGCCTGCGATCGACTTACAGAAGATGCCGATTTTGCCAAAAAAAAAATCATCTTTTCAAATGAAGCTCATTTTGATCTTGGCGGGTATGTAAACAAGCAAAATTGTCGCATTTTGGGCACAGAAAACCCCCACGCATACATTGAAAAGCCGATACACCCAAAACGAATCACTGCTTGGTGCGGATTTTGATCCAGAGGCATAATTGGGCCATTTTTCTTCGAAAATGAGTAAGGAGTGGCCGTTACAGTCAACGGCGACCGTTATCGGGCCATGTTGAATGAATTTTTGTTCACAAAAATTGAAGAGGAGGATATTGGCAACATTTGGTTTCAACAGGACGGCGCTACGTGCCACACAGCCGAAGGTACACTCGATGTTATGCGCCCTGTTTTTGAAGATCGCATTATCAGCCGCAGAGCTGATGTCGTTTGGCCACCTCGGAGCTGCGATTTGACACCGTTAGACTGTTATTTGTGGGGTGCCCTCAAAGATAAGTGTTACGCCAACAAGCCAGAGACAACTGACGCTTTAAAGGACAATATTCGTGAAGCAATTGGTGAAATAAAGCTGCACACAATCGATAATGTGCTTAAATATTGGACCGATCGTGTAGGCTACTGCATGGCCAGCCGAGGCAGCCATTTGAATGAAATTATTTTCCATTATTAACCGGAAGGATTGTACTTTCAAATAAAAAAAGAAATTTGAGACAATATTCAGTAGTTTTTTTTTATAGCATTTAAAAAAAAAAAAAAAAGTTATTTGGCGGACCCTTTGCTATGAATTATGAAATCATATTATGAATTTTGATACACAGGCTCCACCCAATATGTGGGCATCAGCCAAGGATGAATTTATTGCTAATTCTAATGGCCAAAGAGGGGAAGAATAATACATTTGCTGTCTCCTAAACAAACGAAAAGAAAATATAGTTTGTGGATTCCACCAGAGATAGAAACATCAAATGAGACGAAATCCTTTGGAAACTCGGATATTAAAGGAGGGTAAAACCGGCGCGTAAGTTTAAGAGTGTACCTTTTTGTATCTTCTATAAAAAGTAACTTAGGTATATGAAATTTGATATGAAGATTGCGCCAGACACACAAACATCGGAGAAGAATAAAATTGGTTTTAATTCGACCCTTTAGGGTTAAAAACGGCCAAAAAATGGGAAAACTGATACATTTCAACTGGTAAATTTGCCTTTGAAAGTACATTTTCTTAAAAAAAAAAGTAAGAAAATGATAGTCGGTCTAGACCGATACCCTATACCATGCGTTTAGAGAATTCATCTGAGGTCCAACTAATTGGGTTTAGAAAGAAAACATAAACCAAATCTACGTCGAATATTAGACCGATCCTGACCATATGTGGTAAAGTCGGTTACATTTTGCAACAACATACACAAACTGAGTCGATCTAGCGATGTCCGTCCCTCCGTCCGTCTGTCCGTCTGTGTGTCCATGTAAACCTTGTAATAAAACTATATGTTGCAAATATGAATATATTTTTATGAAACTTTGCATATAAGCTGTTGGCCATAGGACGAACGCTTTTAAAGTTGGTGAAATTCGGTCCTTGTTCAGACCTTGTCCGCATACAAATGACCCCTATGAAATCGACATAAATTGCCATAAAATCATAATTATCACAAAGATCTTAGTCCAATTGGTTTTGTATGTGTCTATTTATCCATCAGTAGTCCAAAAATAATACCGATATGAAGTTTTTCATATCTGCAGCCAAAAAAAATGATATCAGTGCTACTCAAATTTGGTATATGCTCTTTTCTATATCCAGTTAGATGGACCGAAGAGGTAGGGTCTCTAAACCAATGTATCGTATTGTCGATATATAATCGATATATAATTTTCTTACTTATTTTTAATAATCTCGCGCTTAATAATAAAATTATGTATTTTTTTACGAAATAATATTTGGTGTGTTCAATGTTGGAAGATAACACATTTGTAACAAAAAATTCTATTAAAAAAAATAAATAATCGTAAAATAAATATTTGGTATAGTGATGCCAAAGTAGTGGAAAATTTTAAATTTCTTTACCCGAGTTAAGATAATAAAAATAGAAGGACGAGTGAAAGAAAATTTTATAAATCTTAACCGTTATTTAAATATTTAAAGATTCGGATGTTTTCTTTCTATTATTATAAAATAATTGCAAGAATAAAGTTTTGTGGCAAAAGAATATTTGTGAGAAATATCGTATGAATTAATCCATAAAATCATCCGGCTAGCATTAGTTTTGCTAAAGAACGCATGAACTGAAATTAGAATACAGTTGGCGTATAGCGTTGGCCTAAAAATTATATGTTTAAATGGCCCTAGAACGACAAAACACTTCGGGAGTTTTACTAAAATAAATTAATACAATCGTTCGGTATAGAAACCATCAGCCCCCCAAGACCATGGCCATCATTTTATTCCACAAGGTTACTGTATAGTAAAGGTTTCCGTTGTTTTGTCAACAACATAAAAATGAATACAATTAAGTTTTGTTAATTTTTTCTGAAGTTATATAAATATTTCTTCTTTGTTAAATAAATAAAACATATAAATGTTTAAATTAATAAAAGAGTCCAAGTCGTCAAAAATATATTTTGTTAAAAGTTTCCGTCGTATTGTCACTTACACTATACTTCTTACGGTTTTTAAATATTATTATGGCCTAAATCTATACTAATATATTAAAGGGGTAATGTGTGTTTGATTGTTTGTTTGTAGGAGGTAATTTCCGTAACTACTCATCTGATCTGAAATTTTTGTAGTGTTAAACTGCGGATATAGGAATTGCTATAGGCTACAATTTTGTAAATATTTTTAGTGGACATGGCACCTCCCATTCAAAGTAAATTTTTGATATTATATATATTGAGTAATATGATATGTGTGAGGCCACCTATTACTAATGTCAGTAACTATACCGGAAATGGGCGGGATCGGAAAAAGGGACGTGGTACCCCCATACAAAGTATATATATTAAATATCATATATATGGAGTTCTGTAATAGTGGGAGTCTTAGGGGGTGCTAGCGAAGCACACCGGGTTGCACCTAGTAATTAATACTAGCAGATTCCAGCCCTTGAAATTCCAGTGCAAATTCTATGAAATTTAATTTTTTCATTAAATAAAGACCCTTAAGGTATGCTAACCAATTATAGCAAATCAACACAAAAAACAACTCATTTATATTACCAACATATTACCAAAGTCAATAAACACACACATAGCATTGTATAATTTTATATACATATGTGTTACTGGCAACTTTAAATGCAATTTAGTCCAAATAAAGGAAAACATTTAAAATCTGTAAATCTGCAAAAGAAATACATTTCAAATAGTATACGTTTGGTCAAAATCGCGATAAACGGTAGAACAAAACATCGGTCACAAGAAATCGCCTAGCCTATTAATATTATATACAATAATTACACTAACAACGTAGCGGGTTTATTGCTAGTAGTTTATATCCTTTTGGTAAATATCCGTGAATTTAGTAAAGTTGAAAAATATAATATTTTTTTTAACATTTATTGATAGCAAATAGCTAAGGGATTTAAATAAAATAAAAAATTAATTGTAATTTAAAAAAAAGAATACACAATAACGTACATGAAATAAAAAACCCACAAACTGTTTGTTGATTTATTTTTTTTTTTCTTGAGCTATAGCTTCATTAAATATTTTTCATAAAAAAAATTTTCATTTAATAATATACATAAACATGAGCTTTTCTGATTGATACTCAGCGTAAATCGCGTTATCCCAACAAATAAATATTTCACGTCAATATAACTTTGACCGGTTATAACTTCAACAATGAAGAACAAAATTATCTTTTTCAATATTAAGACTTTTCAATATTTAGTTTAAGCAATCGTTATGGCGCTCCATCCTAATGTATACATATGGACGTAAATCAATATTGATTTGTATCATGTCTGAGTATTTGGTTATCTAAAATGTATTTTCCAATATCAGACACACAAATGTATTCTATTTATGATACAAATTGATAGTCCGTTAAGAGATAAATAACAGAGAAGAGACGAGCTAAGTTATTTCTGAAAAGAAATAATTTTTTTCGTAACATTTTTTTACAGTATATTTTTCGTGTAGTTGACCCTTAAAGAATTTAAAAGTTATTTTCTATTCTAACATCTGAAAATATTAACAATATGACCGGTATTTGCGTTGTCCTAAACTGCTAATGTAGAAATGAGTTAAAGTTTTCTGTTTAAATGTTAACACTTTGCCAATTATTACATGGGTAATTCCATGCAAAAGTCAACCTTACGAACAATTTTATAATCGTAATCTACAATATTAATAGGCTAGGCGATTTCTTGTGTCTGATGTTTTATTCTACCGTTTAATTCCAATTTTTATCAAACGTATATTATTTGAAAGGTATTTTTTTTTTAGCTGTTTTGCAGATTTACAGATTTTTAAATTTTTTCCTTTATTTTGAGTAAATTGCATTTAAAGTTGCTACTAACACATACATAAAATTGTATAATGCTATGTGTGTGTTTAGTAAATTTGTTAATGTGTTTGTAATAAAATGAGTTTGTTTTTTTTTTTTTGTTGATTTGTGAATTGGCTATAATTGATTATCATACCTTTAGGGTCTTTAACGAAAAAATAAAATTTCCTAGAATTTGGGCTCGAATTTCGAGGGCTGGAATCTGTTAGTTTAAATAATTTTTATTGATAATATTTCAAAGAAAAGAGTTCCAGTGGCACGAAAATTATGAAAGTATATTGTTATACGAATATTTATATTGACTCTGTTTTTCCATTAAGTCTAGTTAAGTAATTTTGAGCAGTGTCATGTCTGTCACATTATAATATACTTCTTTATAGAATAATTTATTTTAGAATTCATGTTTTTAATATGCTTTATTAATAAACTAGCTCTTATATTTACTACGAACAACTGTTTCTTATTAGTCATACATATAACTTAAGAGCTTTTATGAGTTATACAAACATCGTCTAAAATTAAGTCTGTTGGTTTTCATGTCTGTCACGACAATTATTAATTAAAATAATATTTTCATACTTTTTATAATGGTATATATGTCGGCGTAACTTGATGTATTTTTATGAACAATAAATAAATTTTGCTGTTTAATATTGGATTATAAAGATCTCTGAATGTCAAGTCTGTCACTATGGAATTAGCCATATTGATTTTTTTTAATGTCTTATACATTTATATGAACTACTTAATTAAAAATGTTTAATATAATTTTAATTTTAAAGACATTGAAATAATTTAAAACAACAACATTTTTGCATTCTTCTGATTCCAAAATGATCTTTTGTAAAGTATTTATGTAGCATCTCACCTATTGTTATGCCATTCTAAATTAATATAAAAATAGTAATATTTGCATATAAATGCATATTTGAACATTGAACTCAATGAGCGTCCAGAAAGCATAGTCCGAGTTGGCTCAAATTTTTCGCACTAAAGTTTTAGATTCAGTGTCATAACAATCCTTCACCTCTCACTCTAAAATGTTTCGGTCGATTATGGTCATCTGCTTGCTCAGATGCCATTGTTATGATACAGACCTAAATGCAAAGACCATGACATAACATTGAACACTCTTAGCAACTGCTATCAGTCGGTTAGAATGGTTACCTAGGGAGTCAGGTATCATTGGGTTAGAATTGAAGCGTCAAATTTGATTATGTAAAAGAAATATCGCTAGTATTCGTAGCACTACCGTGACATTAATGGTACCCCTAATTTCCTTTGAAAACGAAGATAATCAACGTTAGGCAAAAACCATGGTACACACCAGCAATTAGTCGCCTAATAGAACAACGTGACTTTGCATATTCTCGGTGGAAACGCTATAAAACTACAGAGTTACATGAAAATTAGGAGAATAGTAACCAAAAAAATAAAATATGCTAAATCTAACTATTACGTCGAAAAATTCAACAACGTTATAGACACAAAAAAAAAGTGGAAATCAATACAAGAGATTGGAATTGGTAAAAACAAAAACAGCACTAATATTATTAATGAAAGTCCGGACGATTTAAACAAGAAATTTATCAATGTAAATATGCTGGAAGCGGATAATAAATTTTATGATGATTTCCACGTGAATTCTCTCACAACACACCTTTTTTCTTTTAACCGTGTCACACAGAACGATGTATATAGAAGTTGCATATCCATAAAATTCAATGCTACAGGTATTGATGGTATAAATCCAAAGTTTTTGAAGGTAGTATCCGTCACTTTTGCCTGAAATTACTTATATTTTTAATAACATTATTACTACCAGCACTTTTCCTTCACAATGGAAAGAAGCTAAAATTTTGACAATACCAAAATCACCCACTGAATATCGACCCATAGCAATCCTACCATTCCTCTCTAAGGAATTGGAAAAAATACTAAATAATCAAATTACTTCAAAAGTTAATGACAATCGGCTACTTACTAACAGACAATCTGGTTTTCGGGCAGGGCATAGCTGCATCTGTGCTCTTACTGATGTATCCGAAGATTTAAGAAAATAAGTTGATGAAGGGTTTTTTACCATGTTAGTATTGTTGGACCATTCCAAAGCATTTGACACTGTAGACCACAACATATTAATTCAGAAATTACAGAAAATTATGAATTTTTCTTCAACATCGGTCAGCTTAATGTCATTTTATCTTAAAAACAGAATGCAGTGTGTAGAAACCCAGTCTGGAATGTCAAATTTACTTTATGTAAAACGAGGAGTTCCGCAAGGGTCAATTCTTGGACCTCTTCTTTTTTGAATTTACTCTAATGATCTTCCCAACCAGTTGTTGCATAGCAAGATTCGCTTGTATGCTGACGATGCACAATTATATATAAGCAACAGAAATGAAGGTGTTGAGGACTGTATCAGAAAATTGAATGAGGCTCTTAACAGAGTGTTTCTTTGGGCCTCAGCAAATGGACTAAGTTTAAATCCACGAAAATCTAAATGTATTGTTATACGCAAAAGGACTAGCAAAATTATAATTAGACCAAACATACTTATAAATAATCAGCCGATTGAAATTGTAGAAAGCGCAAAGAATTTAGGAGTTATCTTCAATAATACGCTTACTTGGTCTGACCATGTAAATGCAGCATGTGGCAGAACTTATTCTATGCTTAGGACACTCTGGCCCACACAATGCTTTACACCTATAAAAATTAGAATATTACTCGCGAAAACATATTTGTTACCGATTCTGATGTATGGATGTGAGCTTTTCTCCTGTTGCGACTCAGAAAGCAAATGAAGATTAAACGTTGTTTACAATAACATTACTAGATATGTATTTGGCCTGCGGAGATTTGACAGCATTTCATCGTATTCGAAGAAACTATATGGTGTACAATTTGAGGACCTATTGAAAATACGTATTTTAATCTTTTTACATAAAATTATTGTCGATCGAGAGCCTGACTATCTATTTAATAGATTAGAATTCAGTAGATTTAATAGAACCAAAAATATAATTCAAATCAGGCATCATATATTAATATCAGAATGGCAATTTTATATTAATGCTATTCGTCTTTGGAACATGCTACCAGTAAACATTAAAGATATAAGCAACGCACGTTTTTTTAAGAAACAAGTAAGAAAATTATAGTCGGTCTAGACCGAATATACGATACCCTATACCATCCGTTTAGAGACCCTATCTCTCAGGCCCAACTAACTGGATATAGAAAATAAGCATAAACCAAATTTGAGTGGGATTTTTATTAATTTTTTCGGCTGCAGATATGAAAAACTTCATATCGGATGAAATATCTATATGGGGACTAGGCCCAAAAATGGACCGATCCTGACCATGATTGGCAAAGTCTCTTGTATTTTGTAAAAATATATACAATCAAAATTTGAGAAAAATCAGTGCAATATTTTTGTTTTTTTTATAGATTTAAGTGAAGATCGGGAAGCAGCTCTATATGGGGCCTATGACTAAGAGTTGTCCAATAGGGATCATTTTTGGACTACTGATTAATGGATGTAATAAATACATACAAACCCAATTTGACTAAGATTCGTATGATAATTTGGATCTTATGGCAATATATGTTGATTTCATAGGGGTCATTTGTATGGGGGCTAGGTCTGAACACCAATTTCAATAGCGTTCATTCGATGGCCAATAAAAGATCAAATACCAAATTTCATCAAAATATATTCATATTTGCGATCTGCAGTTTGATTACAAGCTTTACATGGACACACAGACGGACGGACGGACGGACGGACATCGTTAAATCGAATAAGATAGTGATCAGATAGTGATTCTGATTCGATCGGTATAATTAAAGATGGGTGTAGGTCAAATATTTTTGGTTGTTACAAACAGCAGCACAAAGTCATTATACCCAAACCACCTAGTGGTATAGGGTATAAAAATTATTTGAGCTGTACTCGTAAAAGTAATATATGTATTGTTTTTCTTTTTTTTTTCTATTTTTTGTATTATTAAAATATTTATTATTATTATTTATAATTTCAATACTGTTTTTGTTTATTTAACTAAACTTATTGATATAAATTTTAATTAATGCATTTTATATTATATTTTTTATTTTTAATTTTTAATTATTAATTTTTAATTTTTGATTTTTAATTTTTATTTTTAATTTTTAATCTTTAACTTTTGCTTTTTAATTTTTGATTTTTTATTGTTTAATTTTTGATTTTAAATTTTTAGTTTTTAACTATTAATTTTAAAATTTTTAATTATTATTTTTTATTTTTGTATTTATTGTTTTAATGTATTAATTTCTTCTGACACTCTTATTACCAGTTTTGTTATTATTTTCATCAAAAGCAATGTCAAATTATCACATTTATCCTTAATGTACCCCTGTGTTGTTTTAAGACTTCAGTCTTGTTACACAGGCTAGCAAATAAATAAATAAACTCTAAACTCTAAAAAAAAAAAAAAAATTGTTCGTAATCACTAGCTCTTAGTATGGTTGGTATTGGATCCGGACACGGCATTTGAAATTAAAGAGTGAGCCACCGAGTAAAGACCCGTGGGACTTAATTGTAACAAATATTTTCGTTTTCGTTGCTTGTGCCAATCTATTAAAGGCCGAAGTAGCCGGTAACCTGATAAGCCCTCTTTGTTAGCCGCATACTAAAATAGAAATACCCTCTGTCTCCGGTAGAGAGCATAGAGGAAGACATCATAGCATTGCGTAGCTGAAACCGCAAGGAGGAAATCAGTGGAAAATTCTATTTATCAAAGTTACTCAATGACGCAAAAATTAAGGTTTAGTGGATCGTGATGGTAGATCCCGGCGTACTACATTACTATAAGCTCTAACTCTCTGTGGTCAGGGTATAATGAGCTGATGTTTCTAACTACCAAAAATTTTGGACCTATCCATTGTTTGCTATACCAATCCACTCAGATTGGTATAGCCAAAGCAAAAGATACATAATTAGGCTAAATTGGAATAGAGGGATTATCACATTTCATGCATAGTAAACATTTAATATCAAATATCGGAAATACTAAGCTTGTGTCTACAAGTCCATCAAATTTCAATTTTAGTAGTCATATTAAAAATGGGTGCTATCAGAACAGAGGACGTGCCCCAACTTCCACGAAATGGATTTTAATATCAGCATTATATAGTAATATCTGTGAGTCTATAGGGTAATAATGTAAGGAGTTATTCCTCAAATAAACAGAATCTGTTTTGTGGGCGCAGCATAGCTTTTAGGTATCGTAAACTATAAATATGATAATACCGTATGAGAATACCATTCTTGGATATGAAGACTATAAGGAATAATGGTGAACTGATAACTAATTGGTATTCAAAAGAGACTGTATCACGAAGAATGATAAATTATCACTCGTCGCAACCAGAAAAAATGAAAAGGAATACGGCAATGAATTTTATTCAAAAAATAATGAAACAGAGCGATGAACGATTTATGAAAGACAACGTTATTGTCAGAGAGGACAAATTTTCCATTTTTGCTTTTTTACTATTTTTACTCTGTTGTGTTTTTTTTTTTTGCCATTTTTGACATTATGGTGTTTTTTGAATTTTTTCTATTTTTGTGCTTCAAAATGATATTTTTTCTCCATTTTTGTTTTACTTTGGTATTAATTTTTTTCCACAGATTGCAACTCAGTAATATATTTAATTCTTTTTTACTACCTCTTATTGCAACTCAGTTTGCCATACTAAAACAACATCTCTGTTTTCTAATAAGTATAAAAAATAATACAAGAAGGTCGTTGCTAACAGAAAAAAACTTTTTTCACCAACATCTAAAACTAGAAAACAATAATATGTCGAAAGAAGGATCAAACAAAATTTTTTTATTAAAAAAGGTACAATCATATCCAGGTGTTTTTAGAATAGAAAAGGATTGGCTGTTTTGTAATGTTTGCTATTGTCAAATAAACAGTAAAAAAAATATAATGTAGAGCAATATATCGATACACAAAAACACAAATTAGCTGCTTCTCAGAAACAAGATCTTACACAAAAGCTAACAACTGAATTTTCTGTTACTAAAAATGCCAATACATTCCAAGAAGATCTTTGCAAGTTTCTTTCAGAAACCAATATTCCAATAAAAAAAGTAAGCCATCCCAGCTTTAAAAACTGTTTTGAGTAATATAAATTAAAACCTCCTAGCAAAACTTCTCTTCGAACTAAGTACATACCTCAAATCTATTTAGAAACTATGGAACAAATGCGTGAAAAAGCAAAGAGAAAATATATATGGATTTCTGTTGATGAGACTACAGACAGCGAACAGAGATATGTTGGCAATTTTATATTTGGAATTTTAGATTTCGAAGTGGGGAACAAATCATATTTGTTGAATATGGGTGTACTCGAAAACGCAAATAGTGGTGTTATTGCTGGTTTTTGTAACGATTCATTACAAATTTTATGGCCAGATGGTAAGTAAATAGTTGATTTATATTTTCGATTTAATTCTTAAATTTTACATTTTATTTAAGGCATTGAATATGACAAAGTACCTCTAGCGGTCACAGATGCAACCGCTTACATGCTAAGTGGAATTTCCTCTCTCAAGTTTATGTATCCTAAAATGGTACATATTTGACATGTTTTGCTCAAGGTCTTCATCGTGTGGCAGACTTCATACGATTAGATTTTGAGCATGAAAATAAATTAATATCCTGTACCAAGGCAGTATTTGTTGTATTTACTTAACTCGTATATTTTATATTATAGGCACCCCGAAGAAAACAGTTGTTTTCAAAAATGAATCCGAATTTGAATTTTCCACCGACTACATGCCCTACTTATTGGGGAACCTGGTTAGAAGCATGCATGTATTACGCATAGCACCTGGAAGAACTGAATTCCCAACTCTCGTTTATTAAAAATAACTTTTCGGTAATTGTTCATTCTTTAAATAAGCTACAAACAGTTGGTTCAATTATAAATGAAACCTAAAATATAGTGGCGAATCTAGGAGAAAAACTACATAAACTTAAAAACCAAAAAATATGTAAAATAATTTGATGCTGTATTTCGAAGAAATCCAGGATATCAACAATATGTCGAAACAAATAATATTTTGGAATTCAAATGATGAATATGTAAAACCCCTATCATCAAATGAAATTTAAATGTTTAAATATGCTCCATCAACGTCCGTTGATGTTGAAAGAAGTTTTTCAAAATATAATGCTCTTCTAACAGATAGAAGAAGAAATTTAACATCTAATAATATAAAAGTACATATGATTGTCTATTGCAATAATTTTTATGTTTTTAAATAGAAGTTATTAAAAACAATTTAAAAAAATGCTTTTTTTTCCACTTTTTTTTGGTTTTAAAGTGCTTTTTTCAAGTTTTTTTTTCTTTTTTTGCTATGAACCCAAATTTTTGTGCATTTTTTGTCCTCTCTGGTTATTATAATAAGGAAAATATTTACCATGAATAATTATCCCAATTTTCTTACTAATAATTTATTGGACATAACACTCACCAATAAACATAACAAAAAGGACAAACAATGCAGTGAAGCGGAAAATTTTTAAAGTGTACCTTACATAACAAAACTAACAGAGAGTAAAACGTAAAACACTAAAAAGGGATAGCAGTGATGAAAAAATAACAATAGCTTATAAATCAAATCAAGCTGATCGAAAATTGACAAATTAAAAAGTGATAAAACCGACAGGATGACATTGTGCGCCTTAACTAAAATTAAACAAAAAGGTCCTACACCCAGAAAATTAGTAGATATTCTGAGTTCACAACGTTCATAGATGAGAAAACTCAAAAAACTAAAATAATCTGTGAAGAGATTTTTAAATAAATCCACTTTGAACATTTTTGCGCATTGCAATCAGAAACCGATAGAGAAGAACGTAAATTTTATCCACCAGGCATCGAAAAAAACTACTCGAAATTATCGCAAATAGTTAAAACAATGTGCGGGAGTAAAATATCGAAAAAATCTGACAAAGCTCAGAAAAAATTATCACAATAAAAATCTGACAAACTTCAGATAAATTACAAAAAACCCGTAGAGTTTTTAAAAATTGAAAACTGTTGTTAACTGTTGTTACAACACTTTTAACCTTGTGTCGCAGAGCGAATTATCTATCAATTTGTTTGGTATCTAAAAACTGTTAAAACGTGTCTTAGAATTGTTCAGTGAATGATGTCATCTATAGCTTTGACTCACGATCAAAATCGGGGAAAAGTATGTGTCCTGTGTTTTCGAAAACAAAAACGAGTATATATTATAGAGAATCAGTTGAAAATTGACACGAAAAGTAACGTTGACAACTCTGTGGTTTTCTGGAGTAACCGGATATGTCCATTTTTGTCAGTTTTGAGTTAACGATGCCAAATAAAGGGTCCGCCAAATAACTTTTTTTTTTTTGAAAAAGCTATAAAAAAACTACTGAATATTATCTCAAATTTCTTTTTTTATTTGAAAGTACAATCTTTCCGGTTAATAATGGAAAATAATTTCATTCAAATGGCTGCCTCGGCTTGCCATGCAGTAGCCTACATGATCGGTCCAATTTTTAAGCACATTATCGATTGTGTGCAGCTGTATTTCACCAATGGCTTCACGAATATTGTCCTTTAAAGCGTCAATTATCTCTGGCTTGTTGGCGTAACACTTAATTTTGAGGGCAACCCACAAATAATAGTCCAACGGTGTCAAATCGCAGCTCCGAGATGGCCAAACGTCATCAGCTCTGCGGCTGATAATACGATCTTCAAAAACATGGCGCAAAACATCGAATGTAGCTTCGGCTGTGTGGCACGTAGCGCCGTCCTGTTGAAACCAAATGTTGCCAATATCCTCCTCTTCAATTTTTGTGAACAAAAATTCGTTCAACATGGCCCGATAACGATCGCGATTGACTGTAACGGCCACTCCTTGCTCATTTTCGAAGAAAAATGGCCCAATTATGCCTCCGGACCAAAATCCGCACCAAACAGTGACACGTTTTGAGTGTATCGGCTTTTCAATGCATGCTTGTGGGTTTTCTGTGTCCCAAATGCGACAATTTTGCTTGTTTACATACCGGCCAAGATTAAAATGAGCTTCGTCTGAAAAGATGATTTTTTTTTGGCAAAATCGGTATCTTCTGTAAGTCGATCGCGGGCCCACTTAGCGAAGCGAAAACGCATTGGATGTTCAGTTGGCTTCAACTCCTGAACCAATTGGACTTTGTATGGCGTCATACCAAGGTTTTTATGCAAAATTCGTCTCAATGATGCCTCCGAAATGTTCAATTCTTGAGAACGACGGTGAATTGTTGTTGATGGCGCTTCACGCACACTTTCTGCCACAGCAGCAATAGTCTCGGGTGTACGCACTGTTTTTGGCTTTTCACGCTTTGGTTTATCAATAAGGATGCCAGTTTCTTTCACTTTTTCCACAAGATAAAGAACATATGGAGCTGACAGTGCTTCTCTTCTTCCAAAATCCGTACGCAATTTACGCACACATTCTGCAACATTACCATTGTTTTCAAAGTAATGTCGCAATATTTCCCAGCGTTGTTCAAGCGTATAGAGAACCATATTCGTTCAGCGGAAGGATAAAACTAATTATCTGTCAAATCAGACATGAGCTAAGTGTTACCATTTACGAAATAAGCACTAGTTGAAAAAAAAAACGTTAGATGGCGGACCCTTTATATTAACTTCTAACGCTCTTTACATGTGTTCAATTTAAAAAAAAAAAAATATTGACCATTTCTGAGTTTTTTCTTTAAATAACGACGTAACTTAAATGTTTATTAAATTAAGTTGCAGCACTAACAACGTATGTCAACTTACGTTTGATCGCTGGCAAATTATTTTCTCAGAAAACAACACATAGCGACATACGTTGTTATTAATGAAAAAAAATTCAAAAAAATTTTAGATTAGTTTTCAGTTTATAACCACTTATAAAAACTTGTGTATTTATTTCTGTTATTTTTTGTCACTATTATTCTTGATACGTTGTTATATTCTCATCCTAAGTCCCGTTAACTTTTTGTTGACGAACAAAAAAATCCATATTTCAAGCAACAACAACTTATGTCTACATGGGTGGTTGCATTGGTAGTTTTCTTTTTCAAAGAAAACGACGTTTGTCGACATAAGTTGTTTTATCTGCACACACTTTAAGTGTAATTTGCATATTGTTTTTTCGTCCTTCTCTAATATCTATTCCTTTGAAGATTTTTGACTCAAAATTTTATATAAAGTATTTATTGCCCATATCTACAGGACTGTTAAATAAAAGGCTCTAAAATCTTTATATATGATGACGAGCGCAGATTGCCGGCTGCTGTGTGTTGTACGTGCAGGAGAAAAGTATTTCAAGCGAAAACTGAAAAAGAGAAATTAGCATCTCCAGATTTGTCTATTTTTAAGCCTTTGCAGGCTACGCGATCAAGATGCGAATGCAAAATTTGTGAAATTGCACGCGAAATACCCGCTAAAATTTGTTGCAAAGTTGCAAAAAAAAAGTTCCAGGTAAGTTTTCAAAGTAAAAAATAAAAAATATGAGCTAAGCAGCTGTGGCGAATTAAGATTTCCCGAAAATGTTTCATCGTATTATACAAAATGGCTGACTGAAGGAAAAGGTTCAAAAAACAAAGCTAAAGATTATTTCAACTGCATTCATCCACCGCTAATTACAACTGTTGGAGGCAAAACATTCCTAGACATTACTCCACCGCCATAATTACACCTTATGCTTGGTGTTGTTAACACTGTTTTCACGCATATGTTGAAAGAGTGTGAAAATGAGTCGCTGTCATGGGCAAAAGCTTGTCACGTTCCGCGTGAAATCAGACGAGGATGTTCTGGGATTAAAGGAAATGCATGCAAAACACTTTTGTATAAAGTAGACCTTCTTCATCAGTTTGGACATCTGGCAATACCTAAGTATGTTAAAGTATTGGACGACTTCATAAAAGTAGTTTCTGCATGCTTCGAATCAAAAATTTTAACTGTGCAGGTCTCTAGCAATAATTTGGCTTTTACAGATTGAAAAAATATCAATCAGTCGACTAGTTATAGCCAAGAAACCATATAAACAATATGCTAAAATTCGGCATTTGACTGCAAAGTTCGAAGATCGATTAAAAAAAAATTCGAACTAACATAAACAAACGCCGCGATACGGGTCTTCTAATTTAGCCTCTATTTTCACCCCTCACTCTCAGAATCGACCTAACTTTTGCTAACCTGAATTTTTTTCACAGTGTAATTTTAAACTACAATACTCTATAGCATTAGTCTAATAAAAACATTCTGTGATATTAGTTGTTAGGTTAAACTGTGATTTATTTAAGTTGTAATTATTTATTAAATTTATTAAAATTTTGTGCCGTGGTGTCCAGTTTTGTATAGAAATTTGATAAAAACCTGACAATGTAATAAAATAAAATCGTAAGGTAACCTGTGATACTAGTATTTAAGATTTTAATATTAAATTAAAGTTATGTTGTTGTTTTGTATATTTTTGTCGTTATAAATCAATCAAATTCACACTCCAGAAGAAGTTGAAATACCGCCAACGAAACGTGAGTGGAAAGGATGCAACAATTTTAATTTTTATTTTTATTATCATCTTAACATTTAATTGACCATAATTAGGCCGAAAAATAAAAATCTCATACATATGATAAATTTGTGAAATTCTTTTCTAAGTGTCACAAAGTTTTCGTTGCAAATGACAAATTTCTCAACTGCTTTTTAAAATGTTTTTCTTAATTGTATGCAATTATATTTAACTGACAGAAATCGTTTGATTTGAATAAAATTTTTAAAATTTGAACTGGAAAACTTTTAAAAATTGTTTACTTATATCTCATTAAATAATACGTTATAGTTTAGGAAATAAGTTTAAGTAAAATGGTACTATTCACTTGTGAATAGAAATATTTTAGATTATATAGCAAAACTTTAAACTGCATAAAAAACTCTATCCCTCCGACATTGTTGCACACACAGAATGTTTAATATTTATCCACAAAAAACCGAATACAACAATTAGGAAAGTTAATGTTGGCTTATAACGACTATAAAATACCCTAAGCTATTAGCTTTTGGAAAGATTGATACATGTGAGGTAAAATAAATAACTTAAATCAATATGTATATATTACTAAAATTTTAATAGAACTTTTGATGTGTAAACATCTATACGCGCAGGGGGATAAATTTCTATTTCACAATACTATCACAAAAACAAAGTAACATGTAAGACGTAAGACATAATCGGTGTGAATTATGATTGTATTGGTGAAAAAATTATAATGTGTAATAATCTGTTTGAAAATGAAAAATAAACATTAAAAATGAAAAATGAAAAATGAAAAAAAAATTTAAAATGATAAATGAAGAATGGAAAATAAAAAATGAAAAATAAAAAATGAAAAATGAAAAATAAAAATATAAAATGATACACAGATGACGCTTTCTGTTTCATTTTAAAAAAGTGCCATAATTACTAGATGTTTACACTTCTCCCTGTGATAGGACTCACATGATATTTTTTAACTGAATTCTTATGTTAGGACTAGGGTCAAAAACATTTACTAATTTCACTTTATATACATACTGTGTGCGTCAAAATGAAGTAAACAGCAATTTTTAATCTTTAAATTGTCTTATAACAAAATTATTATTGACTTACGATAAAAAGTAATATTGGAGAGTTTAGTACTATACCATTTAGAGATTGACTACCATAAAACATGAAATCAAATCGATTGGTAATATCGCACAAATCTCTCGAAAGTGAAAATGTATCAGATTTTACGCGTCAAAAAAAAAAAAGTAAACGGTGGTAACACTTATTTACGCTTTTTTATATTTCGGGGAAAAACCTAAACTTTTTGTGACAAATGTGTACTGATCACGTGTTCTACTTTACTAGATATCATTTGAAGTTGATTTGTACTAATTAATAATAGCTAAAAAGATGTAAAAGCAAATATTCTCACTATGGGAAAGCAACTATCGGTTTATACTCCGAAAATATTTTAGATTAAAAAGAAAAATGTAAATCCAAACACCATCAGGTTGAAGATTTAACGAGATCAGGACGCCCAAAACAGCTTAGTGGTACTGAAGTTAGCGCTGTAGTAAGAGAAGTGAAGACATATTCAGCCTAAAATGCAGTTAAGTTATCAGAACACATAACGCAGGCATCAGGCAAACCAGTAAGTTCGAGTACAGTAAGGAGATCGCTTCACAAAAATGGTCTACATTGAAGGATACCATGCAAGAAACCATATTCAAGGCGAATCGGCGAATTAGAGCAAGCTAATGAATTTCGATCAAAGGTAGGAAAATTAGGTTCTATCTTTGTGGGAAAGCATATTATATACAGATAAGAGGAAATACGAAATTTTCGAAAAATCCTCCAAAAAAATGGCGTGCTAAGAATGAAATATGCAAAGAAAAGTGTGTTACCAAAACTGTTATATACATTGGGGTTCAGTTATGTTTTGGGGCTATATGGCGGGAACAGGTGTTGGTAATTATGTTTTTATTTACTCCACTATGACCCAAATAGATCACTTAGCCGTTTTGAAGGAAAATGTTGGCTCTAGTGTCGAGAAATAAGGCATGGCTGGAAATAGGATCTCCCAACAGCACAACGATCTAAAGCTTACATCTTAAATTGTGAAAGAGTGGCTACTGTACCGGAATCCTAAGACACTTGATCAACCGTCGCAGTCCCCGGATCTTAACCCAATCGAGCACCTGTGGGAAAATCTTGACAGAAAAATAGGTCGAAGGGCTTTTTCAAGCAGGGGAAACTTAAAGATGCCTCAAAAGAAAGAATGGTGCATTACCTCCCCTGATATAACAAAAAAAATTGTCGAGTCGCTGCCTAGAAGACTACATAAGGGGCTTAAGGCCAAATGAAAATAAATCTAATATAAAAAAATTTTAAAAGTTTACTTTTTGTATTGAAGTTCTGTTGCCTTTTCTTTGCTGTTTACTTTTTTTTTTTTTTTGACGCGTAAAATTTGGTCATTTTCTAAATAAAGTGCATTTATTTCTGTTTTGTAATGCTTCTGTATAATTTTTTTATTGAGTTCAGCTATAATTAAATAATACTTGAATTCCCTATATTTATTTTCGATTTTGTGTTAATAACTTCATTTTAATAAAACTTTTAATATGAGGAACTAAGGTGCTTACTTTATGACGCTCACAGTATGTACTCAAAGCATAACATTTGACAAATATAATTTAATGTAGGGAATTTGCTTTATTTGGTTACATAATAAACGTAGTTATTTAAGTCCCTTTAATGGGTCTCATTTTTGTACGATTTTCCCATGCAATAGCGAATGCCTATATCTATAATATTAATAGCCAAGGCGATTTTTTGTTACATAATATACCTCTTCAATTATCAACCGATTTTGATAAAAAGTTTACAATTTGTGAAGGTATTTCTTTGCAGATGTTTACCATAGTCACTTCTGATACATTTTTTTTTTTGAGTACAATTAATTTGAAGTTACTACTAACATATACATACAGCACATATGGAGTTAAACTTCAAATAAATCACTATACAATGATGTGTGTGTGTTTACTAAATTTGTGCTCAATTATGGATTGGCTAAAATTGATTAGCATATTTTTAGGCTCTTATAAAATTTCGGGTGAATGGAAAAATAAAATTTCTTAGAATATGCACTCTCATTTCTTGGGTTGATCTCTGCTGGTAACTATTAATGCTTACGGTTCGATAGTTTCTCAATTACCTTATACTAGACACACATTTATAGACACGTAGACACGATGTCATAAAAATGGTCATTGTTAAACTGACTCAGAAAACTATTCTCAGCCAATGGATTTATTAAAACTAGCAGATTCCAACACTCGCAATTCGAGCGCAAATTCTAGGAAACCTTATTTTTTCATTTAACACAGACCCTAAATGTATGCTCCACAATTCAACGCATTTTAAATGAAGAAAATAAACTCAACACATTAACACAAACACATTAACAAATTTAATAAATACACACACATAACATTGTATAATTTTATGTATGTGTTAGTAGCAACTTTAAACGATCATAACTCCAAAAAAATATTCCAGACGATGAAAATCTGTAAATCTGGGTAACAGCTAAAAAGAAATACCTTTCATATGATAAATTTTTTGTTAAAGTAGGGGTAAAACTGTGAAACTTACATCGGTCAAAATAAATCGCCTTGCCTATTAATATTATAGATATACAGACTTAGACTCTCTTTATATATTTTGGAATATTACGGAGTGACTTCAAAAAGATATTGATATAATAAAAAATAATAATAAGGAAATCATTGAACATAGAGTTTTGAATTTTTTTCTTTAAGTGAAATTTTACTAAAGCTTACAAAATTAGATAATTTTTATAGTTCTAATTACTACTTATGAACTTATGGAACTTTTTCGGAAACCCTTCCATTAGGAATTATAATAACAAAATGCGGATATTTTGTTTGTCTTTCGAAAGAAAGGAGTCTTTTTCGCAAACACTCTTTAATGTGAATCTCGATTTTTATATAGCTGGTTGTAGCCGCCGCAACTGCGTATTGCTTGCCATACCTCGAGCATTAGCAACATGAAGCAGCGAAAAATTGCCACTACTTAAGTTTCGTCGTCGTTTAACAAACAATTTTTTTTTTCCATTTCAGAATTTTCCTATATTTTATATATTTAAAAAAATTAATTTTAATGTTTTTAAAATTTAAAAAAAAAAAAAATCGAAAAACAGTTGTAAAAAATACAGACTAAAAAACTTCGATTTTCAAATGAAGTTTTGTAAAAAATCCTTTTATATTTTCGCATAAGTTTGCAAGTAGCCAACCTTTGCTTTATACTTTCTGCTTCTATATGTAAGCAGTTTATAATATTATATGATTTGAAAAAAATATTTTATTGTGATAGACACTCGGTAATTTTAATCTTATTAAGACAAACTATTAATATGTATCTTTTTAATAATTTAATTTATGTCTTATAACTTTTCAAAGTGCATCAAAGTAAATAAACATATTCATCTAAAAAAAGTTTTTAAACCTTTCGGACAAAACAAAAAATACTACGGTTATAACGAACTTAGTCTATAATGAACTAATTTGGCCGGTCCCGCCAAGTTCGTTATAACCGCACTCCATTTTATTGTAGAAAAAATAGAATAGCATAGAAAAAAAAAAAAACGTTTTAGAGCAAGGTTCCTAAAAGTTTCTTAAGGGGGGTAAGGTTTTAAAAGTTAATAAAAGTCGTATTTTGCATAATTCTTTTTTGAAGACATGAACACACGTTATAGCATAACGTTTTAAGAATCTTTGAAAAAATAATGACGATTTTGGCGATTTAGTTTCCAAAATTGTCGATTTTCAGAAGATTTTATTAGCTGCACTGGTCGGTAACATAGAAGAGAGAAAATTGTGTGTGGGTTTGTATAAAATGAGAAAGATTAAATTTTGTTTGTGTATTTCGCATAGCTTTGTAGGGAGTGCTATGTGTATTATTTCAGCGTCACAGAATCAGTCAGTAAGTAAGTCAGGGATCAGCGTAAATATATTTAAGAAGATACCGGGTTTAAAACATTATCCTATAGAGAATATTATATAGAAAATATTGTTCGCAAAATTTTTATAAGAGAAAAAGTAGAATGGTAGAAATTTATGGTCGTTCTAGACCGTGTACCATGAGTTTCAGAAAAGGGTTTTAAATCCAACTTTGTTATAAAAAAATCATAAACCACACTAAATGGCATTATTATTCACTTGCGTCTTCGCATATCGGGTGCAAAAAATTGACTAAAGTCAATGTTTTTTTCTCTCGAAAAAATTGGTAAAAAAATCTGCGAAACTCTATGTATTCTTTTATAGATAAAAAGTGAAGATCGTGTAACAGCTTTTTATGGGGACTATGACTAAACATTGTCGTACGGAGTTTATTTTTGGAACACTGATAAATAGGTGCAACTATGCGATAAACTAGTTCTTACGGCAATTTATGGTAAGGGGTTATATGTGTTGGGCCTATGGTCCTGTGGCCGAAAAAACCCATAAGTACCAAATTTAATCAAAATCCATTTATATTTATTATCTGAAGTTTAACTGCAATGTCCAAATGGAGAGACAGGTAGACGTTTGGAGGAGGAGGGGCATCACTAAATCGACTCAGAATATGACTCTTAGTTAACCACTTTAGTGAGAGATGGCCTGCATTAAACATTTTTCTCTGGTATAGAGTATAAATATGATAGTGTCGGAAATCCCACCTCTTAACAGAAATATGTGTCGTAATAAAGCAACAAATATTTTTTCTGTAACTAAATATTGATCAATTAAACCTTGTTAATAAAATTAAAAGTTTATAGAGCATCATATTGGCTTACAAAAAATATAAAAAATAACCAAGTACTGTGAGGGCATCCTTTATAATTGACTATATTAAATCCGAAGTGCTTCGCTACCAATCCCCCCCCCCCCCCCCCACACACATCGTAATGAAAGGACTCACGCAAAGTCTCAAGTCTCTCATTTTTAGAGTATTCCAGATATATGACATTTATTATTTACATTGTATGGGGGTTGCCACGCCCATTTTTTCCGGCGCCGCCTCACGTTACAAAAACATGCTTCAAAATTAAGCTGCGAAATCGCTTTAGTTTTTTTTTTTTTTTTTTTGAAGTTTATTTATTTTGTAAACATCAAATATAACGGAGTCGATTGCAAGTTAAAGGAATCAGAACTTTTAAAAATTGAATTACTTCATTCAATAAGTGATCATCATTGAGCAGAGACGTCAAATTTATAGAAATTTCAAAAACGGAAAATGGATGTGACGTTTAAAATTGAGCCTCAAGGTTGCTTTAAGCAACTGCTTATAGTAAATGTGTGGCCTATTTGGATCAACAGGTAATTATTGCACATACGTTGATCAAAGTTATCATAAGACTTTTCACTGAGCTGTGCTCCGCGAGCGTGTCACGTCCGCGTCTGCACTTTTTGCAGCTCCACCCGTTCCTTCCACGCAGTTGTCGTCAATTTATTTTTATCGCCAAAATATATTTTTTAGATCATTGCGATATTTTTGCTGAGCTGTGTTCAGCGAGCGCTGCGTCCACGCGCCGCTTCCATGTACCCAAATTATGCTATTGTGTCTATTGCAGGACAGATATTCAGATCAGTATGCAAATTTTCACTTAAATAAATATTTAACAAAATTCACTAAATAAAAATATGTTAAAATTTAAGAATGAAGTTCATTTTTTTATTTCGTTTTTAGAAAAAGTGGGGAATTTCAATTTGGGGAATTTGTTCATCGGGAAGTTATTCCCGTGTGTACCAAGTTTCAGAGAAATCCGTTGAAAAATTAAAGATTTGTATAGCGAACAAGTATACCAAACAACGGAAAAGGAATTTTATATAAAAATTGGGCATAAAAGTAGGATTGGCCGGTAAAAATCATACTGCGCCCTTCCCTGGAGTATGTAGTAAATTTCGGAGAAAGCCGTTGAAAAAAAAAATTTTCTATAGCGAACAAATATACAAAAAAATAGAAAATTAATTTTATATATGGCAACCTTCACTGGAGAACAGAGATCACGTGTACCAAATTTCAGAGAAAGCCGTTGAAAAATAAAAGTTTGTATAGCAGTCAAACAAACAAACACATTAATGGACAAAATATGAATTTTACATACGTTGAAGTGGGCGTTGTAGTAGGCGTGGCCAATAGGAAGCATATGGTGAACTTCCCTGGATCACAGAGATCATGTGTACCAAATTTCAATATAAATTAATTAAAACTTATTTTTAACGTTAAGAAAATTGTATGAATGCACTTGAAAAATTACCATTTATTAATTCCCTACTATCAAGTTCCAGCCCTCGAAATTCGAGTGCAAATTCTAGGATATTTAATTTTTTCATTATATAAAGACCCTAAAGGTATGCTAAACATTTATAGCCAATTCGCAAATCAACACCAAAAAAACAAACTCATTTTTATTACACACACATTAACAAATTTAAGAAGCACACACATAACATTGTATAATTTTATGTATGTGTTAGTAGCAATTTTAAATGCAATTTACTCAAAACAAAGAAAAAAAATTTAAAAATCTGTAAATCTGCAAAACGGCTAAAAAGAAATACCTTTGAAATAATACACATTTGGTCAAAATCGGGACAAAATGGTAAAACAAAACATCGGTCACAAAAAATCGCTTATCCTATTAATATTTTAGATTACTAACCTTTTTTTTAAGCGGAAATATTCTTCGAGAGTAAACAAATTTGCTAATTTGACATCAAAAAGTTTTTAATTTTTCAGTGGTAACAGCAAAATTTCCAGTTGATTTCACTTTTTTTTTTAGTGTACAAATTTTTTTGAGTTAAACTACCAAAAATATTTAAACCAGACCCATCCTTTATTATACCCATCGACTCAGAATCACTCTCTGTGTCGATTTAGCGATGTCCGTCCGTCCGTCTGGCCGTCTGTCCGTCTGTCATTCCGTCCGTCTGTGTGTCCATGTAAACATTTTAATCAAACTACAGGTCGCAAATATGAATATATTTTGATGAACTTTGGTATATAAACCTTTATTGGCCATGGGATGAACGCTGTTGAAATCGGTGAAATTCGGTCCATGTTCAGATCTTGTCCCCATACAAATGACCCCTATGAAATCGACATAAATTGCCATAAGATCCAAATTATCATACAGGTGTCAGTTAAATTGGGTTTGTGTCCAAAAATAATCCCTATAGGATAATTCTTAGTCATATGCCCCATATAGAGCTGATTCCCACCTAAATCTATCAAAAAACAAAAATATTGCACAGATTTCTTTCTAATTTGGATTGTATAAATTTGTTCAAAATATAAATGACTTTACCAAATATGGTCAGGATCGGTCAATTTTTTGACCTAGTCCCCATATAAATACAGCGCCTGAAATGGACTTTTTCATATCTGCAGCCAAAAAAATTAATAACAATGTTTGGTTCATTCTTATTTTCTATATTCAATTAGTTGGACCGAAGAGATAAAGTCTGTAAACCATGGTATAGGGTATTGGTATTTATTATTTGGCAACGAAATGATAATTTTTCTATTATAAGAATACTTAAATAAAGAAAGTTAAATCTAATCAAGTTATCATAAAAAGAAATACATTTCTTTAATTTAATACCTTATTTTTTGTTACCATATATTTTCTTTCTTGCTCTCCACAGATCTACCACGGGATGGTCCACATATCAAAGGGCAACAATTTCAATATCAAATTGGTGAAACATTAAATCTAAATTGCACATCAGGGAAATCACATCCAGCATCACATTTGCAATGGTTTATCAACGACCAAGCGGTGAGTAAAAAAGAAAACTGATAAAAAAATACTAATATTATATACATGCATATAGTACATATATACGTGTATTGGTACATATCACTTAGGGAGAAACTTATGTATGAATTCAGAAAAACCAAAGGTTATCTTAAAAATAATTCAAATTTTGGGTGTTTTTTTAAAAACCAAGCAAGCATTTCAAAAAACAACACATATTTATATTTTATTAATTCTATTATCGTAACAATTTAAAAATAAAATTTTTTCATATTCACTTAGTTTGAGATATTACTACATAGGAGTATTGCAACAAATATAAACTTATATTAACATAAAAATACACATAATATAGATAACAATTACAGTGTAAGAAAAAAAATGTAAAAAACCATATAAATACAAAAAACATATATACATTGTTGACCCCCTCAAAATTCGGTTTAGTTTAAAATTTCCATAATAATAAATGAAGCCCTTTTAAACTTATAAATATTTATAGGTTTGAATGTAAAAACTCATACTTCTATGTGAACTTCTAAGGCATTATATAAATATTTTGAAGCAAACTCAATTCCGTGTTGGTTTACAGCTCAAATTATATTTTCCTTCCTCGAAATATTCTTTATATTCACAGGTAAATGTAAATTGGTTATTATACTTTTTGCATTTTTACATTTTTTTTTTTTTTTTTACTGGTAAAACAAAATTAGAGCAGTGCTGTTATGGGATTAATGCCACTAGGAAAACTTAAAAAATGAAAGCTCGTTACATTAAATATTATTAGAGTTATAATAATTGTCTGTTTGACTGAGAGAAGAACAACCAAATAAACAGCTTTTTGTACAAAGTCGTAGGGCTAACACTTTATTAAAACAAAACATTTGTTCAATTAATTAACAAATTAACTGAGAATAAAACTGATATAAACAAAATTTTTATAGTCAGTTTTTAGGTTAATTTACTACCAGGATATTTGCAATAAAATAAAGATAAAATAAAAAAATACTAACTTATAATGAAATAATAAAATGCCTCATATTATTGCATAAATTGTTTCACGTAATAGTTATCCAACATATTTTTGTTATATCCTATGCCACTATGAGGTTTGGGTATAATGACTGCTGTTTGTAACTAACAAAAATATTTGACCTAGACCCTTTTTTTTATTATACGGATCGATTCAGAATTACTTCCTGAGTCGATTTAGCGACTCACTTGATCATATATAGCATATATTCTTTTATTGGCCATAGGATGAATGCTGTTGAAATTCCGTCCATGTTCAGACCTAGTCCCCGTACAAATGACCCCTATGGAATCGACATAAATTGCCCTAAATTCCAAATTATCATACAGGTCTCAGTCAAATTGGGTTTGTATGTATATATTATATCCATTAATCAGTAGTCCAAAACTAATACCTATAGGACAACTCTTAGTCATAGGGCTGCTTTCCGATTTTCACTGAAATCTATCAAAAAACAAAAATGTTCCACAGATTGTTCTCAAATTTGATTTGTATATATTTTTTCAAAACATAAGTGATGTTATGCGGTCATGATCGGTCCTTTTTTCGACGTAGTCCCCATATAAATATAACACTCGATATGAATTTTTTCATATCTGCAGCCAAAAAAATTAATAAAAATGCAACTCAAATTTAGTTTATGCTAATTTTCTATATTCAATTAGTTGAACCAAATAGATAGGGTCTCTAAACCATGGTATAGGGTATCGTATAGTCTTACTTGTTTTAATCATTACTTACTAATTAATTTTTTAATATATTCATTCCTCTTCTGGTTTTCACATTCCTGTGCGATATAACTTTTCAGCAATATTTAGTGTTCTATTTTTATTTTTTATTTAATTAATTTATTTTTTTTTTAAATTTAATTAATTTGTTAAAAAAAATATTTCATATACAATTTCTGATGTTGCTTTAGCATCGTATGACATTGTAGAGGCGGGTTGCCATATTATATTAATAAAAACAAGTAAGAAAATTATAGTCGGTCTAGACCGACTATATGATACCCTATACCATGGTTTAGAGACCCTATCTTTCGGTCCAACTACTTCGATATAGAAAATAAGCATAAACCAAATTTGAGTGCGATTTTTATTAATTTTTTTGGCTGCAGATATGAAAAAGTTCATATCGGATGCTATATCTGTAAAGGGACTAGGTCCAAAAATGGACCGATCCCGATCATGTTTGGTAAAGTCTCTTGTATTTTGCAAAAATATGTACAAACAAAATTTGAGTAGAATCAGTGCAATATTTTTGTTTTTTAATAGATTTAACTGAAGATCGGGAAGCAGCTCTATATGGGGTCAAAGGGATCATTTTTGGACTACTCATTAGTGGATGTAATGAACGCATACAAACCCAATTTGAGTAAGATCTATATGACAATTTGGATCTTATGGCAATTTATGTCGATTTCATATGGGTAATTTGTATGGGGGCTAGGTCTGAATATGGACCGATTCCCACCAATTTCAATAGCGTTCATCCCATGGCCGATAAAAGCTTATATACCAAATTTCATCAAAATACATTCATATTTGCGACCTGCAGTTTGATTACAAGCTTTACATGGACACACAGACGGACGGACGGACGGACGGACGGACGGACGGACGGACGGACGGACATTGTTAAATCAACTCAGAAAGTGATTCTGATTCGATCGGTATAATTAAAGATGGGTCTAGGTCAAATATTTTTGGTTGTTACAAACAGCAGCACAAAGTCATTATACCCAAACCACATAGTGGTATAGGGTATAATGATAATAAATTAACTCACTCTGTATGTGTATAACAGTGGTTTTACAATTCAGTTTGAAAATAAGTAAATATAAAAAATAACTAAATATAAAATATAACAAAACATTTTGCAAAGCTAATTTAAAAGTCGAAATTCTGACAATATTCGTTATATTTTGTGGCAAATTGTTAAATTTCCAAACAACTAACATATTCAATACTCTGGTTACTAGTTTGGTTTCTTACAAACGTTACTGCATTGTGGCCAATATTCTGCAAGATCTTAAATATATAAACTAGCATCGGCATTTCATATCGACCTTAAAACACTAAAGATATATCGCGATGAGTTTATTATCGTTTGAAAGAACATACTTAGGTATTCATTTTATGAATATTATGTCTATCAAATTTTGGCCGTGACCACGTCTCAGATGGTCCATCCGTTGAGTCCAATTTTCAATGACTCGTTCGAGAATTTCGACTGAATCGAAACGGGATTGTCCGCATAAACTTTAGACTTTATATATCCCTACAGGACAAAGGCTAACGGTGAGATATCACACGATCTTGGTGGCCAATCGACCGGCCCAAAACGTGAAATTATCTGCTCACCGAAGTGTTCTCTCAATAAATCTGTTGACTGATGTGCTGTGTGGCAAGTGGCGCCGTCTTGTTGAAATTAAATGTCGCCGAGATCACGAGCTTAAATTCCAGGCATCATACGTCAGTCCGAGTTGCTGCGAACGGCGCCGAATTGACTCTCCACATTTTCGTGTACACTCTCAGCTATGGCCGCTATATTTTCCTCACTACGTGCTGGACGTAGTCTATTCGGTCGAATATTATCCAATAATGAAGGCTGGGTCTCAAGATGGGTGATGGTGTTGCGAATAGTACGCTCAGTAGGCCAATTATGTTGACTATAAGTTGAGCGAAGTTCACGAAACACATTCTTCACAGACCGCGAATTTTCGTAATAAAGTTGAACGATTTCTGAAAGTTGTTCAGGCGTAAGTCTTTCCACGATGAAATTCCAAACAATAGTAAACAAAAATAACATGACAGTATGGCACGACTCACACGTGATCCGTCAAAAAAGGCTATTGAAAAAAGTATCTCTACTTGGATCACCCGGTATTTGAAGGACCTGCATGACTGTATCGGGATGAGTTGAATATCAGATTACTTTAAGATGCAGATGATATAGTTACACTAGCCGATGATACAGCCGTATTACAAAAAATGTTAAATAATTTCGAATTGTGCTGTGAAACCTGGGGTATGGAAGCAAATCTTATCAAATCTTCTATCATGTTATTTAGACGTGGAGGTATATTGTCCAGAAACGAGAAATGGACTTACCGTGGAATTGAAGAATTAATGGTAAGTGAGTACTGATACCTTGGAGTCCTGCTAGCACTAAAGTCGAGGTTTAAAAAATATTTAGAAACGAGAAACAGTTCAGCCAATTTAGTATAATGGCTGGAGTACATACTTATGTAAAACCCATATATCTCTGGAAGCAAAATGGAGGTTATTTCAAGCTGTCTGTAGATCCATCTAGAGCTACGCAGTACAAATATAAAAATGTTAAGTTACCAGACTGCATACCCACATACTGTATAATGCTAGAAACCGGTTTGTGTAGTAGTCATCTGTATATGCTAGATTTGCATTTGAGATACCTATATAAGACACTTTTTGAATACAAAAATATCAGACTCCCAAATAAATTGTCTATTAAAATTCTCGAAAGAAATGTGTATTGGGCTAAAGATCTAAATGCACTAGGTAGACAGACGATAGAGTGAACGATAGAAAGCTTTGATATAAATCGCTGGAAATCATAACCACCAAAAAATGTGGATAAAGTATTTGCAAAGCAATAAAAGAATCTACCAGTCGCTCGACCACAACATTGGCAAAACATATTTTAAATAAATATATGGAAGAAGCAAGATATCATGGATATTCAAGGCAAGATGTGATCTTATCGTTCTGAGAGGCAATTATTATAACAGAAACAACTCTAATAATACATGTTCGCCATGTAATCTAAATGAAGTTGAAAATGTAACCCTTTTGAGAAGATGTCCGATTTTAAAAGAATATAGGAAAAGATTTTTTGGAAAAGTGGTTTTAATCGAGAATGAAATTATAAGTACGTTAAATGGTGTGGGCGATGAAAACTGGAGTAATTTAGTAACTATTATTATCAATGTCTGATTTGAAAAATTTTAAAAAATTTATATATGTATATATTTTTAAAGAAAAAATTCAAGTGAGACCTCCGACAGACGACGTTATGTCATTGCCGTAAGTTCAACATTTCAATTTAGGTTATAAATTTTAATGTAAATAATTTTATAAAATGAAATAAAGAACTATCTATCAATCTATCTACTCTAAAGATCTGCGCTAATATTTTATTTCTTTTGTTTTTTATCTATTGAACTTTAGTTTTTTTTCTATGTTTCTGTTTTCTTATATTCTAAAACATTTTGTTTACGTTTATATGTTATATAGACTTTTATTTATATATGCGGAGCTACTAACAACTTCACAATATATACTTACAATAACAGCATTCTCATATAAAACACCTACAGGTACCCGGGTGCCTTGGTGCGCAGTTAAATGTGTTAAGAATAAATTGGCCTATTACGCAAATTACAAAATATATATCAGCTGTACGGGTGTAAAAACACTAAATTGTTTATAAGTTAGTAGTTCTCAAGAAGTCTCAGACATGCAGATTATCAATTTCAATGAAAAAATTTTAGTTGAAAACGCAAAGGGTACCCTGGTACCTAGGTGCGCACATAAAGGTTCAAAAATCAACGTTAAAATTTCAAAAAGCATTGCTATTTTGAAAAAGCTTTCATAAGGCTTAATGAATTTGATGTTTACCTTTAGATTAGAGTTCGGCTTCCTGGAGCCGAATCAGTGACTGTTTTTAAACCGACGCACGGTGGCTCATTTGACGAAAACTCGTGCCAAAAATCAATTTTCGAGTTGTTTGACTGGGCAAAAAGGTTTATAGTTTTTAATTAAGAACTGATTGAAGTATCAAATTCTGAAATATCATCCATTTTAAGTGTATAGCTTAGTTTGTACAGCTGGTCAAAGTTGGACTATTTTGAAAAAGAATGAAAAATGCCAAAAAAAAAATCAATATTAATGCAGAGTTCAACTAGTGTTTGTTCAAAATCGGTTGGAGATAAGGTCATAAATTTTTTTTCTCTTGATTTTAGGAACAATTTCAAAGATATTAAAAAAATATATATGTATTTTTTAGAAAGGCCTAATTTTTATAATTTTTTTTTTTTTAAACCTTTATTTTTTGCTTAATTTTCAAACTTTGAGTTGAGTTTTAAAAAAAAGGCCGGGCGTGCAAGAAATTTTGTAAATTTTGTATTATTGAGGGAATGTCATTGAAACAATAAAAAAAAACCATTGCCACAATCGTGCCCGATTGGAGATATTTGACCTTTTATGAGTCAACCCATGCCACATTACAGGTTGAGTAGTACCTATTATACTAAAGTTACTACTTAATATCTTTGTTATTGGATATGATAACTTCCTGAAAATTGGCACATAACTTAATTACAAGAAATAATTTTAAATTTATACTCACTGACTAAGCCACGCCCCCTAGAAGAGTACGCTCCCATACGAAAACAGCAATTTTACGATTTTATTGAAAAACTTTAATTTTCTACGAAGCAATCATCAATGTTTTCAAACAAAGCAACCATTTCTGGCGAATATACAGTTTTTAATTTCGGTATTGATCTAACATGTCTCAGTGATGAAATTTTTGGGTCAGAAGACGCTAAGAGCATGCTAAATAAATCCTCGTTCTGGCTTTTTCGGGAAAACTTTCGAGTGTTTGAGAGTCTGTACTTTTTATAATCCTTGTTCCTGGCTTCTTGTGCTTCTTCGGATAATTCCCCAATAGGGAGAGATTGGTACTCCATAATTTGTTTGCCATGATCTAAAGCTTTATGAACCGTTGGGGTTAACATTTTTTTTGGATATTTTTCTTTGATTAACTCGGCGGTTCTTGAAGCATAAATTCCATATTTATTTGCGTCGACTTTTTCTCTGCAGTTAAGAACATTAAGCAAGACCTGCACCCTCTTTATGATTTCGGAGTCAATTCCAGTTATACGAGCAGTGATGTCCACATTTTTGAAAAATTTCCTTGCTGTGTTGCCATCGTTAGTGTTTCCAAAACCTTGTTTCGGCTGATCTACTAGAAGCCCAATTTCCTGGCGAAATTCTTGTTGAATTTTCCTTTTGACATCCGCTCTATCACCTTCTTTTTCAGGCAGAGTATACGCAAGCTTTAAGAAAAATTCCATGAACCGTATTCTGGCATGTAAGGGAGATATGCCATACTGGCAGTTGAGTTCATAAGCTATTGAGTCATTTTCATTCTGGAAGTTCTTTTGCGTCCTCTTACAAATTGCGCAAGTTCGTGTAGATTTTGTATTTGTGATTTCATTCAGGACTTTACCATCGATCATTGTGCGAAAAAGCTCGTGGTTTATACGAAACATTTTATTATGAATGCAAATTTCTGTTGGATGCAGTTCACCGATTTCGTGTTTTATGTTGTTAACAGTGGTAGTTATATTTGCAGGAGTTTCTTTAGCATATTGAAACATTACTGGTCTACAAAAGTGAGTTGAAGATGGTCGAGGGTTTTTCCAATGTTCAGCCAAGGTAGACTTTAACCTCAATGGAACAATTGAAACCATAAACATATTTGCGTCAGAAAAGCTCTCATCATTATGTGGCGTAATTGATTGTTTGTATGCACTTTGTCCTGAGGATCCGTCGCAGCCCCATTTTGTTAGTAATGTTAAATCACGTGGAAGTAAATCAAGTTCTTCCATGCTTTTCGTAGTGATTATCCGCTGAACAGTGTGGTTCAACATATCGTGAAGTTTAACTTTAGCTAGTACATCTGTTATCTCACAAGAAAGTGGCACAGTTTCCTTTTTGGCTGACGTTATTCCAGAATAGCTTGGCAAAATGTCTACTTTCTTTGATTTTAAGGAATTGCGCAATATTATATATTTTTCTTTTGATAACCCCAAATCGAGAAACAAAGCTAAGGCCTCTTCATTATTGAACTTTACATTTAATGTGGAGTACGGTGGAGTAGGAATGCTTTTTTGTATTCTTTGAAGCCTTTTCGGGCTCGCCTTGGATATTGCTGCTGTTATACTGCCTTTAACCCTTTCCTTGTTCTTGTTATAATTTAGTGATAAGGCTGTCGAAAGATTTACCGTTGACATATTTTCAGTAGCACCAGTAAGCTTCCTCTTTTGGCTACGTTTCGAGCACTCATCTATTGAAACTTCGGGCCTTCCTCTAGAGCTTTTCGAAGTAGTGGGTTTCTCCATTTGAATGTCATCAAAAGTCAACTTATTATTTTCAAGCCATGTTCCATAACTTTCAATGAACCTATTTCGGAACCGATGTTTTACAATCCACTTTTGTCTTATATTTCTATAAAATCGTTTCAATGCATTTTCATGTTCCTGAATATTTTTGCAATTTAACTCTTTAGTTACAGCTATTATAAAGTTCTCAGCACTATCACTCTTTAAAAATAGTTCAAATAGTTGGTAATACGACAAAGCCATTTTTAACAAATTATGAAACACGCATTGTTTGCCGAAATATATAAGTTAAGTTATTTTTTATTTAAACTTTCAATTTTTTTAAATCTATGATGATTAACAAGATATTTCAAACTTTATCGAGAAGACACTTGTTTTCGTGTTGTCGTTCAAGCAGAGAAAGACCGGAAGCTCAGAAGTTGGTTGCGACTACAATATCATTGAAAGCCATTTTTCCAGAGTCAGCTGTTAAGTAAACACAGGGAGAGTAGTAGCTTAAAATAGTAGTATAGGACTAGAAACACAATCAAGCCGTAAATCGGTACTCGAATACATATTTACATATGACTTCTAGAGGAGTATTTAGTCAAATCGGGGAACATATATATGGGGACTATATCTAAATCTGAACCGATTTCTCTCAATTTTAGTATAGATTGTCTCAAAATTTCGATTGAAGCAAAATTTCGATCTGTACTTCAAGAACAAAAGCACAAAAAACAAAAGTCTGTAATCTACCAATTTACCCGCCCTTTTTTTTAGGCGTGGCACTCTCATCTTTACAGCACATAATCTTTGAAGTCTCACGATTTATCAGTAAAAGTTTCAAATCGATATCTGCTGTAGTTCAAAAGCAATGATTTTTGGCACGTGTTTTCCCAAAATGAGCCACTGTGCGACGTATGATTAATATTTCATTTTATGAAATTACTACTCATACGCCTAAGTATAAATCTAGCAACGAATATACTTATTTTATATCCACACTTGAGCGACTCACTCTGTATGAAGAGAAAAACGTGAAAAAAGTGCCCACCTAGATATCTACCTTGGTTTGTTTTATAATGACTCCCAAAATATTTCTGGTCTAGCGTTAACCCATTTCGAGCTGGACCGTTTTTAAAAAAGGCCTATTTTCTAGTTTTTTGTAAATAATTTCATTTTTTCCAGATCAACATATCAAATATGTGTGTGACATGATAGGTTCAAGACGCGTTCAACGGTATATAGAACATGTCTAGGCATGTCTTAACTATTGTCATATTCAAAAAAATATGTAATTTTTAATGGGTTTTGTATTAAAATCAACATTGAAAATAACATAAATTTATTTATTTACTACTTATGGAAGTAGGTACTTTAGTCATCCAAAGTTTAAAAAATTGATTTATGCACCACGCACTTATCTGGAGGCATTTGAGTTTGACAAGAATTAAAGTAATATAAATTAAATATTTTAAAACCAAATATGATTTAAAAAAATGGCTAAAAACAATTTTTGCCTGCTAAAAAATTACCCGTGCAGTGCGCAATACTAAGGCATTTATTTTTTGTGAGGGCACAAAATAAAAAGATTGGCCTATCCAATTATATTAAAATAACAAAAAAAAGGTAACCAACTTAAATTGGAATGGTATCAAAAACCCACCGCGTCTGGTAGACTTATAAATTTTGAATCAAAACACCACAGGCGGATAATTATAAACATGGCCACCAACTTCATTAAAAGGGTTTTTGAAATAAGCGATAAAGTTTTCCATAAGAATAATAAAAGTAAAATTATTGATATCTTAAAAAAGAATAATACACAAAAATAAAGAAAAGACACAGAAAAGAGAATGAACCACCAAAGACCTTCAAATCAGTAACGTTCATTCCAGGTCTGTCGGAGAGAATAATAAACTCAGACATTGATGATAAAAATCAATAAGATATAGCACTTAAAACATACACCACAGTTAATAAATTGTTCAGTAAAACAAAAACAAAACTCGAAAATGAAGAAAAATCAATTGTGAAGGAGACGGGTCCAACATATGCAACAAAGTATATATTGGCACCACAAAAACAAAATTAAAAACACGACTCTCATGACATAAATCAGATAATAAGGCAACACATAGACCACTTGAGCAAAAAACAGCGATCGCGGCTCATAGCACTTTAACTCGTCACACCCCTAATTTTATAGATGTGAGCATTTTACAACAAGAGAGCAACTACGCAAACAGATACACTCTTGAAATGCTACACATAATTAACACACCGACAAACAAGAGACTCAACTATAAAACAGACACTGACCACTGCTCAAGTATATACAGACATACGGTAAACAAATATCGACTACTTAAACAGAAAACTAGTTGAAATGAGATAACAAACAAGAAAGGACGTTTTCAACTCCACGCTACGTTAAAAGATAATTAAATGTATGTATTTTTATAAATCATGAAATTTGAGAATTAAACAAAATTTTTATTTGTATTATTGTTTTTAGTTTTTCCTGAAGATGAACAGCGAAGCTGTTCGAAATATCGCAAATATAGCAAATATTTAAAAATAAAACTTTAAATTTGAATTTGATTTTTAATTGATGACTTTAAACCTAACCAAGTAAACCCCATCATAACAATAAATATTTAAAATACCAAATTCCAGTTTTAATCAAAATTTCAATTTGGAGGAAGATAGAATATCAATTAAATTACAATAAGAGTATATTATGTAGTTGAAAGAATTAATTTTTTTTTAAACGCGAAAAAATCATGGCATTAAAGAAAACGTCTCGTGTTTTATACCCTCCACACCTCAGTGGCAGAGGGAATATATAGGTTTGTCATTCCGTTTGTAACGCATCGAAATAAATTCCTGAGGCCCCAAAAAAATATATTTTCTTATCTATACTAATATAATAAAAAGGTAATGTTTGTTTTGTTTGTTTGTTTGTTTGTAGGAGGTAATCTTCGTAACTACCCATCTGATCTTCCTGAAATTTTCACAGAGTCTTACTGCGGATATGGGAAGTGCTATAAGCTATAATTTTTTAAATATTTTGGTGGGCGTGGCACCTCCCACACAAAGTAAATTTTTTATATCATATACATATATTGAGTATTATGATAAGGAGAGCTTTGCAAATTTGTGTGAGGTCATCTATTGTTAATATTAGTTGCTACGCCGGAAATGGGCGGGATCGAATAAGTGGGCGTGGTACCTCCCATACAAGTAATAGTTCAATATTATATATCTCCAGTAATGTGATAGAAAGAGCTTTTAAAATTTTTCTGATGTCACCTATTATTAATGTGAGTAGTCGGATGCAAAATGGGCAGAATCGGACCAATAGGCGTGGCACCTGCCATAAAAAGTAAATGTAAAATGCCATGTATCTGGAGTACTGTAATAGTGAGAGTCTTGGGACTTTGTGTGAGCCCATAAGTTATTCATTTGATTAGTTAGACAAATAATGGGCGTGACCGGAGCAGTGGGCGTGGCACCGCCCACACAAAGTAAATATATGATATCATATAACTGGTGTGCTAAAAAAAGAAGCTTTGGCACTATGCATGAGTCCATCAGATATTAATGTGAGTAGTCCAATAAAAATTGGACGGGATGGGATTAGGGGGCGTGGCACCTCCTATGTAAAAAAATATGAAGCACTACGAAAGCGACAGTCTTTTGGCAAGTTCATTAGTTGTCAATGTGATTTGTCGTGGAAAATATATCGCCAAAATCAAAAGTCGCCAAACGCAAAAATCGCGAAAAATAAAAATCGCCCAAAAACAAAAATCTTTAAAATCAAAAATGGGCAAAAGCAAAAATCGCTAAAAAGATAAATTACCAAATAATATTCTAAGTTAGATCTGTTGCCAGATGGATAATCCATCTTCTTCTCATATGCAGCTACATGTACCTTGCTCCAGGGTAGGAAAGCCGAAAAATCTGATAATTGTTGTACCGAATGAAAAAACAAAAAACATTGTATATCAGCATCAGCAAACATTGAAATAAAAAAATCTATACTAATAATCTATACTAACATAATAAAGAGGTAATATTTGTTTATTTGTAGGAGGTACTCCCCGTAACTACTCATCTGATCTTCCTGAAATTTTCACAGAGTCTTACTGCGGATATGGGAGTGCTACAGCCTTTATTTTTTTTATAAATATTTTTAGTGGGCGTAGCACCTCCAATACAAAGTAAATTTTTAATATCATATATATCAAGTACTATAATAGAGAAAGCTTTGCATATTTGTCTCAGGTCATCCATTATTAACGTGAGTATTCAGACAAAAAATGGGCGGGATTAGACAAGTGCGCGTGGTACCCCCACACAAACTTAATATTAAATGTGATATATCTGAATTACTGTATTGGTGAGAGCCTTGGAACTTTGCGTGAGCCCTTTCATAACATTTTGGAAGTGGGGTGGGGAAGGGGGAGGGTGTAGCGAAGCACACCGTGTTACATCTAGTTCCTTATAACAAGGGAAGTTGATTTACCGCTGACCGTCTGTCCGTCTGTCTGTAGAAATCACGATCACGCCGTCAATATCTAAGCTAGACCGTTCTTTTTTATACAAAATCGTTTATTAACATCCCAAAGGAGTTGCTGTTTAAAATCGTCAAAATCGGTCAAAGGGATCACGAGCTATGAATGAAACTTTGAAAAAACTCTTGAAAAAATAAAATTTTTCAGATTGTTTGTTGTTTTTCTTAAGATATGTTGTATATGTTGTAATTCTTCGTATTGTTGAAGTCATTACAGTTGTATATATATAAATACTGCACGTGTCACATTGGCCTAAGCAAGTTTTACCACACATTTTTTTTATCATTAAAATTAAATATTAAAAATTAATAAAAATGAAAAGTGGAAAATGAAAAATGGAAAATGAAAAATTAAAAATGAAAAATGGAAAATGAAAATGGAAAATGGAAATTGAAAATTGAAAAATGGAAAATGAATATCGAAAATTGAAAAACTAAAGATGAGAAATGGAAAATGAAAACTGAAAAATGGAAAATGAATAATGAAAATGATAAATTGAAAATCGGAAATGAAAAATGTAAAATGGAAAATGAAAAATGAAAAGTGGAAAATGAAAATGGAAAATGAAAAATTAAAAATGGATAATGAGAAATGGAAAAGGAAACATGAAAAATGAAAAATGAAAATTGAAAAATAGGAAATGGAAAACGAAAAATGAAAAATGGAAAACGAAAAATGAAAAATGGAAAATGGAAAATTAAATATTAAAAATTAAAATTGAAAAATGGAAAATGAAAATTGGAAAATGTAAAATGAAAAATGATAAATAGAAAATGAAAAATGAAAAATGGAAAATGGAAAATGAAAAATTAAAAATGAAAAATGAAAAATGGAAAATTAAAAATTAAAAATTAAAAATTAAAAATTACAAATTAAAAATTAAAAATTAAAAATTAAAAATTAAAAATTAAAAATTAAAAATTAAAAATTAAAAATTAAAAATTAACAATTAAAAATTAAAAATTAAAAATTAAAAATTAAAAATTAAAAATTAAAAATTAAAAATTAAAAATTAAAAATTAAAAATTAAAAATTAAAAATTAAAAAATAAAAAATAAAAAATAAAAATTAAAAATTAAAAATTAAAAATTAAAAATTAAAAATTAAAAATTAAAAATTAAAAATTAAAATTAAAAATTAAAAATTAAAAATTAAAAATTAAAAATTAAAAATTAAAAATTAAAAATTAAAAATTAAAAATTAAAAATTAAAAATTAAAAATTAAAAATTAAAAATTAAAAATTAAAAATTAAAAATTAAAAATTAAAAATTAAAAATTAAAAATTAAAAATTAAAAATTAAAAATTAAAAATTAAAAATTAAAAATTAAAAATTAAAAATTAAAAATTAAAAATTAAAAATTAAAAATTAAAAATTAAAAATTAAAAATTAAAAATTAAAAATTAAAAATTAAAAATTAAAAATTAAAAATTAAAAATTAAAAATTAAAAATTAAAAATTAAAAATTAAAAATTAAAAATTAAAAATTAAAAATTAAAAATTAAAATTAAAAATTAAAAATTAAAAATTAAAAATTAAAAATTAAAAATTAAAAATTAAAAATTAAAAATTAAAAATTAAAAATTAAAAATTAAAAATTAAAAATTAAAAATTAAAAATTAAAAATTAAAAATTAAAAATTAAAAATTAAAAATTAAAAATTAAAAATTAAAAATTAAAAATTAAAAATTAAAAATTAAAAATTAAAAATTAAAAATTAAAAATTAAAAATTAAAAATTAAAAATTAAAAATTAAAAATTAAAAATTAAAAATTAAAAATTAAAAATTAAAAATTAAAAATTAAAAATTAAAAATTAAAAATTAAAAATTAAAAATTAAAAATTAAAAAATAAAAATTAAAAATTAAAAATTAAAAATTAAAAATTAAAAATTAAAAATTAAAAATTAAAAATTAAAAATTAAAAATTAAAAATTAAAAATTAAAAATTAAAAATTAAAAATTAAAAATTAAAAATTAAAAATTAAAAATTAAAAATTAAAAATTAAAAATTAAAAATTAAAAATTAAAAATTAAAAATTAAAAATTAAAAATTAAAAATTAAAAATTAAAAATTAAAAATTAAAAATTAAAAATTAAAAATTAAAAATTAAAAATGAAAAATGAAAGATGAAAAAGGGAAAATGGAAAATGAAAAATAAAAAATGGAAAATGGAAAATGAAAAATTTTAAATTAAAAATGGCAAATGGAAAATGAAAAATTAATAAATAAAAATGAAAAATCGAAAGTGGAATATGGAAAATGAAAAATTAAAAATGAGAAATGAAAAATGAAAAATGGAAAATGGAAAATGAAAAATGAAAAATCGAAAATGGAAAATGAAAAATGAAAAGTGGACACTGAAAAATGGAAAATGAGAAATTAAAATTTAAAAACTAAAGATGAAAAACGAAAAATGAAAAATGAAAAGTGAAAAATAGAAAATGATAAATTAAAAATTAAAATTGAAAATGAAAAACGTGGAGGGTATCAAAGATTCGGCCAAACCGAATTTAACACTCTTACTTGTTTTTTTTTTTTTTTGGTTTTGGTCTGAAATTTAAACTTCTAAATTTAATAAACTCCACATTCCTGTTTAAATTTACTCCGGAGCAGCGTGAAAAATTTACTAAATTTGCAAAATTCCATTTTTTTTCACAGAACTGAAATGTAATTGAGAAAAGAAATATTTCGATACGCATATTATATATATTGATTCCTATGGTTCCAAGTTGGAACAAAGGGCCGTACGCATATTGCCTATGTTTAACATTGTTTCCATGCCACTAGATTTTAGTTAAAACGAGAACTATTGCATATTAAGGAAAAATAAATAAATAAATATATTAAAATAATTCAATCGAGGGATGTTTAAAAATATATTCATTTGATTTTCTAATTAACTCATTTTAATAGAAATCCCTTCAAAAATTACATATTTTATGGAATATCACAACAATTAGGATACGCTTGGATACGCTCTATAAACCATTGGACGTGCCTTGAAAAAGCCTATCATGTCAACCCCATATTGAATATATTGATCTGGCAAAAATGAAAATATTTTCAAAAAAATAAAAATATACCCTTATAAAAATGGAATGGGTTTACGCTAGACCAGAAATATTTTGGGAATCATTATAGAATAAACCAAGGTAGATTTCTGCGGGGGGTCAATTTTTTCACTTTTTTTGTGAGTCGCTCTAATGCACACATATCTATCTTTAAAAAGTGCTTTTTCTTAAAAAAAAGTATCGTTTCTTGTAGAAGTACCTTATATAAAATTAATTTTTTTTAATAAAACTTACATATTCTTTAAAAAGGACTTTTTCTAGAAAAAAATCCATTTCGTATAAAAGTACCTTCTCTTAAAAATGTACCTTTCAAAAAAAAAAAAAAATACTAAATATAAGTTTGTTAAAAAAATATCACTACCTAAAGTGCATTTTCTTAAAAAAAAAGTCTTGTTATAGAAGTACACTTTTTTAAAAACTACTTTCACTTACTTCGGATTTTTTGATATAGGTTATAGTTCCTGCTTAAGCCGATTTTTGTGTTCAATGGTTACGAACCAGTACACAATATATGGAAAGTGTAGCTTTATTGCTTTGTTTTTATAAGGAAATAACCAGTGTATATAAAAATTTTAATTATGAAAGTTTATGTTTCTGTCCCATAGTCCCATTCGAAGAACATCAAAAAAAATTTATATATTTTCTATTTTTTAAAGAGAACCGATATAGTTTTTTGTTCATCATACAAGAAACTATATTTTTTTAAACACACACTTCATTAAAAAAAGGATTAAAAAAAGAAATATTTTGTAACAAAAAGGAATTGAGAGTAACAAGTAAGAGTAGGACGAGAAGGAGCAGGAGAATAGCCTTTACCACGTGATTAGAGAAAGGTATGTAGAAAATGAGCACAAACCAATTTTACAAGATTTACACAAGACACAAAGACGGACGGAAAGACGGACAGGCAGATGGAAATTGCTAAGTCGATTCAAACACTGATTCTGAGTCGTTCAGTATAACGATATATGAGCCTTGGTGAAATATGTAGTGGTATAGCGTATAAAAACAATTTTTCTTGAGCCTTGTCAATTTCTCTCTCAATTATTATATGGCAAGGATCGCAAATTAGATGGACAGAATATAACAAATTAAAACTAAGAATTAAAATTAAACTAACGATGCACTGATTTTCTCTTAAAGTCATAGTTCTCAGAATCATATAGACACAATCTATATCTACATCTACTATCTTCTGTAATGATTGAATTCAAGGCGTGAGGCAGAATATTCATATAAGGATGAGGTCGATAGGATGGGTATATAAAAATTGAAATTCCTACACGTTCAAAATATCATTTAATATAAAAACTGCATTTTCTAGAGGTAGATATGGCTGATTTGCCATTTAGTGGCCATTGAATTATTTATTCTTGAATTTTAAAGGAACTTAACTTTTTTGAATAAAAGGCTGGAACGGATGAAATGTTTGACGTATAGTTCAAGATTGATTATAATCAATTAATTATTTATTATAAAAATTCCAAGCTTATATATTAATTTTACTATTCTATATTTGAGAGTCATTTATTCAATTTTTAAAAATACTTTTGTATGTTTATGCTGCATTAGCATTCATACACAATTTGGTGTAACATTACACAAATTGGTGATACACTTAAGATAAGTCATTTAACCTTTGTTTACAATATATTTTCAGTATCACACAAACACACATACACATTGTAAACCTAAATCAATCGTCACCACAAACATACATACGTACATAAGTACTTGTTAATTATTGATTTGGGTTTACATCTTACCCTATGTTCACGAGTACACTAAACTTTAACCAACGCACATTGGCTGAAAAGTATTTTTAACTGACCAGAATTCTGTGATTTTTGAACGGATAAAATTATTTTAGCAATTTTTTTCTAACAGATAGCTGTATAGTTGATCCTGACCTAGTATTAATTTCATTGAAATTAAGTGTATACTTTTTAAAGAATTCTAGGTCAAAGTCGCAATTTAGATTTTTTTTTTTTAACTTTAAACGTGAAATATGCGTTTTTTTAATTTTTTCATTTATTAAAAAATGCCATATTTGAATTTTTATAATAATCGTAAACATTTTTTGTAGTGCGTAAGTGCTGACCTTATTGAGTAATGTAAAGGTGTTTAACTCAAAACTACCTGACACGCATGTGTTGACCGTGGTGTTCTACATAAACATTGCAATTGATAAACATGTGTGGCATAAATCGAATTATAGACAAATCCAAAATAACAATAATCAAAAGGGTTTCTAATATCAATCACTTGCGTGACGGCACCAAAAAGCAAATACAAAAAATATATGTTTTCTGTGCTTGACACATTTGACCACCCGGAAGATATTTGATGCATGTGTACCACACACATATGACACAAAGCAAATTAACAAGGTCGCTCATAATGCCGCAACGGAACTTAATAATTTTAAGGAGATATTTTTAATTTATTAAATGTGTATATTTTAGTATCAAATTAGTATCGAACTAGCTTTCAACTTGCTCGTATTCGTGTCACAATGAAATTTACTTATTAATAAAATAGTAAAACCAAAGTAAAGAAGAGTTTCATTTACTACCCATATACCAATTAATTCATCCCCTCAAAAAATCATCTTTTATTCAGATGACAATCTGGTCGAATTTATATACATTACAAAAATCATATATTACACTACAGAAAAAATTGTTAATTTTATTATACCGATCGACTCAGAATCACTTCCTGAGTCGATTTAGCGATGTCCGTTCGTCCGTCCGCCTGTGTATCCATGTAAACCGTGTAATCAAACTACAGCAATTGTGAAAATATTTTGATAAAATTTGGTATATAAGCCTTTATCGGCCATAGGATGAACGCTGTTGAAGTTAGCGAAAAGCAGTGCATGTTCAGACACAGTCCCCATACAAAGGACACCTATGAAATCGACTTAAATTGCCATAAGATCCAAATTATTGCATAGATCATAGATAATCAGTAGTCCAAAAATAAACCCCATAGGGCAATTTTTAGTACAGTCTCCCATAAAAAGTTGCTTCCCGCTTTTCACTTAAATCTATTAAAAATCAGAAATAGTGCATGGATTTTCTCAATGTTCTTGTAAGAAATAAATGATCTTACCAAATATGGTCAGGATCAGTTCATTTTTCGACCTAGTTTCCATATAAATATAAAATCCGATATGATATTTCTCATATTCAAAGGGAAAAAATTAATAACAATGCCACTCAAATTTTGTTTATGTTTATTTTCTATAACCAATTAGTTGGGCCTAAGAAATAGGATCTCTAAATGCATGGTATAGGGTATCATATAGTTTGTCTAGACCGACTATAATTTTCTTAATTGTTTGAATCTTTCTTATCTTTTAAAACATTTCATATATATGTGGATAAAAAAACCTTTTAAAATAAAAAATCCAATATATTCTAATAGCATTTGTAACAATGGGAGGTTCTGTTTTCATACATAAATAAATAGATACATAAATAATAATGAAAGGCAATTTAAATTATTATTCTTTTGGCTCAAACATTGATTGCAAATATTCCTGTTCAAAAATGAACACATTTATAAAATAGAATTGGTACTGTTTCGAATAACTCAAATGTAGCCTTAATCTTTTTTATATTCTTTGGGTTATTTCTGTGGAAAAGATCAAAAAATTAAATATAAGTAATAATTACAAATCGTTCTATTTCATCTTCGGGTTATTTTTATAGAAAATTCCCTAATAAAACATAAGTAATTAAGTAGTATATCTGGCAAACACATGTTATGTCCGTTAGGGGGTGAAAATGTGTTTGCAGGCAGTCTAATTTAGTTTTAAGATTTTTGTGCATAGTAGATAAGGTTTGAAATTATTAAATAAAATCAGTGTCTTACAAGCATTCGTCATTCATAGTTGTTTATTTGAGTTTAGCTCTAAAAATAATTGTATATTAACGTGTGTCTGACAAGCATGCGCGCAAAGTGTTTACAATTATGAATAAACAATTAAATTTTAAACTGACTAGTTGCTCAGTTTAAATTTTTGTTCAATTCCATATTCTGTTCTGTGTTCATCTAAATCCCGATATTCCACTTTCCATTGTGTTCATATGTCAATTTTTTTGTAAGCCTTTTCACAAGGCATCATACTATATTTTTAGGTAAAACAAAAAGGTAAGAAAATCGCATTACTGCATTACTAGCTTAAATGATATATTAGAAAAAATCATGTGAGTCCCATCACAGGCGAGATGTGTAAACATCTAGTAATTAAAGATTTTTTATGGCACTTTTTTTACATCAAACAGAAAGTGTCATCTATGTATCACTTATAGCAAACAACTGCAGGGACTCTACTAATATAAAAATCTATAATATTAATAGGCTAGGCGATTTTTTGTGACCAATATTTGTTCCACTGTTTTATCCCGATTTTGACCAAACGTATATTATTTGAAAGGTATTTCTTTTTAGCCGCTTTGTAGTATACAGATTTTTAAATGTTTTCCTTTATTTTGAGTAAATTGCATTTAAAGTTGCTACTAACACATACATAAAATTATCCAATACTGTGTGTGTTTATTAAATTTTTTAATGTGTTTGTAATAAAAATTAGTTGGTTTTTTGTATTGGTTTGTGAATTGGCTATAAATTATTAGCATACCTAAAGGGTCTTTATTTAATGAAAAAATAAAATTTCCTGGAATTTGCACTCGAATTTCGAGGGCTGGAATCTGCTAGTATTTATTATTATTTAATATTTCGACCGGTTAATTTTTAGTTTTTCATTATTTATTTTCCATTTTTTATTTTTAATTTTTTTTTTTTTTTTATTTTTCATTTATTATTCATCATTTTTCATTTTTATTTTTCATTTTTTATTTTTCATTTTTTATTTTTAATTTTTAACTTTTTATTTTTTATTTTTCATTTTTCATTTTTTATTTGTCACATGAAACAAACTCATTTTTATTAAAAACAAATTTATAAATTTAATAAATGCACACAGCGCATTGTATAATTTTATGTATGTGTTAGTAGCAACTTTAAATTCAATTTACTCTAAATAAAGGAAAAAATTTAAAAATCTGTAAATATGCAAATCGGCTAAAAAGAAATACGTTTCAAATAGTATACGTTTGGTCAAAATCGGGATAAAATGGTAGAACAAAACATCAGCCACAAGGAATTGCCTAGCCTCTTATTCAATGCTGTGTGTGTTTATTAAATTTTTTAAATGTGTTTGTAATAAAAATTATTTGTTTTTTTGTATTGGTTTGTGAATTGGCTATAAATTATTAGCATACCTAAAGGGTCTTTATTTAATGAAAAAATAAAATTTCCTAGAATTTTATTATTATTTAATATTTCGACCGGTTAATTTTTAATTTTTCATTATTTATTTTTCATTTTTTATTTTTAATTTTTTATTTTTTATTTTTCATTTATTATTCATCATTTTTCATTTTTCATTTTTCATTTTTCATTTTTTATTTTTCATTTTTTATTTTTCATTTTTTATTTTTCATTTTTAATTTTTAACTTTTTATTTTTTATTTTTCATTTTTAATTTTTTTTTTTTTTCACATGAAACAAACTCATTTTTATTAAAAACAAATTTATAAATTTAATAAATGCACACAGCGCATTGCATAATTTTATGTATGTGTTAGTAGCAACTTTCAATTTACTCTAAATAAAGGAAAAAATTTAAAAATCTGTAAATCTGCTAATCGATTAAAAAGAAATAGTGTAAATAGTGTACGTTTGGTCAAAATCGGTATAAAACGGTAGAACAAAACATCAGTCACAAGGAATCGCCTAGCCTTTAAATATTATAGATTTTATCATTTGTATGAGATACATGACGTATAATTGATTTTTTTTTTTTCTTCTATAATTTAATATAACGTATACTTATTAATATTATGACTTAGGTAGCACACATTTATTAAAATTCCATTTATTTTATGATCCAATTTACTTGTTATTAATAATCATCCATTAACTGAATTATTTTTGTGATCTAATAGAAAATCATAAACTTTTATTGTTATTATACAAGACAGCAAAACGAACATAAATTATTAGTTTAATTAAATTTTCAACTTTGTATAATAGACTTCCGAAAGAGCAAATCACATTGCCCCCAATACGTATCTCAGGCACCGTGTAGGGGGAGAAAAGAATGAACAGAGTACTACTTACTCAACCACAATGATTTTCAATTATCAATGATTCACTACAGAATTTATTCTTATCCTAAAAAAAAAAAACAATAATCAATATTTAGGATAGTGTTTATAATGGAATCAACACAACCACACTGGACACAAGCCAAAAGCAATGATTGCAAAAGCACCACTAAGGCAAAACACAAGTAAATATCAAAGTAAACATGAAGGAACACATAAAGTGAGAAATAGTAAAAGGCAACCAGCAAACAATTGCAGAGCTTTTCACGAACCTTATTTTTGTAATAGTTTAGTTCGAGCGCTGACAAAGAAGATTTACAAATACATTCTTTTTGTTTTCACAAATCGCAAAAATCTAAAAAAAAAATGTTTAAGCGCCGAAATTAATTAAAATGCGAAACATTACCCTAATTCAAGTACGTGAAATGATCTAATTTCAATATTGATTTTAAAAAATCCAAAAAATCTGTTTCTCTTATTAAAAACCAAATGTTTGCTGGACGTAAACCTACTTTACTGGCAGACCACAGACTTGAACGAAACACAAAATACTAATCGAAAATGCAATGATTTGAAAAGTAAATTACAACAAAACAAGGTAAAAATTTTCATTACATTTTTGTATTTAATGTTTCATTTCTTAGCTAAACAGGAAATGAAATGAAAACTCAAGCAAGCGTGTTGTTTTACAAAAACTGAAAGTTTGAGAAATAAATTATGAACAACTAAAGCACTTATTTTTTGTATTAATAAAGTTATCCCATTTATCATTGGTCTTAATTAGCCTAATAGCAAAAAAAAAAAATAGCTTGTGTGATGGTCGTTCCAAAAAGGCAATGCGAAAAAAAATTTTGAATTCTTAGGTTTCTATCAGGTAAAAGCCCGTATGTACCTCAAAAAAGTATTTCAAATAAAAAAGTGAACACAAATGATAAATGTAACCCAAAATAGCAACTAATCCAAGCTAAGTGTAAACATTTGAAATGTAATGGTACTTTAAATGTTTTAGCACTTATTGGCTATGACAATCCAACAAAGTCTAAATTCATCATTATTATTCGAAGCTTTGTACTCCCAATTGCTCTATCAGATATCATTCCTAACAAAAAAATTATTGAAACTACACATAAAACCAAAAATCTTGGAACTATTTTCAATAAAACTCTCAACTGGTCTGATCATATAAATATCGCTAAAACAACTATATTCAATTCTATATTAAGGTACGTTTATAATTTGAAAAGATCATACCCACACAACATCGTGTGCACGAAAATTTTTACGTTGAGAATTTTTGCGATCTCTGGACAATCAGATCATTGATACTGATACATAAAATTATATTTATACGTGTTCCTAAATATCTACTCAATCGGATATTCTCTTCAAATTCAAGAAGAACTAATTCTGTAATTCAAATAAGGCATAAAAGTTTGGAATCCGAGTGGCACATTTATATGCGACTAACATAACGCAGCACTCGAAATTCCGGTTCCAATTTTAGGAAATCTTTATTTTTCTTTCAACGTATTTTTAATCTATATATATGTACATATAAAACTCATTTTCTGTTTGTTTGTTTGTTTGACCGCTATACAAATTTTTATTTTTCAACGGATTTCTCTGAAATTTGGTAAACACGGGAATAACTTCACGATGAATAAATTCCCAAAATTTAAAAAAAGGTCCCCAACAGAAATGAACAAATTCCCCATTTAAAAAAAAATAAATAAAAGATTAACTTACTCCCCAAATTCGTTCTTAAATTTTTGCATATTTTTATTTAGTGAACTTTGTTAAATAGTTATTTAAGTGAAAATTTGCATACTGATCTCAATATCTGTCCTGCAATATACGCATTTAAAATCTGTATTTTTTCCATAGCATCACTTCGATGCGCTCGAGGAATGCAGCTCAGCGGGCTTTGTTAAGAGAAGCGTAAATGGCTGGATCTACTCAAGTGCGTCTAGAAATCCAGCGGCTAAGACAAGGGAATGTGGAACTCCTTAAACGACTTTGACTTTTCATTAATAAATACCTAATTTCAAATTTCTGATTTAAGGATTTGTATTTATTGTTTTTTTTTTTTTTTTTTTAACAATTTCTTTTAACTCATATTCTCGGTCTGCAGTGGGCTACCCCAGCATAATCGCGCACAGTCACGGAGAGATTAAAACCTCACTTCTCCTCATCCGATCAATCTAAAGCTTTGTCCATAGACTTGTTTTAGCCAAAGATTTATTTTAAGATAGTCACACACAGTCACAGAGTGATTTAAGCCATATTTGCCCTCATCCAGGTTTTAAAATACATTTTGATTTTTAGTTGAATTTTGGTACAAAAGTGAAGTGCTAAAAGGTTAAAAAAGGTTTTTTTTTTATATAATGTCTTATTTTTTCAGTTAGTTTTACAACTAGTACTTCTTAAAAATTTTGTAAGTTAAATTTTGTCAGAAAATTGAAAACTTTGGTCGCCGTAAACCTTTTAGTCGTAATGTTCACAAGAGCCAAAGGATAGCTTTTTTTCTGAAGGAGCCCGAGTAAAAATATAACTTATTAACCAGCGAAGGTAAAAGTTACCCGATATTGGTTCAAGATAAAGAAGTTTCAATAAAAAATTTGTATGTTTTTACTTTAAACATTTTTTTTATTGGTTTTTTTATTATTTCTATATCAATTTTTCTTCATTAAAAAATTTATAAATACATATATTTTTAAGTCCAGCAAAATTATTAACTATATAAAAAAGAGTATAACTTATTGTTAGTGTATTGCAGAACAACTTTAAATCAAACAATTTTAGTTAATATTTCTTCTAAATAGCCTTGATTTTAATCTTCTAGAACTAGTTTAGCTTTTGCTCTAATTCAGTAGAGGTTGTTTTCCAATTGTGCACAACAAAATAATGATAAGGTCTTTATTAGTGCAACATCTGGAAATTTTATTGAAATAGATCTCCTATTGGTAGCATACTGTTTTAAATTATTTAATCCCCATGGTACAAAATTTTATGAACTGTGGATGGCATATATCTCCAAGACTATTTTTCGTTAAAATGTACAGCTGTTTTATTGGCGTACTCGCCAATTTTTTTTTCATTTATCTTTCTGCTGCATGCTAGAACTTGTAATATGATTTTGGATCGTCTTACTAATTCATGATCTACACCTGTGATAGATGCTGCAGTTTCCGGATCGGAAAAAATCTCCTTGCAGTATTTCCATCATTTGTGTTTCCTTCCCCTTGTTTTGGTTGGTCGATTACGTGGCCTAGCTGTAGATATTTCCCTCGAATTTGTTTTTTTTTTATTTCTTTTTTATTCATTTTCTTTGTTTTTTCTCACCGTTTCTCCTAACGGACCAAATTCCAAATCATAACCCAATTTAAGAATACTAGCAGATTCCAGCACTCGAAATTCAAGTGCAAATTCTAGGAAATTTTATTTTTCCATTTAATAAAGACCCTAAAGGTATGCTTCACAATTCAACTAATTCTAAATGAAGAAAATAAACTCAACACATTAATAATTTAAGAATATTCTAGCATGAAGAGGGGACATTCCAGGTTCGTAGGCTTCCTTAAAACTATCGTCTTGTGGTGGGGTTGGCTTAATTTTCCCGATGTCTATTGGCATATAATGCACCTTGATGATGTCTTTGTTTCAGTCAAAGCTAGAGCAATATTTCCGTCAATCATTCTGAGACACATTTTAAAATTTACTTCAATGTCCTGGTCATCAAACTTAAAAAGTACTGGTTTAAGTTCTTTAATTTGATCTTTTATTTTTGGTTTCCTTTTTGAATGCGAATCTTATTGGTCTGCAATACTTTGTTGAAGAAGGAATTTCATGTTTCCATACGTAAATTTATCTTGCTCTACTAGATGGCGGCTCTAAGCTGCTATAAATTTTTGCTAAGCGCAATGGAAAGAAAGATAACATACATAGATTAGCATCTGATGAATTTTTGGCATTAAATAGCTTGTACTGTTTCTGATAAGAGGATCCATCACATCTCCATTTAGAAATTAAAGTAATACTGCCAGTAGGTTCAAAGAGATATTGCAATTTTATTTTGCTGAACTTGAAGTGACACAAATAGCAGATTGTGAAGGTAAGCATTCTTTTTTGACAAATTTTGGTCAACCTCACATCCAAAAATAGTGCAAACGGTTCTTCTGGAGTAAATTTCGTATCTTCATTTAGTGTAGGAATGCTTTTCAAAATCCTCTTTGTGCGCCTTAGGCTCGCATCTACTATTTTTTGAATTATTTCAATTTAATTTTTCTTTATATGTTATGGTTTAATTTGGTGCAAATATGAATTCTTAATAATTCTTTGCGAAATTTCTTCATCGATATTCCCCAGCTTGCGCCTTCAAGATCTTTCATTAAATCCGTCAATTGGTTTTGCTGGTCGATCGTTTTTTCCACTTTCGTTGGCAGCTGTAGATGAACTCTCAAAAATAAGTTCCTTTAGTAACCAGTCTTGGTTTGTACATATTTGCCTTGCTATGAGAGCATTCAATGTACCGTTTTTTCAATTTTGATGCAAAAGCTGTAAGTTTTTCTTTATGTATTTCAATTTCTTGCAGGTTAAAATTCTTAAAGAAATGGTTGTCGTTTACATCTTTTTGTTGAAAGTAAATATCACCAAGATCTCTACAAGAGTACTTAGCCATTGTTCAAACTATAATGAATAAAATACAATTTTCTATACTTAGTTACGACTTTTTGAAGCACAAGCAAGTAAGAAAATTATAGTCGGTCTAGACCGACTATACGATACCCTCTACCATGGTTTAGGGACCCTATCTCTTCGGTCCAACTAATTGGATATAGAAAATAAGCATAAACCAAATTCGAGTGGCATTATTATTATTTTTTTTTTTGTAGGTATGAAATAGTTCATATCGGGTGCTATATTTATCTGGAAACTAGGTCGGAAAGATCCTGACCATATTTGGTAGTCACTTAAATTTTGAAAAAATATATACAAACCAAATTCGAAAAAAATCTGTGCAATATTTTTGTTTTTTGATAGATTTAAGTGAAGATCGGGAAGCAGTTCTATATGGGGCCAATGACTAAGAATTATCCCGTAGGTATTATTTTTGTACTAGTGATTAATGGATATAATAAACATATACAAATCCAATTTGACTGAGATCTATATGATAATTTGGATCTTATGGCAATTTATGTCGATTTCATAGGTGTCATTTGTATGGGGACTAGGTCTGAACATGGACCGAATTTCACAAATTTCAACAGCGTTTATTCTCTAGCCTACGAAAGCTTCTATACCAAATTTCATCAAAATATATTCATATTTGCGACCGTTAGTTTGATTACAAAGTTTACATGGACACACAGACGGACGGACGGACATCGCTAAATCGACTCAGAAAGTGATTCTGAGTCGATCGGTATAATAAAAGATGGGTCTATGTCAAATATTTTTGGTAGTTACAAACAGCAGCACCAAGTCATTATACCCAGACCACATAGTGGTATAAGGTATAAAAACCCAGACCCTAACCCCCCTTAAAAGGTGAAGCATACCTGTTCATATCTTAAAAGGGTATGTCGCAATAGGTTTTTTCCCATTTAGCTGTTATTTAAAATTTTCCTCCATTTTGTCCGGTACCAAGTCATTATACCCAGACCACATAGTGGTATAAGGTGTAAAAACCCAGTCCCTAACCCCCTTAAAAGGTGAAGCATACCTGTTCATATCTTAAAAGGGTATGTCGCAATAGTTTTTTTACCATTTAGCTGTTATTTAAAATTTTCCCCCATTTTGTCCGGTATTTAAACTATATAACCCAAGTTCCGATTATTAATGTTTTTAAACTAGTCACGCAAAGTCACGCACAGTCACAAAAAGATTCAAAACTCATATGCATAAGGAAAGAAAAAGTTTTATTTATATTAAAGTCGGTCTGGTTTTCTACATAGGCTTGGTAAGTAAATAAAAATTATTCTGAGTCGATCGGCATAATAGAAGGTTGGTCATTATTGGTAGTTACAAGAATTTACAAAAACTTTGTGTTATTTTCTATAAATATTGCAATGCGTATTACTTTAGTTTACATAAATTTCACAATTCATTTTAAAGTATAAAAATTTTTCACACAAGTAAAAAAGTGGAGACCAATTACCAATTCATGGTAATGTCTCCACCGCCTATGTGTAAGTACACAGAAAAAAATTTTAACATTCGAAATGTTCTAAGTTTTAATAACTTAATTTTCCATTGTATCAATAGAAATTTAAATCAACTAATCATTTTCTATTGTGATAATATAGTTACTATTATGACAATAGAATTGTAAATGCCATCAACTCAAAATTCGATTCCTAGCTTTATCGTAATACTGTTGGCAAAAAATTTGGTACACAACGAATCTGTTTTCTGTGTGTACAGAACATGGGCTAAATGTGGCTACAAAATGTCATTAAGTTGTTGCAATTGACTAATTTGTTTATTAAGGCACAAATTCTGTTTTAACATGCGAATTTATGTTCATTTTATAGTATTATTTTTTTGAGTTTCAAATATTGTAGTTATTGCTACTAAGTAATTCGATTAGTACACTATAATCGTTTTATATGCCATGTGATTAGGGCATAATGAATTTGTGCTAACTACCAATTTAATTTCAATTTCAATTTATTGATCCCAAAAATATTCTTATAAAAATTAACAATAAAATAAACAAAACTTAAAAGATAACAGAATTCCTTACATACAAAGCGTATTTATCAAGGATTATTACGCATTAAAAAAGAAAAAATTTTTAATATTTTTAACTAATAACATGTTTATGTAAATAAATACTTAAGAAAAAATTCATCAAAAAAGGGGAAAAAATTTATCATTATTATAATTAGTTTTGTACAGAAAGGAAATCTTACAAACTAAGGAAACAAAACAAAAAAAAAAAAAAAAAAAAATAAATAATAATAATAAATTAAATAGAATGTATCAACTAACATTAGGTATAAATTGCGATGTGTTATAAATTGTGTTATTTATATCTAGCGAATGAAATCTTCTGTGATATAATAAAGCCTTTGAATTATTAAAAACTACGTTATTGTCACCTAAAAATTTTAAGTGTAGTGGAGAATAATATCTTTCAACTAGAGGAAATGTAAAGGTATTAATCTGTTCCATATATTTAGAAATAAGAACATTCTCAATATTATTACAGCAATCTAAAAACCTAAGACCAAAGTTGATCAAAAAGTTGTCAATCCTTTTCATTTTGCATTTTTTATAAATGTTTCTATTAGAAACTTTTTTAATGGAACCATCTTATAGCTTTATATTTTTTAGTCTGGAACACATTTTTAAAATTTTGCGTTCAAAAATTCTTAATCTTTCCATTTGGTGAGACGAAACTGAGAACCAAATTGGATAAGCATATAATAAAATAGGACGTATAATTTGTTTATAGCAATTTAATTTTATGTTGGTCTTGACCATTTTATTTCGCCTAAGAAAATTACAATAAGAAAAAAATGCATTTTGTGTTTTCTTCAATATATAGTCAATATGTCTTTAAAAAGTAAACGATTCTTGAAAAAAAACACCTAAATATTCAAATTTATCAAAATAGGAAACTAATTCATTTTTAAGAATTTTTTTTTTTTTTTTTATGACCAGAGACCAAATTATGATGATTGTATTTATTACGAGCTTACTGGTCCTTGCTAGTGATGCAAATAAAACAACTTTTATAACATCATTTGCCCAACGTTTCGTTCCTTTTTGGGAACATTTTCAAGAGCTTTTTTATTGAACTAGGGGAAAAAATAATATTTTTAATTAATTAGTTTTATAATGTACACAAAATAAGTTATAATTTACATTTTTCTGTTGTTATTGCATTTGTCAAAAATATTTGCTGCTATTATTATAAATTTTATAATTTAAAATGATGTTATAAAAGTTGTTTTATTTGCATCACTAGCAAGGACCAGTAAGCACGTAATAAATACAATCATCATAATTCATTTTCAATTTTAATACTCGGAATAAATTTCCTAGCATTTGGAAACAAATATTTTTTTTACCTTTAATAATTATACATAAGCATTTATTGATATTTAATTTTAATTTCCATTTGTCAAAACACTGTAATAATTCAACAGTGTAAGAATTTATCAATATATTCGCTCGTTTAATCCTCGAATTGGAAGCAGCAATTAGAATGTCATCCGCATATATTAGAGATATAATATTTTCTCCCTCAGGAGGTTCAGGGATATCTGCTAAATAAATATTGTATAAAATTGACCCTAAAAGAGAACCCTGAGGAACTCCAGCCGACACATCTCTACTATCAGAATTAAAGTTATCAAAATTAACATAAAAATTTTTTACCAGATAAATAATGAAAAATAAACCTGCAAACATTTTTATTAAACCTAAAAGTTTTAAACATCTTATAAACAATTCCCTCCTGCCAAGCAGTATCAAAAGCTTTTTCAAAATCTAAACTAAGAATTATTGAACATTTCTATTATTAAGATTAGTAGAAATAAAGTCTGATAGCATTGTGAGGCCATGTACAGTGGAATGCTTCCGTCTGAATCCAAACTGGTAGTCCTTCAGTACAGGATTATCTAAAATATGGTTATTAATCTTCTTCAAAATAATATACTCGAAAACTTTGCTAATGTTAGATAGTAAAGAAATTGGTCTATAACTATTCACTAAAGTTGGATCAGAATTAGGTTTGAGAACAGGAATAATTTTTGCACACTTCCAAATTGATGGAAAATAACCTAAATTATATGCTTGATTAAACAAAATAGCTAGAAAATTCCAAAAAAGTGAACCAGTTTTTTTTAAAACAAAATTAGAAACACCGTCAAATCCAGAACTTTTCTTATTATTTCTACAAAGTGTGGCATCCTTTATTTCATAACTGCCAATAAATTCTTTATAATTTACATTTCCATTGGATGTAGATTTTCCATCTGCAGTAAAGAGTTCATTAAAACTAATTATAGAGGAATTATTTTTTAAAACAGAGATTTCAGTTTTAACGAAATTGGAAAATGGCTGCATTCCTATATCATGATTTTGCTTATGAACACTAAAAAAATGGTTAGCCAATGTATTTACTTTACGAACACTATCCGAAATCAAATTACCATTTGAGGATACTATATCAGCCAAGGCACACTTATTATTTAGACCACAGAGACCCTTAATCTTCTTATAAGTCATGTTGTTCATTTTTAATTTTCTAAAATGTACTAACTGCCAAAATATAGGGCTTTTACAATAATATTCCAACTAATTCTATCATTACAAATTAATTTAATTTCATAAAAACATTAGTTTACTTTGTAAGGTTCATTTCAAATTTTTCTACGCTATGTATTTTTTGGACGACCGGAGCGCCGGCCTCGTAACGTTGCCAGTAGGTTAAGGGATAGTTTGTCCCATCCATCTCCATTTTCTTCCTATCATTTGACGAACTATTGGTTCTTCCTTTGTCAACGTAAGGTCTCAAAGTGCTGTGTTCACAAATGCAAAATTTTGATTATTATCCTCTTGGAAGTCATAGGGTGACAATATTCAAAAAAGGGAATAATGGGGAATATTCTCACACTATGACCTGAAAGAAGTAAATGGCTGGAATTTTTTGTGATTTACGAGGGCTCGACTTTGAGACCCTTCGATTGATGTATAAGATAAGGTTGCTCTTAATTCAGAATATATAGAAAAACAAGTAAGAAAATTATAGTCAGTCTAGACCGACTATACGATACCCTATACCATGCGTTTAGAGACCCTATCTCTTAGGCCAAATTAACTGGACATAGAAAATAAGATAAACCAACTTTGAGTGGAATTTTTATTAATTTTTTTGGCTGCAAATATGGGCACTAGGCCTAAAATTGGACCGATCCTGATCATGTTTGGTAAAGTCTCTTGTATTTTGCAAAAATATATACAAACAAAATTTGAAAAGAATCAGTGCAATATTTTTGTTTTTTGATAGATTTATGTGCAGATCGGGAAGCAGCTCTACATGGGGCCTATGAGTAAGGGTTATCCCATAGGGATAATTTTTGGACTACTCATTAATGGATGTAATAAACGCATATAAACCGAATTTGAGTAAGATCTATATGATAATTTGGATCTTATGGCAATTTATGTCGATTTCATAGGGGTCGATTTCATAGGGGTCATTTCATCAAAATATACTCGTATTTGCGACCTGCAGTTTGATTACAAAATTTACATGGACACACAGACGGACGGACGGACACAGGGACGGACATCGTTAAATCGAATCAGACAGTGATTCTGATTCGATCGGTATAATAAAAGATGGGTCTAGGTCAAATATTTTTGGTAGTTACAAACAGCAGCACAAAGTCATTATACCCAAATCACATAGTCGTATAGGGTATAAATACACTTTTCGAAAAATGGGCAAAAAGAAAATGGCATTAGTGTATCCGTGCTAAAGTGTTTGTCATCAGCCTAGTTTCGCAAGCATTAAGTATGCGGATCTCTGTGTTTTATGATATCTGTGGGGCCCGCCACGTTTTATTTAGGCGCCAAAATGCTGACCTTGCCTTCTTTGGTCTGCTTAACACATCTTCCTCCACACCACCATCAATTGACATCTGCAACCCAGATAACAAAAATGTTTTACAAATTTAATCATCTGGTCTTGCGTTTTGAAGTGGTTAGCGCTGACGTTGTTAATTCGCATTGCTTGAGTTTTTTCAATATTTATTTCTAAACCAACCCTTGCCTTGCTAACTTGACTTAACTGTCCACTTTGCTTTACATGTCGTTGAATTTGTGCGAAAAGAGGCATATATCATCTGCGAAATTCAAGTCTTCAAGATGTTTGCGAAAGTCCCACACAATACGTCATTTCTTCGCGCATAGTTTTAACATTATCTCACTAATTACCATGGTAAAAAGCAATGGAGAAAGAAGATAACCTTGTTTTACCACTGCGCTTGTGCTGAAGTATTCATTTATCATCCCATTGTGACGAACTTGTAGTGAGGAATAGGTGTACATAGCCTTGATGGGGTTTATTAATTTATATGGTACGCTCTTAGCTCTTAATGCGTCCCATATTGCGCCACGTCTTATAGAAGCGAATGCTTTTCTAAAAGCGACAAGGACTGGAGTATTTTTCTGATCCAAACAATACCGATGTGGCCGGAGACCTGCCTGTTTGTCTCTCAGTGTCTGCTCAACGCACTGCAGTTTATTATTTATTATTATAGCCATTAAGCAAGGTGATGTCCCTCCAGTTATCGCAGTTGGTCAAATCGTTTTATAAGAATGGAAAAACCTAAAATTAATTATACTTCTTATTAAAAAAAATATTAATATTCATAAAGGATAAAGGATATTTTTGAAAATTATGAAACTTAATATTTCCGCGGCGCGCGATACAGCGGTATTACGGCGCGGTGTAACCATATCCAATAATAATTAAATAAATTACACAATAACGTAAAGTACTTACATAATCGGAATGAGCAATATGGATGATTATCAATTGCTTAAGTATTCCACCACAAGGAGTAATTGCAAATGTTCCATCAATTAGAAAATTGAGCGGCTGTAAATCGCCCCAACCAGATATTGTCCTCTGTATTGCTTGCGACATAAAAATTGAATACGCAAAATTTTCTTCAATTATTGTGGCTGTAAAATTATTTTTCTTTTTCATATCGCGATTGGTCAAATTCGTTCAAAATTTCTTGTTTTTTAAAAACGTTCGCAGTATCTTTCGGGGATTTGGGAAATATTTGGCTCTTAATATTATACAAATTTCTCCTCATTTATCCAAGTTCCATTAATTCAGTTGTGTCTGATTTAAATTATTTACATGATTCATCAAAAATGTATCGAATATTATTTCGTTTAATGGACACATTTTCACAACTCGTTTTAATAGTGTTAATTAAGTTTTTCGATCAACTGTTTTTTTTTTTTTTTTGTTTTTCCACTGCAACATTCACAGGACACGTGGAAATATAGCAAGCATAATATTTTACATTAATTTTTTCAGCGCGGTTAGAATTTTCGAAGCAAACTGATTTCAAATTATTGTAATCATGGTACAATACCCATCAATCTCAAAAAAAAAAAAAAATTGATGGCTATTGTTTCAATTTTAAATTCCAAAAAAAAAAATTGTTTAATAGCGGGACTATGGATTTGCAAATACATTTAATCACAAAATTTCAGTCGCAAAATTTTAGTATGGCTTTATCACTCAAATATGTGGTATTACAATATGGCGTTATCAATCGATTGTGATATAAAGCCATATTCAAAAATTTCTTGAATATGGCTTTATATCACATTCAATTAGGAGAGAAAGCCATAATGGCTTTATCACATATGGCTTTATTGCACGCAGCCGATTTAAATAAGTTGCTTGATTTAGTGTTTGTTAGCGAACCGGCTGATTGTACCTTGACTCGATTTGATCCCATTACCAATAAAATTAGCTTCAACCAGAACCAGAACCTAACATACATTGTAATAAAGAACATGTGTGTCCGATCGCAGGGGAGATGTGTAAACATCTAGTAATTAAAGATTTTTTTATAGCACTTTCTTAAAATCAAACAGAAAGCGTATCACTTATAGCAATCAACTGCAGGAGCTCTGTTAATATAAAAATATTTATTATTTTAACCGGTTAATTTTTAATTTTTCGTTTTTTATTTTTCATGTTTCATTTTTCATTTTTTATTTTTCATTTTTCATTTTTCATATTTCATTTTTAAATTTTTATTTTTCATTTTTAATTTTTCATTTTTTATTTTTCATTTTTTATTTTTCAATTTTAATTTTTCATTTTTTATTTTTCATTTTTAATTTTTAATTTTTTATTTTTCATTTTTTTTTTTCATTTTTTATTTTTCAGTTTTAATTTTCAAACAGGTTATCATAATATCATAATTTTTTCACCAATACAATCACATTTTGTCTTACGACTCACATGAAATTTACCCCCTTGCGCGTATAGATGTTTACACATCAAAAACGTTTTTATAACGCTTTTCGCTCCCTGATTTAATCTCCTCACACTTAATTTTGTCTCAAAACACTTCCAATAAATGGTGCCTTCATTTTATCTTACGCGTAAGATGTTACGCTCACGTATTACGCTGTTTTTGTGATTGTATTGTGAAATAGAAATTTACCCCCCTATATACATGCTATAGACGTTTACACATCAAAACGTTTATTATTACAAACGGACGAATTACTCGGATTTAAATTATCTGTTATGTAACACCAACTGGCTGCAGCTATTATATATCAATGAAGGGAAACATGCTGCCATTGATGCAATGATAAATTGTTTTTATGAAAGTTTTTCTTAACTTATTGATGAATTCGTTCCGAACTACACTGTGCTGGCTAAATCCGGTCCTCCTTGGAATTCAAAAGAATTACACGGTGTTACAAAAAAAAATCCCTGGGACATCATATTATTTTTCTGGTAGGTATTGTCGAGTAGAACAAGAATCTGTATTTGAAATTTTCCAGGCACGTCAGAATTTTGAGATACGGGTAAAAAACCGGTTTTTCGGACTTCTATGCACTTAATAACGGGTAACTCAGTTGGTTCTCCACCGATTTTAATTTTATAAACGGATTTGGATACAAGAGACTTATACCTTTAAAATGATATATATAATTGTATGGTTTGATCCCAAAATATGTGTGTATTTCTGCACCAAAGTCATTTTTTTACCACTTTTTTCGACATTTTTTAACTTTGGCGATATTTTTACGCACTTTTTTTATAAAGGAACCGTAAAGCTTTATAATTTATTTTAGTAGCATATTTAGTTAGGAGTAAAATGCAATTTACGGTTTTAAAATCCGTTAAAAAATGACTAAGTTATTAAATATTGTATTTAAAACGCGCAAAAGTGTCAAATACGCAAATGTTTTAACTGTAACAAAACCGATATATGTAAGTGATGAAGTTCCCACAACTAGCAAAGCTGCTACTGAAATTGAAAAAAGATTTGGAAGATGAAGAGTACCTTCCACCTAAGTATTCTTCAATGGAACGGCATCTAATTTCCAATGCAGATTTCTGCGATCTTATTCGTGATTTACATTTGTCAAAACGACAATGTGAAATTCTCGGGTCACGATTAAAACAGTGGAATTTGGTGGATCAAGATTTTCGTGTAACAACTTGTAGAAGGAGTGACCATACAGTGTCAATTGAAGAAAGTTTTAAGATGGATGAAAATGATTGTAATCTTGTTTATTGCGGAGATGTACCCAAATTATTTTCGGCACTAAATCAAAACTATAAGGCAGACGAATGGCGACTCTTCATTGATGGTTCATGTAATAGTATGTTTAATCCAAAAAAAGTTTTTATTTCTGTTTTATAAAATCTGATTTGTTATCTCTAGGCTTGAAAGCAGTTTTATTACATAACCAGAATAAGTTACCATCTGTTCCAATCGCGTATGCTACAAACACTAAAGAAACCTACGAAGTGATGACAAAAATACTTAGAAATATCAACTATACCGCTCATAAATGGAAAATTATCGCCGATTTAAAGGTTTTAACTATTTTATTTGGAATGCAAGGTGGTAACACAAAACATCCTTGTTATTTATCTGAATGGGATAGTCGTGCACCAAATCGGTATGAACGTAAAGTATGGCCATCTCGTGAATCTCATCAAATAGGCAGGCAAAATGTGTTAAACGTCCCACTAGTGAAAGCCGAAGATGTGATTCTGCCACCACTGCATCTGAAGTTGGGATACATGAAACAATTTGTTAAAAAGCTTGATGTAAACGGCGATGCTTTTTGCCATCTTAAACAAATGTTCCCAAAACTAAGTGAAGCCAAAATAAAAGGAGGAACTAAAATATTTGTTTCCAATTGTAGTACTTTTTTATAGTTATATATTTTTCGATGTATTTTAGGTATTTTCATTGGCCCTCAAATTCGAACAATTATGAGAGATGAAGATTTTATTAATAAATTAAATTCAGTGGAAAAGCGTGCATGGAAAAGTTTTGTTGCACTCTGTGATAATTTTCTTGGGAATTACAGAAGCGACGACTATGTCGCTGTTGTAAATGAATTTTTGGATTCGTATGGTGAAATGGGCTGCAATATGTCCATAAAAATACACTTTCTACATTCTCACTTAGATTTTTTCCCAAACAATCTGGGACAGTTCAGCGATGAGCAAGGTGAACATTTTCATCAAGAGATGATCGCCATTGAGAACAGATTTGAGGGAAAAAATTAAATTAAAAATGTTTTCTGAATATTGCTGGTCACTTCAGAGAGAAACCGATGACACGGAATTGAAAAAAAGACGGTCCAGCAAACATTTTTGACCAAAATGGCTAAAAGTTGTTTTTTTGTTAAAATAATATAAAATTTTAGTAGTATTTATTTTTTTGACGATTTTATGCTCAACAAATCTGGCAACACTGCTCACAACTAAATACGCTATTTAAATAAATTATAAAACTTTACGGTTCCTTTATAAAAAAGTGCGTAAAAATATCGCCAAAGTTAAAAAATGTCGAAAAAAGTGGTAAAAAAATGACTTTGGTGCAGAAATACACACATATATTTGGATCAAACCATATAATCATATACATCATTTTAAAGGTATGAGCCTGTTCTATCCAAATCCGCTTATAAAATTAAAATCGGTGGAGAACCAACTGAGTTACCCGTTATTAAGTGCATAGAGGTCCGAAAAACCGGTTTTTTACCCGTATCTCAAAATTCTGACGTGCCTGGAAAATTTCAAATACAGATTCTTGTTCTACTCGACAATACCTACCAGAAAAATAATATGATATCCCAGGGATTTCGACTTCATTCTTTTTTGTAACACCGTGTTATCTAGAATTAAAAATTTAAAAAAATAAACGTTACAAGCAATATTAAGAATCTGGCGCACTTATTGACTATGGTAAATATTCAGTTGCTCGTGCCGAATACAACTTACTAAACATGAGGTTATATACTAATTACATTAATAACCTGAAAATAAATTTTAAACGTGATCCTAAACCCTTTTATAACTTCGTAAATACTAAAAGAAAATCTGTTGGCTTCCCACCTGTAATGAAATATCTAAATAATGAACGCAGTGATGGACTTATTATTAGTAATATGTTTTCTGACTTTTTCTCCACCATATATTGGGATGCTGTCTATGATAATTGAAGAGATTATCCATTTAATGTGTTTGAACATGAGTCAATTTCATTTCCTGTTGTCAATACATCCTATATTGAAACTTCATTAAAAAAATTAAAACCTTCATTTCATCATGGACCTGATGGTATTCCCAGTTTTATTTTGATTATTAGTGCTAACTCCTTATTAACTTTGTTAAATAATATTTTTAATTTATCAATCAAATACAGCTATTTTACAAAAAAAAAAAAAAAATATGGAAGGAATCCGACATTGTACCACTTTTTAAATTTGGTAATAAATCTAACATTATAAATTACAGAGATATTGCTAAACTCAGCGCAATTCCCAAACTCTTTGAGAGTTGTATTACTGATTTTCTCCGCCATCAACTTTCATCTTTATTAACACCTGCTCGACACGGATTTTGTAGAGGATGTTCAACAATGACAAATCTACTTGAACTCTCAACATTAATTAATCGTGGTTTCAGCAATAGTCAACATACTCATGTTATATATACAGACTTCAGTAAAGCTTTCGATAAAGTTAATCACTGTCTTTTACTTAGAAAATTACCAATCAAACGACATCAGATTGGTATAAGAAAGTAAATAACAACAACTACGGAATCATCAACAACATAAACAAAAATATAGGAACAAATAGATTAGATCTCATCAAAATCATAAGACTCCGGCTTGGTCACACAAAAATCACGCATGGCTGCTTATTACAACTCCCTATTATATACCCTTGTAATTGTATTATTTCTTACCCAACTAACCCAACACATCTCCTTTCAGAATGCTCTCTATTCCACACCCAAAGGACCCAATATTTCGAAGATAATGATCCGATTCAACTTCTTGCCGATCCAACCGATAAGAATATAACAATAATAATAAAATATTTAATATCTACTAAGTTATATAATTCCATTTAAGCAATTAAAATAAAAATCAATTAATATGTACATTAATACACTCTAGAGCTGAAGACCCTAGCTGCTATTGCTACTTTTGAGCAGCCTGTAATTTTAATTATATGTTATTTATGAATAAATAAATAAATACTTAGAAAATTGCACTTAATGGGGTTTTCCAACAACTGCATAAACATATCTTACCTGATTTGTAGAGTGCAATGTGTTCATTTTTATAATATTACATCTAAAAATATAAAAGTAAATTTTGGTGTACCGCAAGGTGGCCAATTTTATTTTATCTTTTTATTAATGATGTTCCATCTATAATAAATTTTTCTAACGTTTTAATGTATGCTGATGATGTAAAGATCTTCCTTAGCTATAGCGATTCCTGTGAGCAAACCTCGCTGCAAAATGATTTAGAAATTTTTTTTGTATGGCGTAACTTAAATTTTTTGGATTTAAATTTAAAAAAAAATTTTAATACATGCATTTTTTAAGAAAACAAGGATGATTGGGTATATATTTTCTTGGCGGTTATCAGTTGGAGTATGTGAACTTAATTCTTGATCTTCGAGTTTTGTTATAACATCTATAGATACAGGGGCTAAATCACCGCATTCGATATCGAGTAAAATCAATCGAAATTCCATATTTTGGTTTATTATTTAGAGAAGACGGAAATACATCAGCCCTCGTTTCACTTTTAGTTTTAACTAGGGGCCATAATTTATTAACTGTGACAGAGTAAAATTATACTTAGTATTTTATTTTCGAAAATAAAAAAATAATTTCGATAACGATTGCGGTGATTTGGGCCCATAACTAACATTTTCTCAAGATATTGCTAAGACAACTAATAAAGCTCGTGGAGTACTTGCTTTTATCAAACGTTGGGCTAAAGAACTTTGCGATCCAATCATAACAAAACAATTGTATACATCACTTGTCAGACCGATTTTGGAATACAGTTATTTTGTTTGGAATCCACATTATGCCGTTCATAGCGATCACATTGAGTCTGTTCAAAAACAATTTTTATTGTTCTGCATGCGAAAAATATATCCAAATTCTTCTATTAATCAACCGTCGCACTGTGGTCAATATTTTGAGATAGCGGCCAAAACTCCTTTTGGTTTTTGTTCTCCGATTTTAAAGTTATTAGACTCATATGAAAGTAGACAGTAGTAAACCTCGGGAGCCAAAAAACTAGAACTCTACTTCAACTATTTCACTGAGAACAGGGTGGTCCAAAATGGGCTTTTTCAGAATTAAGTAAATTTATGATATTTTTAGTTAATTTTTAAAGTTTAAATGATCATAACTTTTTTGTTTTTCAAGATTTTTGGACGGAATAAATTTTGTGTTGTAAGTCAACTTATTTCCTATTACTGGTAAAAAAAAATGAAGCTCTACTGTTTTCAGAACAATATAAATTTTTTTTTTAATAAAGGTCAAATTTCTCGGAAATTTCCTACTTCATAGAGCACAACTCCTGTGAGTCAAGCTGAGTCAAAACATAAATTTACTATTTTGTAGTCCTAACTCTCCCCTACATTCCTATATATACATGTCCATGCATCGGGACTGCACTTTTTGAGCTACAGCAATTTTTCTGACCCAAGGTAAGATATTCGGTACAAATGCACGTCATATTTTTTGAGAAGTTATTTGTATGTGAAAGTGGCTATTATGCATATATTTTGATGAAATTTTGTACAAGAGTTCTTATTGACCCAAAAAATAATTCTGTTGAAATTAGAAGAAGTTGGCCCATATTTGGACCTAGTCCACATAGAAGGGTGTATCAAAATTTTGACAAAAATGACAATAGAACTCTCAAATTATGTGGTATCTGGCAATTCATTTGGAAAAGGTAAAAAAGATTTTATTGTCATCTAATATTACACAACTTAAATACGTGAAAATTGCAAATAAATTTAAAACCAATGGAAATAACTGGTAAAACCAACTACCTGTTATATTATGTTTCAAAGAGGTAAAAAAGATCATGTTGAAACTTCGATTAATAGTATATTAATCCATGCATTCATTTTTTTTCTTCATTATTGTTTAAACAATGGCTAAATTCAGTTATAGTGTTCTATCTGATTTATATTTTGAACGGAAAGATGAAAACGACATTATTTTACATATAATGAATAATCCATTCTTCAAAATATGCGACAAACAAGAAATTAAAATTCATAACTTAGAAATAAAAAACTTTTTAAATACTTAAAGAAAACGGTACAATCAATGTTCCAGAAACAAGAAATTGTTTTACTCACGCAACCAAGAATGGCTAAGAAATAAACTTATTTTTAAAAAGCCATCAGTAACTACCACGGAAACTGGAAAAGGTGGTCGACCAGCAAAGCCAATTGATAATTGTAGTGAAAGATCACGAAGACGCAAGCTTAAACATATCAATGAAGAAGTTTCTTGTAGCATCATAAAGGATTCATTTCTGCATCAAATTCAACCATCGAAAACTAAAAAGGGTAAAATTGCTATCATTGAAAAAATAGTGGAAGCAAGCCCCAGACGCACAAAAAGGATTTTAGAAAGTATGCCGACACCAACTGAAGAAAATAAATTTACTCCAGGAGAAGCATTTGCACTATTTTTGGATTTGAAAATGACTAAAAACCAATATACAGAATTGCGGAAGCGAACCAATGAAAAAAATTGTGGAATTTTTCCATCATATCGAGATATAGTTTCTGCCAAAAAAGATTGCTTACCTTCACCAACTGCTATTAGTGTAACTTCAAGTTCAGCAGAAATAAAATTGCAGGATCTTCTTGAACACACTGCAGAACGATTATTAAAGACATTTAATGCTGACTATTTAAAGAAGTTTAAAAATTGCAGCATGACTTTAATTTCTAAATGGGGATGTGATGGGTCCTCTGGCCAGAAACAATACAAGCAATGTAATGCGGAAAATTCATCAGATGCCAATTTATTCATGATTTCTTTCGTTCCATTACGTTTAACAAAAACTTATATTGGTTCAGAGCCGTCAATAGTAGAGCTGCAGAGATAGATGTATGGAAGAATGAAATTCCCTCGTCAACAAAATTTTGCAGACCAATAAAGTTTGCTTACAAAAAGGAGACTCAAGATGTCATAGATGAAGAAGTTCGAAAAATAAATGATCAAATTAAAGAACTTCAACCAGTAACATTTAAATTTGATGACCAAGACATTGAAGTAAATTTTAAAATGTGTCTCACAATGATTGATGGAAAAGTTGCACAAGCTTTAACCAAAACAAAGTCATCGTCAAGCTGCACCATATGCCAAAAAACATCAAGTCAATTGAGCCAACCACCAACACAAGACGATAGTTTTAATGAAGCATATGAATTTGGAATGTCACCTCTTCATGCTAGAATTCGTTTTATGGAGCATATTCTTAAATTGGGATACTATTTGGAATTTGCCCGTTAGGCGAAACAGTGAGAAACAACAAAGAAAATTTGGAAAAAAGAAAGATATTCAAGAAAAATACCGTGAGATAGGCCTTATAATTGACCAGCCAAAGCAAGGATAAGGAAATTCTAATTATGGAAACACAGCAAGGAGATTTTTTCCGATCCAGAAACTGCAGCTTCTATAACTGGAGTAGATTATGATTTAATACGCCGATTCCAAATCATATTACAAGTTATAGCATGTAGCAAAAAGATAGATGCAAAAAAATTTGGTCAGTATGCTAATGAGACAGCAACCCTTTATAACCAAAAATATTCTTGGAGACATATGCCAACCACAGTTCACAAAATTTTGTTCCATGGGGAACAAATAATTCAGCACAATATGCTTCCAATTGGAGATCTCTCAGAAGAAGCCCAAGAAAAAAGGAACTAAGACTACAGATTCTTTCGCGAGCACAATACAAGAAAAATTTCCAGATATTGTACTAATGAAGATCTTATCTATTAATATTTTGTTGTGCACATCAGACCCATATATGTCCAGTATTCGACAAAAATGGAAATCGACCTCATTAGAGTTAGATGAAGAAGCTAAACAACTACTGCAAAATGAAAATCAAAGCTATTTGGAAGAAATTTTTACTAATATTGTTTAATTAATACTAGTTTAAAGATTATAATTTGTTTCTAATTTTAGTATAAATTTTTATTAATACATTTAAATAAAATATATGTGCACTTTAAATCAATAGTAAAAGTTTACTTAAAATTTTATCGATGTTGTGTTCTGTATATAATATATCCAAATGGTATTGATATTGTTGGGAATTTCAGTGTTATTTTTCAGTTTAATCCTCACAAGAATTAGCTTTCTTCCAAAAAAACCAACCTTTGGCCCCTGTGAATATTGAGACTAAATAAATGTCAGGGGCCAAATGTTGGCATTTTCTGACCAAAATTAAGTTTAGGAATAATAAATAAGTATTGGTTGTAAAATACGATTGAAGAAAATAAGAAATTATAAAAAAAATACCTATTTAAAATGTCAAAATATTCAATCCTGCTGAATAATATTACTTTTAATGTTCCTCAACGTCCGACCCGTTACTTCAATCCTCTGTCCATCCAGTATTTCCGCTCAAACTACGCAAATGCTGATTCGTTTAGAAGATTATCTGAGAATTTTAATGATCTTTATAATTTCATAGATTATTCTTTAGTTTTAAATACTATTGTAATTTTTATTTATGTATGTTATAAAGTCTGAAAGGATTTAATCCATAGACTAAATAAATTAAATAAAATAAATATGATTTTAATATGATACACACCCTCACCAAAGGCTATAAATGGTAATACGGGAAGTCATGATTAACCCAATGAAATTAAATGATGGGTTCTCTTGGCGGAGATGATCAGAACAATAACACACGCAGATGAAGCTAGTGCATATGTACAACTGGTGGTTTTAAAGCCACACAGAAGAGTTAGTTGTACACATCCTCAAAATGACTTTAAGGGAAATACCCCCTCGGGGGATGTTTCATAGTGGCTGTGGTTGCCTAAATCGCGGGAAGAGCTCAGCTCGACGTGGAGTTGCGTTCAACCAGGTGCTACGACCCATATAGTAGCAGAGTTTTAGATGAGCTCAACCTCTAAACAAGAGGCGAGTGGCAGAGCGGTGGGCGGCAAAAAATTAAAACATATGAAATACTACTGAAGTGGCCACGCAATGAGCGGCAGAGCGGCGAGTTTGAGTGGCAAGTGGCTTATTACTGAGCGTCATTTCTGAGCGGTTAGTTGTCAAAATGCCATTGTCAATGTTATTATATATTATTTATATAAACATTTTTTATAATAAAAGCAAAATATTTTCACTATTTTATGATTTTTATTTATGTATGACTACATTTCCACCTTTCTAACTTTTTATCGATTGAAAAACAACACAAAAATGGTTGTCGTTATGATAACAAAAATAGCCTACTTTAACATTAGTGAATATCGTTTAAAAATTTTACTGAATATCAAAATCAATAATTTTGTTATTTTCTTTTTTAACGATTCAAGTATCGTTAAAAGAAGTTACTGCATCGCGCTGCAGATTGAAAAAACAAAGAAAATCCATTTTGTTTTACAATTTTTAATCTTTGCCGCTCAGAAAACAACTAAAAATAGAACAAGTTCTATTCTTGAGCGGCATCGCTTAGCCGCTCAAAAATGCCGCTCACATGCCGCACATTGCGTGGCCACTTCAATAGTATTTCATATGTTTTAATTGTTTGCCGCCCATCGCTCTGCCGCTCGCCGCTTTGCCACTCATTGCGTGGCATCGGCCTTATGGTGGGGCGATTTTCAGACGCCAGTGTAGTATTTAATCACTGTGAGTACCCAGAGACTTTGACCCGTGGTAATATATAACCAGGCAATTGTTGATCCTAAAATGACGACGTTAAATTCTGTATCAGATTTATCTAGTTATCTCAATTAAAAATTGTATATCAAGAGAAAAATGGATTTTATGAGCCTTAGCCATTATGTGGCATTGTGCCGTAACTCTTGAGCGTCATCTAATCTAACAAATTTTAGCGGAACATACTATTTAAAATTTCAATGACATTTCAGCAAATTTTTTAACAACACACCTGTAAATTTTTAAATATTGGCTTTAATTTCGCCCTTATATTATTATACAATTTGTATACTCCTCTAAAAGCTACCGACGAAATACTTATTATTACTTAATAAAACTGTTAAATTTTTTTTTTTTTTTTTAATAACAGTAAAACGTCACGTACTTTTACAAGACTTGTTTGTACACAACTACAGACTCATACAAACAAACTCAAATACACATTTCTAAAAGAGAGAGAGAGAGAGAGGAAGAGAGTAAGAGGAAATTACAATTTCTCAATTTGTGTATCGCTATGTGCATTTTGACACATGTATATATATATATCAAGGCTGACACACACATATACTGTGAAATCGTAAAATGTTTACTATTTTCACGAATGTGATTTACCAGCGGCAGGCAGCATCATTGTAAACTTATTCATTCTGATTGTCATTTAATTACAATGATTGTGTGTGATGTTAGACATAAATATGTAAATTATGTGAACGTTAAACTTTAACATAGTTTTAACATTATTTATATTTCTGTACTGAACTCCAGTGATGTTGAACTCATCCTTATGCCCTTCAACGAAAAACTACTCTTGCATTAAATACTTGAATAAATTTCAAACTGTTGTTAGAGTAGTCATTCATTGAATGCGATTAGGCATGTTTCCTGGCTTGTTTGCTTTTTTTCTTGCTGTTGTTTCGAAATTTAACTTTATTTTAATTTAATGTCAACGTTGTTGTAACTCTTATTTGTATTTTTGTTGTGGTCATGGTTGTGTAACAAAATGCTCGCTAAATGTTGTATGCTACTCAGATGTATTTAACATCGACTACAGTTTAGGTACAAAAAATATTTGAGAAAAAATTAAATACATTTTGGTTTTTGTCATGGCTTAGTTTGTGTATTCGTGCATTTAAAATAGAAATAAAAATAAACAAATAAAAAAACTAAATCGTTCAACCATGTTAACCTTTGTTAGTTGATGGAGAAAGTTAGTACTTTGTATATATTTTGAGAATGTCCTAAATTTTTCTATAAGTGTACATAGATACCCAGCAGTATTTTCTGTTTCAGAAAATTTATTGTCTTACTGCTTAACTGCTATTTATTGGAAGTCGATGTTGAAAGATTCCGTTCCATAACAGACAATTACATTTTGCTGGGTATGTTTTTTATTTATACAATTTGTAAAAAAAAACGTAATGCAAATTTTTATCTTGAACCACTGAATTTGAAGATTTCGGTTGAATTATTTTATGCACCATCATCATATCATATTAAATTAAACCTTAATTTTAGTTATTAGCATGACAAAATAAGACACAAATTATGTTTCAGATTGGCCTACTAATTCGTTAAGCTTTTAAGCCTCTAAGTATTTTAAAGAGCATGGTAGTGCTCTCATGCAAATAGTTTAAACAGAAAATTTAAATTTTTAAATAACGCATTTTGCTTTATTTATTTATTTTATAATCTACTAGCAGTAACCCGATGCGCTTCGCTACACCCCTCGCAGCGAAATAAAAACTGGCAACACATTTTATAAAATATGACATTTAATATTTTCTTTGTATGGTGGGTACGACGCCCACTGATCTGATCCCGCCCATTTTTTCCGCAACTTTTCGAATTATTGCAACATGAACATGTACATAGTTTCAGAAGTCTTGCTGTCGTGCTACTCCAGATATTATATGTTAAAATTAGATGTTAAAAATTCACTTTGTATGGGAGGTGCAACGCCCACTGGTCCGATTCCGCCCATTTTTATGGGACTACTCACACTAACAACTCATAAACTCTGACAAAGTTGCAAGGCTTTCACTATTGCAGTTCTTGAAATATATGACATTATATATTTACTTTATATGGGAGGTACCACGCCCATTGGTCCGATCCCGCCCATTTTTTCCTCAATTCTTTAGATTATTTTTATATGTACATGCGCTTAGTTTCAGAACTCTTGCTGTCGTATGACTCCAGATATTATATGTTGAGATTAGATGTTAAAAATCCACTTTGTATGGGAGGTGCCACGCCCACTTGAAAAATCCAAAAAAAATATAGCCTACTTTTCCTTCCAGATAGGCAGTTACCTACTGTAAAAATATCAAGACGATCGGTCCAGTGGTGTAGTCGCCTATAAACCACAAACCAACAAACCAACCAACAAACCAACAAACATACACAACTCCATTTTTATATATAAGATAATATTAATGGGCTAGGCGATTTCTTGTGACTGATGTTTTGTTCTACCGCTTTATCCCAATTTTGATGAAACATATATTATTTGAAAGGTATTTCTTTTTAGCCGATTTGCAGATTTACAGATTTTTAAAGTTTTTCCTTTATTTTGAGTAAATTGCATTTAAAGTTGCCACTAACACATAGAGAAAATTATATGATGCTATGTGTGTGTTTATTAAATTTGTTAATGTGTTTGTAATAAAAATGAGTTTGTTTTTTGTGTTTTGATTTGTGAATTGGATATAATTGATTAGCATTCTTTAGGGTCTTTATTTAATGAAAAATGAAAATTTCCTAGAGTTTGCACTCGAATTTCGAGGGATGGAATCTGCTAGTATATAATAATTGGACTAGGCAACCTCTACAATACCCTATCCCATGAGTTTCATAAAACGGGCTAAGATAAAAATATATTGGGTGAATATAAATAACTTAACTCAATCATGTGATATTTAAAATTAATAAATCTGATATGATCTTTATATGGTGACTACGTTCAAAAATATTCCCTTTAGGCTATATTTATATTGTATGTAAATCGCAAAAGTCAATATTCGAGGCTATAGTGAATTGTATTCTTTAAAAATACAACAACAAGAAGTTGTTCAAGCATTTTTATAACATATTTTATTATATAATTCATAACCTTAAAAAAATAATCTAACCCATAAAAACAAATTTTTTATTAAAACTCTTTGTTTCCTTATGCCTTTGAGTTTTTAGTATATCCGTGACTGTGCGTGACCGAGTGTGACTATCTTAAAATTAACCTTTGGACACAAGACGTCTATGGACAAAGTTTCAAATCCATCTGAAACTTGACTATGTCAAAGTTAATATTTTTCACAGCAAGTCTATCGACCAAGTTTCAGATCGATCGGATAAGGGGAAATGGGTTTTAAATCACTCCGCGACTGTGTATAACCATGCGTGACTGTGCGTGACTAAGTCAAAGATAATCTTTTTTTCACAGCAAGTGTATGTACCAAGTTGCAGATCGATCGGATGAGGGGAAATGACATTTGGATCACTCCGTGACTGTGCGTGACCACGCGTGACTGTGCATGACTACCTCAAATTTAATTTGTAGTCATAACAATATTATGGGCCAAGTTTCAGATCAATTGAGTGAGGGGGAATGGGGTTGCCCCACGACAGACAGAGATATTGAGTTGAAAGAATGAGTTTAAAAAACAAAAGTATTTATAAAAACATTTATCTTAATGAAAATATTCTACCTTAATCAAGGAAATGGATAAATTTGTATAAAAAAAAGTAACAAAAGTATGTAAATATAAGACCAAAAAAAAAAAGGAATGAATGTTTTAGTTTTTTTTATACCCTCTACTCCAGTGTGCGGAGCGTATATATAAGTTTGTCATTCCGTTTGTAATAATTAGAAAAAAATATCTGGACCCCATAAAATATATATATTCGTGATCCTTATGACAAGCGGAGTTGATATAGCGATGTCCGTCTGTCCGGCTGTCCGTCTGTGGAAACCACTATGACGGCTTCAATCGGGCAACTAGTTTGCTCATTGGCATAAAAAGTGATTCATTGACATCCTGAAAAATTTGCTATTTAAAATCGTCCAAATCGGATTATCTGGTCCTGAGAATTGAACGAAGGAGTAAAAAAAGTCTTGAAAAAATATGATTTGCCTATGTTGTTCTTGTCGCGATAACGTTCTCAATAGGACAGCTAGGGTGCTTGTTGTTAGTGAGAATGATTCACTAATATCATGAGAAGGTTTCTGTTTTTTAAATCGTGTTCATATGTTTCATAGGTGCCGAGAAATCACTGAAAAGGTAAAAAAAAATATGATGTTTTCCTATATTGTTATTCTAAATTTTGTATTTTGTTATAGCTGTACTTGTTGTTTTTATGGTCGTTGAGGTAATAATATAAAAATTCACCAATATCAATATTTTATGGTGTAATATTGTACATACTTGCATTTAAGAGCAGTAGTGAAACCTTAAAATATCTATCCTGTAAAAAATTGGTGTTAAAAAATTTTTTTTTTCAGATGTCAAAAAAAGCTAAAACTCGAAAAAATTTCGAAAAAAATTCTAATATTTAATTATAATACATATTCAGAATTTACTATTTAATGTTTGGCGCAGGCAAATGCCACTCCCGGACTACGGAGAATTTTATGCACGAGTTATTCACATTAGGAATAATCGCGGAGCTCAGCTCAATCATAGTGCAATGATCAAGCTTCGCCCTGGGAAACATGTGTTCATGCTTTTCTTTGCACAAACGGTATTTCCAACTACCAAAAATTGTAGGCACGAGCTGTCCACATCAGGAATAGTCGCGGAGCTCAACTCAATCAAAGTGCAATGATCAAGCCTCTCCCTGGGAAACATATATTCATGCTTTTCTTAGCACAAACCGAACTTCTTATGGCACATTAGAAATAAACTAATTGAGAAGTACAATTCATCATTACGCTGTATTATAATACTATTTTCTAATGTTACTGCTAGCTGGTAAACAAAGTGATCGTATCATTGTGAATGAAATAGAATTGAAATTGTGTGCAGATTTGTTTTACTTAAAAAATCTGTTTCTACAGATAGTGAATAATTTCCCAGTAAGCATTTTATGCAATAAGTAATCATGTGGAGTTATTTAAAACAGTCATAAATGCGCTCTTTTGCTGATCACAAAATATTCTTTTGTCGGGAGAGAAAATATTACCATACCCCCGACTCTTCTTGAGAGCCTTTTTTATCCGATTTTCTGATCAGTTTCGACTTATTTTTGAGTCGTATTTAATGTAATTTTTTTATAAATCACTTTTTAAGCATAAGCAAAAATAATTTTTTAGTCTTTTTCTAATACCGCATGTGAATAATCAGTTCTTAATCATAAAAAGTGCTCGATGAAGACACAGTAAGGTGATTTTTGTTAAAACAATCTTCGAAATGATGACTGGGATATCGTATATTTTTGTTTACACATATACATATCCATAGTTGCACCAGTAAGCCGAACTCTAATCGGCTTCTTATATTTGTACAGCCGAACGAAAACGAAAATACTCACCAAAGAGTAAAAGTAATCAACAATTTCATTTAGTCTTATGAAAGCTTTTGAACAAAGCAAATAAATGTATGTCACATTGTCTTGTGAAATCTTATGCTAGCTACACACGAGGCAATCGGTTGAAGCAATGGTTGTAGCAGCAATGATACACACGTAGCAACAGTTGCCTCAATTAGCCAAAAATATCAAAAAGTTTTGATATTTTTCGTTGGTTGAGGCAACCGTTGCTACGTGTATATCATTGTTGCTACAATCATTACTTCAACCGGTTGCCTCGTGTGTAGGCAGCATTACTTTGTTTTTTAATAGGTACCAGTGATGCCAGGAGATTTTTTCAGAAATCTTTACGCTAATGAAAAAAATCCCTTTTTTCCCTACACCAACTTTTTTCTCCTTACATTTTTCCCTACACAACATTTTTAAATTTTTCAAAAAAAAAAAAATTTTATTTGTAATTTGTTAATTTTCAATTTCAATAATGAAAAAATAACATAAAAAAAAGATAAGAATATCATAAGAATTACATAAAAACAGCATAAAAACCAACAGATATTATACAAAAAATATTTTTACAATTCTGTATAATTCATCTTTTATATGGCTAGATGTGCAGTTAAAATTTACACAATTAATTAAAATGGCTTGCAAATGGGATCTGATAACGCAAAAAGAATTTTGGTTCTTGGTTTTAAAAGATATTTGTTTTAAGACATTGGTTATTAACATGTATACTTAGATCTGATTTATCGCAATTTAATATTTTTTCACAAGCCTTGTATCTGCATTTCAAGTAGTCATCTTTGACCTGTTCCATCCCATTAGATTCTTGTTTCTCAACTAACTTGAGTAAAACCTTTGTTTTCTGCATTTCATTGATGTGTTTTCAACATCATCGAAAATCGAGTCGGACGTTTTTCTAAAATTAATTATGTTTAAATTTATAATATTTTAATGTTCTTTTTATTTACAAACTTACTTAATAAAATCGAAGAGATCTACTGTAACGACGAGTTTTCCTCCGGTTGCTAGGGTATAGCTCGCGGTGGCCGGGTTCACTGCACAAATTTGTTTCCACTGAGACAGAGAGTGAAAAAAAACGTTGGGTACGGTTTTAAGGTACAGTTATTCGTGTATTGAGATCACAAAACTACAAAATACACTAAAATACGCCGGGGTGGTTCCGTGAGGTCGGTCCGGGACCTCGGAACAGTCTTCTAGACTGTGGAGACTCGGTACCTCTGGTGTCGGGTTGTTCGAGGGTGGTTAACTCTCCGGCGGGCGCGTCGGACCGGAGTAAGAGTGACTTAAGTCGGCACACTCTCCGCAGGACTCGTTGGGCTTGCAGGATTCGTTGGGTGCTGATTTAAGAGTGACCTAGGTCGGCACACTCTCCGCAGGGCTCGTTGGGCTTGCAGGATTCGTTGGTTGTTGATTCAAGAGTGACCTAAGTCGGCACACTCCACCTGTGGAACGAATGATTAGTTACTTACCTAACCTCTGGGCTGTGCAAGGTAATTATGCGGTGAGAGTGACCTATGTCGGCACACTCTCCACAGGACTCGTTGGGCTTGCAGGATTCTTGACATAGTGAGTCAAGAGTGACCTATGTCGGCACACTCCACCTATGAAAAAGGATTAGTCCCTTACCTGTCCTCTGGACCTCGCAGGATGATGGGTGTAGTGAGAGCGACCTAAGTCGGCATACTCTCCGCATGACTCGTCGGGTGCTGATTCAAGAGTGACCTAAGTCGGCACACTCCACCTGTGGAACGAATGTTTAGTTACTTACCTAACCTCTTGGCTGTGCAATATAAATACACGGTGAGAGTTACCTGTATCGGCACACTCTCCGCAGGACTCGTTGGGCTTCTCCGGACTCGAAGAATTCGTAAGACTCGCAGGACTCGAAGGATTCGCAGGACTCGAAGGACTCGAAGGATTCGCAGGACTCACAGGACCTACTAAGGATAATGAAGTGACCTAGGGCGGCACACTTCGTTCAGCGAAAGGGTTATTAGCTTGTTACTGCTGCCACGGCTACTGCACGACTGTCCCAATTGTCCTCATGACCGCCTTTTTATACTTGTGCCTGACGGCTGGTGACAGCTGATTGTTACCAGTATCATATGATCGCCACGTACGGGATCACAGGGTGATCCCAAAAAGGAATTTACAAGTCTATTCGGTAATTCATTTTATTTGTGCAATTAAACATAAAATATAAAGTACAATTCAATCAAAATAATAAAAATAAAATAGTTCAAATAATACATATGGATTGTGTGGGCCGAAACGATGGCATAGACTTCGGTCATCACACTACAAAGATGGCGTACTTATGTATAAAAAAGATGCACAAAACAAGTAAACTGCACAAAAAGTGTTTTTTTTACTTGTCATTGTTATTAAGGAAGCCACATATTTACTTCCTCCATATTAATAATATTGTTAAACGTAAATGCTGAAAATTCAGAGCTTTTGTTGTAATAATTTAGTAATAAGTTGATCAAATTGTTTAGATGTTCAAATTTATTATTTACATTTGTTACAAAGTGTGCAAGAGAACCTAGGTGGAGGGTACCGAAGATTCGGCATAGCCGAATTTAACACTTTTACTGGTTTTTTTTTTTTTTGAATATTAGTATTTAGTTGGGTATCCCTTTGCTTTTAACACAGAACTTATTCTTGAGGGCATCGACTTGACCAAGTTTCGGGTAACCTGTGGGTTTATGTTATACTGCTCCTCTTGAATTACATGTTTTAAATCTTTCTTGGGTCTCAATTCATGTTTTCTTACTTGACCAAATGCTCGTACAGATGCTGAATCGGATTTATGTCCGGTGATTTTGTAGGTGATTTGGTCTGTTTTTTTTTTTTTAACATTATACAATAACCAGTCCTTCACGTTGAATGCGGTTTGTTTAGGGTCATTGGCATGATGTAAAATATATGATTATTCGAGACCCATTTTCTGTGCATTGTACAATAAATTGTTTTTAAAAAAGACCAGAAATGTATTTCGGTTTATTATAATAACGATAACCGTGCTTAACAATGGATCTATCCGATTCATGGATGTTGAAGTAACTTTCGTCAGAAAAATCTCAGTATTCCAGAAAGTTTCACTGTGTTTTGCATGTTCTTTTGCAAAATCTAAGAGCTTTTGGCGATTAGTCTTATTTACGCACGGTTTCTTTTCTAACATTTCGGCCGTGATATTCTGCATTATATATTGCACGCCGCATTATGGCTGAAACTTTGATTTCATTGGCCAAAAGTCTAATTTTTTTGTCACCGATTTTTAAAGCCATTTTGTAGCTAATATATCCATATTGAAGTAGTCAAAAAATTAGGTTAAACTATTTCTAATTGTGGGCGTGGCATGCTGTCAAACTCAACGGTATTTTTGATTTCAGAAAAAGGTGATATTTTTTGTTTTTCATCAAAAATAAATGGTTAATACTTGCAAGTTATCACCGACAATGGCCTGCGGTCTTCTATACAATGTTGGTAGGATTGCAGTCTTTAGTTGTTGTAAGTGGTCACACCCATACCGCTTAATATTAGGGTGTTCGAAATATTTGCTAAACTGCTATATTTGCGTCAAATTTCAAATTCAGTGGAAGAGAACTTCTAGGGAACAAAAGGGAACAAGAAAGGTGAAAGTGTCCCTTTAACCCTACGTATACTTTTGCACCTGCCACGACCCGCAGGCAGAACACTTTTTCCATTTTAATGAAATTACTCAAAAAATTTCAAATTACGGTTATTTAAATAGCCTTTATGATTTCGAAATTTAATTATTTATTTATTTCTTTATTGATTTCCTGTAAAACAAGACATGTCTTATAATTAAAGTACAGGATTTTCGTCGTTCAAAAATTTGCCACAAAATTAAAATACAATAAAAAATGTATAACTTATTTAAAATAAAGTAAAATAATTACAAGAAATTATTGAAATTCATGAATTTAAAGAAATTAAAATTAAATATATTTAAACAAAGTAACTAAAAAAATTTCTTAAAATGTATTGCGTTGCTAACTAATTGTTGGTTGTGCGGAATTGCATTCTAAAGAGGTGTGGCGTTTATGAAAAATTGGCATTGTGAAAAAAGGCATCGACGCATAGAGATAATAAGTTTTTTGCACCTTCTGTATTTGACTGTACTTGATCATAAAGATGTAGGGGTTTCTCGGTGTAAGTAATTTTGTGCAAAAACTTTAAAACCCTTATATTCAGAAGGTTATCGAATGAGACTCCATAAAGACTTTTTGAGAAAGTCGAAACACTATTACGTTTCTTCAGTCCATAAATATATCTAACAATATTGTTGTATTAATTCTGAGTTTTTCCTGCTGGCGTAGTCGCAGTTGTCAAAAAGTTCTCAGCCATAAAGTAGACCAGAAATTAAGTATGCCTTTGCAACAAGATATCTCACTCTTAACGGCGTAAAATACTGAGTTACCCAAAGCGATCTTAGCTTTATATACGTTTGAACTACAAGTGCATCTACGTGGCTTGACCAAGTCAAGTTATTATTGAACACTATGCCAAGATTACTTACCTTTTTGCAATCTCGATTTTCTGATTGTTTATTAGTATATCATGTTCAAGAACAGCCCGGAAAGTTTTTTTTATGAATAATCAAACTTTTTGATTTATGCGGGTTGAGACAAAGTCCATTTGCAGTGGCCCAAGAATGTATTTTATTACATAGTTTAGCTATTCAACATTTTCTTCTATGGAGCTTACTGGACTACTGAGATACAGCTGAACGTCGTCCGCATACACGTGCATTTTGCAGTGAGGTAGTTGTTGTGGCATATGATTCGGATAGACGGAAAAAAGAAGTGGACCCAGAATCGATCCTTGAGGTATTTTATAGCTTATAATAGTCACTATTTGTTCTGTTACCTGTAACGATATCTCCTTACAGAATACACCACCCTTTTGATATATTTGTAAGTAGGAATGTCAATGCACAGAGGATGTAATTGATTTGTGTCCTGGGTATTTTTATTATCATACCTTTTTATACCTTTTTATTTTACCTAACGATGCACTAATGCAAGTAGTGAAGAAAACGCACACAGGTAATTCATTTTTATCGTTGATTTTTATATATTATTTTAGGTAATAATGCACTAATACCATTTTCTTACCTTCTTACTTTACCTAAAAATATAGTATGATGGCTTATGAAAAGGCTTATAAGAAAGTGACATTCGAATACAAACTCAATTGCTATAATATATTTCGGCAATAACAGTCGCAAATAAAAATATTCAGAAAAATATGGAGAGCTTCAGTTAAAAGAACTGGCCGAAGAGTATTTTGGGAACAAAAACCAGGAAGATGTTCTTATTTACGTTAAAATAAAATTAAACTTTAATACGTGTAAAAAAAGAACGATACAATGAAGTTAGCTATAGTTAACAAGATTTTTATATAAAAAGTGCAAATTATTGACAATTGCAGCGATAGATCTAAGAGGAGGAAACTTAAAGATGTTAACGATGAAATTGGTTGTACAAATATAAAAGAATCTTTCCTACATCAATTACGATCACAGAACCAATTAACAAAAGTGGATATCATTGAAAAAGCTGTTAAAGCTAGTCCAGTGAGAACAAAACGGATTCTTAAAAGTATACCAACTTCGAGCGATGCACAACAGTTCACAAATGTGGAGGCAAAAGCATTATTACTGGATTTGAAATTGACCAAACAGAAATATATTTGGCTCAGATTGCGTGCGATTGAAAAATGCTTAAATACTCGTATGTATCCAGCATATCATGCATAACCGCTGCTTAAATGCACTGTTTACCATCAAAGGACACTATCACAATCAAACCAATTTGGGCAGAGATAGAACTATAATCTCTACGTGATCACACAGCCGAATGCTTGCTGCAATCAATGAAAGGAAACGAGTTAAAGAAATATTGAAACACAAAGTTAATTCTTTTTTGTAAATGGGGATGTGATGGTTTTTCGGGACAAAAACAATACAAAAAAGTAGTAAATTAAAATATCATTTATACCAATGCGATTGAAAGATATTTTGGAAGATTCGGAGCCTGCGACTAGTACAACGCAAACAAAAGATACTTGGGAAAATGAAACACCATATTCTGCGAAATACTGTAGGCCAATCAAATTTGAATTCAGAAAAGAAACGCATGATGCCATTAACAAAGAAGAGAAGAGATATCAAGGCCCAAATTGCAACACTACGGCCAAGGACCATATAATAAAGGGTCCGCCATCTAACGTTTTTTTTTTCAACTAGTGCTTCTTTCATGAATGGTAACATATAGCTCATGTCTGATTTGACAGATAATTAGTTTTATTCTTCCGCTGAACGAATATGGTTGTGTATACGCTTGAACAACGCTGGGAAATATTGCGACATTACTTTAAAAATCATGGTAATGTTGCAGAATGTGTGCGAAAATTGCGTACGGATTTTGGAAGAAGAGAAGCACCGTCAGCTCTCTATGTTCGTTATCTTGTGAAAAAAGTGAAAGAAACTGGCATCCTCATCGATAAACCAAAGCGTGAAAAGCCAAAAACAGTGCGTACACCCGAGAATATTGCTGCTGTGGCAGGAAGTGTGCGTGAAGCGCCATCAACATCAATTCACCGTCGTTCTCAAGAATTGAACATTTCGGAGGCATCATTGAGACGAATTTTGCATAAAGACCTTGGTATGATGCCATACAAAGTCCAATTGGTTCAGGAGTTGAAGCCAACTGACCATCCAATGCGTTTTCGCTTCGCTAAGTGGGCCTGCGATCGACTTACAGAAGATGCCGATTTTGCCAAAAAAAATCATCTTTTCAGATGAAGCTCATTTTGATCTTGGCGGGTATGTAAACTAGCAAAATTGTCACATTTGGGGCACATAAAACCCGCACGCATACATTGAAAAGCCGATACACACAAAACGAGTCACTGTTTGGTGCGGATTTTGGTCCAGAGGCATAATTGGGGCATTTTTCTTCGAAAATGAACAAGGAGTGGCCGTTACAGTCAATGGCGATCGTTATCGGGCCATGTTGAACGAATTTTTGTTCACAAAAATTGAAGAGGAGGATATTGGCAACATTTGGTTTCAACAGGACGGCGCTACGTGCCACACAGCCGAAGCTACACTCGATGTTTTGCGCCCTGTTTTTGAAGATCGCATTATCAGCCGCAGAGCTGATGTCGTTTGGCCACCTCGGGGCTGTGATTTGACACCGTTGGACACTTATTTGTGGGGGTGCCCTCAAATATAAGTGTTAAGCCAACAAGCTAGAGACAATTGACGATTTAAAGGACAATATTCGTGAAGCCGTTGGTGAAATACAGCTGCACACAATCGATAATGTGCTTAAAAATTGGAGCGATCGTGTAGGCTACTGCATGGCCAGCCGAGACAGCCATTGAATGAAATTATTTTCCATTATTAACCGGAAGGATTGTACTTTCAAATAAAAAAAGAAATTTGAGATAATTTTCAGTAGTTTTTTCTTTTATAGCATTTTCAAAAAAAAAAAGTTGTTTGGCGGACCCTTTATATTATATGGTCCTTGCAACAGCTATTAAAATTACAGTTGGTTGGGCAGCAAATTAAAGTAAGCTACCAATTAATGCTGACAATGAGAAATGGAACATTAGGACAGGCATTGACTAACAGGAGGGCTGCGTCCAGCTGCATTATATGCCAAGCAACATATAGCCAAATAAACCAAGTCCCGAAAAAATCATTAAATAATACCGATGCATATGAATTTGGATTATCACCACTACATGCAAGACTACGATTTATGAAACACGTACTAAAAATCAGTTATGATTTGAATTTCAGGTCTCCACGATCAATAGGAAACAACAACAGGAGTTCAGGAGTTCAAAAAAGAAACTTGTTCAAGATGAAGATCAGCCAAAACAAGGGTCAGGCAATACAAATGATGGCAATACTGCGAGAAGATTCCTTTCAAATAAAGGAACAGCATCTGAAATAACAGGAGTGGATTTAAACCTTATTTTCAGATTCAAAATAATCCTATAAATACTTGCTTTCAATGAGGAAATTGACTGCAAAAAATTTTGAGAATATGCTAAGGAAACTGCAAAAATATATACAACCAAGTACCCATGGAAAAATTTCACAAAATTAAACAAATAATCTGTTTAATATATTATTGGTAATGTCAGATCTGTTCATCTCCAGTATTCGAAATCAATGGAAAGTGGAACATCGGGATTTAGGTGAAGCAGCCAAAAAACTACTAAACAAATAACACAGAACAAAATATAGAATATTTTGAATCAATATTTTTTTTTTTTTTTGGTTTTTTTTTATTTTATTTTTTTAAGCCTAGTTCCGCGAAGCCAAGTGGCTTGTCTGCAGATTCAATTTTGGCTAGTTTTTTTTTTTTTTTTTTTTTTTTGTAGCGACAGATCAAAGCCTCTGGTGGGAATCGAACCCACGACCCCCGCATGATAGAAGAGCACGCTACTTACTCACCTATCGGGGCGCTTCAAATGAATAATAATTATAAGTGCGAAAAACGTACATTGTTACAAATGCTATTAAAATCTATTGCAATTTTTTTTATGGTTTTTGTTACATATGCATGAATTTTTTTAATAAATAGGAAAGATTCAAAAAACAAAAACCCTTATTTTCATATCAAAATTTAACAAAAATCAAAATCACTGCGCTAATGTTCAGCAGAATTATTTTGCAAAAATTAACGAATTTGACAGCAAACAATTATTAATTTTTTTGTAGTAATAGCAAGACTATTAGATACTACGAGCAGATTCCAGCGCTCGAAATTCCAGTGAAATTCCAATTTCTAGAAAGCTTTTTTTTCAACTTAGCCAATTCCCAAACTAACGCCTTTAAGGTTTATTATTATTGTGAATGAATATAACAAAGTCATTAACAAACACATTTACAAATTTAATAAAAAACACTTAGCACATGTTTAATTTTATGTATGTGTTAGTAGAAAATTTAAATGCCATTTACTCAAAACAAATTAAAAAATTTAAAAATCTGTAAATCTGCAGAACGGCTAAAAATAAATACCTTTCAAATAATATACGTTTGGTCAAAATCAGGATAAAACGATAGAACAAAACATCGGTCACAAAAAATCGCTTATCCTATTAATATTATAGATTACTAACCTTTTTTTTAAGTGGAAATATTCTTCGAGAGTAAACAAATTTGCTAATTTGACATCAAAAAGTTTTTAATTTTTCAGTGGTAACAGCAAAATTTCCAGTTGATTTCAATTTTTTTTTTTTTTTGAGTGTACAAATTTTTTTGAGTTTAAACATTAATAAAATCCCATTATTACAAAAAATGCTTGTAATTATTATTAAAATCCAAATATAACTTTTTTTAATAAATAAAACAATAAAAATCCCTATTTCACCCCAAAAACTTAAAAAAAATAATTAAAAACTGACTTTGACCTAGAATTCCTTAAAAAAAAATCAATCGATTTTATCGAAATTAAAACAGACTCAAGTTCAACTAAATATCTATCCACTAGAACCGATCCAAAAGTGACAGATTTTTTGGCCAATTAAAAACAATTTTTAGCCACTGTACGCCGGACACTCTGGGCGTTGCAAGTTTTGCCATTCTCGATTTCGATTTCAGATTGTATTTTCGAAGCACTTAATTTTGGGTTTCGCCTAATTTTTCGTACCATTATCGGATTTTCTTGTTCCGTAAACTTACATGGCCGTCCAGATCTAGCCTTTTTTCTTGTACTTCCTTGAGCTTTGTACTTCTGAACAAATTTTTATATTGTTGCAGGGCTTTTTCCACAGTTTCGCAATTACTTGAATAAATTTATTTCCTTTAAAGTACTTGATGTTTATTTGAGTTTTTTTTTTTATTACACGCACATAATAATATTAACAAGTAAGAGTGTTAAATTCGGTTGTGCCGAATCTTTGGTACCCACCACCTCGCACATTGGGTTGAAAAGGGTCAAAAGTGAGGATTAGTTCAAAAATATAAATGGATATTTTGTAATAAATTTTTATACAGGGTAACAGAGTGTAAAATGGGTCATCAGAAACTGTCAAAATTATTGTTCTAAGTTGTTTACTTTTCTTGCTATAATCTCTCAAAGTTCAACAATTTTTTTTAATTTTGCTCGAAGTGGTAAAAAGTGAAAAACGAGATATTTCAAGTTTAATTTTTTTCATTCTTTTTTTAAATTCTAACTTTTTTTCAAGTGGATGCATCAACTTAAAAAAAAATTTTTTAGCTGAATGTTTTAGAAATATTTTTAATAATTTTTTGAAAATTGTCCTAAAAAGAGGGTATTTTTTAAAAAGAGATTGAGTTTCATCTTATTCCTAGATGAGATCGGGTAAAATTATTTACATTGTAGTAAAATACGGGATTTCTACTTGCGTATTCCGAAAAAACATTTTGCCAATACTTTCCAACGAATGTAATATTCAAGTTTTTATTAAAAGTCCCCAGTATAAAATTAAAAAAAAAAATGCTTGAAAACACAACAAAAAAATCTTTTTATAACATATACCACTATGTGGTTTGCGTATAATGACTTTGTGCTGCTGTTTGTAACAACCAAAAATATTTGACCTATACCCATCTTTAATTATACCGATCGAATCAGAATCACTTTCTGAGTTGATTTAACAATGTCCGTCCGTCCGTCCGTCCGTCTGTGTGTCCATGTAAACCTTGTAATCAAACTGCAGGTCGCAAATATTAATATATTTTGACGAAATTTGGTATTTGATCCTTTACCTGCCATGGGATAAACGCTGTTGAAATTGGTGAGAATCGGTCCATGTTCAGACCTAGCCCCCATACAAATTACCCCTATGAAATCGACATAAATTGTCATAAGATCCAAATTGTCATATAGACCCTACTCAAATTGGGCTTATATGCGTTCATTACATCCATTAATGAGTAGTCCAAAAATGATCCCTTTGGCCCCATATAGAGCTGCTTCCCGATCTTCACTTAAATCTATTAAAAAACAAAAATATTGCACTGATTCTTCTCAAATTTTGTTTGTATATATTTTTGCAAAATACAAGAGACTTTACCAAACATGATCAGGATCGGTCCATTTTTGGACCTAGTCCCCATATAGATATAGCATCCAATATGAACTTTTTCATAGTGCAGCCAAAAAAAAAATAATAAAAATCCCACTCAAATTTGGTTTTTGCTTATTTTCTATGTCCAGTTAGTTGGGCCTAAGAGATAGGGTTTCTAAACGCATGGTATAGGGTATCGTATAGTCGGTCTAGAGCGACTATAATTTTCTTACTTGTTTTAGTTTTTGTTTTGTGTTTATTTTCGTAGCTGTGATAGTTACTGTTGCTGTTGTAAACGTGTGATGCATGTGATACTTATGCTGTATCTTGCGGGCACGAGATTCACGTAGAAAAATTTAGAAAATATACTCAGAATACAACCAGACATTTTGTTAAGCTCTATCCGTGGTATTATATGCCTCCAACTTTACATAAATTCCTTATTCCCGGGCCAGAAATAGTAAGACACGCCTTGTTGCCAATAGGTCAACTATCTGAGGAAGCTCCAGAATCTAGAAATAAAGATTTTAAAAATTACAGAGAAAAATTATGCCAAAAAAATATATAATATACCACAGATGGCACTAGAATTATTAATTTTGCCCAAGATTTCTGATTAAGAAGAGACTAATGAAGATATTGATGATGATAATTATGAAGATGCTGATTATATTTATGAAGGTGATGATAATACGGAGGATCCTTGATTTTAATTGTATATATATATATATATATAAGTTTAAGTTAAGTTTCTCTTAAATAAGAACAATATAAAATAAAAAATAAACAATAACAATAAATGCATATAGAATTTTCAATTATAAATGTAGCAATATATTCAATATTAATTGAATTAATTTTTTTTAAATTTTTTTTTTAATTTTTCTGAAATGGTTGCTTGTTTTGTGCTTATAATTATTCATCAATAAAAACATAATATTATTTTATAATGTGAATTTTTTAGCTAAATTTGTGGAATTGTGGAATTTGGAACATAAAATCGGATTTTAAAATTCAATTTTTATAATATAAATACATATTAAATATTTATTACTTTTTTATTTTTAAAAACAATTTTATTTTTTCTAAAAGCACATTAACTAAGTTCTAACTTGCAATTTCATTTACTAATTTATCGCTTTTTATTCCAAAGTTACAGCGAAAATTGTAAGAAAAGATCATTTTTTCCAAAACACAAAAAAGCTCCTAACGGGTTAAAACAAATTTTTTTTCCACTTTTTTTTTTTAAATGGTGGTTTTTTATGCATTAATGAATATCCATTAAAAAAAATTAAAAATATTTTGAAATTACGTCTTCCCTGAATTAGTCCTCACTTTTCATGCTTTTCAACCCACTGTGCCTCGGTTTGAGTCTTGATAATAAATGTAAATGAAAAAGTAAACAATTTGTTAAACTTAATACCAAATTATTTCAGCAAATTCTTTGGGTTGGTTTTCGTCTTTTCTATTATATCGGATTTATTTCGGTGTTTGCTTTTTTGCCATCGTGGTTGCTGATCGGCATGCATTTAGGTTATATTCCTATATGCATGCGTTTCCGGTTAATTTAGTTTTTGCTAATTAAATAGCTCGCCCTAACCTCCATTGCAAAGGTAATGGTTGTGTAGGGTGGCTATATGCAATAAATCGTGCTAATTGGAGATGGTTGTATAGTTTCTTTTAACTGGCCAAATATTTCTTCATTGCGGCCATATAGTTCGGATGGAGTAACAAAATAATAACCAAAAAAAAAGCGCTCTCAACTTTTTAATTAAAATATTGCAATATTTGGAAAACATAGAGAATAAATTTATAATAATAAATAATCAAATTAGGGATGCCAAATGCAAAAAACCAATTGTCCCAAACATTTTAAATAAAATAATTTGTTATCTTTATATTCCGAAAAACTTCAAATTTTGATCCAAAAAAAATTATGAAAATTTATATATAAAAAATAACATTCTCATCAAATTGCGTTTATTTATGTAACAGTTTTTATGTTTGCAATTCTTAAATATAATTTGACGTTTTCTAAAATTCATTGAATTTAAATTAATGTTTTCTGTTGTGTGATTCTGCAAATTTCAACGATCCGACAATCGCAAAATATATCGACAGCTATTGTTGTTTGCACTAAGGATTAACTGATTCACTAAGTACATACATCTTAACGACAGTCTACAAATCTATTTTTCTAGTTATTTAAATTCTAAACGAGTGGCATCTCTGTCAAAAAAAGCGAAAAACACAAAGAATAGAAAAAAACAAATTACTTCGTGTTTGACACAATGATTTTATGTTTGTGTTTAATATCTCTATTTTTTTACTAATATTTCTGTTTATTTATTTGAAAATGAAATAATGAATTGAATATGCTATTTAATTTTCTTTATTTATATAAAAAAGTTTTTTAATTAAAGCAAAATATTTTCACTATTTTATGATTTTTATTTATGTATGACGACATTTCAACTAAAAATTTAAGTTTTTATCGATTGAATAAACAACACAAAAATGGTTGTCGTTTAGATAACAACAACAGCTGAGCTTAACAATAGCGAATATCATTTAAAAATTTTACTGATAATTTTGCTATTTTCTTTTTTTTTTAACGATTCGACTATCGTTAAAAGAAGTTACTGAATCGCGGTACTGAAAAGCTATTAATTTCTTCTGAATGTCAATAATTTTTTTAAATGTAAAAATTTTTAAAATGTAAACATAGGTATTTGGTGTTTTTTTTTTTTTTTTTTGGAATTTCAATTTGTGTTTAACGAATAAAATTTATATATTAAAGATGCAATTGATGTCTTCTAAATTTAAAATTATAATTTCCGACGTTTTGATATGATTTTCTGAAATTCAATTATTGTAATTTGTAATTGGAAATTTTTAATTCCAGTTTTTAGAATTGATATTTTCTTAAATTTGAATGGAAAATTTAAAAAGTGCCATTTTGTATTTATGTGAATAATAATGCTTTAATAATTATAAACAATTTTTAAAAAATAGATATAATCTCAATCAGATATTTTGTAGGTAAAGCAGAATAATAATTCTATATAAGTATGTAGAACTGTTTTGAAAGCAAAAAACTCATTGATGAACTCGGTAACTCTATTTTGTAAAGACAACAAAAAGTTAATATGCCAAACTTATGTTCATATTTGTAAAAGAATAATGAAAAAAACTTATGAAATAAAAGACCAACCCATGTATACTCTTAACATTGTTCTGTATGATATCTATTTGAAAATATTGATATTCATGTTAAAATAGAAATAACTATTGCAAAGCTAATTAGACAAAAATTGTGGCGCCATCTACTGACACTCTGTTAATGCAAAAGAAATGTATTTTCCCCACAACAAAATATTGCAGAATTTTATGTAAATAAAATAATATACCGATTTATTTCTAACATGCAGTTATTATGGGTATACATATATAGAATTCTATACATATATAGAATATATGTATATTATTTGTAATATTTAATATGTTAATATATGTATATGTAAATATTACACACAAAAAATACAACATCAAACGTTATTTTTGTGTTTTTCTCTTTAAATAAATTTATACATAAAATCTTTATTTTGCTAAATTTGCATTTTTTTTTAATTAACCCTGCTGTTAGGTTAAGCCCATTTGGTCCAATTTTTGGATTGTTTCCTTTGTAATTTTTGAACGGTGACATATAGTGACTTAATTTTTTAGCTCACGTGGTCTTTTTATAAAACCATGTTATATATAAAAATTCAAGGTTCTGACTTAAAACAGGACTGAGAAAAATAAAAAATTACGAATTTTTGGTTAAGGGACCATTTGTTTGGTTTTATAATTATTGTCATTGCAAGATAAGCAACATGTTTTTCGGTTAGTTTTGCAAATAAACTTGCTGCACATGGAGCATTTTATATCAGACTTAGACTTGCAGCAGCTACAAATTCCACGATTTCGAGCCACTGAATTATAAGTATTATTTGAAGAGGCTGGAACTATGCATGGTGATCGTATTTCCGTCAATAACTGTGCTGAGAACTCTTGTCGAGGTAATCTAGTCCATTTCATCATATACGCGTTAGCCAGAGAAAGTGCTAGTTGCCGCAAAAACTCTGGTCTCCTGCGATTCCGATCAGCTGGAGCCCATGAAACGTCGATTTCAGAATATATTATGTACGCATTCAATGCGGATATATCAAGTATGTTTGCAAATACAATGTTTGGCCATCGATTTGTTTTGCGTTTTGTGCTGTAGGAACCAACCATTTGATCAGCAGTATCTACGCCACCTAAAACAGATGAAGTATTAGAACCTATAGGAGAACATTAAACTAACATACCTTTCGTTAAATTGTAATACGAAACAATCTCTGGTTTTTTCTTCAATCCACTGTCATCAACTGCAACTGTCTTGTGCATTGAACTAATCAATATTGTTGCTTTGTTCTTGTGGCTGATGTATGATACTAATGTCGCAATGCCATCGAATGCAAATGTAGAATGGTACAAACGGAGTTTTTTGACAGTCAGCAATTTCGGAGGAATGAATGTTTTATTTTTTCGGACTGTCCCACATATGTAAGTTTTCTTTCCTGAAGTTTTTTTACCAACTCAAAAGTGGAAAAAAAATTGTCGCCTGTTATATTTTGCCCTTTCAAGCCTTCTGTTGTTCCAATACAACGCGTTGCCCTTGGGTCTTTTCAGGCTGTGCATTTCTAGGCTTACCAAGGTATGGTTGTATTTTCCACACGTAGCCTGACTTAGAGTCCACCGATAACCAAAATTTCAAACCATATTTTGCTGGTTTTGATGGCATAAACTGTCGAAAACTACATCGCCCCCTGAATGCAACAAGTTGCTCATCAATGGTGACATTTTCGTGACAATTGTAAAACTTTGGAAGAAGTTGTTCCCAACGGTCCCACAGTTCACGAACAGGAGCAAATTTATCGCAACTACGCATTTGTCGTCGACTCAAAACATCATCGAAACGGATGGAACCATTAATCATATGAAATGTATCTTCAGACATAATTGCTCGAAAAATGAGGCGACCAAATTTTGCATCAAATAAACCATGAACATCTTCATTTTTTCCACTTTCAGTAATAGATTTTATATTAGCCAATTATTTTGCTGAAATAAAAAAAAAACAAGATTATACATACCGACATACGCCTGCAATAATGAGCACAGCAATATATGCGCGCAAATCGTCTTCATCAATATCTTTCCACTTGCCACCAAACTTGATCCTGCCATACTTATTAATATTTTCGATGATAATTCTTTCTATTGGAGGCGGAAAAACAACAAAAAAGCTGACAGAATGTCATTGCATCTGGACACTGCAAATCGAGTTGGTCCTGGTTGTCTTGGGATAATATTCTCAGCCGTAGCTCCAATAGGCTGAGGTAATGGAGTGGCGCTCCAAACCATTTTGTTTTTAGCAATAAAAAACGGATCAACAGAACTACCTGCAGCTAGGACGGGTTCCCGTTCAGTATCTGTTCCAGAAGAACTTGTTTCGCTATCTTTTGAAATATAATCAAATTCCGAATCGGAAATATCGGAGTCACTTTGTGCATTGAGCAGTTCTCGTATCTGATCTTCGTTCAAGTTTGCCACGTCGTAAGTAAAACACGTCTGAACTATTGAAAACAACTCACCAAATGAAACAACCAGTACAAATATTTGTGCTTCTTTACAACAAAAATCAAAAAGGGGGATCACACAATTGTCTTTTACATATTTAATCTATGTTGATTAAAAAAAAAAACAAAAAAGGGGAATCCCACACAAAAAGGGAAATTTCACAATTGTGTTTTACATTAGCTATGCTGAGTAAAGAAAGATGCAAAAAGGGGAATCCCTCAACAAATTTTTACATTAACTGTGCTGGGTAGAGATTTGCTCTGGCCACGTGATTTGCGTGGTTCACGTGAATCAGTGACGTTAGTAGTGCGTGGGTAAAGAAAAATTCGAGTGAGTGATTCATGAGAGATTATAAAATTGCTTGCGTGAGCGTGAGCCAAAATTCACTCACGCGCCCATCTCTAGCGTTGAGTAAAGCTTAAATTAATAATATTAAGGGAGAAGTGATCTAAAATAGATACAAATATAAGATTAAATAATTATTTTGTATGAATATTAAAGTATTGACCAAATGGTCCATTAACCTAATATTCGTAATTTTTTTCTAACCTAACAGCAGGGTTAACAACTAGGTATTTTAGCATTATTTGCTTTAGATGTTAGTGAATTTTTACTCCCTTTATATTAACTCGCTTGTCGAAAAAATTTTGGATCGATTTTAACCCCTTCCCCGTGACCCATTCGATCCGAAATTTTGCAGGCAGGCTCGTGGTAATAAGAGAAATGATCTAACAAATTTTTGTAGTGATGCCAAAACATTGGAAACTTTTAAATTTTTCTACCAGAGTTAATAAAAAAATGTACAAAGGGTTAGCTTTTATTATATTATTACCACAACGACCACAAAAACAACAAGTCCAGCTATGATAACAACACAACATTTAGAATAACAACAAGAACAATATAGAAACATCATATTTTTCATTTTTTTTTTCAGAGATTTCCCTGGACCTGTTCCACCGATTTTAACGATTTTTGAAATAGGAATCTTCCCATTAATTTGGCGAATCATTCTCATTAAAAATGATCACTGTAGCTGCACTATTGAGGGCGTGATCGTGACAAGAACAACATAGAAAATTATAGTTTTTCAAGACTTTTTTAGTTCTTCATTCAAATCTCGGGCCCTAATCGACCGATTTGGACGATTTTAAACAGCAAACTTTTCAGGATGTCATTGAATCATTTTTTATGTCAACGAGCACCCTAGCTACCCGATTGATGCTGTCATCGTGATTTCCACAGACGGACAGACGGACAGACGGACATCGCTATATCAACTCCGGTTGTTGTAAGGATCACAAATATATATATTTTATGGGGTCCAAAATTTTTTTTCTAATTATTACAAACAGAATGAAAAACTTATATATACACTATGCACACTGGAGTGGAGGGTATAAAAAATACGTGTTGTTAATACAGGTCAAACTAACACTTTAAAATTTCAACAGTTATTTACTCACCTTTGTGACGTTAATTTGATTGTTGTTATAGAAAGTGCAGCCAACCGTTAATATAAGCTACAAATACTATTATTTTTTTAACTCTTATTTAAAGAACAGATGTTAAACAACAAACAGGTTGTATAAATAAATCAATTATTTTTATGTACGAAATTCGAAACTAAATTTGATTACAATATGTTATATATGTAAACTATGAGTCAACTTGGTCCTACCAAACAGAAAATTGTAAATTGCCATATTGACAATTACTTGCAGCTGCTTTTCAACTGTTGTTGTTGAAAATTTATGAGAATATCACATAGAGAAAAAAAAAAAAAATACGCTTTGAAATATAAACCAAAAACTGCAATGTGTTTAATATACAAGGTCATAACTTATTAGCTTAACAAGAAACTGTTCTTAAAAAAAATTTACTGTTAGCGTTTTTAAATACTTTACATTTGTATCAACTTTAAATATAAACAACACTTCTATCAAATAAAAATAAAAAGAAGCGATAGAATCGAAAGTAAACTAAAATTATAACGAATTTCTAATTATATATCAAAGAAGTGTTTCGTTTATGTTAAAATAAACGACAATTCATTAATTCTGCAGAATTATGCTTTTTACAAATAATTTTAACTTATAACAAACGTAAACACAAATACTTACAATTATCAGAATACCCGGTACGTCTCGGAATAACGAAGTTAATAGCAAAATGGATCTTATCTATTCCTTTTATGGGATAGATACTGGAAGAAGTAGACGCAAAATTTAATTTGAATGCTCCATATATCTGTGGTTTTCTAAAATAACCGCGTATGTCATAAAATCAAAATGTTCAGGGGAGTCAAAAAAACGTTATATTTGAAATTATGGGCTCGATATAAAGTTTTTAGAACTTTTTATAAAACAGTCCTGTAGATATGGGCAATATATACTTTATATAAAATTTTGAGTCAAAAATCTTCAGAGGAATGGATCCTGGAGAAGGACGAAAAAACAATATGTAAATTACACTTAGTGTGCAGATGATATAACTTATGTCGACAAACGTCGTTTTCTTTGAAAAAGAAAGCTACCAATGCAACCACTCATGTAGACATAAGTTGTTATTGCTTGAAAAATGGATTTTTTTGTTCGTCAACAAAAAGTTAACGGGACTTAGAATGAGAATATAACAACGTATCAAGAATAATAGTGACAAAAAATAACTGAAATAAACACAAAAGTATTTAGAAGTGGTTATAAACCGAAAACTAATCCAAAATTATTTTTCATTAATAACAACGTATGTGTTGTTTTCTGAGAAAATAATTTGTCAGCGATCAAACGTAGGTTGACATACGTCGTTAGTGCTGCAAATTAATTTAATAAACATTTAAATTACGTAGTTATTTAAAGAAAAAACTCAGAAATGATCAATATTTAATAAAAAAAAAATAAATTGAACACATGTAAAGAGCGTTAAAAATTAATATAATGGGCATCGTTAACTCAAAACTGACAAAAATGGACATAAGCGGTTACTCCAGAAAACCACAGATATATGTAAATGTACTTTAAGAACAGTAAAGACTTTAAACAAATTTTAGTACCAATGAATTGTTTAATATTAATATTTAAATGGGACAAAGATTAAAATATTTGACACCTTGAACCTACATATAAAAATTATTAATGATGACTTTGGAAAATCACAATTACCAATGAGAATTTTTTTTCAATATTTTTTTATGATATGGTTATTTTTTAAGGTGTTTATGCTTATTCATCAACAATAAAAAAAAAATAATTTCCCTAGTGTCAATTGGAACTTGGAGAAAATTTTAATTTCAAATTTTACTAAAATAAAAAGTGAAGAATGAATTATGGGAGTATGTTAATTTTTTTTTTTCGTTTTTAAAAAAATTGGAGAATTTGTTCATTTCTTTTGGGGATCTTTTTTTTAATTTGGGGATTTATTCATCGTGAAGTTTTTCCCCAAATTTTTGGGGAATAAGTTCATATATTTTTGGGGGAATTTGTTCATTCATTACTATTCATTTATTACTATGTTAATGCAAGGATTATTTTGAGTGTATGATGTCTAAAAGTTACGAATTTTAGTTATTCTAGAGCTTTGGGATATACAACGTTTCTTTTATTTCCATCTGCTGCATATAGGAAAAGATTGTGCTGGCTCCCAACTCTGGAGCCGGCGACATATAATTGTCCATGAGAAAAACAGGGAGACACTAAGTTGATACGTGCTACATTAAGATATTATCCTTGTGCCTTATTAATTGATATATCAAATGCAAGACGTTCTGAAAATTGTAGTAATTTAAAATCAAATGGCATATCGCCCGATATCAGGGGTATTGTTGATATAAACGCATTGTCAGCAGCTCCAGTTTGTGTGAGTTTTGAAAAATAAAAATTTGTATAGCGAACAAATATACCAAAAAAATAGAAAAGGTATTTTATATCAAAAGTGGGCGTAATGTAGTGTGTCGTAAATTTCAGAGAAAACCGTTGAAAATTAAAAATTTGTAAAGCGGTCAAACAAACAAAAAAACAAGCAACTAGAAAATGAATTATATATATATAGATTACTAGCTGTTTTTACCCGATCTTGCCCGGGATCCAAAGGCCTTTGACTTGAAAAATGGTTCGCTATGCTTACCAGGCGCTGAGTACTTAGTGCCCAATGAACAAATTCCTCTAAAAAAAAAATAACTTTCTCCCCAAAAATTTGTATGGGATTGGGGAACTTGTTCATGATGAAAAAAATTCCCCAATGTTTACGTTTTCTTGGGAGTAAATTCATTTTTTATTTCAATTTAAAATTTTTTTGATTTTTTAATTTTGAATTTTTTTAAAAGACGCTACAGCAAAAATACTTCAAAAATAAGCTGCGAAACCGCTTTCATTTTTTTTTTTCAAGTTTATTTACTTTGTAAACGTGAAATATAACGGAATCATCAGAAGTTTTAAAAATTGAATTAATTCATTCAATAAATGACCATCACTGAGCAGAGACGCCAAATTTATAGAAGTTTCAAAAATGGAAAATGAATGCGACGTTTAAAATTGTGCCGTAGATAAAATTTATCATAAAACTTTTCACTGAGCTGTGTTCCCCGAGCGAATCGCGTCCGCATCCGCACGTCTAGCAGCTACGCCCGTGGTGCCACGCAGTTAGCGTCAACTTATTTTAATCGCCAAAATATATATTTCGGATCATTCCGATATTTTAGCTGAGCTGCGTCCGCGAGCCGCTTCCGCGCATTTGGAAGCCACGCCCGTGCTGCCGCGCAGTTTTCGTCAACTTATTTTGATCACCAAAATATATTTTTAAGATCATTCCGATATTTTAGCTAAGCTGTGTTCCGCGAGCGCGTCGCGCCACGTCCGCGTCCGCTCACCGATTCCGCGCACGGAAATGATGCTATTGAAAAGAATACAGATATTAAATAAATTTGTTGTACGACAGATATTGAGGGCAGTATGGGGAATTTTTTCATTTCTTTCGGGAAATTTTTTTTTTAAATATGGGGAATTTGTTCGTCGTGTAGTTATTCCCCAATTTTTCGGGAAATAAGTTCATTTTTTGGGGAATTTATTCATTGGGTACTAAGTACTCGGCGCCTTCTTACCATTACAGCCAACTATGTTTACGCATGGAGTATTTTGAGTGTATAATGTATAAAAGTTACGAATTTTAGTTATTCTAGAGCTTTGTGCTATACAATATTTCTGGTTTTACCTTCTGGTGCATATACGAAAATATTATGCTCTGGAGCAGGCGACATAAAATTGTCTGTGAGAAAAACAGTCGTTTACGAAATTTAAAATTCCCCGGATTCAGCTTGTCTTAGCCGCTGGATTTCTAGACGCACTTGAGTAGACTCAGGCATTTCCACTTCTCTTACAAAGCTTGCTGAGCTGCGTTCCACGAGCGCATCAAAATAATGCTATTGAAAAGAAAACAGATTTTAAATGCGTATATTGCAGGACAGATATTGAGATCAGTATGCAAATTTTCACTTAAATATATATTTAACAAAATTCATTAAATAAAAATATGTAAAAATTTAACAACGAATTTGGGGAGTAAGCTCATTTTTTTATTTCGTTTTTTAAAAAAATGGGGAATTTGATCATTCCTTTTGAGGAGCTTTTTTTAAATTTGGGGAGTTTTTTTCATCGTGAAGTTATTCCCGTGCTTACCAAATTTCAGAGAAATCCGTTGAAAAATTTAAAAGCTGTAAAGCGAACAAATATACCAAACAACAGAAAATTAGTTTTATAAAAAAGTCGGCCTAAAGGTAGGCGTGGCCAGAAAAACATATAATCTGACCTTTGCTGGAGTACATAAATCATGTGTACCAAATTTCAGAGAAAGCCGTTGAAAAGTAAAAATTTGTATAGCGATCAAACAAACAAACAAACACACAAACAGAAAATGAATTTTATATATATAGATAATTATATAAGATTATATTATATTATAACTAGCAGAACCCATCCCTCGAAATTCGAGTGCAAATTCTAGGAATTGTTTTTTTTATCATTCAATATATTTCTTTCAATATTTTCAATCTATTTAATTCATTAAGTTTTATTATAAATATTTGTACACACAGAAATAGAGGCCACTTTATATGCCACCTAAACGTATTCAAATTTTTGGTAATTCACAATTCAACACAGGGTATGTGTTATGCAATTGTTGTAATGAAATCTGCACTTTCGTGTTGCATAATGTAATTTAAGCAGTTAGTAGCTCAAAAGAAAGAGCTTGAACCATTGACTGTTCTTAGAGTGAAACGTTCAAGATCCATTCATTAGAAGAGGAGCTGTGAAAATTCGAATTGCTTGAGTGAATGTGTCCCATATGAAATGTACAGGGAAGAATCAAGTTTGAGTATAAGTTGAGTAAGGTGGGGGTTGAATAAATTTCAATGATTGATGACATATCTGTGTCTAAATACCTTTCGTTAAAAAAAAAATTAAGGAAATCGTCCGGATAGAATGGCCAGACTGACTGACTGTACTTTCCATAAATTTTTTTAATATATAAAATTTACTACGTTATACCTATCATAATACCAATATGCACATTATATTATAATTTACTACGAGTATATTATACCACCTAATATATATTAACTAGTAAATTATATTACTCCACTAATGTGAAACTCTGTCTCACAACAGGTGATTATGAAATAAATAATAATTTGGACATAAATGATTATTAAAATAATAAATTGTGATTTTCCAAAAAAAACACAGTTACCAATGAGAATTTTTTTTCAATATTTTTTTTATGAAATGGTTATTTTTAATGTCTTTATTCTTTGAATGTCTTTATGCTTTATGTTGATGTATTTTCCTAATGTCAGTTTTTAAGTTAAAATTGTGGAATTATGGAATTTGGAGACACTTTTAATTTCAAATTTTCCTTAAATAAATACATATTGAATATTTATTCCCTTCCTATTTTTCAAAAACCAAAAGGTTACAGCCAAAGTTGTGATATAAGAAAATTTTTCCCAAAATTCAAAAAGCGCCTAACAGTTCAGAAACAATTTATTTGTCCACCTTTAAAAAAAATGCTGGTTTTTTTTGTATTTATGAATATCCATCAACAAAATATAACAATATTTTAAAACTACGGATTCCCTGAATTTGGTATACAAGAGCATTGTGAGAGCCAAGAATTTTGAAAAACTTAAGAGGGACCCATGTACATTCGAATCCAGAATGGTAGAGCTTAAAAAATTATATATAGTTTTTATAAGAAAAAAATTTACATACAAAATGCAATGATATATATGGGTGATATATATTTGTCTTCTATCCGTCTATGCCCAAAAGTCAAGGGCAAAATAACAAGTACTAGTGGCATACCGCCACAGTCAAAGCATTCAATAAATTTCATTTTAAGATTCAAATAAAATGACAACAACTTTAGTGAAAAACACCTAACAGTGGCCTATTTATAAGGAGAGCATCTGTAACATTGTAATGACGTAACAACCCTAACCAAAAAAAAAAGGTGTAAAGCAAATGGGATGTTATACTTACACTTACTTTGTTATGAAAAAGAAGGCATTAGCAAAAAGTAAACATGCCACCGAAATAAAAAATAAATATAGAAAAAAAACAAGTCATAAATAATGTATGAATTAAGGGTTACCAACTAACAATATAACTGGGCTCTACAGAATTATACATAAATAACAGTGAAAGTACAAACTAATATAAAACGAGAGAAAAATATGACACTTAATTGCTTACATCGATACCACCCACACCTTCGAGACCTTAATACATATTTAACCATCTCAGTGTAGTCTTCCCCACTTGCTGCGTAATTGTGACTAGTGGCAATTCTGACTGGAAGTGAAAGCCTGACAACAGAAAGCAGTCAGTGAAGCAGATAGAAAATACAAAATTTATGCAAACAACAACACAACAGGCTGCCTGTCAACGAAAGGAGAAAGAAAAACAAATTGTAGCAGCAAAATAAAGTCAAGCTGAATATAAACATGCACTTTTGCGGAATCCAAGTCTGACATTAACATTAAAAAGCAGAGGCATAGAAAAAAATTCAAAATGACAAGTGCAATGTATATCAGTAAGTATTTAAAATGACTGGACATAAGAACTATGAGTCTAAGAACTCAGAAAGGACATAGCAGCTATGATGCATCAACTTTAAAAACAGCGTATAAAGAAAAATATACAAAATTTTTAAAAAGAACAATATTTTTGAAAAGAATAACCTTTAACTTATATGCATCTGTGCATATATTTGTATATATTTATAACTACTACTCTTTAGAATATGTAACATTCCACATTATAAGAAAATGAGGGCAAAAAAACAAGTAAGAAAATTATAGTCGGTCTAGACCGACTATACGATACCCCATACCATGGTTTAGAGACCCTATGTCTTCGGTCCAACTAAGTCTATATAGAAAATAAGCATAAAAATTTGAGTGGCATTGTTATTAATTTTTTTGGCTGCAGATATGAAAAAGTTCATATCGATTGATATATTTATATGGGAACTAGGTCAAAAAATGGATCGATTCTGACCATATTTCGCAAAGTCACTTAAATTTTGAAAAAATATACACAAACCAAATTTGAGAAAAACCTGTGCAATATTTTTGTTTTTTGATAGATTTAAGTGAAAATCGGGAAGCACCTTTATATGGGGGCTATGACAAAGAATTGATATATGGGGTTTATTTTTGGACAACTGATAAATGGATATAATAAACATACACAAACCTAATTTGACCGCAATCTATATGAAAATTTGGATCCTATGGCAATTTAAATCGATTTTATAGGGGTCATTTGTATGGGGACTAGGCCTGAGCATGGACCGAATTTCACCAGTTTCAATAGCGTTCGTCCCACGGCTGACCAAATTTCATTCAAATATGTTCATATTTGAAACATGTAGTGTGATTACAAAGTTTACATGGACACACAGACGGACGGACGGACGGACATCGCTAAATAGACTCAGAAAGTAATTCTGATTGGGTATAATGACTTTGTGCTACTGTTTGTAACAACCAAAAATATTTGACCTAGACCCAACTTTTATTATACCGATCGGATCAGAATCACTTTCTGAGTCGTTTTAGCGATGTCCGTCCGTCCGACCGTCCGTCCGTCTGCGTGTCCATGTAAACATTGTAATCAAACAACAGGTCGCAAATATCAATATATTTTGTTGAAATTTAGTATGTGAGCTTCTGTCAGCCATGGGATGAGCACTATTGAAATTGGTGAAAATCCGTCCATGTTCAGACCTAATCCCCATACAAATGACCCTTATGAAATCGACATAAATTGCCATAAGATCCAAATTATCATGTAGATCTTAGTAAAATTGGGTTCGTATGTGTTTATTGTATCCATTAATCAGTAGTCCAAATATAATTCCTATATGGTAGAGGGTATCGTATAGTCGGCCTAGACCGACTATAATTTCTCATTTGTTTTAAATAGAAAATATGGAAAATAAAATCATATATTCTGGGAGAAGGGCAAAAGTAACAAATAAACGATTTCCGTTTTTCTACATAAATTCGTATAATTCCATTTACTGCATTTATTTATTTTCTTTTGGACATTATGGAAATTGGCAGTATTCTGGATTGAATCACGTTGCAAGATTTTTTTTGTCGATTTACTGTAATAATCGAAACAACGATTTCCCTGGAAAAATATCAGAAATTATTGCATTGTTTAAGAATAATGTGGTTAGCAGGCACACAACATTACAAATTGGCACCAGTGAGAGAACATAATGTGAAATATTTAAAGAAAAAATTTTTTTTTAAAACGCATCATCTTCTTAACCTTCATCTCACCCTTGTGTGGAAAAACCAATATGAAAATATTTTGTACACAGAAAAAATAATAATTAAGCGATGTTTATGAAATTTCTTGACTTTTGCTTTCGCATCAATTTTATACAGAAAACGTATTAATTGATTCAAAAATATTTTTTTACAACAAGATATTTAAAAAGTGACGTTGCTAACCCTGGTGTGTGGTTTTCCACACATATGTAATTTATATATAATTTGTACTAGGAACATAATTTTTTGGCATCAAATGTCCATTCCTATTGATGTTATGACAAACTGTGTACCTATTATACAATATAAACAATTGATAATGTTATTCTATACCGAAATCGACTCAAACTTGTTACATGCATATATCGGTGTTCCTATTTTGGCTGGACTTTATAGGTCTATGCTTCTAACTAATCTAATGTTTTAGATATAATTGTGATAATCTAGATGAAATAATGAGACAATGTTGGATTTATTTGGAACGATGATGTCAAAGAAGACATTTAAATAGATGAATAGTGTTATTTGGTTCGATAACATTATAAGCAGACATCAAGAAAGCATTACGGACTAATTTGCTGCAATTCGTGAAATATTCGACAAATGGTCTGAACTAATTATACTGCAAACCATCTGAATGTGTAGCAATTGACGAACAATTGCTATGGAGATGCAAGTTTCAACAACATATGCCTTCTAAGCCGATATGGAATTAAATTTTGGGTTTTAGTTTGCTCTAAAATTTATTACGTTTAGAAAATGCAACCATATTTGGGTAAATCAGTTGGTGGTTTAGCTGAAAAAAGTTAAGGTGAACGTGTAGTTTTGAATTATGTTCGAAGAGTGAAGAGTCATAACATAACTGTGGGCAAGTTTTTCTGATCTTGCGAATTTGCCCAAAAGTTATTAAAAATTGGCAAACAAACAAACAATGCGAAGAGTTTTCTTGCGTGAGCTTAGAATACCGCTTTTATTACCAACAATTTAGAAAATGTATCAGTGTGGGAGCCCAGATGCTCAATAGCACATTCCACATCTTCAATGTTTCGCCAACCTTCAGAATCTGGAGAGTGCCCATCAGTATCATTTGACATTACCCCAAAAAGATCAAAATGTGTTTCCCTGAATATTGAAGGAAAAGCTAGATGTTACATATGTTATTACGAGAAGTCAAAACTAAGAACAGTGTATATAAAACGATGTGCCATAAACCAAGAAGGTATATGTAAGCATACTAATATCCCTAATGTTTATTTAAATGTATTGAAGATAAACTAATTTGATAAGATACCAAAATATAAAAATCTATAATATTAACGGGCTAAACGATTTCTTGTGATCGATGTTTTGTTTTTTCCCGACTTTTACCAAACGTATATTATTCGAAAGTATTTCTTTTTAGCCGCTTTGCAGATTTTCAGATTTTAAAATTTTCCCCTTTATTTTGAGTAAATTGCATTTAAAGTTGCTAGTACCACATACACAAAATTATACATATGTTATGTGTGTGTTTATTAAATTTGTTAATGTGTTTGTAATAAAAATGAGTTTGTTTTTTGTGTTGATTTGTGAATTTATTTAATTAAAAAAAATAAAATTTCCTAGAATTTGCACTCGAGTTTCGAGGGCTGGAATCTGCTTGTATATGTTATTGATGGCAAATCATGATTTTAAATAAAAAAATATGTGTTGCTAGTGCAAAATATGTAGACATCCCGTATGTGTGGAAAACGACACACGAGGGTAAACAACGTAAGTTTTTTTGAGGGTGAGATGAAGGTTAAATTAAAAAAGTTCATATAGAAGCAATCCAATCATTTTAGCATACCAATTATAACAATGTTTATAATATGATGTCTTTTTCGCCACCACGTACCATTAAAAAGACACAGTTTAGTTTTCAGCAAATCTTAGAACACGGAGAGAAATACTTAAGAAAAAAATCAATCCAAATTACGAAAATTTATCTAAAAATGGAGGACCCAAATATCAGAAAAACTTTTGTTGCCTGAAAGCTTCAACATCTACGCGGCTGAGAAATCACATGTTATTTGTTAGGATATTGTTAACAATTTTTTATTTGAGAACGAAAATGAATAATAGTGGAAAAATCACAAATTTTGGCAAAGAGAATAAATAACTCAAGTTTCAAATAAAAAACAAGTAAGAAAATTATAGTCGGTCTAGACCGACTATACGATACCCTATACCATGCGTTTAGAAACCCTATCTCTTAGGCCCAACTAACTGGACATTGAAAATAAGCAAAAACCAAATTTGAATGGGATTTTTATTAATTTTTTTGGCTGCAGATATGAAAAGGTTCATATCGGATGCTATATCTATAAAGGGACTAGGTCCAAAAATGGACCGATCCTGATCATGTTTGGTAAAGTCTCTTGTATTTTACAAAAATATGTACAAACAAAATTTGAGAAGAATCAGTGCAATATTTTTGTTTTTTAATAGATTTAAGTGAAGATCGGGAAGCAGCTCTATATGGGGTCAAAGGGATCATTTTTGGACTACTCATTAGTGGATGTAATGAACGCATACAAACCCAATTTTAGTAAGATCTATATGACAATTTGGATCTTATGGCAATTTATGTCGATTTCATATGGGTAATTTGTATGGGGGCTAGGTCTGAACATGGACCGATTCTCACCAATTTCAATAGCGTTCATCCCATGGCCGATAAAAGCTTATATACCAAATTTCGTCAAAATATATTCATATTTGCGACCTGCAGTTTGATTACAAGCTTTACATGGACACACAGACGGACGGACGGACGGACGGACGGACAGACGGACATTGTTATATCAACTCAGAAAGTGATTCTGATTCGATCGGTATAATTAAAGATGGGTCTAGGTCAAATATTTTTGGTTGTTACAAACAGCAGCACAAAGTCATTATACCCAAACCACATAGTGGTATAGGGTATAAAAACCTCAAATATACATATAAAAAAAAATATTTTTAACGTTAAGAAATTATGCTGAATGCACTTGACAAATTTCTATCTATTTTTTTAATATTTTTTTCTCTCCAAAATTTTACGTTTTTCGTTCTAACCACCGCAGAACTGTTTATCGTCCAATTCATATGGGTTGTTAGTTTTAGAGATATAAGCGATTTTATGCTTCCTAACAAGATTTTACGTTTTTTAATATGGTTAACCCAAAAATAGCTGCTAAGAAGATTTTTTGTCCCCCATTAAATTAGTTAGTTAGTAATTATCATAGCCATTATAATGAGATAAATTACCTTTATCCTCACTTAGAATGCTGTTGGCGATATCGCTCAAATTAATAAAGGGTGTCCAACAAGAGAGCACGATTTAATTAAAAAATAAAAAGCTTTTTTTTTTTCTTTTTTGAGGGAGTGATGATTTTATTAAAATGAAACGTGCAATTTTGGGTAGAGGCAGGGCCCAGTTTATTTTCTTTCTACACAAAACTAATAAATGTGAAGCTTGGAGACAATCGGATAAAGAAAAGTCGCGCCGGAAATCGATTTCCTTTATATGGGGAAAATATGACTTTTTCTAACGATAAGTTTTGCCGACAAGTTGTTATATGACTCGGGATTACTATTAAACAGTTTTTTCGAAAGGCTATAAAACTTAAAAATCTAATAAAAACTCGCCCAGAAATTGCAAATGCCCCAGACCATTTTTGTGCCAAAAAAAAAACTAGGTCATGAAACTTAGTGGCACTTTTTTTCAGCTTTGAGAAATTGATTAAAGCCATATTTTTTTTTGTCTCTATACTTATAAGTACTCAGATCTGATGTATTGTTTTATTAACACGTTGCTATCCTATTGCGCATTGAGACCGAAAATGGAAAATTTTTTTGCAACTTTCTTATGTATGCAGATGATGTTAAGTTATCTCACAGTTCCAATGACATAAATGGTCACATTAATCTTCTGCATAAACTTGGTTTATTAGTTGAATGGAGAATTGTGCACTTAATGAAACTGAATCTTGTCAAATGTAAAAATAATAGGGGCTAATTTTTGACGAGTATTGCATTAATGGATTAGTACGCTCATACATTTCTGGAAACTTAACTTCATGGGTCATATAAGTATGACTGACAAGGAGGCAAGGAGTTTTCTGAACCATATGTTACTAAACAGCTTTATACAGCACTTGCTAGACCAATTTTGGAATATGCATCACTATTATGGAATCCGTATTATCAGGTTCACATCAATGTAATTGGGTTTTGTGCAGAAAATTTTTTTTCTATTTTGTCTACGTAGTTAAGGTTGGAACTATGATAACTTCCTATCATATTCTAATTGACTAATGCTCATAAGACTTCCAACTCTTGAGAGTAGGATGACCTTTGTTTTCAACTTTGCGAATGGTGACGCTGACTTGGAGTTTTTTTTATCAAATTCAAATTTTAATATACCTTGTAGATTCACAAGACATTTTAATTCGCTCTATTTGGGCACACGTTAGGACTAATTTAGCTAATTTTTATCCTTTCCGCAGAATTTGTCAGAGTGCAATGTGTTGCACAACTTTGTTGATTTTAATTGTAATGAATTGAAAGTAAAGCGCTGTATGGTTGAATAACTTAATTAACTATTTTTTGTAATTTATCGTCTACATCTAAATTTATCTGTTACTTAATATCAGCTGATGTCACAGTTTATAACTGATTTACGACTAAAAAAACATAGGCCCTTGACCTGTTCAATGAAATGTTTGCTGATATTTTGGCAAAGGTGTAGGTCTATATCGCAGATAATGCGGTAGATCTCGTTCTTGAGCTTAGGTATTGTTTTTGGTTTATTCGCATAGACCTGAGATTACAAAAAACCCCAAAGATATATATCGCAAGCCAATAAATTACACAGTTTTGGCAAACAATTGACATCAGAATTTCAAAGACTGATACGGTCTAGTAAACATTGCTCCAATATAGCGTTTGTCTCATATGCGGTGTGGCAGGTGGCGCCAGCCAGTCAGTCTTGGACTCTTCGGGATCATCCTTTGTCGCATGTCTAAAGAATAATTATCAAATAGTGGAAAATAAAATTATTTTATAAAATTACTAGAGGACCCCTGCTGCCCGCAGCATATATTATATTAATTTTTGTAATATAATACCAAAATGCCAAAATATGCCAAGAGAAGTCAACGTACAGTAAAAGCAAAGTTGATTCTCCACGCATAACTTTCCTCAAACCCAACGAATTTAAGCAGTTAATAGCTCAAAAGAAGGAGCTTGATCCACTGAGTGTTCTTAGAACTATGTCAACAGCCTACGTTAATTAGAACTCTAGTTATAGAGGTTTGAGAGAAGAAAAATATTGAAAAAAATCTTGAATGCAAAGTTTATTCATAAATTCTTTTAATATATAAGATTCTATAAAACAAATTATACCATTTTTCAAAATGATTGTTAGCTACAGGACAGAGCCTGAAGATTAACTGCAGTTTTAATTAAATTTCACATATTTAAATTTAATATATAGAATTCCTTGAACTCTTTTATTAAATACATATAATGTTATATTCTTATACACTCACATATAAATTTCTCATTTCATACGTTATACAAAATACATCTCCAAATACTATTAAAAAGAGTTCACAATTAAGTGATGTCGAACAATATTTGTATAAAAAAATGTTTTTAATTCAAGTTTCATGCAATATAATGATTTCTAAAACGACTCATTATAAATATGCATGTTGTCAAGGTATGAAATTTACATTGCCATTAATAAGTGTCATTTAAACGTAAATATTTCCTAGCATTTACTCGTGTATGACACCATAGAATCGTGCAAAGTAATGCTTATAAAGTAAATACAGCAAATGATGGAAACTTCTATTCAATTTGAAATGCAGAGGTTTTTAGTTTTTGTATTATAATTTCTAAGGCTCGAAAATTCGCAAAAATCAAAACAAAATAATGATTTAACAAAAAGTGGTACTTATAAGATTCTTTTTTAAAACCTTATAAATGATTTAAATATGAATTGTGCTGTGAAAATATTAAATGATTTAAAAAAAAAAAATAAATTTTTAAAACTGTGTCCATTTACCAGATATTTACTGTAGATATATTTTCAAAATTAACATTTCTATCATCACTTTGTAAGTTTTATTTGTAAGTATTCATTTTTAATATCTACTATACCTTAGTGGAATCCAGCTGTCTTTTTTTTATTTAGTCTGTTTTTTTTTTACTAGACGGTTGCACTTATAGCAATTGGAAACAGCATTTTAGAAATTCATACAAAGGCAACACCAATATTTATACACATAAATACTTATATTAAAGCACAGCCAGTTTCTACCACTTGGTATTCATTTTAAAGTAACATAAACATAATAATCACAAGGATTATCACCACTGCGCACAACTCGAATGTTAAATGTCCGGAAAATAGCTTCGTCGCTCCTTGGCGGTACTTAAATATTTAAATATTTAAGTAAGTGAAATTGTTGTCTGCCAACTGGGGTAAATGAATGAAAACCCATTTGCTATTTACAGCTTTAGTTTTATAAAATAAAAGCATAAACATATTTTAAGTGAAAGAGGTAATAGAAATGCATATGGGTTTATGTAGATAAATGAGTATGTGCATCAACAACAATCGACTAAATCCTTATACACAAATTTTGTTAATATGATCCATTGCACAGTTAGAAGGCCACACAATTTTTTATCATATGGCCTAAACGATGAATGTCTAATGTAAAAGTACATTCTAGATAAACTGTGTACCTAAGTATGGTTTAGAGACCCTATCTGCTCGGTCTAACAAATTGGATATAGAAAATAAGCTTAAACCAAATTTGAGTGTCATTGTTATTAATTTTTTTGGCTGCAGATATGAAAAGTTCATTTCGGATAAATCTAAGAACGTTAACGCATTATTTGGAAAGGCAAGGATGTCGATGGAGGAAATAAAAATAAAAATTCTGCAGAAATACTAAAACAGAACTGGGACACAAAACCGCTTAAATCATTTTATATAGAATTTTCTCTCTTCGATTAGTTTCAAAAATGTGGCAGAATTATATTTCCCAACCAATAATACGGGTTTCATTTAATTTACTAGAACAATACATTATTTTTAGGTACAAGTAGACCTCGCTTAACACGGGGGTTACGTTTCCGTATAATACCGTGTTAATTGAAACAAGAAACCAGTACAAAAAGTAGTGTTCCGTTCCAGGCTATCAAAAAATATATCAAAAGCCGTTTTTTTTTTTACTTTTTATTAATTTTAATTTTAGTTATAACTAAAAAAATAAACAAAAACTGATTTTTCTTCAAAAGTTTAGTTGTTTGTATAATTAAAAAAATTAACAAACTTTAAAAAATAAAGTAACTAAAAGAATTCAAATTTTATCAAATTCCAATTATGCTATTCAAATCTGTTCTTCATCACTGCTTATGGTCAATCGTGCGCACTTCTGAGGTGCATCCATTTGTGGCTGTTTTAAAAAAAATCTGTTAGTTTTGAATGTTTGACAGCTTTTTATAAATTTCTTTGTATGGTAACATATAATTTTGAAAGTCTCTTTTAAACTTTAATCGCCTTTCAGCAGAAGGATTGGCATTTAAAAAAAACGACTCCAAGTTTTTGGCTACACTCATCCCCTTTCGTTATCGTCTACAGTATCGCTGCTATCAGAATTTTGCTTATTAGGACTTTGCGATATGATTTGAATTAAATAGGAATCTTATAATTCGGTTTCCTGCAGTAGATCTTGTAAGTCTTTTGCCATCATATCATTAAATCCTTCACCGACGATTAAGTGTTCAAGTGCTAAGATCTCGGCAAATCCGTTTTCTTCAGATTCGTCGCCTTTTTTCTTCTTCCACATCCACAGGCGGCCATATTTTATTCCAACATCCACTTAATGTTGACTTCTTCAGATCCTTTAATGATTTCGCTATTATTTGGATACAGTCTTTGATTGAAAGCCCCTTCCAAGCGCTTGTTGAATCCACAGATGACGACTCTGCTAAATTTAAATTCCACTGCAAAGATCTTCGGATATATAGTACATTTTGAATGTGTAAATTATCCCTTGATCCATTGGCTGCAACAGTGACGTGGTATTAGGTGGCAAGAACATAATTTTGACATTCGGATGAGTCAAATTTTGCTTTGAAATCCAAATTCCTCCTCTTTAAATATTTCTCAACTTCTATAACAAAGCAATTATAAAACCAATCACTGAAAATATCTCTGGTAACCCAAGTCTTCGAATTTGGTCTCCAGTAAACTGGCAATGTACTCTTGTCTATGTTCTTGAGCGCACGAGAATTTAGTGATTTATAAACTAGCATTGGTTTGACTATAAAATCACCACATGCATTTCCGTACAAAAGCAGAGTTATTCGATCTTTGGATACCTTATATCCAGGTGCAGCCCTTGCATCTTTTGAAATAAAAGTTCTGCCCGGCATTTTTTCCACCAAAGTCCGGTTTCATCAGCATTGGAAACTTGATCCCTTACATATACTTGCTCGTCAATATATTTTTGAATTCTTTTGGGTATGTGTTGGCAGCTTCCACATCAGCCGAAGCTGACTCTCCTTGAACTTTTAAGCTATGAATAGCACATCCTTTTTTGAAGTGCTCAAACCAGCCATTAGTTGCAGTACATTCTGCGCTTACAGAAGGCTCTCCACTCTTTTTGAGGTTTTCATACATTTTCAGAGCTTTTTCTTTGATGATGTGTTTGTTTAAAGAATTCGCTTTTGATAATATCCAAATATTAAGCGCCTTTTCCATTTTTCCCATTACTGGTGGGCGTAGTCGATTGGATATTTTATATGGGCGTTAAGGAGCCATCAGCAAATCATTTTCATATTGCCAACTCAACAATTTTTTCTCCTTGGTATAAACGATCTAAAATTAAAATTTTTGTTTCCAAAGAAATAACTTTCCTCTTAAGCGGTATTTTCTCCGACATGGAAAACCAATTTTTATATTAAGACTTCAAAATTAAACAACGAATTCTGAAGCATATTGTACGTACCTATTGAATTGAAATTATTTACTTATCTTACTTAGTCAAATGTATGACCACATGTTGAGTTATATCTAGAGAAGACACTGACCATACCTGCCAAATTTGTTTGTAACATCGCGTTGCTGGACTTAATTCGCGGACTTCCTGATATCATTGCATATTCAAACACAAAAGATGTATAAAAAACTACATTGAACAATTCAACAATTATGTAACTCATGTCTTCTCGCTCTCTCTCACAACAATTCATATGATGACCTACGAGTTTTATATGAATTCTTAATGTTTGTTACTAAAAGGGGTCTGCTTCTACTCCAGCAAAATATGTTATACCATTTAGCAGTAGATGGCGTTTGAATTTCGACTTAGAACTAAAACGTATCAGTTAAAATATGAATGTCTTTTTTCATAAATGCAAACACAACAAGAGCATCTTAATATCAAATATTTTTTGTATATGTGACCTTCTCCGAGAAAAGGACATAGTGTGTCAAAAAAACGGGTTGCGTCAAAAACGGTAGATTCTGGTACCTAAAAGGGTGTAGAAACTTTAAATGCGTTTTTTTCTCAAAACCTAATTTTCACACACTAAGTCCCTTTTCTCGGAGAAGGTCACATATAATATTTTATTAATGACTTAAAAAAAAAATCCGGAATCGTGTTAGAACGAGGGCATCTAGCTTGCTAAATGAAAAATGGTCACAAAACGTAAACCATATTAGAACGAGGCCGTGTTATAAGAAGCACGCGTTAAGCGAGGTCTACCTGTATCTACTTTTTTAAATATGCAAAAATTCAAAGTTTGGCCTCGGCAAGGAATGGCTTAATGTTGTTCGATTTTCCAAACCTTTAGCATGGAAGACTAACACGTTTGGTTATTATATTTCAAGCATCACATCTATAAATTCAGCACTTACAAAATACTTTAATTTTTTGAATAATTTGTTTTTTATTATAATTTTTTGGACAAATTGTCTTTTATTAGCTTGAGGTCAAATGTGACCACAAAACCAGAAGGGTTAATGGGGTCATGTTATTTTTTTCCGAAACCTTAGGCTATTAAGATAAGACATAAGATTTAAAAGTAGAAAACTGAATTAATTTTTGATACAAAGTATTTAGAAAGAGTACAGTTATTGAATATTTCACAAAATTCTAACCTATCTCGAAATCCGCAAACAAAATCCTTGTAAAAAAATTTTGACAGATGAATTTACATAAAAACAAGTAAGAGTGTTAAATTCGGCTGTGCCGAATCTTTGATACGCTCCACCTCGGTTTGAGTATTGATAATAAATGTAAACAAAATATTGGAAAAATATGCATGCGTTTCCGGTTATATGACATAACTTCTCGTTTAATTTAGTTTTTGCTAATTAAATAGCTCGCCCTAACCTCCATTGCAAAGGTAGTGGTTGTGTGGGGTGGCTATATGCATTAAATAGTGCTAATTGGAGATGGCTGTATAGTTTCTTTTAACTGGCGAAATATTTTTTCATTGCGGCCATATAGGTCGGTTGGAATAAAAAAATAATTACCAAAAAAAGCTCTCTCAATTTTTTATTAAAATATTGCCATATTTAGAAAACATAGAGAATAAATTTATAATAATAAATAATCAAATAAGGGATGCCAAACGCAAAAAACCAAATGTCCCAAACATTTTAAATAAAGTAATTTGTTATGCTTATTTTCTGGAAAACTTCAAATATTCATCCAAAAAAAATTGTGAAAATTTATATATAAATAACATTCTCATCAAATTGCGCTTTATTTACATAACATTTTTTATGTTAGCAATTCTTAAATATCACTTGAGTTTTTCTAAACTTCATTGAATTAAATTAATATTTTCTGTAGTACGATTCTGTAAATTTCAACGATCCGACAATCGCAAAATATATCGACAGCTATTGCTGTTTGCACTAAGGATTAAGTGATTCACTAAGTACATACATCTTAACGACAGTCGACAAATCTATTTTTCTATTTATTTAAATTGTAAACGAGTGGCATCTCTGTCAAAATAAGCGAGAAACACAAAGAAGAATAGAAAAAAACAAATTACTTCGTGTTTGAGAGGATGATTTTATGTTTATGTTTAATATCTCTATTTTTTACTAATATTTCTGTTTATTTATTTGAAAATGAAATAATGAATTGAATATGCTATTTAATTTTTTTATTTATATAAAAAAGTTTTTTAATAAAAGCAAAATATTTTCACTATTTTATGATTTTTATTTATGTATGACGACATTTCAACCTAAAAATTTAAGTTTTTATCGATTGAATAAACAACAAAAAAATGGTTGTCGTTTAGATAACAACAACAGCTGACTTTAACAATAGCGAATATCGTTTAAAAATTTTACTGATAATTTTGCTTTTCTTTTTTTTTAACGATTCGACTACCGTTAAAAGAAGTTACTGAAAAGCTATTAATTTCTCCTGAATGCCAATATTTTTTTAAATGTAAACATTAAATGTAAACATATTGGTGTTTTTTTTTGGAATTTGATGCAATTGATGTCTTCTAAATTTAAAATTATTATTTCCGACGTTTTGATATGATTTTCTGAAATTCAATTAATATTTTATAATATAGAATTGGAAATTTTAATTCCAGTTTTTAGAATTGATATTTTCTAAAATTTGAATGGAAAATTTAAAAAGCGCAATTTTGTATTTATGTGAATAATGCTGCTTTAGTAATTACAAACAATTTTTAAAAATTAGATTTATTCGCAATCAGATATTTTGTAGGTAAAGCAGAATAATAATTCTATATATGTATCTATGTAGAACTGTTTTGAAAACAAAAAAAAAAAACTCATTGATGAACTCGGTAGCTCTATTCTGTAAAGATAACAAAAAACAAGTAAGAAAATTATAGTCGGTCTAGACCGACTATACGATAACCTATACCATGCGTTTAGAGACACTATCTCTCAGTCCCAACTAACTGGATATAGAAAATAAACATAAACCAAATTTGAGTGGGATTTTTATTAATTTTTTCGGCTGCAGATATGAAAAAGTTCATATTGGATGCTATATCTATATGGGGCCTAGGCCCAAAAATGGACTGATCCTGACCATGTTTGGTAAAGTCTCTTGTATTTTGTAAAAATATGTACATACAAAATTTGAGAAGAATCAGTGCAATATTTTTGTTTTTTTGATAGATTTAAGTGATGATCGGGAAGCAGCTCAATATAGGGCCTATGACTAAGAGTTGTCCAATAGGGATCATTTTTGGACTACTGATTAATGGATGTAATATATACATACAAACCCAATTTGACTAAGATTTGTATGACAATTTGGATCTTATGGCAATATTTGTTGATTTCATAGGGGTCATTTGTATGGGGGCTAGGTCTGAACATGGACCGATTCTCACCAATTTCAACAGCGTTCATCCCATGGCCGATAAAAGATTAAATACCAAATTTCATCAGAATATATTCATATTTGCGACCTGCAGTTTGATTACAAGCTTTACATGGACACACAGACGGACGGACGGACAGACGGACAGACGGACATCGCTAAATCAATTCAGATAGTGATCCTGATTCGATCGGTATAATTAAAGATGGGTGTAGGTCAAATATTTTTGGTTGTTACAAACAGCAGCACACAGTCATTATACCCAAACCACATAGTGGTATAGGGTGTAATTAGTATGCCAAACTTATGTTCATATTTGTAAAAGAATAATGAAAAAACGTATGAAATAATAAAAGACCAGCCCGTGTATACTCTTAAATTGTGCTGTATGATATCTATTTGAAAATATTGACATTCATGTTAAAATAGAAATAACTATGTATTGCAAAGCTAATTAGAACAAAAATCACGCTGAGCAAAATGAAGTGACACTCTGTTAATGCAAAAGAAATGTATTTTCCCCACAACAAAATAATGCAGAATTTTATGTAAATAATATAATATACCGCTTTATTTCTAATATGCAGTTATTATGGATATACATATATGGAATATATGTATATTATTTGTATTATTTAATATGTGTATTAGTGTGCGCCTTATTTTTCAACTTGCGAAATTGTACCGTAACTCCCCCTGGAAATGTTCTCGTTAGTGAAAAAATACAGTGTGCAAAAAATAAGTTCGATAGGATAACGGGAAGGCGTGGCTCATCCGCCCTAAAGTTTTTAAAATCCAAAAAATTCATATAAAATTTGCACAAATGTTAATTATGGGGTAAGCCTATGCAACAAACTGAACAATTTTAAGGTGAAACTAGTGTTCTGAATCCGAATATGTAAATTAAATTACCTTAACACATCAGCTTTTTTAAATTATGCCATTGTTTCATGGAAAAATGCATTTTTGATGATATATAATAGAAATAAAATTACTTTTGAAAAAGTAACTGCTCAAACCATTTTTTTTTTAATAAATACAACATAAACCATTTTTATGGAAAATAAATTGTCAATAAGTTAAAAAAAAAGTCTATTAAAAACTAAAACGTTAACAGTCAAAGTCTGGCAACTCTATTACGTGAACAAATTTTTCGAAAAAATTGCAATTAAAACCATTTTTTTTTTAAACAACACAAACTCTTTACTACATAAAACGGGAAATACCCAAATAAGAATGAAATCTTTTTGATTACATAACATTCATTTTCAGTTATTACACAGGTTAATTATTACACTTGCGGATGTGTTTAGTCTAGTCAGTGAATACTAAAGTGAAAAATTTAAACAAATATCAGAATAAATTTAAAATTTGTAATAATATAGTGAATATAAAAAAGTTAAAAGAAAATATGAATACAAGAGGACAAGAAAAGTTATTTGTTCTTGATTATGATGTAAGCTAAATTATCGGTGCTAAATTACCATCGAATGCCCAAGTTTTGCGTGTATTATTTTACAATATGCGCAAAGTAAAACTAGAACTGCGACCAAGTGCTTCCCTTGTCGTAAAAGAAATAGATGTGTTATGGAATAAAGCACGAATTCCAACCAGAGCTGTTGACAAATGCGTTTTAAAAGTTGAGAGTTTATACCTTGAATGGAAGAAGTTACAGAAAAATTGCAAGCGTTGAACATTATTGCAGGAAAAACGTGAGAGAGATTTCTCAGAAAAATTTGATGATTTGTTTGATATCGCTCATGCCAATGCGAAAATCATGAAAATCCCAAAGATGAACCAGGACCAAGCAGTTTAACAAAAAAGCGAGGACGTCATAATTTTATTACACCAAAACTTGTATCAGTATTAGATAAATATAAAATAAGTGATCGCAACGCAGTCCGAATCCTTATAGCAACTGCTCAAGCTTTGAAACACGACGTAAGCGATTTTGTGATAAACGCAACTTCAATACGCCGATGTCGTACACAATTTCGATATGAAACAGGTAAGCAAATTCAAGATGCATTTAAAAGCACAGAAATTCCAGCAATAACTGTTCATTGGGATGGTAAAATTTTGCCATCGTTGATGGGTAAATAACACGTTGATCATCTGCCTGTAGTTATATCTTTTAATGGAACTGAGCAGTTACTTGGGATTCCAGCAATTAGTGCAGGCACGGGAGAGGAACAGGCAATTGCCGTCTGTAATTTACTGAAAGAATGGGATCTAGAAGAAAAGGTAGAAGCTCTTTGCTGCGAAACCACAGCATCCAACTTAGGACGAATAAAAGGCGCATGCGTACTTTTAGAGCAAAGATTAGATAAAGATCTCATATATTTTCCGTGCAGTCATCACATATTCGAAATACTTTTACGGAGCGTTTTTGATGAAAAAATGCAAAAGTCTTCTGGCCCAAGTGTCACACTATTTCATAGATTTAGAAATGGCTGGATTAAATTAAATAAAAATAATTTTAAATCTGGAATTGAAGATCAGCATGTAAAAAATATACTTGGCAGTACAACAGAGCTAATTGAGTGTGCATTAAATAATCTAAAAGAAAAGCAACCACGAGATGATTACAAGGAACTTCTTCAATTGGCTATAGTTTTTCTTGGTAGTTCCAAAGTTCACTTTTGAAATGCCAGGAGCCTTTCACCATGCCCGATGGATGTCCAAGGCAGTGTATAGTTTAAAAATATTTTTATTTCGGGAAGAGTTTATTTTGACTGACTCTGAGAAGAATGGTATTAGAACATATGTATTTTTATAGCAAAAATATATTTAAAAGCTTGGATAAAAGCCCCAGTTGCTGCTGAAGCTCCTAATCAAGGTTTGAATTTATTAAAAAACTTAAATGATTATAGTTTAATTGATGAAAATCTAAGTCGAGAATTACTGCGGAAATTCTGCAATCATTTATGGTATTTATCACCAGAATCTGCAGCGCTGGCTTTTTTCGATGATCAAATTTCTTATGCAAGAAAAAAACTTATGGTAGCTGCATTAAATCAACCTAATGAAAGTGACAACAAAAAATTTACAATTCTTTCCCATCACATAAGCCAGTGCATCGATAAAAATATTGAAGATTTTATCTCGTAACAAAGTTTAATTTTTTTAAAAGGTTTTCTATTCCAACGGATTTTCTGAAGAAAGAACCAGAAGAATGGAAGAATGACACCTGTTACAATATTGGTTTGGGCATAGTAAGCAAACTGAAAGTTGTTAATGACACTGCAGAACGGGCAGTCAAACTGATGGAAGACTTTAATCAAGTCTTGTCACGAGACGAAGAAGAGAAGCAACTAATAATACAATTTGTTGCAGATTATAGAAAAAAAATATCCTAATATAACCAAATCAACACTATTAAATTAATATGTAAATCTTAAATAAAATAAAGTAAAAAAATTATTAATTACGAAAATTTTATTTAAATATGAGTTATATATTTAAAAATAAAAAATACTTTTAAAAATTTCTGTGTTCAACATAATTAAAAAAGATAATAAATATAAGGTGATCTTAAAAAAATATATATTTTTTTTTAAATTTATTAGTTTTCTATAAAATTATAATGGTTCATTGGGGGGTTTTACTGTTGTATAAGTTTTTATGTTGAATTACTAATTGTGAAAACATTGGATTATTTAAAATATTTTCCTAAAGCAGAATGGTTATTACTTTTTCAGATTTGCTTTCTTTTCCCAGATTTAAAAAACATACATATTTTCCAAGAAAAAATAGAATAACTTGAAAAGTTGATGTGTTATTTTTATTTTGCTGACAGCTTCAGATTTATCACCAAATAGTACATTATGATCCACTTAAAAATATATTAGCTTGCTGCATAGACATAAAAAAATATTAACATTTGTGTAAATTTTTTAGAAATTTTACGTATTTTACCAACTTTAGGGCGGATGAGCCACGCCTTCCCGTTATCCGATCGCTCTAATTTTTCGCACACTATATTTTTTCACTAAGGAGAACATTTCTATGGGGAGTTACGAACCAAATGTCACAAAAAATTTTGGCCCTTATAAGCAAGGCGCACCCTAATGTGTATGTGTGTATATGTAAATATTACACACAAAAAATACAACATCAAACGTTATTTTTGTGTTTTTCTCTTTAAATAAATTAATACATAAAATTTTTTTTTGCCAGATTTACATTGATTTTTTTTTATTAACAACTAGGTTCATATTTTAGCATTATTTGCTTTAGATGCTGGTGAATTTTTACTCCATTTATATTAACTCGTAGTGTCTGCTTGTCGGAAAAATTTTGGATCGATTTTAACCCCTTTCCCGTGACCCAATCGATCTGAAACTTTGCAGGCAGGCTCGTGGCAATGACAGAAATGATCTGGTTAATTTTTTAGTGATGCCAAAACAATGGAAACTTCTAAATTTTTCTACCAGAATTGATAAAAAAAATGTACAAATGGTTATTTTTTATTATATTATTACCACAACGACCACAAAAACAACAAGTCCAGCTATGACAACAATACAACATTTAGAATAACAACAAGAACAATATAGAAATATCATATTTTTAATTTTTTTTTTATTTTTCAGAGATTTCCCTGGACCTGTTCCACCGGTTTTAATGATTTTTGAAACAGAAATTTTCCCATAAATTTGTTGAATCATTCTTACTAAAAATAATCACCTTAGCGGTCCTATTCAGGACGTGATCGTGACAAGAACAACATAGAAAATTATATTTTTTCAAGACTTTTTTTAGTTCTTTATTCAAATCTCGGGCCCTGCTTGACCGATTTGGACGATTTCAAATGGCAAACTTCTCAGGATGTTAGTAAATCATTTTTTATGTCAACGAGCACCCTAACTACCCGATTGATGCCGTCATCGTGATTTCCACAGACGGACAGACGGACAGACGGACATCGCTATATCAACTCCGGTTGTTATAAGGATCACAAATATATATATATTTTATGGGGTCCAAATTTACTTTTCTAATTATTACAAACGAAATGACAAACCTATATATACCCTCTGCACACTGGAGTGGAGGGTATAATAACACAGTTAATTTCCAATATGTATTTAGCCAAAGCTGAAAGTGCCAGATCCGTTTTTTAATTTTGCTTAAGAAAATTTTTTAAAACTTAAAAAAGGAGTTTTTTGTATCAAAAAATTTCACATCTTCGGCCTCATTTCGCGATAGGTTAATAATACTTCAGCCTGAGTACATATAAGTGTAGAGACTAAAAAACATGGATGGCTTTAATCAATTTCTTATATATAAGAAATTACCGTCAAATAACGTGATCTACAGTTTTTTTTGGGCAAAAAAGTGGTCTGGGACATTGCTATTTCTGGGCGAGTTTTAACACGATTTAGAAGCTATATAGCTTCTTGAAAAGATAATTTATTACTGAAATGGATTCATTCACAACTTACCGAAAGAGTTTAATTATAGAACGAAATTTTCATAAAATTTAAAAAAAAATCATATTTTCCCCATATGAACACACTTGAAATTTTCAATCGATTTCCGGAGCAACTTTTTTTTATCAAACTATGCCCAAACTTCACATTTATTAGTTTTATATAGAAGGGAAAGGAACTGAAAGCCGACCACTAATGAGTAAGTATCCCATTTGATCCATATTATCCTCAATAAATACGAGTCTAGCAACCACATAGCCTGTTGCACAATCCTAAACAAAATGCCACCTACACGGTATTTAACCGTTGCACAGCGGCGCCATTTGAGTTTTTTCGTTGAAAAAATCATATCTTTTGAACCGAATAACATAATTGAACAGTTTAAACAGCATATGATAGATAACTGTTCAGCCTATGAAATGAGCGTTCGGAAAGGGTGCTACGCTTTGTAGGGGCCTACTTATGGGTTATCAAAATTAAAATTTGTAGAAAAATCAATTTTATGGTAACTAAAAAAAATTATTTAAATGGTGCGTGGTAAAGAAGAAGAAAGTATATATTTCAAAAATTCATAGCCACATTGCCTGTTGCACAATCCTAAACAAAATGCCACCTACACGGTATTTAACCGTTGCACAGCGGCGCCATTTGAGTTTTTTCGTTGAAAAAATCATATCTTTTGAACCGAATAACATAATTGAACAGTTTAAACAGCATATGATAGATAACTGTTCAGCCTATGAAATGAGCGTTCGGAAAGGGTGCTACGCTTTGTAGGGGCCTACTTATGGGTTATCAAAATTAAAATTTGTAGAAAAATCAATTTTATGGTAACTAAAAAAAATTATTTAAATGGTGCGTGGTAAAGAAGAAGAAAGCATATATTTCATATATTCTTAAGCATATATTCTTAATCGGACCGGTTTCTGGCATTTCAGCCTTTATCAGCGATTTATTGAACATTGTGATAATTGTTATGTTTTAATTGAATAGATTGTTTCTATATGAAAATTTTTTCTACTTAGGGCGGCCGTGAGGTTTTGAACCATGAACCTTCACATACACTCATACTTGCACTTTTTGGTCAGCGCTTTAACACACTCACCTAAAGTCAGGCCTACGAGCAGTGTGGTTAGTTTTCAGTTTTCGTACCATACAGCTTTACTTTGTATTAATTTCAGAAGATACAACTCTGTCCAAACAAACAATCGTTATTTTTGAATTTTGAATATTTTTTGCATTTATACTTCTAATTTCCACTATTCTCAGTTTTCGTAATATTTATACATTTTTAGATTGTTTTTATTTTTTTTTCTTTAGGGTTTTATGTTTTAAATTATTACCCAACAAATTAAAAAAAAAATACATCTTTTTTAAACTTATTTTTTAAATTTTCTGTAAAAGCATTCATCACAATTCGTAAGAGACGGTATATCTAAAATACTAATCATTTCTAAACTATAGTTATTTTCTAACTCTATTCGTGACTTAACATGCCGCAGGGAAGTAATAAGTGGATCGGAAGATGCTGCCAACATGTTGAAGAGGTCCTCATTTTGCCTTACCCTTGATGCTTTGAATGTGTTCTGCAATCTATATTTTTTATAAAATTTGTTAAGAGACTCCTGTGCTTCTTCAGAAAGCACTCCAATTGGCAAAGACTGGTACTCAATTATATCATCTTATGGACGGTCGGGGTCAACTTTCTTCTGTGGATACATTTCTGCTAAAAGAGATGCAGCTTTCGATGCATATTCTCCATATTTTGTAGAATTGACATTTTCTTTGCAGTCTAAAACATTCAAGATCGTTCCCAATCTTTTCACGATTTGATTGTCAATTCCAGTGATTCTAGTTACTGCCTCATCATTTTCAAAAAATCTCCTAGAAGTGTTTCCATCGTTGGAGTTACCGTATCCGTGCTTGGGACAGTCTACTTTCAGTCCAACTTGTTAAAAAAAAGCATCTTGTGTTTGCTTCTTTCTGATCTTTTCCTTATCCTTTACTGATGTATTTTCATCGAAGTTTTCCTCCTCTTGTGGTAGGGCATACGCCAGTTTTAGCAAGAACTCCATACACCTTATCCTTGCGTGCAATGGTGACATTCCATATTCGTAATTCTCCTCGTTTGTAGAATCTTTTAAATTACCAAAGTGCTTCTGACTCTTTTTGCAAATCGGGCATGACAATGCTGAGGTTGTTCCTGTCAGTTCGTTTATGACTTTTCCGTCAACCATGGTCAGGTGGAACTCGTAATTGCATTCAGTATATTTTCCTTCTGCAATTTGCAGCTTTGTAGGCTTAATCTTGCTTATTTGTTCTTCAATGTCCTTCACCGTGGTCCTTATGAGTTCTCCCGATTCCCTTGCAAACTGAAACATTATTGGTCGGCAATAATGCACTGATGACGGACGTGGATTTTTCCAGTGTAGGGAAACATCAGATTTTAGCCGCAAAGGAACAACCGATGCCATAAACATATTTCCGTCCGATATTGTAGCGTCATCGGAAGATATCCTTTGCTTATAAACGCTTTGTCCGGATGATCCATCGCAGCCCCATTTGCTGATCAATGTCAGTTTCTCAGAAGAATTTTCACGTCATTTTGAGGAAGACTCTCCAACAACCGTTTTGCTGTATGGCCCATGAGGTCCTGCAGATTGACTTTCACAGAGACTTCCGTAAACTCCGTATGCAGTGTTCGTGAATTTATTTTGGCTTGCGTAATATACTTGCATCCTGGTAAAACGTCAGCCCCGTGTCGCATCAAGGATGCCCGTAGTATTTCATATTTTTCTTTGGAAAGTTGTAAGTCCACTAACAAGGCCAAGGCTTCTTCGGAACCATACTTTTTAATGTGTGCGTTTGTGGGCGTGGGAATGCTTTCCTTAATCCTTTTTAGTCGCAGTGGGCTTGCATCAGCAACAGATTTTGTAATCTGCGACCTAACTCTTTCACTATCCTTTGTATATTTAATAGACAGCGCGTCCGATAAATGCTTCGTGGTCAAGTCATTGGTGGCATCGGCAAGTTTACTCTTTCTTGTGAAAATTGAACACTCCTCAATACTTTTTTTTTGCATTCCTTTTGCTCCTCTGGTTGACGTGGTGGGTTTATCTACTGCCAATATATCCAGGATGGTGTCTTCATTAAGCCAGTCCTCGTATTTGGTGTTGAAGTTCTGAATGGTTCGATTAGATTTCACCCATTTTGCCTTAATATTTGCATATATCAGATAAAAATTATTTTTTATAATTTCGCTTCTCTCAATATTTCCGTATAAGCTATTACGTTCTTCTAAAGCAGCTTCCGTGACAAACTTTGGTGTGGTTGACCTTCTAAACAGTTCAAATAATTTTAAATTGTTCTACGCCATGTTTTCAGTACTTAAATTGTTTAACGCCATGGCTTCAGTACTTGTTGCGCCAACTTTCAGTCGTAGACTAATCCAGGCATTATGCTTATTTTGCAATATATAGGCTTATGCTACCATGCCTAAAAATTTACCTGTTCCCTGCATACATATGGATTTAGGCTGAATTATGCAATTTTGATATTATGCTCGTGTCTAAATAAGATTTGTGCCTACCAGGAGGGACTATAAGTCAATATTGTTCTTGACCATTTGTACTCCAAAGTAATTTTTAAGTGGGGTGCGTACCTGCGAATTTCAATGAGTAATTTTTTGTGCATCCTGTGTCTGTACCAGAATATTGGGAGTAGACTTTGGCAGAGGCTCACAGGTAGACAACTTAAAATGCAATTTTCAAACTATTAGATCAAACTACTCTCAGTCAAAACATGTAAGGGATGCACGCCATACAATTTCTGCAACCATGTCTTTTTAAACTTTTTTACCTCTAGAAGCACGTACACGTACGGGCAGATAAAACCTTTTGAATTATGTAAAGAAATAATCAAAGAACATGTTTTGCAAATATGGCAAATATATAAAAATACAGATTTTTTTTATTTTCCGTCAAAGTTGAAAAATAGTGAAAAAACGGATAGTTTTTAAATAGTGATTTACCAGGAGAAACACAAAGCAAACAGTTTTTTTTAATTTTTTTTATCATTACACATACAATAAATGCATCAATCAATGCAAATAAAAAATTAGGCGATGCGTTACCTATTTTTCGTGATATTACACCTGAAATCGCAACAAATTGACTAAAAATTGTGTGTTTTTTTTGAAAACCGAAAGTCAACTTTGAACGGTTATATCTTCTAAACTAAAAATGTGATATTATTAAGAGTAGCATATTTGAAATCGTTGAAAAGCTTCCTATAACATGGGCTTATTCGAAACTTCGTCGGCGCACAAGAAAATTTTGATTTTTGCAACCTAATTTGCTCTAAGGGCGCCACTGTGCGTTGGCAAAAAGTTTTATTTATTCAATGCAGTTCCATTTTTTTTTTTTTTTGTCAATGAACTTGTTGCTTCAAAACCGAAATGCAAAATTTATTTCCATTTGAAAGCAAAAAATTCCCAAAATTTAGGTTGCTTTTGCCATTGGAAATGATTGGCTTCCTAGCCGGACCTTGGTCACATTTTTTTTAACTACTCGTATTTTGCTAACAGGATCTTCATGAATGTCTTTACTGAAGTAATCTTTACAATAAATTTTTGAAGCAGTAATACTGAAATTCTGGTTTACTTACGCCAAAATAGATCCTTTTTAAGGGCGACCAAAATTAAGTTTTGACAATTGATTTAGTAGACTTGTAATTTTATATGACATACTGCACTGAAGAGTGGTTTCAAGCTATGACCCCAGCTGTTTAGCGAAAAGATTTAGCATCGTTTCTAAGCTTTGTTTTTGGAACTCATCTCAAAAAAATATATAGTTTACAAAAGAAATATAATTATGTCACATCATCTTTATACAAGAAAGTTTGTCTTCTACTAAAATAAAATTTATGTACTTCCTTAACTGTAAATGAACGAATACTGTGTTTTGGCTCTTATAGTTGTCATACTGCGCTTTTTTAAATATCAAGTATAATTTCCCCTGTTACAATGGTAAACAGTTTGCAAATCGAAATGGTCTTTATCAAATTTCTAACTTTTTATTAGTTTACCTTTAAGCTACCTGTGAATATTTGGAAATTAAACAATATTCAAAAAGTTGTAGAAATTTTAAATTTTATAAACTGTTTTTTTATTTAAGCTCATCGCATTCTTATTGAACATATTGAATCATATTGAAGAGACAAAAAAGACCAAATTAGTGTGTATGAAATGAATTTTGCAGTAACGAAAATAAAATTTATCAAAGAAAATTCTAAGTTATTCTAAGTTGTTAGCATCGTTGCGCAATGTTAATTACTTTGAATTCTAATACCGTCTAAACTAAATGTTAATTACTTTTCTTGTTTGAGTAGTATTCATTATAATTTCTTATTTATTGTTATTCAATTAAAACACTGATGTTTTTCTTAGAAACAATAAGTTTCTGAAACAAATACTACACTGCATAACAATTCGAAAATTGTTGTTGTCAATTGTTGTTATCATTTAAGGAAAAATTCAAGATTTAATATAAAAGTGAGAATTAAAAAAAATATATAAATAGAAAAGTGAGCGGAATGACTCTTTTCTTCATATTTCGGCAAAATTTGAAAGTTACACACATAAAACAAATTGCCAACCGGATTGCCTTGAATTATCTTAAAAAGTAAATTCTTTTTAAAACTTTATTTTTGGAAAAGGTGTCGTTTTGTCAAGAAGCTGACCTTTTTTTTTTTTAAAAACTACTTGTTTTTCAACAAAAGTACCCCTTCCTTAAATTACCTTTTTTCGAAATATATATCCTTTTAAAGTACTTGAACAAAAAATTAAATTAAAAAAAAACTGAAAAATTTCCTTATTTAAAAATTAATTTCTTTTTTATAGAAGTAGCCTTTTGTTTAAAAAAATACAATATTTTAAAGTGCGCTTTTTTAACAGTGCCCGTTTTTAAAGCACCCTTTTTTAAAAGAAGTAAATATTTGTAACTTTAAATACCGGCTTGAATCCAATATCAATCTTAACACACGTATTAAAATTAGTTATGAACTGGATAATGTTGTTGGAGGTTTTACAAATTTCATCCATGAAGCTGCCTTTTTGTCTACCCCTACTCTAATACAAACAAACAATACGAATATAGTGCTGGTATCCTCGGAAGTCAGAAATCTGACAAGAAACAAAAGAACATTACGCAATATATGGAGATAATCTAGAAACCCAGTGAACAAAACAAATTTAAATCGAGCAACGAATGAGTTAAAAAAACGTTTAGAAATAAAAAATTAACAGTTCAGCTTTTATTATAAAAACTCTAAATAACGCAAATAATGAATTAAACGAACATAACTTGTGAAATGCCACTAAATATTTAAAAAGACCTCCGAAAAAATATATATCTGTTAAAGATCTAAATGGTACTTGGTGTACGAATCGGACCTTAACAAAGCTATTTCGTTTTCTCAATACTTGGAAACCACTTTTCAACCATTTTCTTTTAATAATGCTGACGAGGTTAATACCATTGCCACTTTTCTAGACAGCACATGTAAAATGGATTTACCCATTAACGAAGTAGAAAAAGAAATATCAATATTAAATAAAAAAATATGGGGCCAAAATCTAAAAAGCCTGAAAATGACATTAAGTCATATAGGCCAATTAGCCTTTTATCAACGTTCTCAAAAATTTTTGGAAAAATATTATTAAGAAGATTGCAGCCTGTGTTAGATAACCAAAATATTATAACTGAACATCAATTCGATTTCAGACATAAACACGGAACTCCTGAACAATGCTTTACACTATTTTTATAGTGTAAATATTAAATATTAAATTTAAATATTAAGACTAAACCTGGGCCGGATTACAGTATTTGAGGCTCTAAGCAGTGAATGGTATGGAGCCCCATATTTTTTTTGTTACTTAACTTTTTTGTTAATAATTTTTTTGTTTATAAATATATGAGACAGAAATTTTTCGTATGTATATTTATTAGAAAAGCAATAATTAAACTAATTTTTTTTTACATTTATACAAAATTACATGAAAACAATCGCTTAACCCAGAGAAACCCATGTTTTACTCAGCGGGAAAAATTTAATTTTTTTTTCTTTAATTTGCCTAAAAATGGGTAAAAAAAAACATTTGTAAACTTGAAACAAAAATTTTTTATTGAATTGTGCGATTTTGGAGGCGTACTATATATAGGACAATGGGAAGATAAGGTATAAATAATTTACACATTAGAGTGATAATCAACGAAACACTTAGTGTGTACTCCTATATCGCATTTCAAGCATCTTGTAACAGTTTCTTGATGGCAGAATGCACATCGTGTTTGACGATCTTGAACTACTACAAGGTGGTCAAGGCGGTCGTAGCGTAGATCAGACACCTGCGAGGTACTCGGACGACCTTTTTGATAATTGGAATACTTACGATTTTGCTTCAGTAGCATTGTAGCAATTACTCGCCTAAAACTTAGTTGATCGAGTTGTCCTCCTTGTTGGCGATGTAAGTGCCAGCTGTTTTGAACTGCCATATCGATGCAATGGACCAGCAATGGAGTGTACCATTTTTTCCTCTAATTGAAGATCTATAGAGGCTTATGTTTTGATATGAACGATCCACACCCCCCATATTCGAGTCATACAAATAAATTAGATGCGGTTGTTCAACTTGTATGTTTTTTTTTTTCCTTTTGAGAATAGCGTTGAACTGAGTGAATAGGCGAAACTACTACAGCGTTTGAAATAAGTCAAACCACATTATTTTCATTCCATTTTACAGTAATAATATTTTGATTGTTGATTTTGGCATACCTCGGCTCTTTTTTTTTAATATCTTTTGTACTTATAAGAGGTGGTACTTTCAACCGATTTTCTCTGATTGTTTCCGTTGCGCTGAGATTCCTTTCTGTAAGTTTTTCGTCCAGAGGGATAGAGCTGAAGAAGTTGTCAAAAAAAAATGAAACTTTTCGTCTGGCCACTTAGCACGTACAGATTGAGCATATTCCAGCGCTACTCCAGCACCAACACTAAGATCTGCATAGTCTTTGCTTATATTAGTTGAAGCCCCTTGATATGGCTCAAACCAGTTTATATATCCTTCCTAGCCGAGTAGTGCCAACCCTAAGCTTGTACCCATAACGAATCGGCTTAGCATGAATATATTCTTTGCAGCCATGATGGCCGTAATAAGGAACCATAGCTTCGTCCACAGAATGCATTTCTTTAAGGGGGGCATTTTCCATAAACTTTTTGCATAGCAGATTAAATAATGGTCTCATTTTTGGTCTCATTATCGCATACGTGCCAATTCGAAAAAATGAAATCGAAACGATTTCTAGTAATTGCGTCAGCAACCAAAACATTTCGAGCATCCTGTCCAATTTCCCAATACATTTTGCGCCTTGGCACTTGAACATAACCGCTGAGTATTATAACTCCAAGAAATGTTTTGATTTCAAATTTTTCAATGTTTCCGGGATGATTTTGTTTTAATGCATATTTATTTGTTTCAGTCAAAAACAGTACAATTACTTCATGGTCGAAAAATTTTGAAAAAATTTCCATTGCAATTTCACAAACTTCAAAACACTCACGACTTTGAAAGTTACTTTCTGCTGATGGTAAATCTTCTTTCACCCAATTGAACGTTTTTGGTTTTTCTCTAGGGTTTGTTTGTTTTTTTTTTTTTGCTTGGTGCCAATTTTGCTCGTAGTACGCTTAACGGCAAATCGTCGTCAGAATCATCTGATGGAATATCTTCGGTGTTGTTTCGTACTTGCAGTCTTATTTCTGCTGAAGCTTTCAGTTGTGATGTTGGCAAATTATTGATATTGACTGATTCCTCAGCACCACTATCTTAATCAGTTATATCAGCACATGCATTTATGAGAGGAAATATTGTTATTTCATCAGCCCTCTAAAGTAAAAGAACATCGTAGACATATAAGTTACTAATGTCCTATATATAGGACACCAATTTTCAATCGTTCAAATATTCAATAATTTACAAAATTATAATATTTTCAAATTTTTTTGTTAAAACATACTCATTTAACTCTAATTTAAGAATAATACTTAAATACTTATTGCACTTTAATATATTTAAATATGCTTACCTTTCAAAGCGTACCTTGAGTTTTGCATTTTCCGAATTTTACAATATTCAAAATAAACAATCACACGCTTTGACTGCAAAAATAACAATGAGTGTTTTCTAACATGATAGCGCACTCTCTACTGAACAAAAAAAGTTTTTGCTGCCAGCGTAGGCGTTCGCGCGTGTGCATGATCGGACACGATGTGGGTGTTCTACATGTAGGACAATAGTCGCATCTGGGTTAGCAGTTAAACCTTGTTTTTCCTGCACTTTTGACGAGCAAACTCTTCAATTAAATTGTCAAAATTCATGCGACGCGTAACATCTGATTGAATTGACAGAAGAGCCAACGAAGTTAGTCGATCTTGTCGCATCATCGTCCTCAGAGGTTTTTTATTCTTTTCAACTGCGAAAAAGATCGTTCTCCCGAACAGTTTGTTATCATTGATGACAAAAATATTCTGAAGCAGATTTCCACGTTAGGAAAGCCTATTTGAAGTTGGTCATTCACAATGATGTTATAAAAATCAGTAAAATTTGCACTAATATTTTTATCTATTTCCATTTTCAAATGAACGTACTGATGAAATTGTTGTAATTCATCAGAGAGATTTGAATTTAAGTCCTCAGGATACGATGCGACAAGCAACGTAACTTTTAAATGTACCTCGTCGTTGGTTAAATTCATGTTTAGTAAAAATTAAAACTTTTCTGCCAGATTCTGATAAACGTCGCCTCTTGTTTTCATCTCGACTTGAAGAATGTCGACGATGAAATAAAAAGTCGAAATGCGAAATTTGTTCCTTGCAGATAAAACAGCATCTTCCGCTGGACCATCATTGACTTGTACTCTCCGAGTACGTTTTCGATTACTATTTCCTCTATAATCACCGTCAGCAAAAATTTCTTTAGACTTGTTTTCGAATTCTTCAAATATTTCCCTGAGATTTTGTAAGTAAATAGTCAACGTTTTATACAAATCGGCGCAAACTTTCAAATTAAGTTCTCAACTCTGAAGGGCTTGTGATGTCCGATGAAATTGTTGCAAAATGTCATTCCACATCGTAACCATAAAAACAAACTCAAACTCTTGCATTTTGTTTGCAATATTCATCGCTTCTTGTCTAGTTTCTCCGTGTCGATCCCTAACTTCTGAAATAGAATCTAATGCGTCGAGAATTTGATAATACGAATTTAAAATTGCATCTGTGGCAACAGCGTGTACTTCCCACCGCGTGTTTCAGAGTTGCTTTAAAACTTTTTCATCCTTGACATCATCCTTTAGTACCTTCCATCTGTGTGTAGAAGCAGAAAAAAATACGTAAACTGTTTGCACTAATGAAAAAAAATTGACTGCCTCCAAACAACAATCGACTGCACTACGACCGACAATATTCAATGAATGTGCTGCACATGCAATGTATATTGCATAAGGGTTGAATTGTAAAATGACACTTTGCATCCCTTTATAAATACCGGTCATGTTTGCTGCGTTATCATAGGATTGCCCCCTGCACTTCGAAAAGTCAATGTTGCAGTCTTCGGTCAAGAATTTCAAAAGCGCGTCAGCTATTTCTTTTCCAACGTGACTGTTCAATTCTAAAAATGTTAAAAATCGTTCTACTGGCAAATTATCAAATGGCGGAACGTATCTTATGATAACATACCACGGATCAATTTGAGGTGGATCAGGGGTTGAATCGACGGACAAACTAAAATATCCAGCAGCTTTTATTTCATCTAAAATCGCAGACCGGACTTCCTGACTCATTAGTTCAATTAGCTCTTCGCAAATAGTTTTCGACAAGTACAACACATTTCCTGTAAAAAACGAAAAGTATACTATTAGTAAATGTTGAATTTTCTTGAAAAAGTTCACATATTAACAATACATTGGTAATATACTAATAATATATTGGCAATACAGTGATAATATACTGACAATACATTGGAAAAATTGACCCAAAATTTAAATCATGGGTCAAGTATTACCTTTCCCTTTGTTTCCATAATTTGAAATGTGCGAGGCCAAAATCGGATCGAATTTAGCGCAAAGTTCTAGCAACCCTAAGTAGTTCCCGTTATTTACGGATCCAAATTTTTCATCTGAACCTCTGAATGCCAATCCCCGTTCTGCAAATGTTTGAGTGACAGATACAACTCGGTGCAAGACGTGCTTCTAGTATTTGAATTCTTCCTCCATTTGGTCATCAAACTGAGCTTTTAATCCCAATCCCTTTCGTCGCATCAAATATGTGAGCATTGCTTCTCTATGAGACTGTGAATTTTCTTGTTGATCAATAATACAATTGTTACGCCAATCACTGAATCCCGATACCAGTCGAGATAAGACATTAGGTGAAAAAAGTTTACAAACGAAACAATAAACGTCGCCCTTTGGTAGAGAATACAGCAGCCATTCGTGAGTGTACTTTTCACCGTTGGCTTTCGTTCCATTAAAAATGTTTCGAGAGCAGAATCTTGTGTGCTTTTCATCTTGGAAAATTCTTCACGAGTTTTCCAATGAACTAGAGTGGTGCTGACATTTTTGTGGCTCCTCATTTGTCCAGTAGCTAATATCATCCGCAGTTAGTTCAGTCCACATTCCAGAATCATTGTTCCTGTTTTCTTGGTGTGCGAGTTTTGGAGTTGTTGCACCATTATTATTGTCAACAGCGAGAAATGGTTCCTGAATTTTTTGCCCGTCGTCATCTTCTGTCACGTTCGTTGCACCATCAGGATTATTCGATAGCGATGTGAAGGTTTGAAAGAATGACGTTAATGCGGCAACTTCTTCCCGTTTTCGCGATCCACTCAGATAAATTCTCTTCATTTTTATACCCTATACCACTATGTGGTTTGGGTATAATGACTTTGTGCTGCTGTTTGTAACAACCAAAAATATTTGACCTAGACCCATTTTTAATTATACCGATCGAATCAGAATCACTTTCTGAGTTGATTTAGCAATGTCCGTCCGTCCGTCCGTCTGTGTGTCCATGTAAACTTTTTAATCAAACTGCAGGTCGCAAATATGAATATGTTTTGATGAAATTTGGTATATAAGCTTTTATCGGGCATGGGATGAACGCTGTTGAAACTGGTGAGAATCGGTCCATGTTCAGACCTAGCCCAAATACAAATTACCCCTATGAAATCGACATAAATTGTCATAAGATCCAAATTGTCATATAGATCTTACTCAAATTGGGTTTGTATGCGTTCATTACATCCATTAATGAGTAGTCTAAAAATTATCCCTGTGGCCCCATATAGAGCTGCTTCCCGATTTTCACTTAAATCTATTAAAAAACAAAAATATTGCACTGATTCTTCTCAAATTTTGTTTGTATAAATTTTTGCAAAATACAAGAGACTTTACCAAACATGATCAGGATCGGTCCATTTTTGGACCTAGTCCCCATATAGATATTGCATCCGATATGAACTTTTTCATATCTGCAGCCAAAAAAATTGATAAAAATCCCACTCAAATTTGGTTTTTGCTTATTTTCTATGTCCAGTTAGTTGGGCCTAAGAGATAGGGTTTCTAAACGCATGGTATTGGGTATCGTATAGTCGGTCTAGACCGACTATAATTTTCTTACTTGTTATTATTATTCTTTTGTATTTATAACCTTCCACTGGAAAGCTTTTTTTATACTGAAAAAATTTCAATTGACAATGACGGAAATACACGTCGTGTGCATTTCGGGGAACTCCTGAAATCTCCAAAAATGTTTTTTTTTTGTTATTATATATATCCCAGAACTACAACCCAGTTTTTGCAATTCTTGTAAAACACTAGCTACACACACATAATACAAACTCATTTATTTCGTGGTTACTTTACACGTCATGCTTTTATGAGTAAAACAATTTATGACGTCTATACATGGAAATTATGATGTTGTTTCGATTCCAAATTTCTTTTGTAAACTAAGAACAAATGATACGCCTGATCTTGGGTTGGTTCCCATTTTAAAAAGTCATTTTCCCAACTTCTTTTAACTGGCAACGAAAGAGCCATTCCATAGGAATTAAGACTTTGTTTTGTTTAAAAATTTCTTTTTAAAACTTAGAAAAAATTATACGCCTGATATTGGGGGCCCCAATTTTCCGGGGGCCCTAAGTAGCTGCTTAGTTTGCTTATGGGTTAATCCGGCCCTGGACTAAACGTATGTGTTGGTTGCTAAGCCGAAGATCGGATTTAACCATTGAAAAAAAGTTATAATATATAAAGCTATTCTAAAACCCGTGCGGACATACGGAGTACAACTTTAAGGTAGAGCAAGCCACTACAATATAGCAATTCTCCAACGTTATCAATGTACAATGATTAGAATGACGGGTGACCCCACATGGTATTTGACTGATAAAAATATACACCTTATGACCTTACCCTACCAAAAGTTAAAGAATAAATCAGTAGATTGAGCTCAAAATATATTAAAAGGCTCAGTAATCACTCCAACTTATTAACAATTTGCTTATTGGATGATAGTGAAGAAATGCAAAGACTAAAAAGACATCATGTTCTAGACTTACCTTTTAGGAAATAATTTTGTAAGTATGTAGCTACAATTATGTAAATATTTATATAATAATGAAATAAATATAAACTAGCAGATTCCAGCGCTCGAAATTCAATTGCAATTTTTTAGGCAATTTTATTTCTCAACTTAGCCAATTCACAAACCACCATTTCTTTGGTTTATTATTATTGTGAATAAAGATAACAAACTCATTAAAAAAGACAGTAACAAATTTAATAAGCACCACATAGCATACGTATAATTATACCCTATACCACTATGTGGTTTGGGTATAATGACTTTGTGCTGCTGTTTGTAACAACCAAAAATATTTGACCTAGACCCATCTTTAATTATACCGATCGAATCAGAATCACTTTCTGAGTTGATTTAACAATGTCCGTCCGTCCGTCCGTCCGTCCGTCCGTCCGTCCGTCTGTGTGTCCATGTAAAGCTTGTAATCAAATATGAATGTATTTTGATGAAATTTGGTACATAAGCTTTTATCGGCCATGGGATGAACGCTATTGAAATTGGTGAGAATCGGTCCATGTTCGGACCTAGCCCCCATACAAATTACCCATATGAAATCGACATAAATTGCCATAAGATCCATATAGATCTTACTCAAATTGGGTTTGTATGCGTTCATTACATCCATTAATGAGTAGTCCAAAAATGATCCCTTTGACCCCATATAGAGCTGCTTCCCGATCTTCACTTAAATCTATTAAAAAACAAAAATATTGCACTGATTCTTCTCAAATTTTGTTTGTATATATTTTTGCAAAATACAAGAGACTTTACCAAACATGATCAGGATCGGTCTATTTTTGGACCAAGTCCCTATATAGATATAGCATCCGATATGAACTTTTTCATATCTGCAGCCAAAAAAATTAATAAAAATCCCACTCAAATTTGGTTTTTGCTTATTTTCTATGTCCAGTTAGTTAGTTCTTACTTGTTTTATGTATGTATTAGTAGCAACTTTAAACGCAATTTACTGAAAATAAGGGAAAAAATTTTAAAATCTGTAAATCTGGTGAACAGCTAAAAAGAAATACCTTTCAAATAATATAAGTTGGGTCTAAATCAGGATAAAATGGTAGAACAAAACATCGGTAACAAGAAATCAGCTAGCTTATTAATATTATAGATATAAAGGCTACAAATGTATATAAATGTGTACTAATGTATACATGTTTGAACCTCAATGGAGGTAAATATTTAGCTTTAATTAATTTGTTTATTATTGTAAAAAAAATTGCAAATAAATGTATGAAAATGAAAAAAAAAACGGAATTAAACAATCTGAAATATTCTCTTATTTTAAAGGTTAATATTTATATAGAAATAACTTTTTTCAAAAATACCATTTATTAAAGTAAGCTTTTTAACAATGCCCTTTTTTTAAAGAACCATTTTTTAAAAGAAGTAACACTTTGTAACTCTTTTTTTCAAGTGCCCTTTTCATTAAAAAGCCCTTTTTTGAAAAAAAGTGCCTTATAAAAGTACGTACCCTTATTTAAAGTACGTTTAAAAAAATACTTTTCATTAAAGTGCCCATTTTTAAAAAGTACCGTTACAAAACCCTCTATTAACCCTCTACATGTCAATCATAAATTTAAAAATCTGAAATTTGTAGCTTGTTATGGAGATAAAGCCGGATAAAATATAATTTTTGCTGTGATTTCTCACTAACAAGTAGACAATATATTTATATATCTTTTTAGTCATAGAAACAAGCAAAGCAATGCAAAATTAAGTATGCCGTTAACTTTTGTATTCCAATTAATGTCTGCTTTTGGGTTAAAGTACACTTTTTCTAAAAATCTAATTAATTCCTATTTTAGAAACACCTATTTTTGGCAAGTCATTATTTCGAAAAGTATTTGTTTTTTAAATACATTTTCTTAAAAATTTACCATTCTTAAACAATACCTTTTTAAAAAGTATCATTTTTGAAAAGTAACTTTCTTAAAAAATTAACCTTTTTTAAAAAAGAGCTACAATTCTTTTTTAAATCGCATATTCTAAAAAGTACTTTTTTTGAAAGTATAATTTTTAAAGGGTCCCTCCGTTTTTCTAAAAAAATTATGTTTTTAAAAATTACCCTTCCTAAAAAGTAAATTTTTTAAAGAAGTAATTTTTACTAAATAAGTACCTCACTTAAAAAGTACCGTTTCCTAAAAACGCACCGTATCTTAAAAAATCTTCATAATCAAGTACGTTTTTTAAAGAATTATCTCTCTTTATAATAGATAATTTTCTTAGAAATTACCTTGACTTTTTTAAAGAAGTACCATTTTTTAACCGTGATTTTGCTACGAAGTAAATTTATCAAAAAAGTATCTCTTAGTAAAAAAAAAAAGTATTTTTTTTGTAATATTTAATTTTGAAATTTATAGAGCACCCGTTTATTTCAATTTAAATACAACTCTAATATGTTTCAATTGTTGAAAATATGCATTTTTTATATGCATATTAGCTCGGGTCGATTTAAAAATCGCCCAAGTGACAAGGAAAATCGTATTCTAGGTATCAAAATAAGAAACTTTGCTCGAATAACCGTACCTCTAAAACGAATTCTGATATCCCGACTTTTGACCTATCTGTCTGTCTGTCTGTCTCACTTTGACCCATTTAGAGTGCCCCAATCGAGTCCAAATGTATGATCGACCCCCACTAACTTTGGAGGGCCGACCCACCAATGCCATTGGCACACCCCTTGGAACCCGCTGGGGGTTTCCTATACAAACATTTCAAAAAATCATAATTTTTTGTTTAGAATTGGGCTGTCTATGTTTGATTTAATATTAAAATTAACACACTTACGTATACGTATCTTTTACTCTGCTAATAAGTAATAATCATACGCCTTGAATATGTTCTGTTATTCAAAAAGATCGATCGGATGAGTGTAAATAGCTTTTAGATCACTCCGTGACTATGCGTGACTCTGCATGACTACCAAAAATTAATCTGTAGTCCCAACAAGACTATGGCCCAAGTATCAGATCAATTGCATGAGGGAGAATGGGGTTGCTCCATGCCAGATAGACAGGCAGACAGACAGGTCAAAAGTCGGGACATCAGAATTCGTTTTTGCGGTATGGTTCCTTTGGCAAAGTTTCTTGTTTTGATCAATAGAATATGATTTTCCTTATCACTTGAGTGATTTGTTTGCCTCCCTACAAATAGACCCGCCTTAATGCATACTTACATTATTTTGGTTTTGCTGTCAGAAACTTGGACAAACCGTGGACACCGACAATGTTTTGCAATAGTTCCTGAACTGTTTTGTATAAGTGGTCAAATAGCAAGATCTTCTTGCTCGATTTTTCAATTCCAGTACTTTGGGGAGGGTGAAGTAACCACCGAACAGACTGTTATTTCTGTTTAGCAAAAGTTACTGGATTCAATATGAAAAATCGAAAAAATATTACTTACGCGAATGTCCCATCGGTTTTCAAACCAGTTCAACGTCCACCAAATGACAAATTACCAGTCATTCCCACTGCTACGAGCAGTGAGTCCGAAACATCTTTCACCAGCAGCGGTAGTTTGGCTCAAGCTGTGCTTAATGATCTAAATCGGTATTTATATTTAACGAAACAAGACGCAGAATTACTAACTTCACACATACAACAGTGGAAAAAGCTTACAGTTGGGACAAAAGTAGCAATCTATAGGGAAAGATCAATACTGTACTGATGTTGATGGTTTATTTCAAAAAGTGAACCAGTCAACAAGTAAGACCGACTATACGATACCCTATACCATGCGTTTAGAAACCTTATCTCTTAGGCCCAACTAACTGGACATAGAAAATAAGCAAAAACCAAATCTGAGTGGGATTTTTATTAATTTTTTGGCTGCAGATATGAAAAAGTTCATATCGGATGCTACATCTATGTGGGGACTAGGTCCAAAAATGGACCAACCCTGGTCATGTTTGGTAAAGTCTCTTGTATTTTGCAAAAATATATACAAACAAAATTTGAGAAGAATCAGTGCATTATTTTTGTTTTTAATAGATTTAAGTGAAGATCGGGAAGCATTCTATATGGGGCCAAAGGGATCATATTTGGACTACTCATTAATGGATATAATGAACGCATACAAACCCAATTTGAGTAAGATCTATATGACAATTTGGATCTTATGGCAATTTATGTCGATTTCACAGGGGTAATTTGTATGGGGGCTAGGTCTGAACATGGATCGATTCACACCAATTTCAATAACGTTCATCACATGGCCGATAAAAGCTTATATACCAAATTTCATCAAAATATATTCATATTTGCGACCTGCAGTTTGATTACAAGGTTTACATGGACACACAGACGGACGGACGGACATTGTTAAATCAACTCAAAAAGTGATTCTGATTCGATCGGTATAATTAAAGATGGGTCTAGGTCAAATATTTTTGGTTGTTACAAACAGCAGTAAAAAGTCATTATACCCAAACCACATAGTGGTATAGGGTATAATTACGAATCAATGACTAAAATTTTGACATTATTCATATACAACGATCATAAATTGAAGACCTGTGGTGACCTTTAGGTACGTGATTTAAGTTTCTTTGTATATATGGTATAGACCATCATAAATAATTGTAAATTAATCTATTTCAAGTCATTGGTTTTTTGACCCATATGCAAGGTTTCACAAAATATTGTTGCTTCCTTTGTTTATGGGATAGTCGCAATAGATGTTATCATTACGTCAGAATCGAGTGGCCAAAAAGAACCTAGTATTCACCAGGAAGACAAAACATTTCAAATAAACAATTAACTGATCCAAATGACGTTCTTCTTCCGCCGCTGCACATAAAATTGGGCCTCTTTAAGAACTTTGTCAAGGCTGTGAACAAAGATGGTGCAGCAGTTAAATATTAAATTTTTAGCAGCTTTTCCAAAAATTTCATATGCTAAAATCAGAGAAAGCATATTTTTTGGCCCTCAAATCAGGAAGCCATTGAATAATGGTAATTCTTCACAATTTTTATTGGAGAAAGAATATCCAGCCTGGAAATCTTTAAAGAGAATCGTGGACGGTTTTCTCGGAAACAATAAGAGTGAAAACTACAGACAAATTGTTGCTGAATTATTGAAAACTTATCACGAATTAAGTGCACGAATGTCACTCAAAATGCATTTTCCTCATTCGCATTTATATTGTTCCGCAAAACCTAGGTGCGGTGAGCGATGAACGAGGGGAGCGTGCTCATCAAGTTTAATGAAAATTTAAAGGAACTATCAAGGCTCTTGGGACAAAAGCATGCTGGGGGACTACTGGTGGACTCTAATACGTGAAATTGAGCCAACAAAATACAAATGACGTTCAAATAACGTCATTCACTTTTGAAAATTCATTGATTTTTAAATAAACTAATGATTTTTTATGTAAAAAAAGAATAAAAACATTTTTTTTGTATTTCGAAAACCTGACATGACAAAGAAAGACCAATTACAAATTCGAATTCAGGCCACCAAATTACCCTAGGAGAGATATTTGGTTGCTCCAGTAAAAAACCTAGTTTACTAGTGTAATAGATGGCCTAAGACAAATTTGCAAAGCTGTCACTGTCATAGTACTCAAGATATATAATATTGAGTAACTACTTTTTATGGAAGGTACTACGCCCACTTATTCGATCCTGACCATTTCCAACATAGCTACTTACATTAATATTAGGTGACCTCAAACAAATTTACAAAGCACTCCCTATCATAAAATAAATAAATTTCATTGGTTCACTTTTCTATTAAGAGAAAAATAATGTAATTTTTCAGACAGCAATTAATTATTTTCATGGAAGACACGGTCATTGTTTTTTATAACATGAAATTATCTATAATATTAATAAGCGAGGCGATTTTTTGTTACCAATGTTTTGTTCTACCGTTATATCCCGATTGTGACCAAACGTACATTGTTTTACAGATTTTTAATTTTTTTCTTTATTTTCAGTAAATTGCATTTAAAGTTGCTACTACCACATACATAAAATTATACATACGGCATGTGTGTGTTTATTAAATTTGTTAATTTGTTTGTTAATCAGTTTGTTTTCTTCATTCACAATAATAATTAACCAAAATAGTGTTGGTTTGTGAATTGGCTAAGTTGAAAAATAAAGTTACCTAGAAATTGCGCTCGAACTTCGAGCGCTTGAATCTGCTTTTATTATATTAACAGTTTTAAACTGGTAGCCGTACCCAACATTGATTGTAATGTTGTATCAAAGACGCCGGTGGAGGGTATCAAGGATTCGCATCAAGGAGGATATCAAATCGTCATACATATTTTATCAATCAATTGATATGAAAAATATTATGGTTAGCAATTTCCAGTAATATAATTTTCAATTATTTTATATTTTACATAATACAATATAATTTGATCCATTTAAGCCTCTGGATAAATCGAGAAATTCTTTTATTAAATTTGACATTTTGAAAATCTATTAAATTTTTTTTTTCCAAATGTTCAATAGGACCTCAAAAGATGTTTTTGGATTTGTTTAGAATTTCTTATTAAGTAATCTTCACGGACCCAACCTGGATACGTAATAAAAATCGAAAGAAACAACTTCCAATACAGCATCACTCTAGCCTAATCAGTGAAATTTTGATCAAAAATATATATTGTTTTGCTCTGAAGTGTAATGCAATAAAACAATGTGTAAGCGTCAAAAGAATTAATAAAATTTCCAACTTGCATAAGAAGAAAATAAAAACAGCGAAATGTTGCAAATGTTTTCCACTCTGCAAAAGCAACACTTTAAATCTTTTAAGTACTTTAATGTTTTGAGGTTTGTTAAAAAAAAGGACTTTAGTAGAGGCAAAAATAAAAAAACAAAATCATAACTAACGCAATCAGAAGCAGAATACTGCACTCTTTTATGAAACTTTTCACCAAAAAGCACTTGTAAAGCATTTAAAATGCAACATGCTGAGTTGAACACAAAAATGATGAAGAACGAGTGTGTGAGTATGGGTGAATATGCAGCCGGATATGTTGTGTTTTTTTCGTTTTGATACAAAAAAAAAAGTAATAAAACTGAGGTACTTCTAAAAAGTACTTACTCAGAGTAACAAAATGAGTGAAAAATACAAGAAACAATACAGCAGAAAAAATACTGCAAACACTGCAGATTATTATTTTATTTTTTTTGTTATTTGAAGCATAATCCAAAGCATAACAAAAGTAGGTACAAGTCGAGCCAGGCCAGGTATTAAACACGCTATAACATCAATTTCAGGAAATGAGCAATAGATAGATATGTTTTCGTCCATATCGGATGCGAAAATTGTCCAATTGCCCCAAAACTTCAGATACCTTTTGTAGGTTCCGCAATAATAGTCCTAACAAATTTAAGTGGCTAAACTTTCTGTTATTTTTAGATAGATATTTTCGAATATGGAAGAGCGGATTTATATGGGGTTCCTTAAATTTCTCTTAAAGAGTATATTTGGAACAAGATCTTTATCTAGGTCTTATGAATTTCACCAAATTCAATGGAAAAACATTTCCTCTGCCTAGTTTATAAGTTATAATTACGAGCTTTAATTTGCTTATAAGGTTTACATAGACACAAGGATATACGGATGGATGGAAACTGCTAAGTCGACTCAGTATTGACTCTGAGTATAACAAAAGTCTAGCGTTTTTAAGTTTAGAAATTTTAGTAGTTTCCATCAGTACAAATTCGTTATACCCTGGCCACAGAGTGCTATAGGGTACACAAGACAATGTCAATGTTTTTAAGAGGAATACTGCAGAAAAAGTACATTTGTGCTTAAAAAAACCGTGAATAAGTTTTTCTTTCGCCTCAGTTAAAAAGTTTTCAGAGAAAAAGTAGGAAGGAGAACTAACTTTAAACATAAATAGTTTTTGCTGAAATAATTAAAATGAAACATGTTTTTTTTTTATTAAATTTATTGAAATTCATTTAAAGCGTCACTGAAACGTTTAGATGTTTTTTATCATATATGTTCTCATACAAAATATAAAGTAATAAATTATAGTTAACCCTTTCACGACCATAAGGAAACAATGATTTTATATTAGTATCTAGCAGTTGTTTTTAATCGATTTGGATATAAAATGAACTAATATAACAACAAAATCCAAAATATATATTCAGATTTTATGGAATTTTATGGGAAATATTTTTCCAATGGATCATAAAGGTAAAAAATAATACTAATGTTTATGTACGAAAAGTAAGAATTTATTGCATTTTTAAGAATGAATTTTCAACAAATTAATGTAACAATATTGAATTTTAATTAATTGTGATACTCAGAAAACAATTTATTTTACTTGTGAAGCAGAGATGGACGTAGCACATAGCTCAAATGTTATGCGTTCTGTTCTCTATACGTTGTTTAGCACAATTTACACACCTTTTCGTTTTATGGGCATTTTGCATGTTATATTCTGGTAAATTACGCTTGATACCAATTTTTGCTTTAGCTCCTTGCTTTACAGTTGGCCGTGCTCTAAGTCTCGAAGTAAAATTATTTATTAGATTTCTTCCTACAATTTGCCTATATTCGAGACTGGTTAAAAGTGATTCCTCTACGCGCTTAGCTTCATGTAATTTCGCGTATACTATATACGCGTTGTTTAGTGCTATGTCCATCATATCAAAGAATAAACGTAAATAATATTTAATTTTTGCTTTGCGGTCGACCTCATAACATACTTTACGCTGGTCCATGAGGTCGACACCGCCCATATATTTATTATAGCTCGTGACCACTTCAGGACAAACAACGTTTATTTTTTGAGCTGCCTTCTCTTTACAAAAGCCCGTAGGTACCGGAGATATAAAATTGGTCTTGGGTACATTTTTTCCTATTTGTGCGAACAGTACCGCAGGCCTTTGTATCTTGCATCATTAATTTGTATTGCAATCTAGGAGAATTAAAAAAGTTATCGAACTAAAGTTCACAGCCAAGCACTCTTAGCTTCTGATTCACGTTAAGCACAATGGATTCACCCAAACCGATTTCGGTATTAGTTTTATTTCCTGTGTATAAGTCAAATTCAAAAAGATAACCTGTCGATGACTTAGCCCTGCACCACATTTTGAATCCCATTTTATAGGCTTGCTTTTGATATATTGACTTCATCACGTTGTGGGCCTTGAATTTAGTCATGTGCTCGTCAATAGATTGTCTCTTTGAATTGTTCATAGCATTTTGAAATCAATAATTGAAATGCTCAACGATTGGTCATATTTTGTATGCTTTATTGCTTACTGGTGATTTACAATCATTATTATAAAAGTGCAAATTTTGCCGTATTTGTTCAAATCTTGTCCTCGGCATAACGTTAGCAATAAAAGCGACACCCATATCTTCATCCGTAGACCACTAATTTCGCAAAGTTGGCAAAACGCGGTATGCTCATTACAAAATTCATTCCTAAGGACGCTATCATTTCATCTTGTTCAAAACTAAATGATTTTCCGTTTTGTTCCACATATCTTACGGAGTTCGGTATGATGATGGTAGATACTAGTGTATCTAGTTTGGTGACAGCCAGAAAAATTTCCATATCATGTCTGCCAGAAAAAATGTTTATGCGACCGAATTCATAGTCAATTTCATGGTATATATTAGGTATAAAAGAATAAGTTGTACATTTAAAGGTAGGTTCCAGCTCGGTAGGTGGAACTGGACCGATACCCAAAGCTATATTTTCATTATTTTCTTGAACTGTATTTCAACAACACCTGCATCTTTTTCAACATCTTCTTCTAAAAAATTTAGATCTTCTTCATCCAGAAGAAGTTCATCTTCTCCATCACTATTATCCGCCATGAGCAAATTGTAAGATCTCATTTTCACGTAAATGGAATTCTCTATGCCCTTTTCTAGCCATAAATATAATTAAAAACTAATATCGTGAAGATCTACAGCAAAAGAAGATAAATATAATAGTAACACGAAAGATTCCACTTGTGGTCCATAGGGAAAGATTCTTCTCATGGAACAGAAATACAAAATTGAAGCACTTTGTGTCACATATTATTTTTTTTTTTAATTTTTATCCTTCTATACTTAACAGGTAGTACTTATCAGTAATAAAACTCAGTAATAAAGCTTTACCAGCGACAAAACTAACCAAATCAAAAAAGCACGAAGTAGGTAAAAATTTTGGGATTCCCCGTCAATGATTTGAACATCTATTTTTTCAATGTTGTCAACTCTTAGCTTTTATATAATATTAATCAACATTGATTTATGCCATCTAATTGTCAAATTGAATATAAAGTAAAAATGAGTTACTTTTATTATCAATTTAAGGTTTTGGGAAAAATGTTTCCCCATTGACGTGAAAGGGTTAACTGTTATTGCTGGTATTATAATTTTCTCTACAGCATCGAACAATTTAGGCAGTTGGTTAGAGCTGTTAAACTATTTATAGTCATCCCATTCGGTATTTTCTATTCGCTAAAACGATGTCCGTTTGTCCGTCTATAAATTTAAATGTAAATTTTGTAGTCAAAGTACAAGTCGCCATTCTCAATATTTTTGACGAAATTCGACAACTGAGGCTGCTGAAATTGGTTAGAATCAGTCCAAGTCTAGAACTAGGCCCACGCAAATGTCTCCTTTGAAAGAAGCTTAAATGACCCCTAATATTCACATAATTCTGTCTAAAAGCTTCAAATTAAAAATATTTCACTAAAATTACATTCTTTAGTTTAAAACAACCCAAGCAAATCTGAGTATTGTCGGACCTATTTTGCACCTGGTCTCCATATGGAAATCATATGCGAAATGAACTAAAATCTATTGCTTTACACCAATAGAGCAATATATCTCACCAAGTTTAGTGAGAATTTCAGGATCCAAGACCCTTAGCCGTTAACCTTCATCTCACCTTTGTGTGGAAAACCACACAGTATGAAAACATTTTTTACATAAAAAAATGATAATTAAGCGATGTTCATGGAATTTCGTGACTTTTCCTGTCGCATCAATTTTATACAGAAAACTTATTAATTGATTCAAAATATTTTTTTACAACGAGAAATTTAAAAAGTGACGTTGCTTACCCTGGGTGTGGTTTTCCACATATACGCAATTTATATATATTTTGTACTAGGAACATAATTTTTTGCCGTCAAATGTCCATTCCAATTGATGTTCTGACAAGCTGTATCAAATGCATATGCAAAGGCACAATGCTGTGGAAGCTATACCGCTATCGAGTCAAACTTGTTACATGCATATATCGGTGTTCCTATTTTGGCTGGACTTTACAGGTCTATGTTTCTAACTGATCTAATGTTTTAGATATAATTGTAATAATTTAGATGAAAGATTGAGACAAAGTTGGATTTATTTGATGGTGAATATGGACGTCCCATATTTAGAGCGATGACGTCGAAGGAGACATTTCAATACATGAATAGTGTTATCCGGTTCGAAAACATTACAAACACCAATTAGAGAAACTTTACGAACAAATTTGCTGCAATTCGTGATATATTCGACAAATGGTCTGAACTATTAGCTGATTATTGCAATCCTTCTGAATGTGTTACAGTTGACGAACAATTGCTAGGTTTTCGTAGGAGATGCAAGTTTCAACAATATATGCCTTCTAAGCCGAAACGGAATTAAATTTTGGATTTTAGTTGCTCTAAAACTTATTACGTTTAGAAAATTCAACCATATATGGGTAAACCAGTTGGTAATTTAGCTTAAAATATTAAAGTGAACGTGCAGTTTCGAGTCATGACATAACAATGGGCAACTTTTTCTGATCTTACCAATTTGGTCAAAAGTTGTTATGCAAATTAGCAAACAAACAAACAAACAATGCGACGAGTTTTCTTGCGTGAGCATTCCAAACTCTCTTGTATTAGCAACGATTTACAAAATGAATCAGTGACGGAGCCCAGTTGCTCAATAGCACATTCCACATCTTCAATGTTTCGTCAACCTTCAGAATCTGGAGAGCGCTCAACAGTATCATTCGACATTCCTCCAAAAAGATCAAAATGTGTTTCTCTGAATATCGAAGGAAAAGCTAGATATTACATATGTTATTACGAGAAGTCGAAAACTAAGAACAATGTATATAAAGCGATGTGCAGTTTCTGCCAAAAAGGTGTATGTAGCCATACTAATAACCCTAATGTTTTTTTGAAATGTGTTGAAGAGAAACTAATTTGATGTAATAGATAACAAAATATAAAAATATATGTTACTAGATGTAACCCGGTGTGCTTCGCTACACCCTCCCGTTCCCCCCCTTCCGAATCGTTATGAAAGGGCTCACGCAAAGTCCTAAGGCTCTCACTAATACAGTAATTCAGATATATCATATTTAATATTAAGTTTGTGTGGGGGTAGCACGCGCATTTGTCTAATCCCGCCCAATAATAATAATAATAGATGACCTGAGACAAATTTGCAAAGAATTCTCTATCACAGTACTTAATATATATATATAATATATATGTGCCACGACCACTAAAAATATTTAAAAAAATTAAAGCTTGTAGCACTCCCATATCCGCAGTAAGACTATGTGAAAATTTTAGGAAGATCAGATGAGTAGTTACGGAGATTACCTCCTGCAAACAAACAAACAAACAAATATTCCTCTTTATTATGTTAGTATAGATTTTTTATTTCAATGCTTGCTGATGCCGATATACAATATTTTTTTGTTTTTTCATTCGGTACAACAATTATCAGATTTTTCGGCGTTCCTAACCTGGATCATGGTACATGTAGCTGCCCATGAGAAGAATACGGATTATCCATATTAGATCTGGCAACACTTAACTATTGGCTTTGAACTAAGAATATCATTTGGCAATTTTTCTTTTTAGCGATTTTTGATTTTGCCCATTTTTGATTTTGAAGATTTTTGTTTTTTGGGCGATTTTAATTTTTCGCGATTTTTGGGTTTGGCGATTTTTGATTTTGGCGATATATTTTCCACGACAAATCACATTAATAACTAATGAACTTGTCAAAATACTGTCGCTTTCGTAGTGCTTCATATTCTTTACATAGGAGGTGCCACGCCCACTTATCCGATCCCGACCATTTCCGACGTAGCTACTAATATTAATGATAGGTGACCTCACACAAATTTGCAAAGCTCTCCCTATCATAGTACTCAATATATGTATGATATTAAAAATTTACTTTGTGTGGGAGGTGCCACGCCCACCAAAAACATTTAAAAAATAATAGCCAATAGCACTTCCCATATCCGCAGTAAGACCCTGTGAAAATTTCAGGAAGATCAGATGGGTAGTTACGGAGATTACCTCCTACAAACAAACAAACAAACAAACAAACACACATTACCTCTTTATTATATTAGTATAGATTGATGGTAAATCATGTTTTTAAATAAAAAAAAAATATGTTGCTAGTGCAAAATATGTAGACATCCCGTATGTGTGGAAAACGACACACGAGGGTAAACAACGTAAGTTTTTTTGAGGGTGAGATGAAGGTTAAAAAAATAACTACATAGAAAACAAAACGAATAAAAAACAATTAAAAAAATTACAGTCGGTCTAGACCGACTATACGATACCCTATACCATGGTTTAGAATACCTATCTCTTTGGTCCAACTAAGTGGATATAGAAAATAAACATAAACCAAATTTGAGTGGCATTGTTATTCATTTTTTTTGGCTGAAGGTAGGAAAAAGTTCATATCGGATGTTATATTTATATGGGGACTAGGTCGAAAAATGAACCGATCCTAACCATATTTGGTACAGTCACTTATATTTTGAAAACATATATACAAAGAAAATTTGCGAAAAATCTGTGCAATATTTTTTTTTTTTGATAAATTTATATGAAAAATAGGAAACAGCCTTATATGGGGTCCATGAAAAAGAATTGCCATATGGGGTTCATTTTTGGACAACTGATAAATGGACGTAATAAACAAATACAAACCCAATTTGACCGGGATATATATGATAAACTGGATCTTGTGGCAATTTGAGCCGATTTCATAGAGGGTCATTTGTATGGGGACTAGGTTTAAACATGGACCAAATTTCACCAATTTCAACAGCGTTTATCCTATGGCCGATGAAGGCTTATATACCAAATTCCATTAATATATATTCATATTTGCGACCTGTAATTTGATCATATGGTTTACATGGACACACACACGGAACAGAAAGTGATTCTGAGTCGATCGGTATAACAAAAGATGGGTCTTGGTCAAATATTTTTGGTAGTTACAAGTTGCAGCATAAAATCATTATACACAAACCATATAGTGGTATAGGGTATAACAAGTGAGAAAATTAAAGTCAGTCAAGACCGACCATACGATACCCTATACCATGAATTTAGAGACACTGTCTCTTAGGTCCATCTAATTGGATATAGAAATAAGCCAATATGAGTAAAATTTGTGGAAAATATATTGTTTTTATAGATTTGAGTTAAGATCGGGAAACTGATTTATATGGGGGCTATGACTAAGAATTTTCTTATAGGATTTGTTTTGATTACCGACTAATGGATATAGTAAAAATCGACAGAGCCAATTTGAGCGAGATCTATATGATAATTTGGATCTTGTGGCATTTTATGTCAATGGGGTCATTTGTATGGGGATCAAATTCAATACCATTAATTCTACGACCGATAGAAGCTTACATAGTAAATTTAATTAATATTCATTCATATTTGCGATTTCTAGCTTGACTGCAAATTTTACATGGACACACAGACGGAAGGATGGACAGATGGAAGGACTCCGCTAAATCGACACAGAAAGTGAGTCGATCGGTATAACAGGTCAAATATGTTTTGTAGTTACAAACATTATCACGATGTCATTATTTCCTGACCACCTACTGGTATGGGGTATAAAATTATATTGAGGGATTACCAGCTATTCCATTAAACTATTGTCGCAACAAAAGCAATAATGTATATCCGCTCAAGGTGCTTTGAAAAATTTTCAAACATTTGCCGTAAAAAGGTGTATTACATGATTAAGAAAAAAATACAGACAGCAGTCCCTTCAAAACAGAAGACTGTACCACCCATTTATTGGACAGAGATCAAATCAAAGATATTTTTTGAAGGAACAAAAACAGTGGACGGAAAACAATTTATTTTTAAACTCTTGCTTTTAACTCGAAACTCTCTGTCTGTCTGTCCGTCGTGGGTCAACCTCATTCCCCCTTATCCAATTGATCTGAAATTGGCCCATAGTCTTTTTGTGACTATATATTAATTTTTGGTCACGCACAGCCACGCACGATCATGCACAGTCACGGAGTGATCTAAATGTCATTTCTCCTCATCCGATCGATCTAAAACTTAATCGATACACTTGCTGTGAAAAAAAAATTATTTTTGACATAATCATGCACAATCACGCAGAGTCACGCACAGTCTCGGAGAAACTAAAACCTCACTTCCCCTCATCCCATCGATCTGATAATTTGTCCGTAGACTTATAATCGCCAAAGATTAATTTTAAGATAGTCAGGCAATGTCACGCACTGTCATGGAGAGATTCAAAACTGATATGCATAAGGAAAGAAAGAGTTTTAATAAAAACTTTGTTTTATGGGTTATATTATTATGTGTCAGTTTCGCCCTTAAGAAAAATTGAATGTTTTCTTATCTGCTTCTTCCAAAGACTATGAATTTAATATTAAGCTGAAGTGGTCTGTAATTTTTTATACAACTATGATTGAATACGTCTATTTCGAGGAAAATTTTATAAACATCGATTTAAATCCTTTTACTGTCCGTGAACCTCTTTCTCTACGCAATACAGACTTAATAATGTCTTCCGGTAAATTTAGTGATTGAAAATCTCTTTGCATGCAGAATAGTATTTCTCAAAATTTCCATAACGAATATCGCGACAAGAACATTCCCAAAATACTAAAGACACTTAAATCAAGCATGCCCAGAGGTTTCTTAGGAAAGTGCAAAAGGTAATGCATATAAAGAAAACTATTTTTTTTTAAATTATTTTATTATGTGAAATGAAATGGCTTAAAATTCTTTTCAATATGATATTTTCTGTTAGTCAGAATAATTTGAAAGCATATCAAACAGCCATAAAGTTATAAGCAAGGACTTAACTATTATACGTTTTATGCCCTAATTATCGCAAGACAATTTTTATGTTTTTCCTTAATTCATAACTATTATTTTATAAGTAGCATTATTTTTCTGGAATGGTTAAGAAAAAAAATATTTCTTACTAATAACCATTAATTTTTGATAAATATTTGAGATTTGTTTTTTCATGGTTACGTATAAGAATTAAATTAAAAAATTGCTCATACCAGTAGTAATTATATTCTAGCAGATTCCAGCGCTTGAAATTCGAGTGCAATGTCTAGGCAGCTTTATTTTTCAACTTAGCCAATTCACACACCAACACTTTTATGGTTTATTATTATTGTGAATGAAGATAGCAAGCTCGTTTACACATTAACTAATTGAATAAAACGCACATAGCACATGCATAATTTTATGTATGTGTTTGTAGCAACTTTAAATGCAGTTTACTCAAAATAAAGGAAAAAATTTAAAAATCTGTAACTCTGCAAAATGGCTAAAAAGAAATACCTTTCAAATAATGTACGTTTGGTCAAATTCGGGATAAAATGGTAGAACACAACATCGGTCATAAGAAATCGCATAGCCTATTAACATTATAGATATATAATTTCCCGTCGTTCCTATTTCGCTGTAAAATTTATTTTTAAAATTTTTAATGAAATTACTCGCTTATAAAAACTTCACTTTTACGACCCATTTTTTAAGTTTTGAATTTTTTTGTAATTACTTTATCAATTAAAACATCAACTAAATTAGAAAAGAAAACTTTTATTAAAGTTAAATATAAAAGGAATGACAAACAACTATATGTTCCTCCAATCCCTTAGTGGATGGTGAAAATAAAAGCAGATTCTATAATTGGAAATTTTAAAAATGGCAAGATTTGCTTTTCAAATTTATTTACAGGTATATTTTGAATAACTGCAAACAACATTTGGTACTTCAGTTTTAAGAATATTTATAACTTGTATTTTAAATACCAACATGCAAGCATGCCAGGCAGCTTTGTGACAGTGAAGAGTTTAAAATTTCCAATTACGCATTTGTTTTTACACTTCACTTTTCACTTTAATTTATCTATTTTTCATTTATTATATTATGTTGTAAAACAAAAAAAAAAAAATGTTTGAGTCAAAATGCACTCATAGCACAGTTGCGCTTTTACTAGTTCACACATCGCACCTTAAATACAAAAGTGACACACCTCAAAATTTTCAAATATTCAGGAGAGGCAAAAAGTGTATACGTAAAAATTATTGTATTGTTTAAAAAAATTTAGTTTTATTATGAAAAATGTCCATTTTGAGGAAAGTTTTGCTATACTTTTTTTTTAAATATATATTGTGTTTGTGGAAATAAAATATAATTTTGAGTTATGACTCTCTGACTGAAATTTTTTATTTGACTAGTGATATTCTCTCAAGTTGTGCCCCGGCATTTTTGATGTTAAAGAAAATAGTTATGAGAAATAAATTTTTGCAGCAGTTAGAAATGTGTACTGTGAATTAATTTATGGAAAAAGTCAATTTTGAAAAATTTTGAGTTGTGTCACTTTTGTATTTAAGGTGCGACATATTCTTATGCTCTTTCATTAAGTCCTCAATGAGACAGCGACGAGTGCACATGCTTAGCGCTTGTATTGCGATTTTTCAGATATACAGCAAGAAATAAATGATGACATTCCAAAAATATTATATGATAAAAATGCGTTTGGTAACATCCAATGCCTCTTTGTGTTATAAAACATTTAAGGAATATAGAGAATGTGTTGGTAAAAGACATTATGATTCTTTTCATAGTAATATGAATAAATTTAATGATGAGGAAAGAGAAGGGCTATTAAATTGAAATAAAAAAATTTTTTTGTAAAATTAAAAGGATGGTTGTTACGAAAAGAAAACAAAGAAATGATGTCAGATCACGAATTCGAAATTGAGTTTTCAAGCTTAATAAGCTTGGATATTATCAGGCAGGGCACACCATTTTCTGATGGGGTTTTTATTAAAGAAATGCTTAAAACAATTTTTCAGAGGCTTAATTACAAGATTAATTTTATGGAATCTCTTCCGTTGTCTCATCAGAGTATAGCCCGGTGAGCTAAACAATTAGGGACCTCTTTAGAGCTAGCGGTCAGGGAAAAATTAAGTAATTGCGAATGTTTTTCTTTTTGTTTAGATGAAAGCACTGACATTAATGCTCGATGCCAACTAGTAATTTGTATTCGCTGTGTAGATAAAGATTATGATGTTTTTGAATTATTGCTATGCCGCGGTGTTTGTCTAAATAGATTATTTGACTTACGGGAAGAAGTGTTACAGTTCCTAGAAATGGAGAATATAGAACAATGTTTAACACAGACTTTAAAAGATAATGAATTTATTTTAGATTTTGCCTTTTTGGCAGATGCAACCATCTTTTCAAATTAATTTAATTTAAAATTGCAAGAAAAAGACAAGAATATATATGATTTGTTAAAAATTCTTTTCGATTTTAAAACTAAAATATTTTGACACCTTTCAGAAGTTCAGTTCGGTGATTTTTCAAATTTTCCAAAAACTTCACTTATTTATGGTAAACAAAATAATATTAAAATATATGAATATATAAAAATATGTGAAACACTTCTTTATAACTTTCAAGATAGATTTAAAGATTTTGAAATTATACAACAACTGCTTGATCTTTTCGAAGACACTTTTAGTTGCGATGTAACCAACTACGAGTTCGATATAAAATCAAAACTAATAACACTTTGAAGCGAATTAAATGATACAGACAAAATTAATATATTAGAGTTCTGCAAAAATTTGGATAATGTAATATATCGCAAACTTTAAAAAAAATCGTTAAAGTGTCTTTCGTTTTTTCCCTCTATTTACCTCTGCGAACAAATTTTTTCGGCTTTCAAATTCATTTTTGTTCAAAGAACGTAACAATATGACTCCAGCACATTTAAAAAATATTTTAATAATACGAAACTTCCATAAAAATATTAATATACAAGACTTTATTTATGACCAATTAAAATATGTTGCAGAAAAATTCATTAGTTTTGCATACAAATTCTGATATGTGATATATATGAGCAAATGACATATTTTTTAATTCGCTCAATTTTTCTTCCGGTGCACTTCTAACTCATGCTCACTAACACTACCGCAAATCAGTTTTGGAAAGCTATGCTTTAATTCAGTGGTTGGCAAACACATACCATCATGTTTTGCTTTGTGTGAGTGAACTACAATCTCTCTCTTACTCAATGCACTTTAAGAAACTAGAAACGATTTAAAAATAAGGAAACGTACGTAAATAGAAAACAAATAAGAAAATTATAGTCGGTCTAGACCGACTATACGATACCCTATACCATGTCCTATCTCTTAGGCCCAACTAACTGGACATAGCAAATAAGCAAACACCAAATTTGAGTCTGATTTTTATTAATTTTTTTGGCTGCAGATATGAAAAAGTTCATATCGGGTGCTATATCTATATGGGGACTAGGTCCGAAAATGGACCGATCATGATTATGTTTGGTAAAGTCTCTTGTATTTTGCAAAAATATATACAAACAAAATCTGAGAAGAATCAGTGCAATATTTTTGTTTTTTAATAGATTTAAGTGAAGATCGGGAAGCAGCTCTATATGGGGCCACAGGGATAATTTTTGGACTACTCATTATTGGACGTTATTAACGCATACAAAACCCAATTTGAGTAAGATCTATATGACAATTTGGATCTGATGGCAATTTATGTCGATTTCATATGGGTAATTTGTATGGGGGCTAGGTCTGAACATGGACCGATTCTCACCAATTTCAATAGGGTTCATCCCATGGCCGATGAAAGCTTATTTACAAAATTTCATCAAAACATATTCATATTTGCGACCTGCAGTTTGATTACAAGCTTTACATGGACACACAGACGGACGGACGGACGGACATTGTTAAATCAACTCAGAAAGTGATTCTGATTCGATCGGTATAATTAAAGATGGGTCTAGGCCAAATATTTTTGGTTGTTACAAACAGCAGCACAAAGTCATTATACCCAAACCACATAGTGGTATAGGGTATAATTTAAAAAAAAATATTTTGAGGTTCATGCTGTATAAGTCCGAGGCCACGCAATGAGGGGCAAAACGGCAAGCGGCAGAGCGTTGAGTGGCAGAGCGGCGAGTTTGAGCTGCAAGTGGCTTATTACTGAGCGTCATTTCTGAGCGGTTAGTTGTCAAAATGCCATAGTCAATGTTATTATTTATTATTTTTATAAAAAGTTTTTATTATAAAAAAAATATTTTCACTATTTTATGATTTTTATTTATGTATGACTACATTTCAAACTTTTTAACTTTTAATCGATTGAAAAACAACACAAAAATGGTTGTCGTTAAGATAACAACAACAGCTGACTTTAACAATAGCGAATATCGTTTAAAATTTTACTGAATACCAAAATCGATAATTTTGTTGTTTTCTTTTTCTAACGATTCGATTATCGTTAAAAAGAAGTTATTGAATCGCGCTACAGATTGACAAAACAAAGAAAAGCTTTTTTTCCATTTTTATTCTTTGCCGCTCAGAAAACAACTAAAAATTAGAACAAGTTCTATTCTTGAGCGGCGCCGCTTAGACGCTCAGAAATTCCGCTAACATGCCGCTCATTGTGTGGCCACTTCAGTAGTATTTCATATGTTTTAATTTTTTCCGCTCTGCCGCTCGCGGCTTTGCCGCTCATTGCGTGGCTTCGGCCTAACGCAGTCAATATCAATATCCAATGGGCAATATTTTATGCTAACAAGATCCTCGACATTTGCATCTGTTAGACGATTTTTATTTTTAATAAATTTTAACGAGAAAATGAAAACGCACAAATATATGTTGACCCAATATTAGAATATAATTTAAGTATTTAATTTGGATATGAAGCTTCATTAACATTTTTCTAAAATTCAATACCAGTTGTAAGCGGTAGATTCAAGTCATTTCTCATTTCTAAAAGTTCTTCTTTGATATCAACACATTGCTTTCCAATATTACACAACAACAGATTATCTTATATATATTTACGCTGATCCCTGACTCACTGACTGACTGACTGATTCTGTAACGCTGAAATCATACACACACATAGCACTCCATACAAAGCTCTGCGAAATACACAAACAAAATTTAATCTTTCTCATTTTATACAAACACACACACAATTTTCTCTCTTCTTTGTTACCGACCAGTGCTGCTAATAAAATCTTCTAAAAATCTACAATTTTGGAAACTAAATCGCCAAAATTGTCATTTTAAAACAAGAAATTGACAAGAAAATTTTACCGCTTATAAAACTCGAAAAAATATAACAAAAGGAAGCAATAAAATTTATTTATATCACTCATATTACGAATATTATTACAGCATTGGTTATTTCTATATTTATATAAAATCGTATTAGTGGTGAAATTTCAACGAAAAACATTTAACACAGCAATCAATTAAATAATTTTATTGATATGTATCTATATCTATATAACCTATATATAATATAGGTTTAAAGTATCGCCGTAATTAAAACTAAAATCATAAATGGAGATGCTATTCAAGGTGTTTCCGTTTTGAAACGACTTGACCCAGAATTAAATCTATACATATTTTGTAATTTACATTTACACTAAACTAAAACTATCAATTTTCGATTTACAACCAATTAATTGTTAACCCTTGAAATCCTAATTTTTATACTACTGAAAATTTAAAATCTTCAATCATCATTTTAACAAATTTAACAAATCATTTTAACAAATTGAAAAATCGTCAAAATTAAAATAAGTTGTCAAAATTAGCAGCACTGCTAACGACAATAGCACTACATATGCAGATTTCGTGTTACATATGGAATAAGATGAACGCAAAAAATGCATCAAAAAAAACTAATATCTATTCAAATTCTTCTTTAAATTCCCTTTGTTGGTCAATAAAAAAATTCTGCAAAAAAAAGTAATGAATGAAATTTTAAACATTTTTATTTTTTCTCATTTAACGTCGTCCGATATGCATACATACTTTTTTTATCAAACTAAACTTTACCGTTTGTCTGTTCTGTTTTTCATCTCAAAATTGTTTTGAATTGTTAGGACTGCTTTCGCTCAGGTTCTCTGATGGCCAGCACTTACCAAAGAGTATGCTTTTTTGATAAATATTGGAGAAAAAAGAGATCTTCAGTGTGGATTTTGTTGTTGTCCAACGTATGATTTCGTGTAAAGCTCTGTATTGAAAAGCACTTGAAAAAATAGTGCACTATTAAGTTTAAAATTTAAATTATTCTGACTTTGCCTAATTAAATTACATTGTAATTTCAGAAGAGAGGTGGGAAAATAATTTTTTTTCACTCACAATATTAATTTTTGCATAATTTAAAAAAATTTAGACAAACATAAATTAGGTAAATAGGTATATTTAAGATTTTAATTTGAATAATTTATTGAAATTTTCATAGAAGAATTAAAGGCGACTTGGAATAATAATTTTGTTTTTTAAGTTAAACTAATACGCCCTTATTTTTTTTTTTTTTTGGATTTGTAGATAACTGGAAAAAATTAAATATTGTTTTCTCTTTTTTGTAGGTGTATTGGTGTTTGTACTTCCTTAAGGGGTGGTAGGTTTTAAAACCTTTTTTTTTGCATTACTCTTTCTGAATGCACAACATATCGAGAGTGTTGTGTCAAAATTTTAAATAAATCAGAGCAAAACTTAAGAAGATACAGCGTTTTCAGCGACCGGCCTCATACGGTATATAGTATATAAATCATAGTATATAAATTCGAAGTCCGTCAACATCATAACTCAAAATCTACTTGACCGATTCTTTCGCAATTTTAGGCACTATATCGACATATAAATTATCAGGTAACAACGAAGGGTTATTTTAATTGCATTTTCTTACCCATTTTTTAACAACAAATTCCCGAAATTGTATAGCAAAATCGTTTTTCACTTCAAAATGCTGCAAAAAAAAAAAATTAAAAAACTCTTCGTCACTACCACAGGAAACATGTCACCTTTGAAACGCATTTCGATTTTTTTTATTTCACATGATCCGGTAACGAGTTATGATGTTCACCGCAAAACAACAATGCCTCCGCAGATTCGCTGTCCCAGACTTATTTATTATAATTTTTAATTGAAATATTTTTCAAAGATTCTTCAAATATAATGCTATAACGTATATATGAAATAAATAATCCAACATTATTCATATCTTCAAAAAAGAATTACGAAAATACGACTTTTTTTAACTTTTAAAACCTTACCCCCCTTAAGACACCTTTAGGAACCTTGCTCTAAAACGTTTTTTTTTTCTATGCTATTCTATTTTTCTACAATAAAATGGAGTTAGGTTAAAGCGAACTCGGCGGGACCGGCCAAATTAGTTCCTTATAGACTAAATTCGTTATAACCGTAGTATTTTTTTGATTTGTCCGAAAGGTTTAAAAAGTTTTTTTAGTTGAATAAGTTTATTTATTTTGATGCATTTTAAAAAGTTATAAACCATAAATTAAATTACTAAAAAGATACATCTTAATTGTTTGTCTTAATTAGACTAAAATTACCGAGTTTCTATCAAAATAAAATATTTTTTTAAAATCATATAATATGAAAAACTCCTTATGTATAGAAGCAGAAAGTACAAAGCAAAGGTTGGCTACTGGCAAACTTTTACGAAAATATACATAAAAGGACCTTTTACAAAACATCATTTGAAAATCGAAGTTTTTGTTTTGTATTAAAATTAAATGAAAATTAAATTAAATTAAATTGAAATTAATTTTTTTTAAATATATAAAATATATACGAAAATTTTGAAATGTCAAAAGTTTGATATAACCACTGTTCGATATAAGAGAAGCAATTTGTATGAAAAATGTGATTAAAACTCTTGGGACCGAAGAAATTCTTCGCTATAAACAAAAATTTATTACAACCAGGGTTCTTTATAAGCGAACTCCATTGTTTTAAATTTTAATAATTTTGGGAATCTCCAATCTCCTCACTTTAATCGGCCTTCCCGTGTTCAAGTCAAAATGATCACACATCCAATAGTCAAAAATTGTTAAGCAACTGTTCCGTTGAAAAATTGAAAGAGAGTATTGAAACGTATGATTGTTTAGTAAAAAAGAGTAAAAAAGTGTGAGTGCATTAAAACCTGAAAGCCAAAAATTTAACGTGTGAAGGCCGGGTAATATCTTAAATATATTTACGCTGATCCCTGACTCAGTGACTGACAAATTCTGTAACGCTGACCAAAATGATACGGTTCTAATTCCTAGGATTGATGTCGCCACAACCGACACCACATTACCTTTCATATTAAAACGCCGCCAGTTTCCAGTAATTCCTGCATACGCAATTACCATAAACAAGGCTCATGGCCAGTCATTTGATTTGGCATTAATTTGGAGACCGCGGTATTTTCACACGGCCAACTATGTGGCTTTGTCACGATCAAAAGTTGCAAGCCAAGTTAAGATACGCATTCAATCGGACCGACAGCAAGGAAAACTATTAAATGACCAACGACATTTCACACGAAATATAGTTTTTCAAGAGATTCTAAATTGAAAAACTTTTTTGCCAAATATTTCTTATCTGTTTTGATACTTATGTATATAATTTCTACAGGCACAATCTTTTTTCACATGTACATATGTAACAATATAATTTTCAATTTACTACTATATTAAAAGAAATATAATTTATTATAAATTTTTGTAGTATTTAAATTTAAACTGTTTTATTCATAATTTTTAAACGGGCGCCTAGGCGCCACACAATCAACTAGTTATGTATATCAATTGTAATTTCTATTTGACTTTAAAACTCATATTGTACTGTACTAGTAAATTTTTCAATATATTAACATATTTATTTAATTTCCTCAATATATTTGCAAATATATTAAAAACTTTAGAAGTTCTTGTTAAATTAATCAAATTTTTTCCTTAAGATGCATTAATAATGCATTAATAGTTCACTTTTTCGTATAAATTGATGAACTGAGAAAACTAGTACAATAGTGGTTTTATTTTTACCATGCAACTGGGCTTACCGAATATATTCTCGCTAAACAAGAATTTACATTCAACATTTTCATTCATTATATCAGTGCATCTCAAACACAAAGCGTCGATCAACTTCTTCGTTCGACTGATTGTATTTCTCGTTATGTTTAATGTGTGAGCGCATGTAGGTGTGATAGCAAAAACGCAGCGTAGTGGTTTTGCCGACCACTGCTTTAAATAGACAAAGATGATTAAGTTTTTTCTATTTAAATTAAGTTTACTATCATATGCATTCAATAATTGATTGAATGAAAATGAAAAACGTTAAAATTTCGAAATATCTAAAATTATACTATAATTATATTTTTCTAAACAAAATTTGTTAGATAATTTTTATGCCTGGAAAATTTCAGCTTGATTGGGAAAAAGGGGTCAAAATCGATCCAAAAAGTTTTCGGTGCCACACCCACTGGTCCGGTCCATGTTTTGGGCGACCATTCCAATTAATAACTCATGAACTCAGATAAGACTTTTTTATATGATAGTACTCCAGTTATATGATATTAAATATTTACTTTGTATGGAGGGTACCACGCCCATTGGTCTGATCCCGCCTAGTTTCTGTCCAACTAAGTCTTTCTATATTACAAAAAATATTTCCTTTTATGGGGGTGCCACGCCAACTGATCTTATCCCGCCCATCTTTTGTAAAATAATTTTATTGTCGCCGCGAGTCTGTCTAAAAAGACAAAATTTTTTGCTTTTAAAGCATTTAGCGTATGCACTACTTTTTATTCTCAGCTGCCTCTAATAGTGATGGTAAAAATAACGTATGTGCCAAAACAAATATGTTGTACACAAAATTAACTTAAAAATGTATCGATCTTTTACACAAATTTTAAATAAATGGAAAAAATCTCTCTCCTGTAAAATTGAATTTTAACGCTTACGTTATTTTTGCGGTTAGGGTGCGATACACGAACAAAATATTATTAAATATAAAGGATCCCTAATGTTATTTTGGCACTTATTTCATGTAAGTTGATGTATGTAGAATATAATTTTTATTTTCCTTTAAATCTATGAATTATTTTTAAAAGTGATTTTAGTTTCCTTTCATTAAAAATAACTGTTCTAAAATTAATTTATTAGTAATTAACAACTTTTAACTATTTATTAAGGACGTAAAGGTATAAACGCTTTAAAATTTAAACCTTGATCTAACAATTTGATTTGCGATTACGAAATTTGAAATTACGAAAATATAAAGAATTTCAATTATTTTTCATGACTAACTTCTAGTATTAACCTACTTTCAAAATTTAATAAGAATTTCAAGTCAATTTATATTTTTCCACTAAAACAATCAGTTAATGTTTTTCTGCTAATTAAATATTGTAGGAGGTCAAATATAGGGGCAACTTATTACAAGTATGTAACAAGTGAGTTTTTCTTGTTATGTACTTTCGTACTTTAATATTTTGTTAATTTTTTATGATGTTTCTTTTTACATTTGTCTTTCGCTCTAACATTTTATTGCAGGTTATTGATGGACATTATCTATTGCGTTACAATGACACAGTCCACCGTCATGGCCTTATAACGTCAACATTAGGTCTGGAAATGACAGTTGATAACCGTCATTTTAACAATGGTGCAATGCGAGTTAAATGTCTTGCCAGCATATCACCGGTATTATGGAAGGGAGGCAAAGAGAGTGTTCTACAGCGCAGACCTGGTATTATTGATAATCGAGAAGCAATGTTGTTAGGTAAGTACCGTTATATGTACATACAAGGCTATTTAACATATTTCGAAATTTGTTGATGAATAAGCTAGTACACGAAAGCCTCGAAATAAGCAAACGTTATTGTTGATAGACTGAAGTTAAAAAATAATCAAATAAGTCATTTATATCCTTTTTATTGTTTTGATACCCTATACTATGTGGTTTCGGTATAGTTACTTTGTGCTGATGTTAGTAACTACCAAAAACATTTGACCTAAACCCATCTTTTATGATACCGATTGACTAAGAATCACTTTAATTTTTTGAGTCGATTTAGCGATGCCCGTCCGTCCGTCCGTCCGTCGGTCTGTGTGTCCATGTAAACCTCGTAATCAAACTTCAGGTCGCAACTAAGAATATATTTTAAAGAAATTTGGTATATAAGTTTTTATCGGTAATAGCATGAACGTTGTTGACATTGGTGAAATTCGGTCCATGTTCAGACCTTGCTCCCATACAAATGTAACGAATAAATCGTAATCGACTTAAATTGACATAGGATCCAAATTATCATATAGATCTCGGTCAAATTGGGTTTGTGTGCGTTTATTACACCCATTTATCAGTTACCTAAAAATAAACCTTCTATGTCAATTCTTTGTCATAGGCCCCATATAAAGCTGCCTCCCGATTTTCACTTAAATCTATCAAAAAACAAAAATATTTCACGGATTTTTCTCAAATTTGGTTTTTATAAATTTTTTCAAAATATAAGTAACTTTACCATATATGGTCAGGATTGGTCCATTTTTCGACCAAGTCCCCAAATATATATAGCATATGATATGAACTTTTTCATATCTGCAGCCAAAAAAATAATATCAATGCCACTCAAATTTGGTTTATGCTTATTTTCTATATCGAATTAGTTGGAACGAATAGATATGGGCTCTAAACCATGGTATAGGGTTGGTTGGTTAGGTTGGTATGGTTTTTTTTTAAGGAATAAGCACAATATAGAAAATAGGACATTTTTTGTTAACTGATTTTTTTAATTTAATAAAGAATATTGTATGATAATTACATAATTTAAAAGACTATGAACACCATTACCTTTACATCTCAATATCGCACAATTTTATTGTTGGATTTCTTCCGCATTTTTTTTGTTTCTTCTTTGCAGAAGTATGAGTAAACCTTAAATTAAAAATGTCATACTACGAAGAATACTATAAAAAACAAGTAAGAAAATTATAGTCGGTCTAGACCGACTATACGATACCCTATACCATGCGCTTAGAGACCCTATCTCTCAGGCCCACCTAACTGGATATATAAAATAAGCATAAACCAAATTTGAGTGGGATTTTATTAATTTTTTCGGCTGCAGATATGAAAAAGTTCATATCGGATGCTATATGTATATGGGGACTAGGCCCAAAAATGGACCGATCCTGACCATGTTTCGTAACGTCTCTTGTATTTTGCAAATATATAAACAAACAAAATTTGAGAAGAATCAGTGCAATATTTTTGTTTTTTTGTTAGATTTAGCTGAAGATCGGGAAGCAGCTCTATATGGGGCCTATGACTAAGAGTTGTCCAATAGGGATCATTTTTGGACTACTGATTAATGGATGTAATATGTACATACAAACCCAATTTGACTTAGATTTGTATGATAATTTGGATCTTATGGCAATATATGTTGATTTCATAGGGGTTATTTGTATGGGGCTAGGTCTGAACATGGACAGATTCTCACCAGTTTCAACAGCGTTCATCCCATGGCTGGTAAAACTTATATACCAAATTTCATCAAAATATATTCATATTTGCGACCTGCAGTTTGATTACAAGCTTTACATGGACACACAGACGGACGGACGGACGGACATCGTTAAATCGAATCAGATAGTGATTCTGATTCGATCGGTATAATAAAAGATGGGTGTAGGTCAAATATTTTTGGTTGTTACAAACAGCAGCACAAAGTCATTATACCCAAACCACATAGTGGTATATGGTATAATTAACTAAGCTGAATTGTAATTTTGTTTCTTACAAATTATTAAGCAGTTAATAAGTTATTTTTAATTTATTCACGGCTTCTTGTCTTTAACAAATTTTATGCAGGTATAAAACGTAAAATAGGAAAAAAAAATCATTGGAAAAATTATTCCTACATTTGAAGTATTAATGCAAAAAAAAAAAAAAAAAAACTAAATTTACATTAAATATTGCTTAACTTGGCAACTTTTATGATAGCAATTGCACTTTAAAACCTTCATTAGCCTCTTTGACATCAAGTTTACCAACTTTCTAAGTATCCTCTTTACTTATTTTACCCCACTCATCCAAAGTGACACTTTTCAACATTTCCTTTGAGATAATCCCATGCTGACGGATTCTACGCTCCATTTAATCCCACAAATTGTAAATAGGATTAAAATGGGGTGATTGGGAGGGGCGGATGACTGAGGTGCAGTAATTTCCATTGTTTTTGAGTATTCTAAAGAAACCATAGCTTGACATTGTTGAAATTAAAAATCTGCCCAAAACACCAATTTAACATGTAAAACTTGCTTTCATCCGAAAACGATACCAATTTCCATAATTAAGGAGCCTTATTTACACACTTATTTGCAAATTCCATGTGGTTTTTTTTATTATGGTATATGGTATTTTATTATTCTCCTGTCAGTTCCAATTTCCTTGATTTTGGGACTCATCTCACATTATAGTTCCAAAATAGATGTAAAGACCTGTACGTCACACAGTGAACCATTTCACGAGAATTCATAACTTTTGATCGTATTCGAACTTCGACATGCGTTTTTTTTTTGGTGGGTGGGATTTTAGCCTTTAAATTTTGCTATAAAACGTAAATATCGCACGATAACAAAAAAAGTTGTGGAAGGTTTAAAATACAGTTTAATTTTTAGTTGAATTTCAGCACAAAAGTGAAGCGTTAAAAAATTAAAAAAGAATTTTTGTAATATATTGTCTTATTTTTTCAGTTAATTTTACTACTAATACTTTTTTAAAATTTTGTCAGAAAATGCCAAACTTTGGCCCCGTAAACTTTTTTGTCATAACGTTCACAAGGGCAAAGGTTGTCTTTTTTTGAAGGAACCCGGGTTAAAATATAATTTATTAAGCAGTGAATGTAAAAGTTACCTGATATTGGTTCAAGATAGAGAAGTTTCAATGAAAAAGTCGTATGTTTTTACTTTAGTTAAAAATTTTTTTTATTGTCTTTTTAAATATTTCTACATAAATTTTTATTGTAAATTTATAAAATACATACATTTTTAAATCAAGTAAAACAGTTAGATATATAAACTTTATAACTTTTTTTTAGTGTACTGAAAAACTACTTTAAATCAAACAATTTTAGTAAATATTTCTTCTAAATAGCATTGATTTTCACCCTCTAGAAGTTGTCTAGCTTTTTAGTCTAATCCAATAGAGGTAGTTTTCCATTTTTGTCGAATGTTGGACATATATGGATCTGAAGTGCACAACAAAATAGTGATAAGATCTTCAGTAGTGCAACATCTGGACATTTTTCCTGTGTTGTGCTTACGAAAGAGTTGTAGTCTTTGTTCCTTTTTTCTTGCGATTCTTCAGATAGATCTCCTATTGGTAGCATATTGTTTTGAATTATATGTTCCCCGTGCTACAAAATTTTATGAACTGTGGAAGGCATATACCCCAAGAGTATTTTTCGTTATAAATTATAGCTATTTTTTTGGCGTACTCTCCAAATTTTTTTGCATTTATCTTTCGGCTGCATGCTAAAACTTGTAATATGATTTTGAATTTTCTTTTTAATTCATGATCTACACCTATGATAAATGCTGCAGTTTCTGGATTGGAAAAAATCTCCTAGCAGCATTTCCAGCATTTAAGTTTCCTTCTCTTTGTTGTAGTTGGTCGATTATGAGGCCTAGCTGTTGATATTTTTCTTGAATTTGTTCTTTTAAAGTTTTTTCTTTTCTTATATTTCTTTGTTTTATCTCGCTGTTTCGAATAACGGACCAAATTGCAAATCATAACCCAACTTAAGAATATGCTCCATAAAACGTATTCTAGCATGAAGAGGGGACATTCCAAATTTGTAGGCTTCCCTAAAACTATCGTCTTGTTTTGGGGGTTGGCTTAATTGACTTGATGTCTTCTGCCATATAATTCAGCTTGACGATCAATCATTGAGAGGCACATTTTAAAATTTACTTCTTTTTATACCCTATACCACTATGTGGTTTGGGTATAATGACTTTGTGCTGCTGTTTGTAACAACCAAAAATATTTGACCTAGACCCATCTTTAATTATACCGATCGAATTAGAATCACTTTCTGAGTTGATTTAACAATGTCCGTCCGTCCGTCCGTCCGTCTGTGTGTCCATGTAAAGCTTGTAATCAAACTGCAGGTCGCAAATATGAATATATTTTGATGAAATTTGGTATATAAGCTTTCATCTGCCATGGGATGAACGCTATTGAAATTAGTGAGAATCGATCCATGTTCAGACCTAGCCCCCATACAAATTACCCATATGAAATTGACATAAATTGCCATAAGATCCAAATTGTAATATAGATCTTACTCAAATTGGGGTTTGTATGCGTTCATTACGTCCATTAATGGGTAGTCCAAAAATGATCCCTTTGGTCCCATATAGAGCTGCTTCCCGATCTTCACTTAAATCTATTAAAAAACAAAAATATTGCACTGATTCTTCTCAGATTTTGTTTGTATATATTTTTGCAAAATACAAGAGACTTTAGTAAACATAATCAGGGTCGGTCCATTTAGTCCCCATAGATATAGCATCCGATATGAACTTTTTCGTATCTTTAGCCAAAAAAATTAATAAAAATCAGACTCAAATTTGGTTTTTGCTTATTTTCTATATCCAGTTAGTTGGGCCTAAGTGATAGGGCATGGTATAGGGTATTTTCTTACTTGTTACAATTGCCTTGCTATGAGAGCATTCAATGTACCGTTTTTACAAATTTGTTGCAAAAATTTTAGTTTCTTCTTTGTGTATTTCAATTTCTTGCAGGTTACAATTCTTCAAAAAATGGTTGCCAGTATGTGCAAAATTATATCGTCAACATATATTTGTTGAAAGTAAATATCAGGGAGATCTCTATAGTACTTAGCCATTGATAAAACTGTAATGAATATATAATATAATAATTGTGCAGACATTCGAGTGCAAATTCTTTGAAAATTTATTTTTTCATTAATTAATTTAGGGTCTTTATGCTCCACAATTCATCTCATTTAAAATGAAAACGAACAAACTCAATACATTATCACATTAACAAATTTAATAAACACACACATAGCATTGTATAATTATACCCTATACCACTATGTGGTTTGGGTATAATGACTTTGTGCTGCTGTTTGTAACAACCAAAAATATTTGACCTACACCCATCTTTAATTATACCGATCGAATCAGAATCACTATCTGATTCGATTTAGCGATGTCCGTCCGTCCATCCGTCCGTCTGCGTGTCCATGTAAAGCTTGTAATCAAACTGCAGGTCGCAAATATGAATATATTTTGATGAAATTTAGGATGAACGCTATTGCAATTGGTGAGAATCGGTCCATGTTCAGACCTAGCCCCCATACATATGACCCCTATGAAATCGACATTAATTGCCATAAGATCCAAATTGTCATGTAGATCCTACTCGAATTGGGTTTGTATGCGTTTATTACACCCATTAATGAGTAGTCCAAAAATGATCCCTATTGGACAACTCTTAGTCATAGGCCCCATATAGAGCTGCTTCCCGATCTTCACTTATATCTATCAAAAAACAAAAATATTGCACTGATTCTTCTCAAATTTTGTTTGTATATATTTTTGCAAAATACAAGAGACTTTAGCAAACATGGTCAGGATCGGTCCATTTTTGGGCCTAGTCCCCATATAGATATAGCATCCGATATGAACTTTTTCATATCTGCAGCCGAAAAATTAATAAAAATCCCACTCAAATTTCGCTTATGCTTATTTTCTATATCCAGTTAGTTGGGCCTGAGAGATAGGGTCTCTAAACGCATGGTAAAGGGTATCGTATAGTCGGTCTTGACCGACTATAATTTTCTTACTTGTTTTATGTATGTGTTAGTAGCAACTTTATACGATCATAACTCCAAAAAAATATTCCAGACGATGAAAATCCGTAAATCCGGGTAACAGCCAAAAAGAAATACATTTTAAATAATAATTTTTTTGCCAAAAATCGGGGTAAAACTGTGAAACTTACATCGGTCACAAGAAATCGCCTTGCCTATTAATATTATAGATACTCTTTCTTGCAATTATGTAAAATACAATTTTTATACCCTATAACACTATGTGGTTTGGGTATAATGACTTTGTGCTGCTGTTTGTAACTACCAAAAATATTTGACCTAGACCCATCTTTTTTTATACCGATCGGCTCAGAATCACTTTCTGAGTCGTTTTAGCGATGTCCGTCCGTCCGTCCGTCTGTGTGTCCGTGTAAACTTTGTAATCAAACTACAGGTCACAACTATAAATATAATTTGAAGAAATTTGGCACATAAGCTTTTATCGGCCATGGAATGACCGCTGTTGTAATTAGCGAAAATCGGTCCATGTTCAGACCTAGTCCCCATACAAATGACCCCAATGAAATCGACATAAATTGCCATAAGATCCAAATTATCATATAGATCTTAGTAAAATTGGGCTTGTATGTGTTTATTATATCCATTAATCAGTAGTCTAAAAAGAATCCCTATTGGACAATTCTTAGTCATAGGCCCCATATAGAGCTGCTTCCCGAGCTACATTTAAATCTATCAAAAAAACAAAAATATTGCACAGATTTTTCTCAAATTTTGTTTGTGGATATTTTTTCAAAATATAAGTGACTTTACCAAATATGGTCAGGATCGGTCCATTTTTTGATCTAGTCCCCATATAAATATAGTACCCGATATGAACTTTTTCATATCTGCAGCCCAAAATATTAATAACAATGCCACTCAAATTTGGTTTGTGTTTATTTTCTATATCCAATTAGTTACTTGTTATCATTACTTGTTTATCATTTATTACCACTTTTTGAAGCACAAACAAGTAAGATACCCTATACCATGGTTTATCCAACTAATTGGATATAGAAAATAAGCATAAACCAAATTTGAGTAGGATTTTTATTAATTTTTTCGGCTGCCAAACAAATGACCCCTATGAAATCAACATATATTGCCATAATATCCAAATTATCATACTAATCTTAGTCAAATTGGCTTTGTATGTATGTATTACATCCATTAATCAGTAGTCCAAAAATGATTCCTATTGGACAACTCTTAGTCATAGGCCCCCATATAGAGCTGCTTCCCGATCTTCACTTAAATCTATCAAAAAACAAAAATATTGCACTGATTCTTCTCAAATTTGGTTTGTATATATTTTTGCAAAATACAAGAGACTTTACCAAACATGGTCAGGATCGGTCCATTTTTGGGCCTAGACCCCATATAGATATAGCATCCGATATGAACTTTTTCATATCTGCAGCCGAAAAAATTAATAAAAATCCCACTCAAATTTGGTTTATGCTTATTTTCTATATCCAGTTAGTTGGGCCTGAGAGATAGGGTCGCTAAACGCATGGTATAGGGTATCGTATAGTCGGTCTAGACCGACTATAATTTTCTTACTTGTTTTGGCTGCACATATGAAAAACTTCATATCGACTTTATATATATATATATATGGGGACTGGGTCCACATATGGACCGACCCTTTCCATATTTGGTAAGTTCACTTATTTTTTGCAAAAGCATATACAAACCAGATTTGAGAAAAATCTGTGTACTATTTTTGTTTTTTGAAAGTTTTAAGTGAAGATCGGGAATCAGCTTCATATGGAGGCTATGTCTAAGAATTTTACTTTATGGTTTATATTTAGACTACTCGCAAATGGATATAATAAACATTCATAGACCAAATTTGACCGATATCTATATGATAATTTGGTTATTATGACCATTTAAGTCGATCTCTTAAGGGTCATTTGTATGGGGACCAGATCTTAACATGCACCGATTTTCGCCAATTTCAACAGCGTTCATCTTATGGACGATAGAAGCTTCAGTAATAAATTTCGTCAAAATATGTTTATATTAGGTAGGTGAGTAGTTAGCGTCCTCGCATATCATGCGGGGGTCGTGGGTGTGATTCCCACCAGAAGCTTTGGTCTGTCGCTGCAAAAACTAGCCAAATGGTATTTGTCACCCGGCTTATCCCTGGACCCAAAATTTGAATTCAAATTTATTATGCATTGTAATTAATATAAATAAATAAATAAATGTTTATATTGGCAACCTGCAGTTTGAGTGCAAGGGTTAGATGGACACACAGGCAGACAGACGGACGGACGGAAATCGCTAAATCAATCAGTATAATAAAAGATGGGTCTAGGTCAAATATTTTTGGCAGTTTCAAACATCAGCACAAAGTAATTATACCATAACCGCATAGTGCTATGAGGTATAAAAATATTTGACTCGACCTCACACACGGACATTTAGTAAGTGAGAAACAGATATATGTAATTATGATAATACAGCAATGATCAATATCAATGATTTCCTCTCCAATTGTCAGATATATACAACACAGTGTACGGACATCTTTGGTAACTCCGACACCGTTCAATCCGCGCCCTTTCCTTTATATAAATCCATTAAAGATATTATTGAGTTTATTAAAGCAACAAATTTACACCTTTTGATTTAACCTTGAATTCTAAGGGGTTTACATTCAGATCGTTCTGACTACAGTATATTTGCACTAACAAGAATAAACATATTACAAAACAAAAAACAATCTGTTACTTAGAAATATTTTTCTTAACATAAAACACTAACAACTACACATTTTAGACATATCGCACCTGTACCTCTAAAGTGAGTCAACTCAAAATTTACAAATTTTCAGTAGAGGCAAAAAACGGTTTTTTTTATATTTACTATAAAATTTTAAAAAAATTGTTTCATTGTAAAGAATTACGAATAATAAGTATACAACAGTAGTTATTTTTGCGATTTTTTCAGTGATCATCAAAAATAACAAGTCTTTGTGCGGAACTCAAAATATGTCTTTTTAGTGGATTCTACAGAAGTTACTTTTATAACACAAAGAGGGTTATAACTGTATTTTTTTTTTGCGAAAGACTAGAAAAATCGATGTAAGATTTTATAGTGGATAGATATGACCACTGTGTATCGCTTTTTTTTTTTTTGCAAAAAGTGAAAATTTAAAAATTTTGAGTTGACTCACTTTAGAGGTAAGGTGCGATATGTATATGGATTTCTAGGTGCCCGGTTACCTTTGGCGTTTTCAAATAAAATTTTTTCATTGAAATTGCAGCCGTACAGCTAACAAAAAAATTTGTAATTTGCGTGAGAGACCAATTTACGTGTTTTATATGGGAATGCTGACTTTGTAAGTAAATTTTTGAAAGTTGTTAGTAGGTCTGCATATACAAATAAAATTCTATATAAAATAAAAACGTAAAAATTTGTTTTATGATATAAGAAAACAGAAACATAAACAAAAGAAAAATTCAATAAATAAAAAAACCAAAGAAATAAAATGTTAGTGCAGATCTTTCGAGCAGCTTGTACGCATTGGACTATTAATCGAATATTCATTGCAGATTGGCTTGCTTCGTACGTAGTTTCGAGCACACGTTACAACTTCCTATTACTGCAATACGACCGCTTTTGTCCGTTGTTTGTACCTGACTCAAATCAATGCTTAAATCTTTTAAATCTTTTCTACGACGCACTGTGACTGAAATTTTGATTTCATTAACCAAAAGTCTAATTTTTTTGTCACCGTTAAGTTTAGAGTTAAGAGTTACGTACATCGCAAGCCCGAAATATTATTATGACATATTGTTCAGGATTTGACGGCATGTACTTCATAAAATTGGTACGCCCGCAGTATCCGTACATCTGCCCGTCAATAGTTATGCATTCGCAAGTCTTATAACGTTTAGCTTCATCCAAATGTCTCGAAAAGTAGCTGCTTTATCACACTTTGGTTTAATATTGTGTACTCTACGATCCGTTTCTCTAAGAATTATGTCAGATATTTCACTTGACAAAATACTTCTTAATTTTTAGGCTGTACTCCCAAGTTGTAGTAAAATATTTTGTTTTACAGTTTAGCATTCCGGAAATGGGCTAAGTTGGCAGCAAGTTCCATCTTCAAAGATCACTTCTGGTTTGAACTCACTCATCTCCTAATCATCGCTTTCGTAATCATCGCTTTCTTCTTCTGATTCAAACGAATTTTCATTTGCTTCTAGAGTCCATGACATTTCAGTATATGAATGCTATTTGGTTTAGCGGTGAAATATATTCTTCATCACCCTCAGAGGGGGTAAAATGTTCTTCACTGCTTACTAATTCACTTAGAATATTATTTATGTCAGTAGATTTGAAGAACTTAGAACAAATTCTTGAATTAATTTCTTTTGTTTTACGTAAAAAATGTCAACTTCATCACTCGGAAGATAAGTTGCACAAAGAATAATAAGCACAACCCTACATAAAGTTTTGAGTTTATACTCGTACTAGATATGTATTACAAGCGATAGCTTTTATACGTTTAGCTGGATATTTAGTGCAAAAATGCTAGTTGTCTAGGTAAATCTCATTACCAGGGGGGCACCTTGTAACGAAATAGAAGGTGATTTTTTTCTGCAGCGCACATAAGGGTTAAGGTCGAGTTGCTACAGCTTTAAATATTTAGAATTTTAGTTTTATACTAGCACAGCCCAGCCCTTGAAATTTTAGTGCAAATTCTGGGAATTTTATGCTAATCAATTTTAGCCTATTCACAATTCATCACTTTTTATTGTCGTTATTGGTTTATTTCTATGGCAGTGATGTTCAAAAATAAAAATGTAGTTGTGTTGGTGAGAAAATGAGAATTATACTGAACGAAATGTTGAATGGGTTAATAGCAGTGTGAAAATATGAGACTGTTTTGTGTAAAATTGTTTTAAAGAATTAAAAATTTAACAAAAAAGAAATTTTTAAAAGAAAATAAATAAATACATATGCAAATACATTAGGCTTTTTTCGTTGTTTAAAAAACTAGAAGTTGTAGATTTTATCAATCAGTATTAATGCTTTCATTGTATTTACATATTAAAAAAATATCTTTTATATGTAAAAAGAAATTTTTTTTGGAAGGAAAAAATCCCATTCGATCGGTCTCGAATTTTTAAAAACATTTAAAATTTTATATTTAATAAACGGTTTTTTTTTAACAATTCTATTAAAGATTTTTATAGATCTTACATTATAAATTTTTCAATATTTATGTTTTCATGATAATTGCATATTAGCAAAAAAAAAATTTTAAACAAATCAATTTCAAATCTGAAAAAAATTTTTCACAAAGGTAGGTTGTTGGGAAAAACAATAACACTTCTAGTGAAATTGTTTTTAGTGTTCAGGATATATGGCGGGATATAAATTTTTCTAAAAATCTATAATTTCCGTTCTGCTTGGTGCATGCACGTCACTTCGAAGTATTATCAATTCTACTTGTACTTGCTAATTTTAGTTGGTAACTTCACATGAAAATGAATTCTCGAAGAGGTTGATTAATGGTTTTATATTTTAAAGGATCTTGAAGACTATCATCAGAATTATAAACAAGGGTTTCCAATAAAACTAAATGTTCAAATTTTTTAAAGTTATTGTTATAGCCACATATTTGTAAAGTTTAAGGAAAATTTGAAAAATCGTCAGACCGCATTTGAAGTAGTATCATATATAATTTTGTTTAAAAATTGAAAAGGGTTTTATACAATTCAAATATATCTCCTTGAAGTTTTATATTGAATTCATTAAGAAATAAAGTTCTGTCTGCTAAAAACGCAAGATCTAAAATAAATTCATCGACTTTTAATAAATAGTATTCTTCTTTTAGATCAAGAAGCCTATTACGGAAATAAACGCGGCTTAGCCACCGGACTTCAGTAAACATTTTTAAGGCACTGTGGGAAGCATTATTTTTTTTTTCAATAAATTTTTAAACTTTCTGTGGGTAAGTGAGTGATATCCGCCGCATATCTCCTTAATTATTTAATCCGCAGTTTTCATGGCAGAGCACTCAGATGGTACTTTGGATGCGAGAGCGGCTTGATGGATAATGCAGAGAAAATTTTGAACTGCAAAGCCATGTCTTTTCATTTGTCCAACTAATCCTTCGTTTTTTCCTACCACGACGTCCGTACAGACACCAGTTAGTTTTTTAGAATTAACAATAGATAATAATTTATCATTGACAACATCGAACAGCCCTTTCCTGTCACGCTTGCGTAAATCAAAAACATTGTTTCGAAAACATTTTGAGTTTGCTTCAACGCAACGAATGCAAATAACTAATTGGCACGGATTATTTATGTCACTGCTTTTGTCCAAGCAAAAAGAAAAAACAGCACAATTTTCAAGAGTTTGCTTAACAACAGACTCGACATAAACTTCCATTTGCATAGCACGTCTGACTAAGGTAAAACGGGACAACGAAGTAATTTCATTAAACTTAAATTATAAATAAGCTTTTCAAAAACTTTTTCGAAAATTTATTTTACAAATTTTCCAACAGTAAACGGTCTATATCCAAGCTTATTAAGCTTGATATATCCTTTTTTACATTTTTATTTGTCGATCTTGGTTAATTGGTTTCCAAATTGATCAACCATTCTTTTAATTTTTCAAAAAAAATTTGTTATTTTTAATCAAACAGCTTTTGTTTAACATTTAATTTATTAATGTCATTATGAAAATGTCGTTTACAAACGTTTAAATTATTTTTCTTAAATGTTTTATTACTTTATTAATACGCCCTGTCGCGCTTCACTACGAATTACCGAAACTTATGACATGTTTTATTTCGTAATCGATTTTTCCTACGAAGCTTGTATTGTACAATCAAAATATTTCCTGTAAATTATTTAAAAAATTTTTTTTTTTATTTCAATGTGTGCTGATATAAAATATTTTTTGTTTTTTCATTCGGTGCAATTATCAAATTTTTGGGCGTTCATACTCTGGAGCAAGCTACATATTGCTGCTTATGAACTCGGGTTTTCCAAATTAAATCAGTAAATACTTAACTATTGTCCTTGAATTTAGAATATCATTTGGCAGTTATTCATTTTACCGATTTTTGAGTTCGGCCATTCTTGATTTTTAAAATTTATGTCTCTGGCAAATTTTGTTTTTCGCGATTTTCGGTTTTGGCGATTTTTTGATTTTGATTTTGGCGACTTTTGTAAAATGTCTCAACATTGCTGCTTTCAAGATACTTTATATTTGTTTGTATGGGATGTGCACGCCCACTTATCCCAAACTGCCCATTTTTAATCTGACTACACACATTAATATTTGATGGGCTCGTAGAAAGTGTCAATTCTTTTCCTTTTATATTACTCCAGTACTATGGGTTGTGCCACACCCACAGCTCCGAGAACGCCCATTTGTTGTTCGACTATTAACATGAGTAACTTATGGCCTCCCGAAAAGTTTCAAGGCCCTAACTACTACAGTACTCGAGACATGAATTTTTATATTTGCTCTTCATGGAAGGTGCCACGCCCATTGGTCAATCCTACCCATTTTTTTTCCGACTACTCACATTAATAATAGATGGCCTCAGACCAACTTGTCTCTGTCATCGCACTCGATATATATTAAATTGAATTATCACTTTTTATGGAAGGTGCTGCGCCCACTTATCCTATCCCGCCCATTTTTATCAGAACTAATGATAGTTAAAATCACACATATTCGCAAATCTCTCTCTCTGTGATAGTACTCAATATATATGATATTAAAAGTTCACTGTATATGGGAGTTGCCACGCCCACTAAAAATATAAAAAATAATTATAGCCTATGTCCATCCCAAAGGATGATTAGAAATATTGGAACTAAAATTTTTAAAACCAGATGAGTTGTTACGGAGATTATCTCCTACAAACAAACAAACACACATTACCTCTTTATTATATTGGTAGAGATAAGGCATTGGGGATAACCAAACGCATTTATAATCATAAAATATTTGTCGTGCATTGCTCTTAAACTTTTTCAGTGTATTAAAAAAATCAGCATAAATCCGCTATACGCTATATATGTGTATTGAGCATGAACAATTGTTCTATGAAATGAGCATGCCTGATTTATGTCCAAAATTATTTCTCAATTCAACACTAGGCTTTTGCAAACACATTAACAAATTTAATAAACACACACAGAGCATTGCATAATTTCACGTGTGTTTTAGTGGTAATTTTAGATGCATTTTATTTAACCCTCTCCGTGTCAAAACTAGTTATAAAAATCTTCAAATTTTTAGATTGTTATGGCTTTAAAGTCGCAAAGAATATAATTTTTACCTGAGATTTCTCACCTAACAGGTAGACTATATATATAAATATATTTTTATTCATAAAAATAAGCAAAGCGCTGCAAAATTAAAATATGCCGTTAACTCTTTCATTTCAATCAATGCTTTGATGTCGAATATATTCGACAAAAACACGGAAAGTGTTACCCAAAAAAAATTTAAAAATCCGCAAATGTTGTGAACAGCTAAAAATAAATATCTTTCAAATGAGAAATGTTTGGTCCAAATAGGATTTAAACTGACAAACATACATCGGTCACAAGAAATCGCCTTGCCTATTAATATTATAGATTATAATGTTAAAATATAAATTAATAATAAATGAAGACGTTTCACAAAATTTAAAACCAATCTTTTTTGAGCAGCCCTGAACAGTTTTATGTGCAAAGTGAAATTTTTTAGGAATCTGTTGATAAAAGGATTTTATTTGATACCAGCAGATTCCAACCCTCGAAATTCGAATGCAAATTCTAGGAAATTTTATTTTTTCATTAAATAAAGACCCTAAATGTATGCTAATCAATTATAGCCAATTCACATATCAATATAAAAAAACAAATTCATTTTTATTACAATCACATTAACAAATTTAAAAAACACACACATAGCATCCCTGCAGGATGGATGGGGTCAAGTGTCCCCAAGTCACCACTTTTGTCTACTATTTTGTTGACATTGTCAACTAAGCGTCTAACTATTTACTTTGCTTTATCTGCTTCTTCTTGATTTCTATAGTTTTGTTTGAAAAACAAGTGGTTGGATGAAAAACTAAAGTTTTAAAGAAAAATTTAATATGAAAGCTAAATGAAAATATATTTTATAATAAATCAAAGAAAAAACATAAGTAAACTAAGATATAAAAGAAACTGAAAGAACGATCAAATTTGTACAAGAATCTCTGGTTTCAATGTCTTCATATGGTCCCATGAGGACTATATAGTCACTAGTAGATCTCTGGTTCCAATGTCTACATATGGTCCCATGAGAACTACTTAGTCACTACCTAATCAATAGTACCAATGTCACCAGTGATTTGCAATGACACGTACACGATAAATGTCTATAGAAAATTACATTGTCTGGGGTATAGTTGGTTCGTAGTTCTGGTGACAAAGCCAATAGTGAATCAGTACTGTTTCATTATTGACATTTCCTGCAGAGATTGTATAATTTTATGTATGTGTTAGTAGCAAATTTAAAAGCAATTTACTCAAAATAAAAAAATAAAAAAATTAAAAATCTGTAAATCTTTAAATCGTCTAAAAAGAAGTACCTTTCATATAGTATACGTTTGTTAAAAATCGGAATAAAATGGTAGAACAAAATATCGGTCACAAAAAATTGCCTAGAGTATTAATAATATATATATATGTGTTGCCATGAATACATTTGTAGTATCTAGGTCGCAAGTTTTCTTTTGATATATCTAAAATGTTCTGGCTATTTACTGTTTTTTCCTGGTAAAAATAATTAGAGACATGACAACAACAGATGATCACAGTAACTTTATAAAAAAACAAGGAGAAAGAGCGAAACACATACGAAAGGGTGTAAAGGAGACGCAGATTAAAAAGTTAGATACACTGAAAAAAAGCATTTTAAATCATTAGGATTTTCTTTCAATAACCACTGGTTTGAAAATAGAACAACAATAAACATTCCAATGGAATATAAATGCATATTATCCTTAGGGAAAAAGTTTGCTTTACCAGTAGATAGTCGCAACTTTTCTCCAATTAACGTAATCACTGATGTGGAACAATGCATACAGGCAATGAATGATAACGATGACAGGGAAAAAGATATAATGAGGACTAAGTTATCCAATATGATATGTTCATTTAAGAAGAAAATTCAAAATACAGCAAAGGAGAAATTTATAATAGCAATATTTAATAAAACAAAAATATTTCTGTCAAAAAACCGAGACAGTATTATTATACAGGCAGATAAAGGAAACAAGACGGTAGCAATATATAAAAATGAATACGAGGAGAAAATGCAGGAACTTTTGAATGACAAAAACAACTATAAAACAACGAGGACAGATCCAACTTTAAAATTACAAAAAACAAATAACACTATTGTATCAAATCTAGAGAAAAATGGACATATAGACTTGTAGGCGTACACTTTGTAAAAAACCACTTGTTTAAAAAAATATATTTTAAATCATAACACAAAATATATTAAGTCAAAATGAAAAAATAAAATATTCGATTCGAATTTTATATTAAGAACTATCGGACGTGTATTTTCTTTCAATAAAATATATATACACACGATAATTGGTGACCCCGAGTTTATATTAAATTACACGACCGCGTTTGAATTAAGTAAATAATTTAATATTTAGCGCGCACAATTTTACATAAATATTCCGTAATGCCAAACACTAGAGCATCAGCTACAACGAGTTCTACCGATGGAACTGCTGCCGTTTCAAGCAATCCCGGTGTTCCAGCTTCGTCAACTACTACCACAGTTTCGCTCAAATTTCCTCGTTTTTGGATGGAAAATCCAGCTTTGTGGTTCACTCAAGTCGAGGCGCAGTTTGAACTTCATCACATAGAAGCTGCCAAAATTTAATTTTTTACCATTATCACTGCATTGGAATCAGAAATGCTCTCACAGGTTAGTGATATTGTTTTAAATCCGCCGAACGATGCATATGAAAAAATCAAGCATCGACTTATTGAGCATTTTTCTGTGTCTGAGGAAAACCGTATCAAACAGCTCCTCAACAACATAGATATCGGTGACAAGAAACCGAGCTCGTTGCTCCGCGAAATGCGAATGCTAACAAACGGTGGTGTTTCGGAGGATTTCTTGCGCACCATGTGGATGCAACGACTCCCATCGCAGACGCAAGCCATATTGTCAACATCTACAGAATCTCTGGACAACATTTCTAAGATGGCGGATAAAATCGGAGACATATCCACTTCAACTCCAACTATTGCAGCCATTAATCCATCGTTTGATTTTTCTGAGATGAAGAAACAAATCGAGGAACTTACCACCGCTATTCAAGAGCTAAAAACCCGACGCCCAAGAAGCATTTCGCGATCGCGTTCCAAAGTCAGAGAAAATTCCCCATCTGGTATTTGCTATTATCATCATCGTTTTGGACACAATGCTAAAAAATGCCGACAGCCATGCTCTTTCAACAACGTTTCGCAGCCGGAAAACTTCTAGACTGGTCACTAGAAGCATCTAGTGGCCGCTTACCGGTAACTAATCGCTTATTTATTTACGACAAAGAGTTTAGCAAACATTTTCTGGTCGATACAGGCGCTAACATCTCTGTCCTACCTGTATCAAATTCATCCAACCAAAAATGTCACCCAGAAAAATACAAACTTTTTGCGGCTAACGGCACGCCAATAAACACTTACGGCGATGTCTTAATTTCGCCGACACTTGGGTTGCGTCGTTCATTCGATTGGAAGTTCGTGCTTGCCGATGTCGCTCATCCGATCATTGGAGCGGATTTCTTAAAAAATTTTGGTCTGCTCGTCGATTTAAAAAAACTTATCGACTCCGAGACAGGACTTTGTTCCCAAGGACGTCTGGGATCGATTTCGAATTATTTGGAAGTGAAAACAATGGTTCATGGTACACCATACCACGATTTACTTTCTCGTTTCCCAGATATAACCAATCCATCTACCGCCTCTAGGAATACAAAACATGGCGTAGAGCATGTCATCGAAACGAGGGGAACTTCTTTTTCAACAAAGCCTCGCAGACTTGCTCCAGATAAACTTGAAATTGCAAAACGCGAGTTCCAATTTATGGTTGATCAAGGACTTTGCTGTCCTTCGAAGAGTAGTTGGGCAAGCCCTTTACACATGGCAGCAAAGAAAAATGGTCAATGGCGACCATGTGGGGATTATCGCCGGTTGAATGCTCAAACAATTCCTGACAGATACCCTATACCACACATCCATGATTTTACTCAAAGTCTGAATGGAACAACTATTTTTTCAACAATTGATTTGGTGCGCGCATACAATCAAATCCCTGTAGCACCGAAGGACGTTCCTAAAACGGCTATCATTACGCCTTTTGGATTGTTCGAATTCAAATACATGACATTTGGGTTGTGCAACGCTGGGCAAACTTTTCAGCGCTTCATGCATGAGGTTTTACGCGGACTAGATTTTTGTTTCCCATATATAGATGACATATTGGTTGCTTCAAAAGATGAAACGCAACATTTCCAGCATCTTGAACAACTATTTGAACGACTTCAACATTATGGCCTTGTTATCAATTTGGCGAAATGCGATTTTGGAAAAGCTTTTGTAACATTTCTTGGTCATCGCGTCGAAAGTGATGGTATTCGTCCAGTTCCCGAAAAAGTTTCCGCAATCATTAACTATCCGCAGCCCAAAACAGTTAAAGAAGTGAGACGTTTCGTAGCCATGATAAATTTTTATCGAAGATTCATCCCAAATGCTGCATCAACCCAGATTCCGCTGATCGTTTTTCAGAAGGGTAATAAGAAAAACGACAAAACTCCAATTGTTTGGACCGATGAAGCAAACTCGGCGTTCGAAAAATGCAAATCCGACCTTTCTAACTGCACACTTCTTGTTCACCCTTGCGACAGCTTACCAATCTGTGTCATGGTCGATGCTTCAAATGATGCTATTGGTGGTGTTTTGCAACAGATGTCTCCAAATGGTTGGAAACCACTTAGTTTTTATTCGAAGAAGCTTAGTGACACACAAAAGAAGTACAGCACCTACGACCGTGAACTTTTAGCTGCATACTCCGTGGTAAAGTACTACCGCCACATGCTTGAAGGCCGAAACTTTATCATCTTTACTGATCACAAGCCACTGACTTTCGCTTTTAAGCAAAGCTCAGAAAAAGCCACGCCTCGTCAATTTCGTCATCTTGATTTCTTATCGCAGTTCTCCACTGATATACGTCATATCAGCGGTCAGGAGAATGTGGTTGCAGATGCATTATCTCGTATCTCAACCATATCGACGCCAAACCCTTTTGATTTTAACGAGCTAGCAGAGGCACAAAAAACTGACAAGGCCTTGCAAGATTTCTTATCACAAAATAAGCCATCGTCGTTAATTTTAAAATCCATACAATTTCTATCCGAATCTGTTCCTATCTTCTGTGATATCTCCACAAAAACCGCTCGTCCATTTGTTCCAGCATGTTTACAACGAAAAGTTTTCGATTCTATTCATAATTTGTCACATGGTGGTGTAAATGCCACATCGAAGATCATTCAACAACGTTACGTATGGCAGAATATGAAAAATGACATCAGAACCTGGACTCAACAATGTATTACATGCCAACGTGCAAAAATCCATCGCCACACACACAGCAAAATTGGTTCGTATGCACCAATTTCAGAACGTTTCAATCACATCAACATAGATTTGGTTGGACCTCTTCCGACGTGTAAAGGACACACTTACATCCTTACATGCATCGATCGATTCACTCGCTGGCCAGAAGCCATTCCTATAGTGGATATTCGAGCTGTGACGGTTGCAGATGCTTTTTATAGTGGTTGGATTGCTCGATTCGGAGTACCGTCAAAAATATCTACAGATCAAGGTCGCCAGTTTGAATCTCAACTCTTCAAGGAATTGACACACCTTCTTGGTGCACAGCGCATCCGCACAACACCGTATCATCCATGTTCGAATGGAATGATCGAGAGGTGGCATCGATCTCTAAAGACTTCAATCATGTGTCACAATACTGCAAATTGGATGGATGTTTTACCAACGGTATTACTAGGATTAAGAGCAAGTTTCCGTGAAGATGTAAACACAACACCATTTGAGCTAACATATGGTGCTACAATCAAGCTACCAGGTGAAATTCTCAGCGAAGCACAAGATTCATTACCGACCGACGATTTCGTAAAAGCCCTTAAGTCTAAGATGAACGCTTTAAAACCCGTGGCCCCTGTGCACAAAACCAACCGTACAGTTTTCGTGTCAAAACGACTTGAAAGCTGCACACACGTTTTCGTTCGACGAGATTCTATTAAGAAACCATTTCAACCTCCTTACGATGGACCTTTTCCAGTTATTAAACGCACTGAAAAGACGTATACGCTCGAGATCAACGGCACGCAAAAAACAATTTCGATCGATCGTCTAAAGCCTGCATTCTCGCTTAATATTGATATTTGCGAAGACTTTAAGACCATAACTTTTCCCATGACATCTCCTGCTCAACCTCCAATGCAGAAACATGTTCACCTTTCTAGCCGAATTCCTTGTAGACGTGGTCGAAAGGTGGTATTTAGGTAAAGATTTTTTGTCATTTTAAAATCTCTAGGGGGGAGTAATGTAGGCGTACACTTTGTAAAAAACCACTTGTTTAAAAAAATATATTTTAAATCATAACACAAAATACATTAAGTCAAAATGAAAAAATTAAATATTCGATTCGAATTTTATATTAAGAACTATCGGACGTGTATTTTCTTTCAATAAAATATATATACACACGATAGACTTATGGCAAAAACGACAGCTTACCTGCTCCGCTGCCACAGCACCGAGAATATACGGATTGCCCAAAATCCACAAGACCGATATGCCACTCAGACATATAGTCGCATCAATCCAGGTTCCTTGTTACAATCTTTCAAAACATATTAGACAAATTCTAAAGCATATAATATCTGAAACATATAATATTAAAAATTCAACAGAATTAAAAACCAATTTAAAAAATATCGAACTTGGAAATGGAGAGATTTTAGTATCTTTTGGCGCGGTTTCCCTATTTACAAATATCCTCGTACATACTGCTATACGGAATATTATGATGAAATGGTCAATAATTAAGGAATTTACAAGAATCCCCAGTACAAAATTTCTTGAAATTTTAAAATTTTGTTTGACTGATAATAATTATTTTACATACAACAATCACGTTTTTAATCAAATATTTGGAATGCCAATGGGCAACACGCTCTCACCCACCATAGCAGGTATACTTCTTGACGTTCTACTTGACGATGCGATAAAGGAATTAAAAGATAAAAATATAAAAATGAAATATATAGCAAAATATGTCGATGACATAATAGCTATAATACATTTTGATGACAAGGATGAAATTCTCAATACACTAAATAGACATCATCCGAAACTTAAATTTACGATAGAAGTAGAGGAAAACAAGGAAATTTCATACCTTGACATGAAATTACGAAGAGATGGCAAAAAATCACGTTCAATTGGTATTCTAAGGCAACGCCATCTAGTAGATTGATGAATTTTAATGCGACGCAACCCAAAAACCAGATTGTTAATACTGCAAGAAATTTCATCGAAAGAGTCTTAACGCTTAGTGATGAAAAGTGTGACACATTAAATAAACAGAAAATACGACAAATACTTTTAGAAAATAGTTTTCCAAATAACATTATTAAAATGTTAATCGACGATATAACCCAGCGTTTAAAATATAACAAACAACGTGACAACACTAAAAACAAGGAGGATAAACAATTTTACAGTGTACAATACATCTCTGGGTTAACTGACAATAAGAATATGAGAACAACAATAAAGGAGAATAACATAAGCTTTGCTTATAAAGCAAACCAAACACTTAGCGCAATATTTACTAACGTAAAAACACCAGCAGAGAAACAACAACAAAGCAACGTTGTGTATGAGATAACGTGCAAGAGAGATGACAATCAGCAATGTGATATGATTTATATGGGCACAACAAAGAGAACACTAGCCACCAGGATGTTAGAACATAAAACAGACTTAACGAAAGCGAAAGAGTCGACAGCATTGGCACAACATATTCTAAAAACAGGTCACACAGCTGACTTTGAAAAAGTAAAAATACTGGACAAAGAAAATAATGAAAAGAAGAGGTATACAAAAGAAAGTTTACGAATTCAACAGCAGGTAATGAGAACACTAAATTTGAAAGAAGACACAAAAAATATAAATGCAAGCTGTAGAGTTGCCATTAAATAAACTATGATATTAAATTAAGTTGTGTTTATTATTATGTCAGTGTTTTTATGTTTTTTGTTATTTATTAAATGTAAAAAAATTTTTATATTTTAATGTAATAACGTCAACATTGTAAGTTTTTAAATGTTTTGGTGATAAATTATTGTATTAAAAAATTGTTTTCATATTTATTTACTAATAAATAGACGAGCTCCAGAGGAAGTCGACATATAATCGACGAAACGTCGATCAAAATTGTATTAAAATTGACTTTAATTCCATAAAACTTTAGGCTTTATTAGCTTAAGAAAATAATACACTCAATATTGATGAATTGGCCAAATAACAACAATTATGTCATGATTTTCATTTTTTAAATTTTTAAGTGTTCCTTGTTATAAATTTAAATATTTAAGTGTTCCTTGTTATAATGATGGCAACTCTATTAGAGAAAACAAGCAAATTATCAAAGCTCTTAAAAAATTATAAAAAAAATAATAATAAAGTGTTTTAAAAAATAGATAGTGACTATTATAAAACATAAAACAATATATACCAACTGAATAAAGAAAAATATTAAAGAGTTAATTAAAAAAAAACATAAATATGGCTGAATGCAGTAAATGCAGATCAGCAATACGAGGTGAAAGTGGTATTCGTTGCAATGGCGTGTGTGACAAAGTTTATCATTTTACGAAAAAATGTGCCGGTATTGATTAATATTCGGCAAAAATAATTGATGAAGATAATTTCGTCCGTTTTATATGCGACGATTGTTTGCAATATATCCAAAATGTTGATCTTGTCTTAAAAGAAATACAAGATGGTGTTGACAAAAACAAAGTAACATTAAAAGAATATAAACATGAATTTGAAAGCTCACTGAAACAAAATGAAATAGAAATTAAAGAATTACTTGAAGCTATAGAAAAGAGATACGATGAGAGATTTAAAAAAATTGATAATATTCAAAAACTATGTGAAAAAAATGTTCAAGAAGTAAATAAAATTTATGGAAATGTAAATGAAATAGAAAACAAAAATAAAGATATATTTAGCACAATTGAAAAAAATAATATAAATATGTGTAATGAAATAAAGAAAATTGTAAAAGAAACGAATGTCAAACCAAAAATGACATATGCACAAATAGTGGCAAATAAATTGGTGATGCCAGATTTAGCAAAAAATGTCCCCTTAATAGTAAAACCTAAGGAAAAGCAAAGTATAGAAAAAACGAAATCTGATTTAAATGAAAAAGTGGACCAAATAAACTTTAAGATAACTAATGTTGAAAACAGAAGAAATGGCACTATTGTTATTCAAAGCATAGATAATGAAGAAAGAGAAAAAATAAAAGAAGCTATACAAAAGGAAATAAATGAAAATTATGAAGTCAAAGTGCCGAAACAAACCGAAATGCAATTGTTAATAACGGACATGAATTTTAAATTGAAAGAAAATGATTTGTTAGAAAAATTAAGAAAACAAAATGAAATACTAAAAAATAGCGAAATTGAAATAATAAAAATTTTTGAAACAAAAAGGTATAATAAAGCAGTATTTAATGCAAAAATAAAAATCGATAACGATTCGTATCCGAAAATATTATCAGGCCAAAAGCTTAATGTAGGATGGGATAGATGCAGAGTTTTTGACGGTACAAGTGTAACACAATGTTTTAAATGCCAAGGATACAACCACAAATCATCAGAGTGCAGAAATGAGGAAATATGCTACAAATGTCACGGAAACCACAAAAGCAAAGATTGCAAAAATGAAACGGTAAACAAATGTGTAAATTGCATAAAAGAAAATAAAAGGCTGAACTTAGGACTTGATGAAAATCATTGTACAAACAACAGGGAATGCCCAGTTTATCAAAATAAACTAACATTGAAAATGAAAAGAATAGGTTTGACAGTTTAACAACCACAGAAAATATATGGAATATACAGAAATATCCAAGGACTTTTAAATAACTTTGCACAGTTGGAAATTATAGTCGAAACCGTTAATCCAGAGTTTATATTGCTCTCTGAAACTCATATCACAAATAACATTGATGAAAAAGTATATGAAATAAAAGAATATAATAACTATCCAACAATTTCGAATTCTTCGAAGACTGAAGGTGTAATATTATATATTAAAAAGCAATGGTATATAAATAAAATAAAGGAACATATAGTAGACTCAAAGCATTGGATTAGTGCCTATATGGCTAAACGAGAACATATCTCATTTATTATAGTAATTTTTTATAGATCACCAAGCTGTTCTAAATCCGAATTTAGTGATACATTTCAAGAGTTCCTAGATGAAATTTGTGAAAAAAGCTGTGATATTTTAATAGCAGGAGATTTCAATATAGACTGGTATAAAGATTTTTATAAAGATAAATTTTAAAGTGTTTTAAATGACAATGAGCTTAAACAAATTATAAGTGAATCAACCAGAATAACACAAACCTCGAAAACATTAATAGACTACATAATAACGAACAATGAAATAATCTCGGCAAAAAATAATATAAACAATAAAATAGCAGACCATGAATGCATAGACATTTTTGTTGATTATGAAAGAAATTATCCTGAAAAACAAAATAAAGAAATAGAAATTTTTAAATACAACAAAAATAGTTTTAAAAATTAAATAAATTCAATATTACAATGTAATGAAATTAATAATCTTAATGAATATGTCCATGATATTGATAGATGTTTTGAAAATACTATACAAAAATTTACAATAAAAAAGACAATAAATGAGAAAATCAACAATAAATGGTTTAATAACGAACTCAGGCTTCTCAAACAAGAAAAAATAAACAAGTACCAAAAAGCTACCATAGAAAACACTAATGCAGCATGGAATAATTATAACCAATAAGAAACACTTACAAAGTTAAAATTGAAAATGAAAAACATAAATACATAAATAATAAAATAAATAACACAAGCAATCAAAAAGAAATGTGGAATCAAATAAAAGAATTAGTGATAAAGATAAAGATAACCAAATAGAATATAAGGACAACTTAGATATAGCCAATAATTTTAATAATTATTTCATAAATAGCATTGCTGATATAAGAAACTCCATTGAAAACGTGCAATATGAAAATAAAATACCTGTGATAAATGTTAAATTTGAATTTCGTGCAATATCCTTATTAGAATTAGAAATTATATGTAAAAATATTAAGAAAAAACCTGACTATAAGAAAATATCAAGCAATATAATATTAGATAACTGGGACATAACTGGCAATATTTTACTCAACATTATAAATAAATCCCTAGAAACAGGAGTTTTCCCAGACAATTGGAAGGAATCTTTAATTACCCCAATTGAAAAAGTAAAGAATACTAATATTTGCGAAGAATATCGTCCAATAAACATTCTAAAAACATTTGAAAAAATTATGGAAAAAGTAGTAAAAAATCAACCTGAAAACTATCTAGAATAGAATAAACTTTTATCGAAATACCAATCTGGTTTCAGAAAAAATTATTCATGTGAAACTGCATTGAACTACACAATAAACAGGTGGAAATATATGAAGAGGAACAATAAAATAATGGCGATTTTTCTTGATTTAAAAAGGGCTTTCGAAACAATAGATAGAGACATTTTAATAAAAAAATTATACAGGTATGGAATTAAGGACATAGAATTGAAATGGTTTCAGTCATATTTAACCAATAGAATGCAAATTACTAGAATTAATAACGTGAAATCAAGTGCAATAGAAAATGACTATGGAGTACCACAAGGCTCAATATTAGGAGCACTCTTATCTATTATATACATAAATGATATGGAAAAAGTATTGGAGAAGTGTGAAATTATTTTGTATGCAGATGATACATTAATTTTTACGGAAGGAGAAACAGAAAATATATGCTACGAAAATCTTTCAAGTGATATGAACAATATTAATAAATGGCTAAAAATGAACAAGTTAAAATTAAACGAAAGTAAAACCAAATTAATGGAGATAAATATGAATTCAAATATAACATTAAAAACAAATAATATAACAATAGAAAAAGTTAACACTATTAAATATCTGGGGTTTATTATTGACAATGACTTAAAATTTAAAGAACACATTGAATACATATGTAAAAAAATCGGGAAAAAAATCTGATTTTTTAAACGAATAAGAAACAGCTTATCTAAAATCACGGCAATAAACATATCTATATATATAAAATTGAATGTGTGTTTGTTTATTTGTTTGTTTGTGTGTACCTTATAGGAGACCAAACCTCTGGACCGATCTTCCTGAAATTTTCACAGCATTTAACTGGGACTCTGGCATGATTAATAGGGTACTTTTTTTTGACCACGCCCACTTTTACGCCCACTTTTTTAAAATTATGTAATTGCTCCCATATAGTTTTTAACAGATTTACTTCAAATTGTATACACATTATACTCCAGGCGAGGTAGAAATAAACATTTCTTACGCCACGCCCCCTTTCACGCCCCTTTTCACGCCAAATTTTGTTTGAAAGTTTTAAACTTTTTTTTCTCTGTACAAATTTGTTCCTTCCAACGGATTTTTTTATTTGGTAGTATATTGCTCTTAATACTGTTAACGTCGCCATATAACTATGAACCACGCCCATTTCACCGCCCCCTTTTTTTTTACTTATACCACTAACAATGTTTGCTATACAAAATAATTTTTTTGTAATATGTATTTATCTAAAGTTTTATACACTTTTTATCTACAGGTAAGGTAGCCATAAATTTTTTTATTACCAAGTCCCCCTTTTTCGCCCCATTTTACCTTAAATCATAATTAATCTGCTTTCAATCTATCTATATATATAAAAATGAATGTGTGTTTGTTTGTGCTTTATAGGAGGCCAAACCAAAGAACCGATCTTCCTGAAATTTTCAGAGCGTGTTACTGTGACTCTGGAAGGAATAATATGCTATATAAATTTTTGATTGGACAAAGGGGCGGTGCCACGCCCATATAACCCAAAATTTGAAAAAGTCATATCACGGGAATTTTTTTACCTACAGCAGTCATATTTGGTACATATGGTATTAGCATGAATAGAAATACATACAAGAAGAAAAGTGGGCGGGACCACGCCCCTTTTTAGAAAAATAAAAAATCGTAATATCTTCTAAACTACTGGAAGGATCGTCATGAAATTTTCACAAAAGGATATTTTTGCGAAATAATAAGACCTTAGCTATATAAAGTTGTTAGTGGGCAAAGGGGCGTGGCGTATATATAAAAACGTTGATGCATTTGATTGTAACGAATGATCTCCGGAACCATAAGAGCTGTCGAGGTAGGATTTCCAGCATAGGTTCGGTTCGAGCTCTTCTGTGTTTTTTTTTTGTTTTAACCCTCTAGCTGGCGTTGGGGTCAAGTTAAAAACAAAAATTTTTACTTTCAGCGCGATTTGACTGCAATTCAGAATGAACGTATGTTTCGTCATAAGAAATTTTTGTATGTATAAATGGACCCGATAGGTGGTGCTGGGTAAAGTTATTTCGAATATTCTTATTTATGGTGTGATTTTAATGAAACTAAGAATGTACATATATGTATGTTAGAAACATTTTTTTATTGGACCCGGTAGATGGCGCTGTCGTTCGAAAAATAATGAGTTGTCAAATTTATATAAATTTTAATAAATAAACTCACCAACGTTTTTATATATAAATATTCTAACGAAAAAGAAGGAAAAAGCCGCTACATTATTGCATGGTGGCCGCACAGCTCATTCAGCACTCAAATCACCGTTAAACGTACAAAAAAATGAGAATGCCGTCTGTAATATCAAAAAACATTCCGGTATGGCAAAAGTTCTGCAAAAATGCAGTATCTTTATTTGGGATGAATGTACCATGGCTCACAAACATTGTGATTTGATTTGATAAAAGATTTGAAAGGCAATGAAAGATTTTTTGGTGAAGCTCTCATTTTATTATCTGGAGATCTTTGTCACACATTTTATATAGGTTTATACAGATTCTAACTAAAATAAAAATTCATTGAGGGCAAAACAACGTTTGCCGGGTCCAGCTAGTATAATACAATTATTAAACCACATTTCGAGTATGGATCAACAGTTTTATACACATGCTGTACAGATACACAAATAACCAGACTACAGAATTTACAAAATAAGGCAATGCGTGCAATATTAAAACTAAACCGATTTGCTTCAGTAACATTTATGCTGAGTGATTTAAAATGGCTTAAAATACACAAAAGACTAGCACTAAATACAATAAACTTTATTCAAAAAATAAAAATTGGAGATGCTCCTGAATATTTGATCGAGCAAATAAGATATGTTGGGGAGGTTCAACCATATAACCTGAGGAATGCTTTAGATTTCAGGATACAACGAGCAGACACCAGCGCGATGCAAAGATCGCTATTTTATAAAGGACTAAGCATTTACAACAAGATGCCAATTGATGTGAAAAACGAAACTAATAACAATATATTTAAAAAAAAATTATCATCTTTTATTAAAAATTTTAATATATAGCAGAGCTAAATTTCTGTAAAGTTATTAAATGATATGTAATTTTCAAAAGTATTAATAAAATACTACTTACTACAAAAAAAAAAAAATAAAATACTCTTTTAAGTATTATCTTTAAAAAAAATGTGCCTTACAACTTCTCATATAAAGAATGAAAATTGTTGCTTAAGATATTAGGGAGAATATATTTCTTAAACAAAAGACTAATTTGTTGCAACTAACAAAAATATTTCGCTTATCAGGCAGCTGTTAAGAAGTCTTTATGCTTACTTGATTATTATGAAATTACTATTATTCTATTATTTAATTACAAACTGATTTGTGCAACTATATATTATAAATAATTCAATCATTCATCTTTTCTTCTCTTTTTTTTTTTTCTTCTGCAAACAGTTCGCAGTTCTTCTACAAGTTTACATCATCATCATTACAATAATCGTAATATTTTAACACAATTACAAGTTTTAACCATAACAGCAATACTAATGAAACTATGTCAATTACTGTTATTGCGCACAGAATAAACTTAAATTACTTACGTACTTACTTTAATAAATTGCAGTTGTAACTGTTGTTCTCTAACAACTGGAACGAACGTATTAAGGAAACACATTTTCTACGTGATGAATGTGTAAGCAAGTAAGAATAGAAATCTTTCTTTATGGGATATGGAATATGTTAGCCATTATGGAGACTACAAATATATGGCAAACATACACAATGAAGTATTCAACAATATACATAAGTTATAATATGTATATATATATATATCAATGTATGCGTATGTGTGAACAATTGCATACACAATCTATTTTATTGCAATTAGAGTAATTTAAATTTGTAAATACAAAAGTAAGTCAACAAATATTTGTAATGTTTATTTAATATCTATGTGAAATATATATATATATATTTCTTTTTTTAGTTTTCTTTAGCAAACTACATAGCATATAAAATAATTGTTTTTTTTATGCCAGCCCTACTAATTATATTTTGAGAAGAACTAAGTAAAAACCCTTAAGAGAGACACACTTTTCACTAAAAATTAGTGGCATCTACAAACTACGTATATGCTATTTACATAAATCTCTTCTCTAGGTATCAAAAAAGAGGATTTCCCATCAATGAGATGTTTGAGTTCGAAAAACTCGCGACCACCGGGAGGTAGGTTTTTCGTGGTGAAGAATAATGCTTGCTCTTCCCTACTTCTTCCTAGAGTTTTTACAAGCACATGGTTGTGTACCAAATAAAATGTCCGGTTTTTCCAAAAATACAAACGACATTTAGTTTGAAGTATTTGGACTGTGAATAACTTTTGATGGATTCGACTCATCTTGAAAGGTAAATGCAGTCGACTGTTAAGGATAGAGACCGAAAAATCCTAAAATATATAAAATGTAGTAATACGGAAACTGTTAGGCCTAGGGATTTGAGTTTTTTTTTATTAAATTAAAACTATATTAATCTCTATGCAAGAAAAATAATTTTTATAGTTCTATGAACTACTTATGAACTTTTGCACCTTTTTCTGGAAATCCTTCCGTTACAGATTTTATAGCGGTTTCTGTCACCTTTGTAGAGTTGGAAGTCCACCTCCGTTAAAAATTTTTTATATTTTGGTCCTAAGCTCCGGACAGTTTGGAGAACTTAACTCTCTTGGTACAAAAATCCACGTTGTGGGTTTTTGTAGCACTCAAGAACTTTACGTAGTGACAGAATGCAAAATCGGGTCAGAAATATGTGGGCACATTGTGTTTGCTTATAAACCGACGAAGTTTTTTTCTTATAAACACTCATTAAATTTCGGTATTGATAGAACCTGTTGTTACAAATGACTTAATCCTATTGCCACAACGGCATATTGTTGACAGGAATTTTTAATTTTCTCTGGTTTTCGTTCCTAAATATATCCTCAACATTATCTCGCGTATATGCAACATACAAATTTTGACCTAGAATCTGCAAAAGATATGCCTGTACATACGTTTCGTCATCCATTATGCAGTAGAAATATTTTTCGCCTTTCGTGCCCTGAAAAGTGCTTGGAAATGGACCTTACCGGCCTGGTTTTCTACCGTATCAATATGCCTTACATTTTCTTGGCCTAAGAAACATCATGTGGAGCTTCCCTTCTTTCTAAGCCGTATTTCCCATCAATGGTCCAATTCTCCTGATATTTACTTATAATGTTGGAAATAATTTGATGGCAGACCTTTGATTCTTCGGCAAACTGTTTATAGGACTTGGTTGGTTTTTGGTTGAAATATTTAATAATTTTTACATCTACTTCTATTTTAACACATTTTAATCAAACTTAAAAAAAAATGAATGGGTTTGTCGTTAGATTAGTAACCGACATATTTTTTAAGGACAACTTGATCAAAAAAGATTTAAATAATGCTTGTGAAAAAATTTCGATCTCAATCTTTTTTTTACTTTCGAGCTTAGCACGATCTTATAAAAGTCTTCTAAATTGTCATGGCAGAATTTTTTCAACATTATTTTTTTTTTCAGTTGATGTTTATTTGACCTATTGTTTTATGAAGCTGAAAACAGAACTTATATCCAATCACAACTCAATTTCACGATAAGTCAACCATGTCGAAAATCGATTTTTGCCCGCGATGAATTAAAAATAAAATTGAAATCGATTGACAAAACGTTCTGAATACTTCACGATATTGAAGTCAGTTTTTAGGTTTTAACAACGGTTTTTCGCTTTCTCAAAATATAAATAGTAGCGTAAGTACAATATAATTATTTAAGTGAGAGCATTTATTATTTAATTTAAATATACACTAAGCTAAGAGAGTGGTATAGGTTATAATAAATCCTTTGAAATAAAAATAAATGAAAGATCTTTTTGATGAGAAGGCTTATAATATTTGAAAGAACCAATGGCTGCATAAAATAAGGCTCGAAGCAATAAGGCGTCAAGGAAAACATCAATAGGGCACTAAGTATTGAATATTAAATAAATAAAGCGATATTTTTCATAACAGATTGCAACGGCCATTCTGGAGGGTGAGACATTTCAAGTCAGGGTGAAGGTACTAGCACTAGTATAGTAAACTTTTATTTAAATTTCATTCAATGACAATTTTTCATTTCATTCATCAGTAAATAGCTTCAGCATATCAAGTCAGACTAATTTTATGGAATGAAATCTTAAAAAACAATGTTAATTTTTCCATCAGTTTTTTACGAATTTGAATATTGTTTATTGACATCAGTGTTTTTGACTACATTTTTAATATTGATCTTTTAACAAAGATTATTTATTTGAGTTGTAGGTACAATTTTTCTAAAGACTGCAATGAGAAATCGCCTTCAGTTATAGCGAAAAAACTATGTAAACAATCATCAAAATAAAGATATAATAAGGCCTGAGAACGGCGAACCTGTTGGAGGTTTTAGGTTAGGTTAAGTGACCATATGGTCCCTTGTGATCCCCTTAGAAAGAGGCGGAATGTAAAGAGAGGAAAAGAGATTACAAAAGCACACACAGATTATATAAGCAGTATGTAGAAGTAAGAATAATGAAAATGAGACAGACGCCGCCAAGAAGTCAGCAAGGTCGCCGAGTAGAACATCTACTACGCGGCCGAGAATACCAACGAAACTTAGCCCCAGATGTCTAAGGCGCCGCTCCATCAGTCCTGTTTCACTGACTGCTCGTCGTCCACATTCATGCAGCTCATACAGAAGCCAGCTCACGGGAGACCTATTTCACAACGTTCAGTGAGTGCTCTCTAAAGAAGGCTGATTGACCCTTTACCAAAACCAAGAAGTGCTTCCATTCTCCTTAGATTTCGCAAGGGCGATATGATCTTGGGTATTTTGCAAGAGGTCAGTTGTATCCACCTTGCCCTTAATTCAAGATTAGCTGCTATTCAGTTAGATTCAACATCTCGGATAGAGGGATTTTAATATTAGTGGCCATCGTTCCCACTCAAAGGATCTGAACCGTTCCGTACGCACTCGTCAACTAACTGGTATCATTCGACAACACTATCTCCTGGAAACCACATCAGCTTCACGATGTGTTGCCGGATTTGGTCGAGGGAGCTGCAACATTCTCTCACACACTCCGATCTAACTGTCACCGATTTCAGAGCTTCGAGAGCAGCAAGCCTGTCCACAAAAACATTAATGGTTTTTGGATCCATATCCCTCTCCAGAATTATTAACGTTGCTATGAAAATTGCGGATCCCGGCCTGAAAAAGGCTACATTTGTCAGGGATTTTCAGAGATATCTGAATGTACCCCTTGGCCTATACCCGCTTCGAGCTTCGAACCGTCGGTATAGACTAGGATCGGCACCCTATCTATGATATAGTCTGCGACTTCCCTAGTCGGTATCTTGATCGTAAAATTACCCCCCAAAGCTCAGCACCGGTGATATATAATCGTTTCCCGATCAATTTGTCTCACGCAGGATTGTGCTATGTCCCCAAAGATCTTTCTTCCAGCTTATATGACTTCCTTAAATGAAGAGCCTCTTCTGCTGCATTACTCTTGATAAAACATTACTTCCAGTTCCACCTGTGGTGTCTATCTAATGGCTCCGGTGATGCCCAGATAGGCCAATCTCTGTGCCTTTACGAGTCTAGAAAGTATGGTCACAACATTCACAGCCCTTCCAAAACCGGATCACCATATGCCAAAATAGGTCTAATTTTCGCACAATACATCCAGCGGATGATGTTTTGTTTAAGAGCACATCTTCTACCAAACGTCCTCCGCGTGGTGTAGAAGGCACATAATGCCTTCTTAGTAATTTCCTCTACATTACCCGACCAAGTGCGTTTAAAGAATACTTCGCTTCCTTTGATAGTGCCAGAGTCTTCCCGTCCAACCTTGTATTATTGTCACTTTAATTTTTGAGGAGTTGACGCACAGACCATTTTCCCTTGTCCATTTCACGAGTTTACTTAATGCTGACTCCATGAATTCACTGATCGTTGACCAAAAGCACAATGTCATCCATATAGTCTACCACTTTGGTACACGTTTTGTCGAAAGGTTGGATATTCAACAAAAGAATAGATATAACTGCTTCTTGTAGCATTCTCCTCATCACCACCTTCCTCGATTTCGCCTCTTCTGCTATTTTCGAGTTTATCAAATTGCTCCTCAGCACGTCCATAATATTATCTTTGAATATGTGTCCGTATTATCTAAGACTGATAGTATCGATGATTATTTAACGCTGCCTCCACGTTCAAAAAAGAAGCCAAAATATATTCCTTACAGTGAAGCGCATCCTCATTCGCCGCCACTACTTCTCCTGACATTCCCTTGAGGTATGCATGTTTAGCCTTATAGAAGTTGTCCGGTGTGAGCTTACTTCTCACATGGGCATCTACCAAAATGTCTAAGGTTTTCAGTAAAAACGATGATACGCTGATTGGTCTCTAGTCATTTGCAGTATTATAGTTTATTTTTTCCCGTTTTGGAAAATTAGACCTCTATAACCAATCTCCACTCTTTGGGTTTATACCCTGATGATGGGCTGCCTTAAATGATCCCCAATAACCATGGCATAATTGTCGCTATGGACTCCTGCAAAGGAGTCGGCAATATACCATCTGGCCCTGCTGACTTGTAAGGCTTAAAAGGTCGTACTGCCCACTCCACTATTAATATAATATGCCCATATTCAGGAATTGTGGCTGGAGTTATCATCTATCACCTCACCTATGCAACGCGAGAAGGCAGTATCTGCTGTCAGGTTTCATAAGGAATCCTGGTATGTTCGGGTTTGGAGGTTTTAGAATACTGAGCTAGTAATTTCAACTGAACTTGCAATATCTCACCACCCAGATAATAACCCTGAAAATTTTCCATATAGTAACGCAATGTAATTTAATGGAAATAAATTATATTAATGGAACAATATCCTTTTATGGTGGATTTATTTCACATTGAAACAAAGCCGAAAAAGCTAATCGATATACTTGGGTTCTTATGTCATTAAGCCGTAGGCTAAATTCTTCATTTTTATATTAAAGCTATTGTCATCTTTTTGAATTCTATAATAACACTGTGCAACAGTACAAAAATATTTAAATTCTAATGCCATTTAAATCTAAAGGTAGTTGTATTTTATTATTATTATTTTTTGACAAGTCTTTGTTATAATTTTTTATTGTTTATTGTATTTTTGTAGAACAGTGATAATTTTTTTGTAGAAGGAATTAATTTCTATCTGAAAAATGCAGTACAGTATACAACAATTTATGTACACTATATATTTTACTCTTGTACCTTAAAGGTAATTTTCAATAAATAATATGCCCTGATTCTTAAATTCTTTGTCATTTTAGGAACTTTCATTTAATTTTGTTTTCACAAATACGCAACACAAATATGTTGCAAAAATTGTGTACTTATTTCTATATATGTATGAAGAGTAATTAAAATTTTACTCAAGTATTATTATTTTAGTTTTTTTTTTCGGAGAATATAGTTTTATATAGAACGAAGTTTTAATTGTATAGCACTTAGCTTTAGCTCAGATAAGTATAATTTTCTAAGAAAAACACAAGCATTCCATATTAAGAGCATGTAACAAGTATCTATAAGTAAAAATAAAGTGAAACTGAATATTAATTATAAATTAGACTAAAGTATATGAACACTAGAGATTTATATTTAAAAAGTTTTGTTTTTAAGAATAATTGTTTACTTACCAGAAGAAGCTCTTGAGTGTTTACATTTACTTGCAGTGAATTTGGAGATCAAAAGCACTAAGTCTTTAATGCTGATCATCGTCATCTCATATTCAAGATGATATCTTTAATATTACAAGCATGATTGAAAATAAAACTCAGAAGGAATTTTGTTGCTTTTTAACATCCGAAATAGCTGTAGTATATTCGAACAGACCATGAAAAATTATGAAGGACATTAATTATAATATTAGAAAGGTTCACCTAAGTTCATATATGATATAAAAATTGTCTAAGCATTTTGTTTATCTGGCTAAAATCCTGATAAAATATTCAAAATAGATATAATCAGATTATGTATGGAACAACAAATCAAGCAATAACTAGGCCTCCGCAAATTTACTGGCACATACGCAACCACTTATCGAAAATTTCCTGACCATTTTGCATAAATGTGGCAGAATATCGTTGAATTTTTCGTTTAATGCACGGCTGGTTATAGAATTGTTGGCACTAATTTTTTACATCAAGTAATTAAAAAAAAAAAACGAAATCCAATTAAGTTAAATTACACGTACTGAGCAGCCAATTCTAATTAGAAGAACGAAAGAGGAAAATGTCTCATGCACTAAATGGATAATATCACGGGCTATATGGTACGTTGCACCATATTGTTGGAAGCACATCAATGTCATCCAGTGTAGGAAGAAATATCTCTGTTATCATGTCGCGATATCAAGCATCAGTTACAGTCTTTGCTTGACCAGCCTCATCCCGCATCGCACAAAGATGGATTTATTTTTCAACAAACACATGTCGGTTCTATATACCCCAAAAGCGGCGGTTTGGACAATTAGTTAAAAATGGTGATGATTTTAGTAACCCCAATTTTATTATTTTTGAAATATTGTTCAGGAATAAAATAGCATTTTTCTACCATGCAGTGCTCCATTTATATAAACCCTAACCAGTCAGCTAGTGAACTGTCTATTTCTCTTGGCTACTAACTGTGATTTTCGATGTCGTCGGGTTGAGTGTTATTCCCTCCTGCACTGCGACCAAGTAGATCTATAGTGCACCCTCTTTCAGATTCTTGTTCTCTCCTGTTTTGTTAGTTCAATACAGCGTCCTTCACCGCCAATGTTTTGTATGCCTCCTCCCTGATTTCAGCTTCGCCAAAAAGTTAGTGCCTTAGATATGCAAACGGTGGACATTTTCCCAGTATATGTTCCATGGTTTTATTATTCTCCAGGCAGTATCCGCACGTTTCATTTTCACCCAAACGCATTTTGTAGAGGATGTAATTTCACGCATAGTGCCCTGTGAGTGCCCCCATATAGAAGTCTTAGACTGGATCTGTTTAATATTAATACATCCATGCTCCTTTTTCGCATCGATGCAAGAATTTTTTTGAGTGTTGAAGTAGTCCTTGTTCATTCCAATGCTCCACTAATTCTTCTTTAATCCATCTGTTGATTTTCTCAGTTATGTCTTTTCTGGTGAATCCGAATTGAGGCTTTGGGCAAATGAATTGTCTTTTCGCTCCTCGTCTTGGCTTGTTTATCGGCTTTCTTATTTCCTTCATACCCTTTGTGACCTGGTACCCATATAAGCGTCACTTAATTAAGTTCATCCAGTTTATTTGAGGCTCTATGGCTTTCGAGCATGGATTTATGTTTGTATACCGATTTGTCCAGTACTTTAGAATAGCCTGGCTATCTGGCGTAAGATTTATCTCTGTCCTTGTCAGGTTTCTTTCCGTTAGTTTAGCAGTAGCTGCATTTAGTGAACATAGTTCCGCTGTAAATATTGCGTTCTTTACATAGGGACATGTGCAGTTTGCGCCTTGGTCCGTAAACCCCCACTCATATTCCTTCTGTTATTTTGACTCCGTCCGTCAGTGTACCACTTCTAGACATCTTCGTGTAGCCATAAAGGGTTAGATTCCCAATCTAATCTACTAAGAATATGAACAGTGTAGTTCTTTCTAAGTTCCAAAACAAGATCTAACTGATCACTACATAAAGTCATATCTTTGATACTTTTGGCTTTATCAAGGAATTTCGGGTGTCCTATATGATCGCCTTCCTTAAATTTGTATAATCTGTAAAGGTCAATAGCTTGTTTAGAAGCTTCTCCTTGGATTGATAAGTGCAGCGGAGTGAGATTTAGGATAAACTCCATAGCTGCCGTAGCAGTTGTTCCATTGCTCCCGTGATGTTCAAACATGCTAATCTCTGTATTTTGAATAAGTTTAAACGGGCTCCAGTCTGGTTTGTCTTCTGCTACCATACAACTGAGCCATATAAAGTACCCGGAAGTTCATTTGTTTATATATCTACAATGACATTTCAGAGTTTGGACCCCACGGTCTTCCTAGAAGTTATTTGCTATCCCATATTGACTTATAGCCTTATTTGTTATCGAATGTAGATGAGGGTTTCAGGTGATGTTCCCAGATATTTTACCTTCTCTTCGGGATAGTTGTGGTTTTATTGGGATTTATGGAAAGTCCCTCATCTTCGCACCATTCCCATGTAAGTCTTAGTGCTTCTTGCATTTGTTCTCTAATTGTCTAGTCATGTGTTGCACGTACAATCACTGTGATATCATCTGCATAACCCATAGTCGTAAAACCATAATTGTTTAGTTTTACAATGAGGTCATCCACCAAGATTGGCCATAGTAATGGGGAAAGTACGCCTCTCTGAGGTCATCCTTTCATAATGCTAATCCTTCTCTATTCATCTCCAAGATTAGCCACTTTTCGTCTCCTAGAGAGCAACTTTTTTATCCACCCTGTCACAATTGGCTACGAGTCCAATCTAATCAGCGCTCTTTCCATAGATTGAAAGCTGGCATTTTCAAAACCGCCTTCTATGTCCATAAAGGAACATAAGGCTACACCCTTCCACTCCAATATTTTTTCAATCATTGAAGTTAATTTTTGGATCGTTGATTTACCTTTTGGGTAGGCAAATTGAAGATTATGTATCGGTCTACTTTGTAGAAGTTCATTGCAACTATATAGATCTTTCATCTTCTCCGCAGTCGTCAGCATGAGGGATGCAACACTGATTGGTCTGCATAATTTAGGATGATCAACAGATTTATTTCTTAGAATATAACTATAATAAGTGCAAGGCTGGCCCTGAAGATACATATGAACCAATTTTATTTTAAGCAAATCCGGACAGTTTATTAGTAGGGCTGAAAAAATCGCATCTGGTCCAGGAGATTTTTATGGTCTAAATGAGTTTATTCTCCATTTTACACTTTCATATGTTATGATTCGTTTAACTAAAGAACTTATATCGTTGTTCGCATTTCTAATCTCGACATCTCCCGTTGATTCCTCCGTTACAAAACTACATGCTGGGAAGTGAGTAGTTTGGTGTGAGTCATTTGTCTTGAGAGTATCTATTACTCTGGTTCTTGTTTGAAGATAAGGCCCTTTGAATCTTTGCCGCTTCCGGCACATCCTTCAATTCCTCGCAGAAAGTTTCCCAGGATAATCTTTTCGATTTCCTTATTTCCTTGTTATACTTAGTAAGGACAGTTCTATAGCGTATCCAGTCACCACTACTTTTAGCCCTATTAAATTCCTGCCTAGCTACCTTTCTAAGTTCATAAAGCATTTTGTTCCACCATCTGACCTTCCTGTCGGTGCTCTTGCTTTTCAGTGGGCAATTGTCTTCAAATTAATAACAGCTGCGTCCAGATCTGTGTTTGTGTTTATTGATAACCTAGAAGGTCTAACTTTGCCTCAAGTTCAGATTTATATCTGTCCCAGTCTGTGCCCTTCGGGGAACTATACCGAATTTTTGTACTAACCTAGACTTTATCTCAAAGAGATTTCCTTTGAAACTCTCCAGTTCATGATCATGTCCTATACATTGTATATAGCCAGATTTAGGTCAATAACCTGCTGCCTGATCGCAATTTGAAAAGTTGGAACTTTACACCTGTTCGCTATCGCTATATTGGTTCTAACTAACTTACTGTAGAAATGGCGATAATCTCAAACATTGCGTGAAGTGTGGGACACCCCCTTGTTTAGCCCGCATCTATCTGGTTAAGGTCACTAATAAAATAAATGCATAAATAACCATATCGGAAAAATAATTAATACAAGGACTAAACATGTTCCGGCTATGATTGATTTTGAATTTACCTGCTCTATGTCACTCTGAAGTTCGTGTATTACAAATATGTACACCAATTTGCCGTGCGACTGAATGTGATTTTCTTAATGTGGCAAAATTCATCAGCCATCCTGTAAATAGCTGCGTCAAATTTGGCTATTATACCTTTACCAGATTCGGATGCCTCACTTGCCACTTTGTGATTAATGAAAATTTTAATGTCGAAGCGCTTGATTGACCGCTAACATTTCATATTCAAAATAAATGTATCTAATAATAAGGAATAACACTTTTAACACCTCTTTGTTTTACAAAGAAATTTGTTTTGAATATAAATAGTGAGCCCTTAATCCTGCGCTTTGATTCTACAATTTTCATGTATTAGAAATAGGAGTTAATCAATTTGACAAGTGAAGCATCCATTTATAAATCACCAGTACAGCAATAAATTGTGTAGGACCTTTTAGAGTAATTTCCTTTTTATAAGGCTACTTTCCGATATTCACCTAGGTCTATTTAAAGATATTAAAACAACGTATATTATGGTATATTTTTTGAACTGGTCTACATATAAAATTCGCATCCTATAAGCACTTAAGCGTATTAGTAGAAAATAAATACATGACAATCTCTGTTGTTTTTTTTTCTTTTTTGCTTTTTATTTTTAATATCAGAAATCGTTCTGAAGCTGGAATATGTTAAAGTATAGAAAAAATTCAGACTCGTATTTTTTGCAATATTCCAGTACAATTTTGAGGTTTTAAAAAGATTGTTTAGAAAATATTCGATAGCAGCGTTACTTTCGGTTTAGTTCTAGAATCCTTATATCTCCCTCACTTCAGCTAATGCTGAAAAATATTATAATATCAATTAATCTTTCCCAGTTTTTTTTAAAATATCTCTCTAAAATCCACCCACAAGATTCGACCTATTAAAACAGTTAGATCACCATCCACTTTAAGCAATGGGTATTCAATCACTTTTCAGCTAGATAAAAGCATTTCCTGCTTTACTCCCATATTCCTATTAACAGAAGGAATATCTACTTGGGTCCATACTACACACCCTAAACTATGTTAAAATATGTTCTCACATATACAAAATACCTTTCTATATTGCGGACGATGACTTAAGGGATATCGCAGGCCTACAAAATTTAGACTTTTGTTACAGCGACCTGTACTTTTCTAGAATTTATGAACTTCTAACCTAAGAGCGCAAATATTTCATATATATCATAAATGTTATAATATTAACAGCATTTTTAATTATACCTGCAAATGTTACTATATATACCGACAAAAATTTCAAAACATACTCGAAAACTCGGTGTTAATATTTTTTATTTTGCCAAACCTTAAGTGTAAAAAGTTTGTCATAAATTAAATTTCACAAGCATAAAATTGTAAACCAAAGAAAAAATATATATTTAAAATTGTAAATAAGAATGATATAAAATTTAGTTTTATTTTTAAGTACACGTTAATGTAAAATACAATTTTGTACATTGTAAGGTACATATTTTTATGTCTATTTATGTTCATAACGTGGAGCTATGATTTATTTTTATATACATACTAGATATCTTAACACCGATTTACATGGTCGAATATTTATTAAAAATAAAATAGTTTAAAAATTTTAATTTAATATGAAAATATTATCAAAATTATCATTTAACACCAGTAGCTATGTTCTGTAACTCTCACATCGGAAAGTTTTCACATGGAACGTATAAAAATGAAACAAAAACGTTGCGAACTGACACAAAATATTGTTTCTCGCATTCGACTGGTTCTGTAACTATATTTTGTGGGAACTATCTGTCACGTAACGTTTTTTCTCACATTTATTGGAAAAATTAGAAAAAAGTGTTTCTGTAAAGTTCGCATGTGAAAAGATTTGAAATTGAACTGGCAAATTCACTCACAACTCAAATCTATGCGAGATAAGTTTTTAAATTCAGTTGCTTTAAAAAATATATATATATATATATATAAGATGACATCGAATATTGGAGAAAAAGTAAAAAATATATTAATTTTTTATTTATATTTTACTTTTAGTATTTACATTTAAATTTTTTTTTTTGCAATTATTCAGAAAGTGCAACGAATTTCCCAAATTAAAAAAAAAGCTTGTGGACTACATGTCTTCCAATTTGAAATTGCCAGAGGACATTTTGTATGATTCAACGGATCGCACTTAAACTGATCTTTTTTAAGGCTGATTCTTGATCTTTTCCTAACAGATAATAAAAGCAAAACAGATAAAGCGCATGTGTAGTAAAAGTTTTGTTACAATCACAAATTTTATTGTATCAATTTTGAAAATATGTATTTATTTTTTTAGTTGTTCGAATGATTTTGTACTAAATGGTGTATAATTTTAATAACAAAAAAAAATAGTAATTCAAGAACTAAAAAAAATCGTAAAAGTAGTAATTAATTTAAGGCAGAAGTAAGCCTTTTCTCTTTTACTACATTTCTACTACAAAAAGCTGAAAAAATAAATAAAATCTGTTTAAAAAAAAAATATTTAGTGAATAAATTTATTAATAAAATGATAAATTGTTTAAATAAATGATTAATTTTAGTATTATCTAATATTATTAATACATTTATGTATTTACTTATTTCATTAATGAGCTAATTTTGTAAATTCACGTAAACGTAAAAGTTTAAACAAAACTGTATAAACTGTATAATATAGTATATTATATTAGTATATTATACTATAAAAATATAATTTCATAAATCCATTTTTTGATAAAGTTAAAATTTATTTCTATGTGATCCATAGGTTCTTTACGCGGGGTAAAATTAATTAACATGTTTTCTTGATATATAATTTAATTTTTGAATTATTGAAAATATATTGATTTTAATTAATCTTTATTTCATAAATAGATTATTATTTAAATTAAATTATTAAGTTTATAATAAAACTCATTTTTTTAATAATTTTTTTTTTTAAATTAAATTGTTTTTTTTTAATTAAACAATCAATTGATTATTTGAATCAATAAAGTTATTTTTTTAAATAGTATAACAGTCATTCTGGGGGAGGAGAACTTTTTGGAGGATTTTCTATACTGACTTAGTACTTTTACAATGCCCACAAACATGTTCGACAGTATAATAAAGGAATAGATTAATTTATTAATCAGATAACCAGTTGATTGATTAATAAATTAATTTATAAATCAGATAATCAGTTGATTAATTAATAAAAAAATCAACCAAAATTCAGTGGGGGTCTTTTAGGCTCAATTGACTTAAAAATGGTTGATTTTAAATTAATTGTTTATTAAATTCATTTAATTAAGTTATTATTATTTAATTAAAAGTATAAATTTAATAACTTATTTAATTATTTGTATTTAAATTAATCGAATTAATATTTAATGAATAAATTAATTTTTTAACAAACCAATCATTATATTTTAACTCTAATGGCTTTTTAATTATAAATTGTTTGGTTTTTTAATTAACCAATTAATTGTTTTATCAATTAATAAAATGTTTTTTTAGCTAATCAATTTTTTTAAGTTAAACAATTGCATTATTAATTTAACATTTAATTGATGTTTTTATTAATCAATCAACTGACTATTTGAAGCGATTAATAGCTTTAATAACATAGCGTTGATACCACCACACACCTTAAACTTGAATGATACTGAAACTGTAACAATATCGGACTATGATGATAAGGATAAAGAAAAATCATTCTGAGACAATATTCACTTATATGGGCACTTTTTAAATACTTACATATGCACTTTTTAAGTACTTATATATGCGCTTTTTAGGTACTTATATATGTACTTTTTAAGTACTTATATGCACTTTTTAAATAATTTTATTAAAGTTTCAGACAGCTTCATAACGAGCTCTTGCGTCTTCTGGATTTTTCACATTTGATCTAAATCAGGTGGCAAATTGTGTTCCAATACCGCCGCTATAGCTTCTTCACTAGAAGCACACCGAGATGAAAGCCATCTAATAAAACCAGTGCCCAATCCAATATCATAGCAATTTCTAACTCAACATCTGTCTTCGCAGGGTTTTTAGTGTTTTTTTTTTTTGTAACCTTTTCTTTCAGCTCAATTTTAGGATCCGTTTTGATGGTCTTAGCATTCGTATCAATAATTACTTGATGTGTTATTAGATTTTGTAAATCATTTATGGTTTCCATCGTAGCATTTTTATAACCTTGTACTATAACGTTGGCTTTAATAGAATCTCTAGAAAACAAATATATTTAGATATGATTTTTTAAAATTTATAATGCATACTCACAAATAACTGCAAGCTTGCTTTAATATTTCTATATCTAAGCCCACGGAATAATGACGTTCATAATCGACCACAACAGTTTACTGCGACAAACATTCGGTTAATAAGGCAATGTATTCTTCGGAAGGTATTAAAATTTAATTCTCTATAAGATAACATGTTTCTTAAAAGTTTTTCGAAACTTTTAGCAAAGTACTTACGGTTTTGATAAGACCGTTTCGATATATGAGTAGGCAATACTACGAAACGCTTTCAAAAACTGCAAACGAGCGTAATTTAACCATAGTAAACTTTTAGCCCCCTCATTAAAAATATTCTTGCACAAAAAAGGCAGCGTGTTATCATTCAGTTATCATATCATCATTATCGTATCAGTTAATAGAAATATATTGAATATTTTTCACAAATTTAAATTAAAATTATTCTTAAATTTTTATACACATAATTTTATGTTTACTTTTGTTTGCTTTGTTTGTTTTTATTTTTTGACAGCTGACTTGGAATATTCCAATAACAACGTAACCAGTGTTGTAACTTTTCACATTAAGATACAGACACAGTTTTTACTCACAAATCGAGAAACAGTGGAATTTTTTGTTTCATACTTTTTCGATGTGAGAACTTTTCACATAAAATACAGAACACGGGTACAGGTCTCAGTTAAAACTTATATTGTTGCTGTTGTTCAATAAATTTTGTTGGCTTCTGTTAAGGTCGGCTAAGTTAAGCAGTTTAAAAATAAAACTTTGAGGGCTCAAAAATAGTTTAGTTTTTGTTTTATTAATCCCCAAAAAATATATTCATTTTTCTACTTCTTAATCTCAAATGTTGCATTAGCACACTTTAAAAAAACGTTATAGAATAAACATATTAAAACTATATTTAATGTTATTTTAATATCGAGGTTAGATTAGAGAGTCTTTGGTGTTTACCAGCACAAGTGGAATTATATAAGCCTCTTAAGCCTTATAATTTGTACACTAAAGTGATCAGAGAGGATACGATTTCGAATTCTAATACCTTTTTTATAATTAAAAAGGGTGTATCTAATAATGTAGGTACCTAATATTTTGTACTTTATACATTATTATTTTAATTTTTGATTTTTCAAAATATTTTTATTATAGATTGTACTTTCGAATAATAAACATTTTATTTCAAACGGTTAAGAATATTAATTACTACCACTAAATAAATATTGCCGATCCTAGCAGGAGCTCAAAAAGCAAAACCTTATAAATATCGTGAAATCGTGAAATTATATATAAGTACCAAAGTTCAATATTCAAGAGTCAAGATTTAATTCAAATTTAATAAGCATAATCGAGATAATCAAGAATCAAACAGTCAAAAGCCACTTCGGACAGTAAGACTACAGTAAAAATACAGTTATCCATTATATCTTTCTGTGAATAAGAACTTTGTAAAATGTAGCTGGCATATTGTACCACTAGTACAGTGCAACAAACTTTTTTCCAGTCTCCATACAAAAATCAACAATTTTTTTTGGAGAATAACTGAAAACCTCTTAACCGAACTCCTATATTTAAAAAACTTTATAATCCTATATTTGTATAGTTTTCTACTTCTTGTATGTTTTTATATGGAAATAGGTTGATTTTATAACCAAAAATTATTTTATTTAAACAAAAATCAGTTTTACGTATGTCCTTACATATAAAGTGATGCATTAATTATAGCTCTACATATTTTCTATACAAGGAACGCAATCAATTTGGTTTTTGGTGAGCCTTGCAAATAGTTTTTTCGCAAAGATAGCAAGCTGACTTATAGTTACAATTTGCTTCCTAGTTCTTATCTTGCCTCTTTTTTCAATAATGGACGCGCAAGGCAGAGTTCGGTTCAGGTATATTCTACCACACAGAGGTAGCACATATATCTCATTTTCTCTGCGCCATGTACGGTTGGGGAAAAGCAAGTACCAGATCACGCAAAAACAAATGATGCATGTTTTTGTTTTTCTGGCTATCGAGCGATTTTTCATTCCAAATTTTCGCCTGCGGCGCTTATTTTTCGTCTTTATTTAAATACAAATTTTTGATAAAAAATCGCGACATTTTTTGTTCCAAATTTTCGCCTACGGCGCTTATTTTTCCTTCTTTATTAAAAGGGAAATTTGGAATAGAAAATCGTGCGATTTTTCACTCAACACTCTTTATTATTATTTTCTTTTCATTTGTGCATTCTCATTTAATTAATCACGAAATTGTTTACTTTTTGGAGACTACGTCTCAAGACTTTTCTGCCCATATTGCAGACAAATAGTTGACGGGGACTGCAAAATTTTTCAGTAATTTACTATTTTTTTCATATATTTTGTACTTATAGCGATATCATCTGAACTATATACGACCGTTAATTTTTGTTTCAAGTTTTACTTCTTTTTTGATATTTCAGAATTCATATTTTGCTAATTTTATTCAATGAATCCATTGAAATCAACATCATTTTTCTATTTTTGATCTTTGCAAAAAAAAAATTCGGCAGGCGTTATTGCACTTTCAGAAGTGCTATAAAGTCTACAAAAAGTACAATAAAATCCGCCAGGTGTAATCGCACTTTTGGGGGTGCAATAACGCCCGTAGGCGTTATAACACTATGAGAAGTGCTATAACGCACTGGGCGTTATTGCATGCACCTTTCTAAAAGTGTACCAAATTATTGTATTAAGTTCAATATATAGTTGCATGCTGATATGTCCATCATGTTACTAAGTGCAACCATAGATCCACCGCCTGTTGCCTTTTCGTTTACTGCTAAATCCATTTTATCAACTGTGTCAACTACACCCTTAGTTTGACTTCTTAGTTAGTGCGACTTCTGTCGTGCTGTGAAGAGTAGTCGGCGGCACTGTGCATTTAAATTTTTTTCCAACCTAGAAAACAAGTATGGTATCTTTGGTAAATTCGAATTTGCACTGAAAAACATGGAGCCTTTTTGCATTGGTGGAATCAAGCACTTGTTCTCTTGCATTGTTCCAACCATGATCAACGTGTGTTTTAGTAATTTTTGACCCAACTCATAAGACGTGAAGAATTTGTACATTGTAACATTATGAAGGGTTCTTTCCTGGAAAGAGTCAATTTGGAAAACCCAATACCTTTCAAGTCTCTCAAATTGGAATTGGCAAACTTGGCAACCAGTCGCATGTACCAATTTGGGAAGAGACAGATGTGGGTAAGGTTACAAAGTTATTATGCGGTACTCCAAACACAACGAAAACTAGGGAATCCCTAATCTGAGTAGGGGACACTCTGAGCTAAAGGCTCACCTATACCGTATGGGACGGGCGGAAACGGCCACTTGTAGAGCTTGCGGAGAGGATGACAAAACCCTAGAACACCGCCTCTGTTACTGTCCTGCACTTGCGAGAACAAGGGTCAAAGATCTATTCTGACGGGTCTCAGGGGGATAAGTTGGAAAACACTCAGGAAATTTGCTGATAAAACCGAATTTGTAAGTTAGTCGAGGGGTAGATAACCCGATGAACGTAGAGATGTAGAGCGCACAACAAGCCGACCTACTGGCTTAGGTGTATATCCGGTTACAATGTATATGAGCTATGTGTATACATAGACCCTTTTATCAACCTAACCTAACCTATCCAAACCTAACGCTATGACCTTTTTCGACCTGGATCAGATGTAATAAAACTCGTTGGCCTTGATTCTTCCTGAGGCAGCTTCAGCAGCTTTCATAAGACGTAGTTGTATTTTCCAGACATAGAAGGGTTTTTCACATACGAGTACCCAAAATTTCAAACCATATCTCTCTGGTTGGCCTTGCCGAAATTCATAACCTAAATGGAAACCAAATAGCTGTTCGTCTACGATAACGTAGGGATTGAAAAGCATTGGTATCATTTCAGACCACATGACAAATTGGAGCAAATTTCTGTTTATTGTATCACCGTAGCGAATAATAATTTTGGTCAAGTACTCAATCTGTTTTTTCGACATAATGTTTCTGAACATCGAACAGCTCATTGTTTATATATATTCAATAACATTCAACTTACTTGTAAATGCCAGCCAATATCAAAATAGCCAAGTGCGCATGAAGCATTGAATTTTTCATGGTTTTCATTCTTTAGCCCGCCAAATGCATGCATTTTCCAAAATGATTTTCTCAATATGCGGTGGAAAAAATATCAAGAAAGCATCCTTGATACTATTGACGAGTAATGAAGTAGTATTAGTAGTACCTGGCCGTAGTCGCAATACGTTAGCTGTTCGATTGCGTACTGCTAATTGAGTAGTTGTTGCGCTCCAAAGTCTTTAGTCATTTCAGGCAAACAAAGGCTCAGTATAAACAAAATCAGCACCGGCATCAAATTCGGCATCAAAACTCCATGGCCCACTATTTACTAAATACGTATAATTATTTGGTTTCTTGGTTTCTTTTTACACTTGGCGTGCTGGGTATTATTTTCATGCAACTTACTTATATTGAGTTTAAAACTACACTTAGCATACTAAAATGAAGTTGTAGAAAAACAACGAGCCATACATAATTTGAAGCTTATAAGTAATCCCATTTCGGCTCATATACATACATGAAAGAGAAAAAGTCAGGAAAAATGGGTAAACAATCTTTAACAGTTTTAGAGATTTTTGAAAAAAAAAATATAGTTTTCTACACCAATGTAGGACTACGGTTAACTATGTCTTCGTCACGGCCCAAGATCGAGTAAAGCTGGAGTAGCAAAAAATCTTCATGACTTATTTCCTGAATTTGTCATACTAGAGCATTGCTTGACAGTATCAATCTGTATACTAATTTTCTCTTTAAGTTCACGTTTCCTTTCGGGCTTCCTTTATCAGACGAGTATTTGAGTCGACTCACTCACGTTTAAGTTCAATGTATAAGCTGTATGCAAAAGTCACTCCATCAGCTTAATACGTGCATGAATTGGTGACATACTAAATTGCAGTACTTCTTCATTTACGGGACTAGCTTGAACTTCTTCGATTTTATGGCTCCGCAAATAAAATAAGCAGATGCTGCAGGTGTCTCGGTTACTAACTGTGCTGTCTTTCTGCCAATTATTATATAATATAATTCATGTTTTTTTTCTTTAAAGTTACGATTACTTATTGCCAACTATGATTCTCTTACTTGCGATATTTCCTCATCGACCATTGTCTTTACTTCTCGTATAACTTCAGGTGTCTCTTTGACATATACATATTCTAATATTCTAAAATACCGTGTGGAAGAAGCTTTATTGTTTTTCCATACTGATTTATTGATGTGCTCACTGACGGATAATTTTAGTGCTACAACTGATGTCATATATAAAGGGGAGTCAGATATTTTATCCTCTGAGAACCTCAGTTGATAACCACTTTGGCCAGATCACCCATCACAGCCCCATTTACAGTACGTTGTTAAATTTCCGTTTTCAATTTCGTTTATCTTTTCTACTCCTTCTCTAGGATTATTTTAGCAGTATGGTTCAACAGATTTTGCAAAGGTAGGCTACCTGAATATTTAGCGATAGCAATGCCTCGAGGATTACTGTTAATTTTTTTTTTTTTGTAACCAATGCATTAGATATTCGTATTTTTCTTTTGTAATTTAAGGTTTGTAAACATACCCAATGTTTTTTGTCCAAACTTTTGCTTGAATATTGAAATACTACAAGAAGAAATAATCACTTCTTGAGGAAATATAGCACGTACTTTATCTCTTTTTTATCGTTTGCTGCGATCACAGCACTCCTCAAACGATTTTGCGGCTTCATACCCTTCGACAATCCGAGAAGTTCAGAATGTTGACAATTTGACTGTTTTCCTCAATATCCCCATAGTACGTCGTTGTGAAGAATTGCAAATTTAAAATTTGGGTAAAGTTACTGCAGATCTGAGAGTCCACGCTTAAGTAGTTCAATTCACACAAATTCTGAACATAATGACCATGCACAGCAAAGAGAATGTGTTGAATGTACCACTGATGTTCAACAACTGGATGCTGTTTTCTTTTTTTAATCAACTTAAGCGATATATCGCATGTTCACCTTAAACCTTTGACGACCATACTTTTTTGGCTGAAGAGATTTTAACTTTTTTGAATTTTCTTAATCCTTAGCCATACGATATGAATGTCAAAAAAAATTCACCATCCACCCCCGCCCTCCTTCAACGTCAAATCAGTTGGCAAATATAGTTGCCAATGGGTTAAAACGGAACTTTTTACAAAAAAATATATATGAAATTTTGTTTATATTTTGAAAGATTTTTATTATTAATTCATTAGAAAAGTAGAAAATATTAAGCTTAATTACAAAAATAATATATTAGTCTCGTTTCTGATAAATAGTGGAGCATTCTCGTGAAGTTGTGAAGCAAAGAAACACATCACATACTTCACAAAACACATTTGTACGGCTATATTTGCCACTTGCCGCGCGATGTGCACATCTTTTCTAGTTCTCCTTTTTTTCCATTTTGTGAATAATTTTTGGTTCCAGTATCGAGCGACTTCCGACTTTTGTAGACTCTGATGAAAATCTCTGACGAGAAGAAAAGTTATTTATAAGTTCTTGAGCCAAAGCAGAACGGAATTCCAGAGAATTTACTTTATTTGGGAAGATGCTATTTTCCGAAATCTGTGAATATATTATATAGCTGTTGTGGACCATAAGTTTGAATAAATCAAAAAACAACGCGATATAAAAGCGCCATTTGTTTCGGCGATCGTACTCGTAATACACTTTTTTTGATCCATCAGATCCACCCCGCCCATTCCTTTATTATAATGTCGAATAACACCAGGACATTTCACATCAATTTTGCCAGCTTGCCCTGCAGTGCGGCGTTTGACTTGAATAACTTCGGTCGGGTCTATGAAGTTTGAGGCAAGGTAACCAGGACGATTGTCCATCCACTTCACAACCGAAATTCCATTTGCTACAAAATAGCTAATATCTCATCTTCTCATTACTTTATCAGTCGGAAATTTTTTAGGAACATTTTTCCGATTGCTCCGAATTGCTCCACAAGCCATTATGTCATTTTCTTGAAGAATACGCTTCACATTTATACTGGTAAAAAAAGTTATCAAAATACACTTGGACTCCTTTTTGTGCAAGCGGTTCAGAGAACTGGAGCACAACACTTTCACCAAGACCATGCTCAACAAATTGCTTTTTGCCAGTGTATATGTTCACGGCATACAAAAATTCTGTTTCAGCATCACATAGACACCATAATTTGAAACCTCAGCATACTGCTTTATCCTTCATGTATTGCTTCATGGAGTTATGGGCCTTGAACTTAACCATGTATTCGTCTATAGATAGTCTTTTGGAGTATGTGTATGCCTCAGGCATTACCTTATTTATATGATCAAATAGTGGCCGAACTTTATTTGCGCGATCGCTACTATCTGCTGTATTGTTATCGGTGAAGTGGAGGTTCGCTGTGATATCCTCAAATCGCTTACGAGTCATAATATCTGCTACTTGAGATTGATGAAAGGTAGGGTCTGTTGACCAATAAAATCGAATGCTTGGAAGTTTCACCAAGCTCATGCGTATAATTACACCTAAATAGGCCTTGAACTCAGTTGTACTCAAATGAAATAATCGTGCCATTTGGGACGCGTACAGATTCGATTGTATAACGACATTTTCATAAAATTCTATAAAACAATAATATATGTTGATGCAGCTAAAATACTAAATTTTTAATAAAACTTACCTTCAAAACTACAAACAGCATTGAAAACTTCAAATGCCGGGGGGATTTCTTCATGTTGAGGGACAGTTGGTTTGAGGACATGAGAGTGAGCATAGTTACACTCCTTTGCTAATCCAGTGAAAGTTGGTGGGGTATAGTGAAGTGGTTGAGTAAACCGGTACACTGTTTGCGGTGGAATCACTATAGTGGTACCAGATGGATTTGAAATTGATAGCGTTGGTTCTTCCGCAGTGCGATCCATTCTGGATTTTTTTATTGGCTGCATTTCTCCTTGCTTTGAACCCTCAATGACGACTTCAACCACCTCATCCGTTTTGTTTTCCTCCATATCGTTCTCCAAAAATACCATATCTTCCTCGTCTATATCTACATCAGCCTCTTCATCACTGTTGTCACATAATAAAATTTGTTCCATTTCTTCTGGACGAAGCATAAACAATCGGTCCCGATTTGGACTCGTTTTATCTGCACTTCACAATACACCCAATATTATTTTTTTTCCAAATATAAATATGAAAACGTCTTACCTTACATAAGTTTATCAGTGAAAATATTTATAACTTGATCACATGTCTTCAAAAAACTGACTAAACTTTCACCAAAAAATTACACTATTTTACTAAAAATGTTCGAAAAATTTCTAATTCAAGGAATTATTGCAAAAAAAAAAGCAAAGCCTACTAGATTTAAAAAAAAAAAAATAATATCGAAAATTCAAAAATGTGTAAAAGTTCCGTTTCAATCCATAGGCAAATATACTTGCCAATCAAATTTATGTTTCCCGTTCCTAAATTTAGGATCCAATGGATTATTGTTTTTTTTTTTGGATATTGAATGAGAAAGGATACAGATAGAACATATTTAAGCCCCATTTGATATGGTTATAATTTGGGGCTGGGACCCCCGGCTCTTTAAAGTACATTTTTAACCAACTTTAGTGGCTTGTTCAGAAAAAGGGGGAGGTGGAGGGGGGATAAAAACTATGTACCACATTTTTGTAGCCCCAAGTATTGAGTACATTTCCGTCATAGACACTTTTGTTCTATCTCGCACCTATTAAAAAGTACCGTCGAAAAATGTTGAGGCAAATATGTTTGCCTATGGTCGTCAAAGGGTTAATGTCTTTGTTAATTGTATAAGTTTACACGTTTGGAATTGAGAGAGCATCCACAACCTTTTGCTCTTTAACTCGGATTTTTGGCCCATACTTCTTCGAGCGTGTAGCTGGTCAAGCAATGACTGTTACTATGGCTCGATATCGCTAAGTTATAACAGAGTTCTTTCTGCCTAAATCGGATGATATTATTGAGTACAAAATGTGGTTTTGACAAGATTTTGCCACTAGCCATACTACCCGTGAAACGATTCAATTACTGCATGAAACGTTTTCTTGGGTCTCGTTTTGGTTACCAAAATTGGCCCCACAGATAGATATAGACAAAGATCAATGCCAACACACCCACATCGTAGGATGAAATTTAATGCTGCATCGACGAAATTCAGCCACATTTATGCAAAATGGTAATGGAAAGTTTCGTCATGAGATATTTATGGATGTGCTGTTCCATACGTAATAATGTGATGAAGGAATTATGTCTTCTATTAAGTTCAAATCGTTCATGAAATTTGGTACAGTAACAGAAGTTCTTTATGAGGAACGATTTCCTAAAAATGTATATGTATGTATTCGCTTAACTTTCTTTCTTTTGTCATATTAAAATCTGTTTCATTTCCATCTTTTAGTAGTGCTACCCAATAGATTTACCTAAGATATATGAATTCCTGAAGCTTGAAATTAGACGTTAATGTTTTATTAGGATTGATAAGATAGTTTGTAATATTTTCAGTTCATTTATTATATAAATACTTAGAGCGAAGATATGGTAATGTCTTTATCGCCCGAAAGCAAAATTATAGGATTTTTGTCTCCTAGCTGCTGCTTATATATCTTTATATATTAACTAAAGAACAAAGTGCTGCAGAATATTGAGCTGATGAAAATTGATTTCATCTTATAGTCGATTAAAAGCTATTGGACTTAGGGAGTTAATTTAAATTCGTGTCGGATATGTGACATATATGTTTTCGGTATTCGCTGGAGTAATGTTTATCCCTAAGTCCTCGAAATAATTAAAAATTTTACACAATAGATCTTACATAAACCCAGCCAAAAAAGTAATCATTGAAGTGATACATAACGTTATTATTAGATCTGGATATTGCGTCCCTTCATCTATGAACCATACTGGCTTTCGTTCTGCAGTTTTTTGAAACATCTCTGCTAAAAATATCCCTGGTAATAAAATGATAAATATCCTTTTCTAAATTCTAACTTCTAACTTATTTTCTTGTCATTGTTCCTTTCTCTTTCGCTATAGATAGGAGTTCAAAGTAAGATGTCAGACCAAAAGCTACAGTACTCCATGTCATAGCCCCATCTTTTGCAATAAACTGCACTGGTTCGTTTTTCGACAATTCATTCAACTTTGCCCAGAAATATTCATAAAAAAAAAAATATTTTAATTTCTACGAACTTAACACTAGACACTTCTTAATATCGCAATGTTAAAATTAAAAGAACAAGAAGCAAAATATAAAAATTAAATTTTTCAGATTTCAACTGAATTATGTAGCATTATTCTTAATGTAAGGCTATATATCACATTTTCTAATTTAACAGCTATAGCATATCTATTTTCATTTTCGTTTTTCACTTTGAGCAATTTTAGTTTGTATCTAATTATAACCACAGCTGTTAGCACTTGAGCAATGTTCCGGAATAGTTGGCATTTCGATATAAAATCAATATAACAATCATTATTCCATTTATTGGTTGAGTGATTTCCCAGTAAACAATGAGCATCTAAAAAAGAGAACTATATGTTATGTGAATGCAGGTGTTGAATAAATTTTGATCAGAATCTATGGCCTTGTCAGCTGACGAAAAAAGTTTTCTACGGAAGTCATGATACATCACTCCCTTTGCGTAATATATATTTTTTAAAAAAACTTTCTATAGTCCTATTTTGAATTTAAACTTTCAGGTTTGAATATAAATTTATGTTATCTTTCTAATTACAAACTCTTAGTAACCCAAAATGATTGCTTGTTACTTTAATATCAACCATCAATATTATATTTTTTAATTCAATTCATTTCTTCATAATTTTCTCGCTAAAAATTTGTTATTGTCAAGTTTAAAGTTTATCTTTTTTTTTTTTTGATGTTGTTTAATATGAATGACATGCAAAGAAACACTTCCTTTGGAAGTAATAAAAATATCATCATACTAGAATGGTTTGGGTTTGCTGGTAATTAATTAAAAAGGTATAATTAATTTCTAGAACTTTAAGGAGGAGTGTTTTCAATATTTCTATCAAGAGATAACATAACTATTGTTTAACTATCCCTTAAAATATATTCATATTGATATGGTCGCGATACTATTTAATTAGTTATGATTCGATGTAATAACGGTCCTTTTTTCAACATTACTATGCCACTTCTTCTATAATATATGTTTTTATTTATCAAATTCAAAATGCAACTTGTTTAAAACTGTACTAACAGGCTTACCAGCTTGTAAACCTCATCTAATTAGTTCATCGTCCATCATAAGCAGATAATATAAAAATTTTTGTCTTAATAATAGATATAAAATGAAAAATGTAAATCGGTGTTAAAATATATAGGTCCGTTTATTTTTAACAACATTATATAATTTGTTTAATCAAAGATATGTGACATATATTATTTATCTATTTAAAAATATTATTTTTATAATATCGTATAGTTAATGCATTAAAATTCCTTTTAACCATTTTCTGAAAAATTAATTTTATCGAATTTACATATCTTGTTTATACCTCTAGACACATAATGATAATTATTTTATAAAAATAATTTTAAATTAAAAGTAATAAAATGATCTGCATCAGTATATATGTCAAACATACATAAAACTTGTGTTTTTTTTAAAAATTATCGTCTCTGCTTTGTGCCAAAGGCGGATATCCCACGATGTCACAGAAGTAAGTACCCGACCTATTTCCGTTAACAGCTTTTTATAAACTTTGTAAAATTATAACACAATTACAGACACAATTAGACATAAGTTATCATTTTACGCCTCTGCACTGAATGTAATTTTGCTATCTCTTATAGAATAACCACAAAAATTAAATACCTTTAGTCATTACCGTTTTTCTTTATGTCAACCTTTATTTTTAAATTGATCTTTATCTTATTAATATTTTTCTTCATCGAACCGTACAAAATTTATTATTTATGGAACGAAAATATCAACAATACATGACACCAGGCAGGTAAGTAAACTATTTTTGCTGATCTCCACAATCATTGATTGCCTTAAACTATTTACCGATTAACTTATCATTATGGATTAGATAAACATATTCATATTTTTCTTAAAATTTTGGAATTTTCAAAATAAAATGCAAGGACCCAATATAACTTTTTAAAATTAAAAATTGGTAATTTTTAATAATTATTATAAAAATTTATTCATAATTACCATGGGCAAATTAAAAAAAATAATAATTATTATCCAATTAAGCTAAACTTTTATTTATTAATGATTTTTTTAAAAATTGGATTTTCATACAGTGGCGTAGCGACCTTAAATCGCGCACGGGGCACAATAGATTTTTAGCGCCCCCACCCCTTTCGAAAACCATAATATTATATGTAAAATATACTCGTAAATTAATAAATAAATAAAGTAAACTAAATAAAGTCATAGGCTCAAGCAGGGCTTTAAATTTGAGACAAAAAATGTAGTCGAGAAAACAAGACAAAATTGTGAAATGTACGCGATCATCTAGAATTAGTTCAAAAGATACCTCTTATTTATTTTACATATTTATAAAGAAATATTTTAAAAACACGCAGGGGATACATATATTTAATAATAATATGATTATCTTATATATTAAAAGAATTTATGAATAAACTTTGCATTCAAGATTTTTTTCAATATTTTTCTTCTCTCAAACCTCTTTAACTAGAGTTCTAATTAACGTAGGCTGTTGACATAGGTCTAATAACACTCAGTGGATCAAGCTACTTCTTTTGATATTGGTATTGTATTATAAAAATTAATATAATATAATATAATATAATGCTGCGGAGCAGCAGGGGTCCTCCAGGAATACATTAATAAAATTATTTTCTATGTATAAATTTTTCTTGCTTTTGATGAAGCAAATTTGTGAATAATATCATCAAAGTTTATCATTTAAAATTTTTCTATTTCCACATTTAAAAATACTAGGTCTCTTGGGCGATCTTGTACCATTGTTGATCGTAGATACGTCAAAATTCATTTTAATTTGCTGAAGGAACGTTCGCAGCTAGCGATTGATACTGAGATAGTCAGGAGTATTTGAAGTGCCACTTTCAGGTTTGGAAAAACATATTTTTCTTACGAGATTATAAAACTAAGAACTGCTAATGGAGTTTTAAGTTCAATTTCTTTTTTTTCTTTAAAGAGTTCTATTCCATTGAATCTTGTATTATAAAATTCACCCGAAATTTTTAAAATTTTTTTCAAGTTCGTTATTACCATTATCCTTGTTTAATAAACTTTCAACGTCTAGAGGTCATCCAAATTTGAAATTTAGGTTACTTAATCGTGTAAATCGCGTATATATTTCTTGTTGGAGACGATAAAGAACGCTTTTCATAACGCGAGAAATTTCACTTTCTGCGGAAAGACCAACATCTCTGGCCAATTCCTTGGGCATTTTGCGGCGTCTTCTTACACGTATTGTTGTATCACTATCCCATTTTTTACAAAGAGACTTCGATTCACAGAGCTTGCTTCGAATTTCGGCTAGTGCAGTCGCTTATGATTCAAGATCGTGGTAAGCTTCTCTAAAATATATTCTAGGATCTTGTAATCTAAGCTGCAAACGATCAATCCTCCTTAAGATTTAATACAAGAAATGAATTTAACCCTACGTTCCATAACCGGGTACCCGGGTAACAGTTTGATTTTTGAAATGCTGCTGTTCCTATAATATTGAAGATATCAACACGAAACTCCGGATCATTAGACATTTTGGCTAAACTTAGAGACTAGAAAAAAGTTTATCAAATTTGGTTAAATATATTAACCAAAAAATTAGTTGAATATTTTTGCATACAGGGGTCCGTGACCAGGGTACCCGGGTACCTTAGTGCAAATTACCTTATATTTAGGGGAATGGGGTCTTTCTCAGGGGTGCCCTTGGGCGGAAAGCTTTCTGTCAGCTATCCACTTGGGGATAGCAAGAAGCGATTCTTCTGATGAAATTCTCAAGCAGCTCACTACTTCCGGTCTCAAACCAAGTATTCCCTGGTAATGTCGTACAGATACCCGTTTGCCGGCAGCTAGAGTGAGAAGGCGCATAGCTGGGTAACCTGATTGGCATGCTAACACCGACGCGTCTCAGGTAAATAGGTAACAGAAGGAACACACAGAGTCACTGAAACTCAGATGTGTATTACAGTCGGGATGGCGACTACGAACTGGCAGCCCCAGTACCATCATAGGATACAGATGATCAACGAAACTAGTACAAGAGAAATAGAAAACATATCCCCTACATTGATGACAACGGATACGAAAACGGATACGAATTGGACAATGGAACGTTAGAACGCTAAGCGAACCATCAAGACTCGCTCAACTGGAGGCTGAAATGTTGAAATTTAATGTTGCCATTCTGGGTATAAGCGAAATGCGGTGGTGTGGAAATGGGCAAATAGTATCTACAAATGGAAATATGGTATTGTATAGCGGAAAGGAGAACAGATGCAAAAGTGGAGTTGCATTTATAATATCCAAAGATTTAAAATCCACCTTACAATCATGGGACCCTAAATCGGATCGAATTATAACAGCTCGTTTCTTTAGTAAGGTTGGAAAATATATCACCATTGCTCAATGCTACGCACCCACAGAGGATGCGGACGACTCAGTCAAGGACGAATTTTACAATCAACTAACCACTACGGTACACAATATTCCAAACCGCGACATACTTATCCTCACTGGAGATTTTAACGCAAAGATTGGGAATGACAACCATGGCATATCCCAAATCATGGGAAGACATGGCATGGGAACTAGAAACAAGAATGGTGAGCGGTTCATAGAATTTTGTCAGACCTTCCAATTAGTTATTGGTGGTTCAATCTTCCCACACAAAAACATACATACAAAATGAAATAGACCACATTTGCATTCGCCGTAAATGGAGAGGATCATTAATAGACGTGCGCACTAAAAGAGGTGCTGATATAGACAGTGACCACGAGCTAGTGGTGGCGACAATAAAAATTAAATTAAAAAAAATTTACAAAAGAGTCACACAACAGATACGTAAACGTTTTGATGTTGGAAAACTACGGGACGAGTATAAAAATAATGAAATTGGAGAAGTTCTAAGAGAATGTATACCAGCAATCAACACAACATGGGAAGAAACATGCAACTCACTCAGAGCCATTGCAGTAGAGAATATAGGTTACAAACAAAAAACAGAGAGAAAAAAATGGCTGTCAGACAACACCTGGAAATTAATTCAGGAAAGGTAAAACTTAAAACAACGGAAGATTGATAACCCAAATTTCAATCCACAATATACCACCATAAAGAAATCAGCCCGAAACGATAAAAGAAAATATTTTGAAACAATAGCCAGTGAATCAGAAGCAGCTGCAGGCGCGAGCAATATGAGGGAGTTACACCAAATAATAGGTCATCACTTAAACCAAAATATGAATAGAAATCATTCAGTAAAAGATGTAAATGGTCAACTGCTTACGAACGTAGAAGAAGACACACAAATATGTAGGCAGCATTTCGAAGAAATCAGCAACATTATCTATGATAACACAGAAAGCTGCTCACATACTGATGCGTCTGCAACATTATTACGGAATTTGTTTTCCTCTGTTTGTATGTAACCATAGTCACCTTCTCGTGGAAACCAAATTTGCTTGTCCCAATAGCCCTCCTCTTATCGTCTTTCATTTCTGTTGGTATATAGGCTTTGTTTCGCCGCAGTGTTCCGACAATGCTAAGTTTGACGGATATCAGCTGCTTTGCCAGTGGCAGCGCCATAAAAAAAATGTCCATGGTGATATTACGTCCGCTACCGTGGTATAGCCCAACCAAATCTCTGACTACTCTTTCGCCTACACCAATTTCGCGACCACTGTCTTGTTTGCCAGTATATATTTGGCCATGAAGAGGATATGAATTTTTAGCATTGCACCATACTTTGATACCGTATGTCGCAGGCTTCGATGGAATATACTGGGTAAATTTCGTTCTGCCGCGGTACGGATACAATTTTTCGTCGATTGTTAAATTCTCTGTAGGAACATAATATTTTGCGAGATTGGCGTTCAACATTATGCAAATATCTCGTATTGGAGCAGCTTTGTCTGTGCGCTGCCTCTCGTTTCTTGTTCTCGCGTCATCAAAACGTATAAAACGAATAAGATCCCAGAAGGGGTTTAATTCCATTGTTGCGCGGAATAGAGGATGAGACAATTGCGTCCATAAGTCCCTTGCATTTTCTTCATTGGAATGATTTGTGCCTGCCATTATCAGCATTCCAATGAATGCGTATATTTCTGCCACTGTCGTATCCCTCCACATCGATTGACGCTTTGTTGGGTTTGCTGCATTGTAGGCATCATAAGTTGAATTGGGTTTTTTGTTGGTATGACGCACGATTACATCGACCATTTCTATTGTAAAATACCAGTCATAATTTCCGTCATTCGTAATGGACAACTGCGAGTTCTAATGATGTTGAGACTCCTTATTTGTTGACAAACAGGTGGTGTTGGTTGCCATTGAGTACCATCACGTGCAATCATACTTTTTGTTGTGCTTGATGTTGGTGAAATTTCTTCAACCATATTAGTTTCATTATCACTTTCATCCTCAGAGATCTTGCTCAATTTGATTGGAGTGTCAATGGCGGCTGGAATTTCATTGTTTTCGTTGTCATTGTCCCAGTTTTCACTCTCTGAGTCTTGCACTTCTCCAATAAATAACTTTTCTTGTTCCTCAATTGGCACTAAAGCGTCGTCATCCTCAGTCAAGTAAACACTCAATATATCTGTTTCTGCCTTCTTCACTCAAACACAGATATTGTCGTTCAGATAAATATTCTATTTTGCGGTTCATTTTTCTTCAACTTCACTGTTCAACTATTCAACTTATAATGACGAAATAATTGAAATCTATTCTTTTTCTAGCGTAGCTGAACATTTGCTACCTAAAAATACAAACAATTCAAAAGCAGGTACCAAAAACAAGCAAAAAACCAAGCCTTATTAAACCAGTTTCTGTTTACTTTTGTGTGCCTGTTAGGTACAAAATGCTTATAGAAACCAGTATTATCTTAACCACATGAAATTTGTACAGTTGAGATGTAAAAACTAAGCGTTTCTAATAATCTGTGCCGATATATATTATTTTATTTGAATATAAACGAAAAAACTGCACTAGATGCCCGGGTACCCTAGTTGTGGGCTCCCGTTCATCCAGCTGGTTATGGACCGTAGGGTTAAATTATGAAACCATGAAGAAGAACAGAATTGTAGCTTCACTTCTCGTGTCACTTGTAATGGTAGTGTCCTCTGCTAGTTATTCTTTAGCTCTACTATATTCTCCAGCCCATCGATGGTAACTCTAAAACCGCTTATATTCTGGCCCTCCATCGTGTTTCAGATTCACGCTTGACAGTTTTGTTAAGCATTTTTTAATAATTCCTATAGTAACGAGGAACGTGAGAAAAAGGGATATATGTTTTCAATTACTCCAAAACATGTCGCAATGATTGGATCTTATTTAGCTGCGGTAACTCCTATTAAATTCGATGAATGGTTATCACAATAATACTTAATGATTATTCCATTATTCTGCTGAATGCCAGATGTGAGACATGCATTATCGTAACATTGTCATCTGTAGTTTTTTAATGAAATTTCATCGGAATTTAATTTATCTGCATAAAGATGTTTTGATGAAAACTTTTTTATAGAAAAAATCAAAATCTACATATATAACGATTTGGGACATTTATTTTCGATGAGAGATAAAGGGTGTTGAATCAAACAAAGGTCAATAATATTTATTTCTTTTGATATCGTTTTTAGTTGATTTCGAACTGTAGATGCCAGAAGATGAATGAATTCATTTTGAATCTGTGGTGACAAAAATGAGACAGTTTTTAGAGTTTCTTAAATGATTTGCTAGAAGCGGATCAAACTGAGCTACAAGTCAAAGTAAAGATAATAGGTTTCTTATATTTGTACCATCTTGAACTGCTAGGTCCTCAATATGGACATGTTGAGGAAGTTTTTATATAATTAAATACCTCATGCAAGATAATAATCTTTATTAAATGCAACAGATGTTACGAAAGATGATCGCGTCGTGGAATTTGATGTAATAAACAGTAAGCAACAGAAGCAGTACGCCGCACTATTTGTTGGCGAATATAATAACTTCGTTTCCTTCCTCTTCATTACCGATCCGTATAGAAAACCAAAATTTTGGCGTTAGACGATTTGTTGATGTTGTTCCTGCATTTAAACTAGCTTCGTTTTGAAATTTGCAGAACTCTTTCTTTCCTTATGCACATGAGTTTTGGATCTCTCCGTGACTGTGCGTGACTTTGCGTGACTATTTTAAATTTAATATTTGGTCACAAGTCTATGGACAAAGTTTCAGAACCATCGGATGAGATGAAGTGAGGTTTCAATCTCTCCGTGACTGTGCGTGACTATGCGTGACTGTGCGTCGCTATGTCAAATTTAATCTTTTTTTCACGACAAGCCTATCAACCAAGTTTCAGATCGATGGAATAAGGGAAATGGGTTTTAAATATCTTCGTGACTGTGCGTGACTATGCGTGACTGTGCGTGACTATGTCGAAGTTAATCTGTCTTTACAGCACGTATATCGATCAATTATCCGTTTGATTGGATGAGGCGAAATTCGATTTAAATCTCTCCGTGACTGTGCGTGACCCTGCGTGACTGTGCGTGACTAAGTCGAACTTAATCTTTTTTTCACAGCAAGTGTATGGACGAAGCTTCAGATCTATCGAATGAGGAGAAATGACATTTTGATAACTCCGTGACTGCGCGTGACTATGCGTAACTGTGCTTGGCTATCCCAAAATTAATCTGTAGTCAAAACGAGACTACGAACCAAGTTTCGATCCAATTGGATAAGGGGGAATGGGGTTGCGCCAAGACAGACAGACAGACAGAGAGTATGAGTAAAAAGAAAGAGTTTAAAAAGAAGACTTTTTATGTATTTTACTTTACATTGATGTTCATTCATTTAGCCTTTGCTCCAAATGATTTCTTCTGATGGTAAATCTCTATTTTATTTATGTATATATTTGAGCAATTCATTTAGGAAAACAAAAACGTTTTATTTGTCTTTAGTGCGTTCACCATATAAATTTAAATTGATAATTTAAAATTTATAAAACAAAATTAAATACAAAGACATTTTGGTGGTTATCTGCATAAATTGGGATATCACCTGCTTCTTTTATTTTAATCCTTCACTATTTCTTCTGTTTTCGAAATTGAATTATTTATTTTCATTTAAAATAAAGAAAATTATATTAAATGTGATACAAAATATATATTATATTACTAATACTCCAGAGCCCGATTAAGGGATATTGGATATTCAAAATGTTTTTTTAATGACCGATCCCTGCCTCACACTAATCCACCCCACACGACCATGTGGGCACGTGCCCTTAATGTGGAAATCACGCACATACCATGCACAGACTCTATTGCATTGCACTATGGCCGGAAATGCATTTTTTTTTGGCATAAAGTCTAATAAAGATGCTACAGAGCTGTAAATTGGTACATATACTAATAATGATATTCTTAAGAAATATTAAAATTTTCAGATCGATACGACCACGCTCACTCTTAACGTCCGTATAAAGCTAAGTTGCAGGTAGATGTTCTAATTAGCTAAATAACGTTTCTTATTTAACGTCTGGAATATAAGCATGGGCTATATTTCCCCAAATCTGTAAGCTAAGAAAACAGATATTACCATAATATGTATAAAAAATAATAACAATTTACTCACATAAATATTTTTCAGACTTAGATCTAAGAATTTATTTAATCATCTTCGACATCTAACTCAACCGCAAATTCATATAAATTTTCGTTATAAGAATCATAATCTAATTCGATGTCCTGCTCAGCAGAATCATTATCGGTAACATAATTTGCTATGTCAGTATCAAAAGTCGGGAGCTCAAGTAGCGCAATGACTTCCTTTGGCAATATATTTTTTTTGACATGGCTAATCTTCTGTTAATAAAAATACTGGAAAGTAAAGGGTCTGAAGAGTCCATTGACCTATTGAACACATCCGCCATAGTATTAACTCGATTATTTTTGCGTGCATGAGGTCTCCTATCTTCTTTATAAATCTTATTGCGCCCTTCTGAAGCATTTTCGCCGAGGCATCCGACAGGAACAGGAGATACAGCCATAATTTGGGAACCATAAACCAAAATCTTATGAACTGTTGGCGACATCGAATACCATGGATACTTAAACATATATAATGTCAAAGTTTTCTCGCAGAACTGGTGGAATTTAAGGGCATTAATTTTATATTCACAGGAAATTGCTATTAAAATTGTACGAAAATGTTCAAGAACACCTAAATCAAATTCCAAAATGGATGCAAATAACTTTTTATTTGAAAATGCCCTCCTTGCAGTATTACCATCATTAGTGCTTCCACTGCCGTTTTGTTTTGGCTTATCAACAAGTAGTCCCATTTCTTTCCTTAATTTTTTCTGTATTGATTGTTTGTGAGTCTTCATCACCTCCCGTTCATTTTTGTCCCTTATCTGCCATTTATTTAATCCAATCCTCTAAGAAATTTTTAATACGAACTCCAGTATGCGTATCCAAGCATGAAGTGGACTGACACCGAAATTCAGGGTACCAGACTTTGGCTTAAATATTTCCGAATTAATGTCTCTAGTCACAGATTGGACACGATTGACACGAGTTAGTTCCCGTTAAAATATTCAAAACTTTGCCATCTATAAGGGTCATATTCAGATTATAAGAAATCGTAATATTTCTTTCATTTAAAATAGAATATATATATGGCGTCAATTCTTCTATTTGTATTCCAGATTGTTATACCCTATACCACTATGTGGTTTGGGTATAATGACTTTGTGCTGCTGTTTGTAACTGCCAAAAATATTTGACCTAGACCCATCTTTTATTATACCGATCGAATCAGAATCACTATCTGATTCGATTTAACGATGTCCGTCCGTCCGTCCGTCCGTCTGTGTGTCCATGTAAAGCTTGTAATCAAACTGCAGGTCGCAAATATGAATATATTTTGACGAAATTGGTATTTGATCTTTTGTCGGCCATGGTATGAACGCTATTGAAATTGGTGAGAATCGGTCCATGTTCAGACCTAGCCCCCATACAAATGACCCCTATGAAATCAGCATATATTGCCATAAGATCCAAATTATCATACAAATCTTAGTCAAATTGGGTTTATATGTATATATTACATCCATTAATTAGTAAAGCAAAAATGATCCCAATTGGACAACTCTTAGTCATAGGCCCCATATAGAGCTGCTTCCCGATCTTCACTTAAATCTATCAAAAAACGAAAATATTGCACTGATTCTTCTCAAATTTTGTTTGTATATATTTTTTCAAAGTATAAGTGACTTTACCAAATATGGTCAGGATCGGTCCATTTTTGGGCCTAGTCCCCATGTAGATATAGCATCCGATATGAACTTTTTCATATCTGCAGCCGAAAAAATTAATAAAAATCCCACCCAAATTTGGTTTATGCTTATTTTCTATATCCAGTTAGTTGCGCCTGAGAGATAGGGTCTCTAAACGCATGGAATAGGGTATCGTATAGTCGGTCTAGACCGACTATAATTTTCTTACCTGTTTTTTTCTGAAATAATATGTTGTTTGCTTTCCTTAGCAAATTCCATTTTAAGGGGTCTACAAAATGGTACAAACTGAGGCATACGATTCATCTACAAAACCTTTCCCAATTTGTCTATTATTTTTAGTGGAATAACTGTTGTTATAAATAGTGATTGATCCATTGATGAAGGTTCACTCCCTTGAAATCGCTGTTTGTATATGGCCTGTCCAGTTGATCCGTCAAATCCATAACTTAGGACTAGCATAACATCAGTTATTTCTGGATATTGTGCAAATACTCCCTCTTACAAAGGTAGTATTCGACTGGCAGTGTGATTTAGCAAATTTTGCAAAGAAACTTGCGCAGCGGTTTCTGTTACAATTATTCCAGCTGGTCTACATTTAAATTTAGCTTGCACTACTTTGTCATAGCTTGGGTATATATTACTAGAATGCAATTTATTTCTCTCATATTAATATATTGTCTTTTACTTAATGAATTTTCCAGAAAAAATGAAAGAGCTTCATTTGGTGTAAGAGAGATCGGTTCATCAAAAAAAATTTTTTTTTTATTGCAGCTGGTCTATTTGAAGTAAGCCGAGATTCCTTTAAAATAAATGCTGTATCTTTTTCATTGGATTTTTTGCTGATACCGTGGCAGCATGTACAAGCAGACTTGTGTCATGTTTGTGGGTTTCTGCTAGTTCAGATGCCAACTTTCTCTTAAGCCGTGTTCCTGCATCTTTATATGCCAGGCGTGGACGTCCTATTAGTTGATTTCGCTGTTCTGTTTCTGCGTTTTTGTTATCAAGTTTGACCATCATAGTCGATGAGAGCCATTTGGCATGTTTAATTTTAAAAGTAGATATAGTTCTATTACATTTTGGTAATTTTTTTTTGATATAAAGTTCAAAACTCCTAATTTTTTTCAAAACATCTCTTTTTTTAGCAATACTAATACCATTAGTGCCAAGTTGTTCAAATATCTAGTTTCGCTTGTTATCCAGCCAAACCTGTAGCAAGGTTGAGCGGCTAAAAGCTAAATTCACTGGAAAATCCAAAATATTTGGAGAATGGGCAAAATTGGGCAAAAAACGTTAATAACATATTAAAATAGGCAGACTCTAATTCACTCGTAAATAAATAAATTTTGGCAAGCCTTGGCAGAAAGTTAGTTTTCGATCTACGAGGCATTGTCAAGTTGGTTAGGTTTTCTCTATTATAACACTTAACACATATAATTCACATAATTACCACATGACAAACACTGACATTAAATTACATATAATTTACATTCTACATACTTTGACCTTCATTTTCCATATTTTTTAAAATTTTTTTGTTCACTTGTATCAATTTCCTAGTAGCACGAAGTTTAGAAAAAGTTTCCTCTATTTTTGATAAAAAAAACAGCTGTTAATTAAACATTGCAGTTTGCAGCCGTAGTAAAGTAACAGGGTTGCCATCAGAATATTTTTAATTTTGAAATAAGTATACTAAGACTATATAATTTAAGAATATCTAGCAAAAATTAGAAAATGCATTCATGAAAATTTTTACTTTATGCCAAAAATATGGCAAATCCGGCCACAATGCATTGGCGTGAACCTGATAATATGGATTCCATATTATTGAAGCATATTCCAAACTTGGTCTTACAAGTGCTGTATAAAGCTGTTGAGTAACACATGGATCCGAAAACTTCTTAGCCCGTCTTTTAACGAAATCAAGAGTAGATTTTGTCTTATTAACAGTCATACTAATGTGACCAATGAAGTCAAGTTGCCTATCCATAAGTACGCCAAAATCCAGAAATATTTGAACGGTATCCAATACTTAACCATTAATGCAATACTTGTTAGAAATTATCCCCTTTCTGTGAAGTACCATATGTTTACATTTCCTAAGATTCAATTCCATCAAATTCATATTTCACCATTTAACTAGTAAATCAAGCTCACGCTGAAGAGAAATATGTCCATTTATGTCATTGAAACGGTGAAATAACTTAACATCATCTGCATACATAAGAACGTTGCAATTGGAAATTACAGTCGGAAGATTAATAACGCATAGTAAAAACAATAACGAACCCAAATGACTGCCAGAATTAATTCTTATTATTTTAGATCCAATATTGCGAAACATCACCCTTTAAGATCTAAACGTGAGATATGATTCAATCAAACAAAATAATAGATTCATGTCAATGAGTCTTAGCTTGTGAAGCAAAATATTATGATCTACCTATCAAAAGCTTTACTAAAGTCAGTGTGTATCTTATTTATCTGCTCACCACGAATGAAACCTTTGAAAACATGGGTCGATTTTAAAAAGATATTGTTGAAATGCAGACATAGTTGACTTTAGTTGATAACGGAGATAATCAGTAACAAGTTTATCCATTAACTTAGGAATAACACTTAGCTTATCTATTCTTCTATAGTTAAGTACATTCGCCTTACCATCTGACTTATAGAAAGATATAATAAATGATGCTTTCTAAAAAGTAGGAGCATAATCAGTTTGCAAAATGCAAGCTGAATCACCATCAGGACCAGGGTAGTATGAAAATTTCAACTGAATCAGGGACTGAAAACAGTTTCCGTATCAAAGAGCAATATTTGTGTACCGGTGCAACTTTTATTAAATATTGATAATTAAAGTATTTTAAATAAAATTTTTATACGTGGACCGGAAAAATCAGCAAACATATTCGCAATATCAAGATAATCAGAGCATGAATTATCATTGCAAAATATTGTAGGCTGGAACGATGGAGATTTGCGTTTACCATGTACAAAGTCAAAGAAGGACTTTGGATTGTTAGCAAAGTTTGATTTTAAATTATTTAAATACCTCGTATAGAAATTATTATTCCATAAATTGTAATCAGCGCGAGCGGTAGAATATCTAGCGTAATCTACAGTTAAACAAGATGTTGTGTATCTCTTCAACAGGCGAGATTTTCTGTTTTTTTTACATCGACAATTCTTTTGAATTCCACGAAGGACCAGTATGCTTAAAGTTCTGACGGGAAAGACGAATGCATTTAGAAAAACAATCATTCAAAATATCATAAAATTTTACAAAAATAAAGTCCGTGATGTAAGTATTAAGGAGCCGATTATCAACCAAAAATGACCAGTCAATATGATAAATCAATTCATTCAATTTATTATAATGGGTACGTTTAAAGCAAAATGTTTTACTCATCACAGTATTTAGCCCCATTATAGGCCCTTCTTGGCCAACATCAAGAATTATACCAAGAGTAGGGTGATATCGATCTTCAGGTAAGGATATTGGGTCAATACAATATGCTTCAAAACTTTCAACATTATCCACAAAAACTAGATTCAAAATTATTTCGTTCGAGTATAAACCACAATTTTTCTGGAATACCCCCAGATCAGATATAGTCTGAAGAAGTGTTTCATAAAAGGGAAATGACATAGATGGAATATAAGGTAATACAAATAATGCTATAATACGTTAGGTAAATTCATTCATTTCAAAACTTTCGAATGCAATTTAAAAGTGTTCACAATAAACTTTACAGAAAACACATTATTTTAATTGCTTGTAGTCCACATGTTTTTATTCAAATATAACGACAGCGTTTCGTCAACTTCAAAATGTTCTTCCACTAATGTATCACGTACTTCACTCGAAAGGGATCTTTCCGCAGACTACTCTTTCAAATCTTTGTCTTTAAGTTAAAATATTTGGAATATTACATGCCTGATGGGTTTTTTTTTCTTTGAAGAGGAATGTAGTAATAATCCTGAAAGAAATCAGTTTATAATATGATCTCTTTATAAACTGATCTCTTTTTATTAATACCTGGAACTCTTTTTCTTTGGGAAGTAAAACAATTATTTCTTCCATAATACTTGCAAAGTGTTCCGGTCTAAGCTTTGCCTTTGTTAACATGACATCTTCTAAAATTATTTTAATGAGATCATCGCATTGCTTATTTGTAAAATATGCCCTTTCCTCATAATATTGAATAAGGTGTTGTTTTCCGGCTGAGTTATTCTTTAAAAATGTTGAAAGGGGCCGCAATGCAGTGTACCATTAAATTTAACACAAAACTTTGTACTGTATATTCTTACCTGTGATCCAAATGCGCTTCTTATTGAATTATTTGGAGAACAATGCAATGCAATAGAGTCTTTTACTAACAATCTTCGAATTCTGGCTCAACGTTTCATCTTCTATTCCAATCTGAAAAAAGCAGCTTTCTTTACTTATTATGTTTTTTTATTTGATTTATTATAAAATATATTTTTATTTACATTTTATATTCAATTTTTCTGTATCTTGTTTTAAAACTTTAGTTTTTCGTCCAACCACGTGCTTTTCAAACAAAACTATAGAAATCAGGAAGAAACAGAAACAAATTCACTATGGAAAGTTTTTTGACAGATAAAGTAAAGTAAATAGTGTAGACGCTTAGTTGACAACGTCAACAAAATTGTAGACTAAAGTGGTGACTTGTGGACACTTGACCCCAGGCTTCCCGAAGGGTATGTACGTACGTACCATCGCAAATAAGCTTCAAAATTAATATTATACTAGCAGATTCCAGCTCTCGAAATTCGAGTTAAATTTCTGGGCAGCTTTATTTTTCTACTTAGCCAATTCACAAACCAACACTTTTATGGTTTATTATTATTGTGATTGAAGATAACAAGCTCATTAACAAACACATTAATAAATTTAATAAACATACACATAACATTGCATAATTTTATGTATGTGTTCGTAGCAATTTTAAATGCAACTTACTCAAAAAAAAAAGGAAAAAATTTAAAAATTTGTAAATCTGCAAAACGGCTGGAAGAAATACCTTTCAAATAACATATTTTGGTCAAAATCGGGATAAAACAGTGGAACAAAACATCGGTCACAAGAAATCGCCTAGCCTATTAATATTATAGATTTATCTTTGACTTGCGCCAGAAAAACAACTATTCTCTAAACTCCGCTCGAAGACCAATATTACTTATTGCTTCCGCAATGTCTTCTTTTGACAAAAATTTTAAGCTTCGAAAAGTTATTCCAGCATCTAAGGAAGATTAATAATATTTAATTTAATTTTAATTTAATTAATTACTTATTTGAAGAATGCAGTAAAACAAGAAATAGATCTTGATTGATTGTGTAAAAGAGGTGACGAAAGTACCGCGACCAGTATGATCTATTGTACTGCCCTCTGCTAATAGTTGTTCCTATAAAATCTCACCCAATCCTGAAGCCCTCAGAAATTCGAGGATGTGGGTTGGTTCCAGTGATTTTACTTCGCTCCCTGGTATTTGGAAAGAACCCAGGTACTTTTTCCTCTTATGCATTAAAGCTCCACAATCCCCCAGTATGTGCTCCGCCGATTCTGCCTTCTCATCGCAAAATCTGCACATGGGGTTCGCTTCAATTCCTAACCTGCTCAGATGCTCCCTGAGCCTACAGTGACCGGTTAGAATCCCGGTTAATATTCTCAGTCCGTTCTTCGATAGTCCGATACATGACTCAAATCTCTTACCGTTGTAGTTACCTAGCAGTAGTTTTGATTGCCTTAAGCCCAAGTGGCTCGAGAAAAGCTCCTGTCTGATATGATTCTCACATTCTTTGAGTACGCCTTCCCATACTCCTTTTCCTATTCCACAAAACGGTTCCGGCCCCATTAGCTTTGTGGTAGCTCCCTTTCTGGCAAGCTCATCCGCTTGCTCATTTCCCCGAATCCCAATATGTCCTGGGACCCAACAGAGGCTGACCTTATTGTGTCTGCCTAGCTCATTCAGTCTTTGCAGACAGTCCCATACTAACTTAGAGTTTACTACATAGGAGCCTAGTGCTCGAATAGCAGCTTGACTATCTGATAATATGGTTATGTCCTGTCTATTGTACTTTCTATTTAAGTTAATCTGTGCACATCTATCGATGGCATAAATTTCCGCCTGGAAAATACTCGTGTGCATTCCCATTGATTCGTAGTATTTGGTTCTAGGCCCAAAGACTCCCGCCCCTGTTCCATTCCCGGTCTTTGACCCGTCCGTGTACCATTTGATCGTATTCTCCTTAAGAGAATATGCTGTGCTCAAACTACTCCATTCCTTTTTGTTACTAAGTTTTGTAACAAAGTTTTTCCTGAAATCGTATTTCTTCTCCATCCTGTCCATTGGACAATCTAGGAGGGAGTAATCTTTAACCTGACTTATTTGGTTCCATTGCCCTTCATAAAGCCTGGATATAGGTTTATCCCCCTTTATCCTGATTGCCGTTGCCAGGGCTTTCTTTTGCACCACTATATGCAGTGGGCTCTGATCCAAGAGTACTTCAAGTGATGCCGTTGGGCACGTCCTCATTGCACCCGTTATTCCAATACACGCTAGTCTTTGTATTCTACTTAACTCCATTTGAGTTGATTTTAGCTCCGTCCTTTTGGCCCACGCAATAGCTCCATAGGTCACGATTGGACGGACCATCATGGAGTACATCCAGTGTAGGATGCTGGGTTTACATCCCCAGGTTCTACCCGCTACCCTTCTACATATCATTGTAGCACGCTTGGCTTTCTCTGTGATATGGTTGACGTGTGCCTTCCATGTTAACTTGCTGTCTAGTATTATGCCTAGATATTTCACTTCTGTCCTTGGTTCGATGACTTCTCCCAGAATTTGAACTGCCTTCCATCTTGGAAGTTTTCTTTTCCTGGTAAATGGTACAATAGTGGTCTTTGTCGGATTGATGTTCAGTCCTGTTGCCCTACACCATTGATTGATAATTCTCAGCCCTCTTTGGACAATGTCACAGAGGGTTTCCTCGAATTTGCCTCTTGCTATTATGACTATATCGTCCGCATAGCCTTGACATTCTATACCTGCTTCTGACAGTTCCACTAGTAGTTCGTCCACAACCAGACTCCACATTAGAGGCGAAAGAACCCCTCCCTGTGGACATCCTCTGGTTGTGTTGACGGCTAAGGTTTCCCCTTCTGCTAGTGTTTCTGCTGATCTTGTGTTGAGAACTTCTACCATCCATCTTGATATCACTGAGTGTACTCCTTTTCGGTTTAATGCCCTTTCTATTACATCATGTGAAGTATTATCAAAGGCTCCTTCTATATCTAGGAAGGCACAAACTGCTATTTCCTTCTCATCTAGTGATTTTTGAATAGTGCCCACTAGTTTGGTAAGAGCGGTCTCCGTTGATTTGCCCGCTCTATACGCATGCTGGTTTGGATGCAAAGGCAACTGTTGTAATATCCCACATCTTAAATAGTTGTCCACTGCTTTTTCAAGTGTCTTTAACATGAAAGATGTTAGGCTTATTGGTCTGAAGGATTTTGGATGTGCAGTGTCTTTTTTCCCCACTTTGGGTATGAACACCACTTTTGCCCTCCTCCATGCCTCTGGTATGTACCCTAAGGCCAAGCTGCTCCGCCCGATATTCATTAAGAATGGTAAAATTCCCTTTAAGCCCTTTTGTCATAAGGCAGGAAAAATACCATCCGTTCCAGGGGACTTGTAGGGTTGAAAGGTGCCTAAAGCCCATTCTAGTCTTGCCCTTGAACAAATTTCGTTTGCTATTTGTCTATTTTCCCTACTAGGGTTTCTTGGATTGTTACTTGGCCGTTCGTTGTCTACTGCCACACTTCCTGGAAAGTGTGTCTTTAATAACAACTCTGCCCTTTCTTGGCCAGTTTCCGTGTAACTACCGTCTTCTTTCCTAAGTGACATTGTTAGTTCTGGTCCGCATTTCGCAAATGTTCTATGAAGCCTTGCCGCTTCCGGAAGAGATTCCATATTTTCACAAAATTTTCTAAAGCTAATTCTTTTAGCTTTCCTTATTTCTTTGTTATATACAGTAAGTTTGGCCCTATAAAGCTCCCACTGCCCGTTACGCTTTGCCTTATTGCCGAGCCTACGAACTTCGGTTCTGAGTGTGGAGAGATTTTCGTTCCACCAAACTGCGTCCTTCTCCTTGCCCCTCGGTATCTCGGGGCAGCTACAAAAATAGGCATCCAACAGGGCCCCTTTCAATTGGGTCACACTGTCATCGAGCTCATACTGATTCCGTATGCGTTTGCTCAGTGTTATGCCTTGTAGATTGTAGCCTAGGATTTCATTATACCTCACCCAATTTGTTTTTCTTGGATTTCTATATGAAGTTGCCTGAATACTTAGGCCCTCTAGCGAAAATTCAATTATTTTATGGTCTGATAATGATTCCTCATCTGATACCTTCCAATTTCTCGTAATCCTAGCTAAGCTTGGACTGGCTACCGTAATGTCTAAGACCTCCTCTCTTACCCTTGTAACGAATGTAGGTTTATTTCCCTCATTTAGTACTTCTAGGTTGGATGTTATTAAAAATTCTAATAGGTACTCACCTCGATAGTTTGTGTTGGTGCTGCCCCATATTGTGTTATGTGCATTGGCATCGCACCCCAGTAAGAGCTGCAAGTTTTGCCTTCTGCAGAAGTCCACTAGCCGCCGTACCTCTGCCGGTGGTGTTGAAGTTTCATCTCCCGGAAAGTAAGCTGATGCCACCACTATGACCCTTTTTCTGCCCTCAATGTTGATGAGGGCTTGGATGGGGACCAAGTCCCGCGTCATGAATTCTGTAAGACAAGTGTAGTTAATATCTTTACTAATTAATATGCATGCTCTGGGTGACGTATTTCTACTGTCCCATATTACCTTGCCGCTACCGCAGCTTAGACCTCTGATTGCACCCTTATAGTGCCAGGGTTCTTGGATCAATACCATGCCCAGGTTAAGTTTTGAAAATGCCCTAGCGATCGCTGCGGACGCAGCTTTTGCATGGTGGACGTTAACCTGGGCGAACTTGATATGTGATCCATTATTCGACATTATGCTACTTGTTATTGCTGCTGTCACTTAGCAGCATTTCCTCTTCTTCCTCATCAATTGGAACATCTGAGTGGCCTGGATCCATGCCCTCCGTATCGCTTCCAATGGATGATAGCTGTTCCGTCTCCATTGGTACAGATACTTCCGGTACAGATGTGGGCTCTTTTGAGGTTGGAATCTCTGTTCCCTCTAGTGGTTTTGCGGGGTCTGGGTTGCTCTCTCTTCCTTTGCCCCTCGCTATTCCATGTACCGGAACCTCGCCAAATCTGTAGCTGATTGCATTTCCTGCTTTCTTGATGGCTTCCAGCGATTGGTCGTCTATGCCTATCGTCATCAGCTGGCCATTACCTTCTGCCCTGGTTTTTATAACCTTCCACAGGGGCGTGTTAATGCCTTCGTTCTGTGCACTTATCAGAGCTATTATTTGCTCCGTTGTCTGGCCTGCGCATCTGGGAAGGAAGATGGTGACCGTATGTGCTCTGGGTACCTCATCCCCGGTACACGTGGTTAGCGGTGCCTTGTCCCACGTCGAGAGTTGGGGGGCGGTTTGCTTGAGCCAATTGGCCGTCTCGGCGTCTTTACAATCGACGAGTATATGCCCCGGTCGGAAGTGAATGCCCTCAAACTTCAGTTTGTGGTCCCATCCTTTGGCAACATCTGTCAGTATGGCTTCTTCCAGTACCGTCAGCTCCTGTGTGGTTAGGCTGACTTCAGGGTATCCCCTCGGCAGCACTGCCATTCTAATCGCCTTAGAGACATTTGCGTAGCTTTTGCTCGCTGGTCTGTCTGCATTTGCTGCGGTGTTTCTAGCAGAATGTTCTGCAAACCTAGGTTTTTTGCCTTCTGCACGCTGCGGCGGTGTTATCGTTTTATTTCCGCGCTTACCCGTTTGTTGGTTTGCCTGAGCTGCTTCTTCTGGCTTAGCTCTGTGCTCGTCAGCCTTTTTCCTAGCTTCTGTAGGTTCTAGGCCTTTCTCAAGGTATCTTAAGTACCATCTGCAGCCTGCCCCGCTGAGACCTTTCCTCAGTGGGTCGTCAAATGCACCAGGTTGTCCTGGTGCTGGTACCGTTGGCATTCTGCGAGTTTCATGGCCTCGGGGTCTATGCTTTGGTCCTGCAGTATTAGCCTCAGTTCTAGCTACCTTTTCTCCCAATTTTGGTCGCCACGCTAAATTGCTGGATGTTGTTGGCACATTATCCAGCTTAGCCATCGCTTCTGCCCTCTGGCTTTTTACTACAGGCGATTTCGCATCATCGGTATTGTTTGTTGACCCAGGTGTTCCGCAAGTTTTCGATGGAGCTGTTGCTTCGATCTCCAACATTGTTCCTGAACTTTTGGGGGGTGACAACAATACTTTGTTGGTCTTTACAATTGGTGCTTTTGCACCACTTTTGGCTGGTTGACTTCTACTGTCACCAGATTTCTTCACCGTTGCCGGCTTCAAGATGCTCCTGTTACCAGCAGCTTTGCCTCGCTGACCATCGTCACAGAGCTCATGCTCCATTCGGTCAGCAAGTTCAGTTGCGGAAGAGCTCCGCATATTATTTTGTAGTTTTAAAATTTTCTTTAAATCTTCCATGAGATTCTTGTTAATGGGGAATTCAAATGGTACGCCATAGCAGCGCCCCATGCTATGGTAAGGCCACAGTTACTCTCCGATTCGGCCCGGTTTCGGAGAGGCGCCGTTCATATACAGTCTGACGTAACCCCCCGACTGCAAAACTTATCCAATGGGCACGGTGACGCATGACACCCTGGATTAGGGGGTGGCAGTTCTTGGTCCTACACTCCTCAAATAGATCTTATATATATTACAGTACTTGGGAGATAAAGTTAAGACAGAAGGTTTTATTTAATTTAACATAAAATAGGAAAGCATAATATTATACACATAAGTATTTATGTGGGAATGACATTATATACTATACTCATTTCTACTTTACATTGCTATTATTATTTTAATCAAACTATCCGATGTAAATATTTCATTAGATATTTTTTAATTTTCAATTTAATTCTTTTAAAAAATATTCGTTTTGTTATTTTCAATGAAGTCAGTTCGTTTTTTAATTTTGTCTCAATATTTCTAATTTTGTAAATATTTTAATAATTTCGGTTAATAAACTTAATTTTTTATAAAACTAACCATTTGGATTTGCTATATCATTATCAAATCCTACATTTGGGGGCTCGTCCTATAGATAAATTCAGAATATTTGAGGCAACAAAATGGAATGGAATAACGCATCAGATAAGGATCTGCAGGATGCATGCCATGAATACAGATTACCTGACGACGGCGACAGAACTACATTGGTAAGAAGAATCAAACTTTTTGAAAAGGAACGATTGGAAAAAAGAAAGCATGAAGAAGAAGAAAGAATAAAAGCTGAAGCAGAAAGAAGAAAGAAAAAAGAAGATGAAAGATTAAATGCAGAAGCCGATAAAAGAAGAGAAGAGGAAAATAGCGAAATTGTAACAAAACAGAATACGAAAACAAGACTGCAAACTGGAAGAAAAGAAGACCATTAACATCAAATATATAATTAAAGAGTAAGACTTGAAGCAGAAAGAAGAAAAGCGGGAGAAGATCAGAAAATATTTGAAGAAAGGGTTATGGTGGAATTACAACGATTAAGAGAAATTGATGTGCAAAATTTTAGTATTTTAGAAGCAGTACATCAACCAAGGGGAATCGTAGAGGACATGTTCGACCAAGCAGTTAGAAGAAACCCACCGGAAGTTACATTTCGCGATGTTGATGAAGCAATGCAAAAGTTTACAGGTGAAGACGGCCGCAGCATCGACGAATGGCTTGATGATTTCGAACAAAATGCTTCCTTGCTGAAATGGACAAATCTTCAAAAACTTATATATGCAAAGCAACTGCTAAAGGGTACTGCCAAGCTGTTTATGGATCATGAATGCAAACCAAAATCATATGATGAGCTCAAAACAGGACTTAAAGAGGAATTCAAAACCACGGTTAACAGTGCTGCTGTACATCGAGTAATATGCGAGCGTAGAAAAAAATCAAATGAATCGGATCGACAATATATTTATACGATGCTCGATATTGGTGCTCAGGCAAAAATCGACACGAACGCTATCATCAGTTATATTGTCGATGGGATAAAAGGTTCACCACATAACAAAGCTTTTTTATATGAATCGAAATCAATAGCAGAGCTTAAAGAAAAATTACAGACATATTAACAAATTCAAGTAAAGATTGAAATACGAACTAATCAAAAGATTGAAGAAAACGACAAGAACCATAAAAGTAACAAGACCAGAAACAACTTTAGTGACAAGAAATACTGTTTCAATTGTGGCGAAAAAACACATGTTTCAGAGAGCTGCCCTAACAAAAACAGAGGACCTAAATGCTTTAAATGTAGCGAGTTTGGTCACAAGTCCAACAGCTGTGGTAAGTCCGAGGAGCGCCTCAAATCTCAGTCTAATATGCATATAGTGGACTGCAAAAGATTGCATAAAACTGTCAACATCAACGGCATTCAAATGGAGGCACTCATAGACAGCGGAAGCCAGATTTCAACAATACGAAAAGACGCATTTTTTTCTAAAAGATTTGGTGAATATTCAAAATCAGATATGATGGTATGTGGCATTGGATCAACATATACAAACACACTTGGCGTATTTGATGTCAAAGTCCTAGCAGACGAATGTGAGCTAATTGGACAATGTCATATCCTGCCGAACGAATGTGTGAGTATTGATTTAATAATAGGAACGAATTTGACTAATCAAGCTATCGTAAGTTTTTCACAAGAAGGTGTTAAAATGACTAGAGCAGCAACAGTAACTAATAATGATATGTCAAATGAAATCGCTAAACAATCAAACTGCTTGTTTATTTCAAATAAAGAAAGCCTATTACCAGATACTGAGAACATTCAGAGCAAATCTATATGGGATGAGGTCAAGAAAATAGTCGGCGAATACAAACCACAATCAATTAAGAAGTCACCAGTGAGTATGAAAATAGTTCTTTCTGATGATATTCCGGTGGCACAGCGTCCGCGGCGATTACCTCAAGTTGAAAAAGCAGAAGTAGAAAAGCAGATGCATGCTTGGTTAGCAGATGAAATTATTAGACCGAGTATCTCAGAATATGCTAGTTCAATTGTGCTTGTAAAGAAAAAAGACGGAACGAAACGGTTGTGTGTTGACTATCGACAGCTTAATCAGAAGATAATCAAAGACAAATACCCGATGCCGGTTATAGAGGACCAGATTGATATGTTGCAGAATAGTAAAGTTTTCAGCACACTCGATTTGGCTAACAGATTTTTTCACGTACAAGTTGAAGAAGAAAGCCGAAAGTACACATCATTCGTCACACCAGTAGATCAGTATGAATTTCTTAAGGTTCCGTTTGGGTTATGTACTAGTCCAGCAGTCTTTCAACGATTCATCAATACAATATTCAACTCGCTCATGTTAAAAGGCATTGTATTGATATATATGGACGATTTAATTATTTTAGCAGAAAATGAACAAGAAGCAGTTCAGCGATTGAAAATTATGCTAAGCATTGCAGAAGAATACAATATCAAGTAGAAGAAGTGTCACTTGCTGCAAAGGAAGATTGAATTTTTGGGATATGAGATAGAAAACAGTCGAATAAAACCATCACCGCTGAAAACAAAAGACGTTCGAAACTATCCAGAACCAAAAACAGAAAAGCAGGTACAGCAATTCCTTGCTTTGGCCGGATATTTTCGTAGGTTTATTCAAGACTTTGCCTTGATGACAAGACCATTAAGTGACCTTCTTCGAAAGAATGTACATTTTCAATTTGGCACAGAACAGCGTCATTCTTTTGAACTTCTAAAAAAGATTATTTCAGAGAGGCCAGTGCTAACAATCTTTCGGCAAGGTGCTGAAACTGAACTACATACTGACGCATCTAAATGGGCATTTGCAGCAATAATTATGCAACGCGACTATGATGATGGGAAGCTACATCCAGTTCGTTATCTTAGCATCAAGACATCAGAAGCCGAACAGAAGTGTCACAGCTACGAACTAGAAGTATTAGCTGTCATCAAAGCTGTGCAGAAATTTCGAGTATATTTACTTGGACATCGATTTAAAATTATTACGGATTGCAAGGCATTCGAAGCGACAATGAGAAAGAAAGATGTGCCGAAAATATCTCGATGGGCACTAATGTTACAAGAATACGATTGTGAGGTTATGCACCGCGCAGGTGACAAAATGAAGCATGCATACGATTTAAGTAGAATATTTTTTGATTCAAGAGGCGGGTTTGACAAGCAGTATTAAAACAGCACAGTCAAACGATGAACACATAAAAGCAGTTATCGAAATAATAAATGAACGCGCCTAGGACAACTACATGATGCAGAACGGACTCTTGTGCAAGAATTACAACGGAAATGTTGTAATTGTTTTACCAGAAGCAATGAAATATGGTATTGTTAGAAAGGCTCATGTCCAAGGTCACTTCAAGCAGAAAAAAATGGAAGATGTTATAAAGAAAGAGTTTTATATTTCGAAGCTGAAAGCTGTAATTGACAGTGTTGTGCAAAACTGTGTTCCATGTATCCTAGCTGAGAAGAAAGCAGGTAAGCAAGAAGGTTTTTTACATCTAATACCAAAAGGAGATGTACCGTTAGACACTTGGCATATGGATCACTTAGGACACATGCCATCAACAAACAAAAATTATAAACACTTATTGACGATTGTGGATTCTTTTACCAAATTTGTATGGATTTTTCCAACCAAATCCACTACTTCTGTGGAAACAGTTGCCAAATTAAAGATAATAACATCTGTTTTTGGAAATCCGAGGCGTATAATTTCAGACAGAGCTACTGCTTTTACAGCGGAAGTATTTTAAGAGCATTGCAGAACGGAAAACATTGATTTGGTATTAATAACAACGGGAGTTGCAAGAGGTAATGATCAAGTCGAACGAGTCCACAGAACTATTTTTCTGTTCTTTCTAAATTATCCGTAGATGAGCCCGAAAAGTGGTATCAACATGTTAGTCTAGTACAGCAGTGTCTTAACAAAACAACTAACCGTTCGATAGATACACCTCCATTCGAGTCAATGATTGGTGTTACCATGAATACAAAGGAAGATATGAACATTGCCGAAATCATTGAAGGCGAAGTCGAACTCAATTTCATCGAGAGCGAGAAGAACTAAGACGCAAGGCAAAACAACAAATAACAATTATACAAAAAGAAAATAAACCAACTTTTAATATGAAACGGAAGACAGCAGTGCAGTATCAAGTTGGTGACCTGGTGTCCATTGCGCATACGCAATTTGGCATTGGTATGAAACTTCGACCAAAAAACCATGGACCGTATGAAGTTATTAAGTGTAAAGGCAACAATCGATATGACGTTAAGAAAATTGGTGATCATGAAGGACCAGGTACGACATCAACAAGTGCCGACCACATGAAACCTTGGAGTAGAGTGGCATGATGAATAAAACATCCGGGTCGGATATTGTGTAGGATGGCCGAGTGTGGGAATGACATTATATACTATACTCATTTCTACTTTACATTTTTATTATTATTTTAATCAAACTATCCGATCTAAATATTTCATTAGATATTTTTTAATTTTCAATTTAATTCTTTTAAAAAATATTCGTTTTGTTATTTTCAAAATTTCTAATTTTGTAAATATTTTAATAATTTCGGTTAATAAACTTAATTTTTTATAAAACCAACCATTTGGATTTGCTGTATCATTATCAAATCCTACATTTATTTTAAATAAATCAAAAAAAATTTTTGTTAAGAAAGAAAGAGAAAGAAAAAATTTAAGTGCAACACAAAAAATTAAGTTAATCAAAGAGGCGCAATATTGCTGTTTTGAAGAGCTTTGCATTGCTAATGATTTGTATATTATGAGGTAGTTGGTTCCAAAGTTTTAAAGTTTCCACAAAAAAATGTCTTTCAGATATTTGTTTTTGATACCGAATTGAGTTTATTTTATTCCCTCTATTAGATCGGGAAAATTGTAGCCTTCTGTAAAGATAATCTGGTTGCTTTGTGTTAACTATTTTGTGCAGAAATATTACAGTTCGGCTTTTTAGCAGATTTTCAAATAAAACATTGTTTATACGCTTTGAAAACTGCGAGATTTCGTCAAATCTTCTGTGTCCAACTATGTGTCCGGCAACATTGTTATAAGTTACTTTTAGTTTTTTTTTTTTTTGCTTATTGAATCACAACTGACAAACAGATCGCATCCATATAAAAGTATCGGCAGTAGATAGGTTTTGCCAAGGAACATGCGAATATTTAATGGTGTAAAATATTGAGTCATCCACAGAGTTCTCAGCATACCATGCATTTTACCACAGGCAGCATTTACATGGTCTGACCAGTTATGTTAAAAATTGTACCGAGGTTTTTAGCAGTTTCTAAAAGTATTGGTGGCAGAGTGGTAGATAGAATGTTAAAGTTTCCAATTATCATTGATTTTGACTTTATCGCATTTAAACAAAGCCCATTGGCTGATGTCCATCTAGATACTTTTTAAGATCTTCGTTAACTTTTCTTATGCAGTTTATGGCATCCGACTGCATACAACTGATGTAAAGCTGCAAATCATCTGCATATATTTGTATTTCATAATTGTCTAGTTGTGAAGGTAAGTCATTGGGGTATATAGAATACAAAAGTGGACCAAGTATTGAACCTTGAGGTACACCACGCTTAATTAGTAAAGTGCTTGATATCTTAATGCCATTGTAAACAGATTGACTTCTACCATTAAGGTATGTGCCAATAAACTTTTGTAGCAGTAGGTGAAAAATTGCACATATTTTGAAGTTCAAAGCAAAGTGCTGAGTACTCCACTGTGTCGAAAGCCTTAGAACGATCCAGAAGAACCAAAAATGACATCAGATTGTTATCTAATTTAGTTCTTATCTCCTCTGAGTCATCAACAAGAGCAAAGGTACAACTGTGCTTTGGCCTAAAACCTGATTACATAAGAGTTAATATTGCCTAAGTATTGTTACTTTCTTTTTAGGTCAAGAAGAAGTGTTACAAGATCAAACTCCTCCTTCCTCACTTAAACTGTCGTTGGTAGATTTTTCAACAACACACGTGTACGTTTAAGCACCTTGCATAATTTTGCCCTGACTGATCATTTTTTATTTTGTTAACGGTACAATTTAGAGTTGAACTTTCAAAATAAACTTAAACACTTTGAAAATTACATTTTTTACGTTGTGTTTTACAATGTTCACGTTGAGATCCAACAAAGCCACTTTGAGTTTAAAAGTTAACACTTTTAATACAAAATGTACACTTTAAATGTCAAAGTGAGCAGTTTTAATAATAAACTGACACTTTATATGTTAAAGTAAAAACTTTAAAATTAAAGTTAACACTTTTTACTCAAAACCAAAACTTTCAATATTAAAGTGAACACTTTAAACTAGAAAGTGACACTTTCATTTATAAAGTGAACACTTTAAATATAAACGTTAACGTGTTTCAGCGAATTGAACATTTTACATTTTAAAGTTAACACTTTGAAAATATAATGACTTTGTGCTGCTGTTTGTAATAACCAAAAATATTTGACCTACACCCATCTTTAATTATACCGATCGAATCAGAATCACTATCTGATTCGATTTAACGATGTCCGTCCGTCCGTCTGTGTGTCCATGTAAAGCTTGTAATCAAACTGCAGGTCGCAAATATGAATATATTTTGATAAAATTTTGTATTTAATCTTCTACCGGCCACGGGATGAACGCCATTGAAATTGGTGAGAATAGGTCCATGTTCAGACCTAGCCCCCATACAAATGACCCCTATGATATCAACATATATTGCCATAAGATCCAAATTATCATACAATTCTTAGTCAAATTTTGTTTGTATGTATATATTACATCCATTAATCAGTAGTCCAAAAATGATCCCTATTGGACAGCTCTTAGTCATAGGCCCCATATAGAGCTCCTTCCCGATCTTCACTTAAATCTATCAAAAAACAAAAATATTGCACTGATTCTTCTCAAATTTTGTTTGTATATATTTTTGCAAAATACAAGAGACTTTACCAAACATAGTCAGGATCGTTCCATTTTTGGGCGTAGTCCACATATAGATATAGCATCCGATATGAACTTTTTCATATCTGCAGCCAAAAAAATAATAGAAATCCCACTCAAATTTGGTTTATGCTTATTTTCTATATCCAGTTAGTTGGGCCTAAGAGAAAGGGTCCCTAAACGCATGGTATAGGGTATCATATAGTCGGTCTCGACCGACAATAATTTTCTTGCTTGTTTTTTATTAAAGTTTAAAAATTAAAACATAAATGGATTCACTTTTAATACAATTTTAAAAGTAATTACCTTATAAATAATATATTTTACTTTAAAATATGAAGTTTGTCATTAGAAATTGACGAGTTTCGACACATTTTTGAAAATTCTGGTGTGGATATTGTATGTGTACCTGAAGCCTGGTTTGAGGAATCTAACACAGGAATTTTGGTATCAGTAGACTGCTACAATCTTTACAGAGCTAACAGAGCAGATGGGTACTGAGAAGTAGGCATTTATGTCAGAAGTGGATTAATTAGCAAAGACAAACGCAAAATTGGCAATGAAAATGATAAAGTGGAACATGTATTTTCAGAATTGTGTGCTGCTGGAGGCAAGATTCTTATTGGTAGTGTTTATAGAGCAAATCGTAATATAGACCTTGGCCATTTTTATGAAATATTGGCGGAAGATTTTATACCTTTTTGTGGTAATACTATATTAACTGGGGCTATATTCAAACCTGGTGGAAAAATGTAGCATGGTCGAATATATGGAATCTCTTCGTGTTACTCCCGTGAACACACATATACCAACACACTTCACTACTACTAACAACTCATTACTAGATTTATTCTTCGTCTCTTATAAAGCAAACACACTGATGTATGACCAGCTGTCTGCGCATGGTTTTTTTAAACACGACTTAATCTTTATTACCTATGATATTCCTTTAGAAGTTCCTAACAAAACAATAGAATTCAGAGACTTCAGACACACAAATTTCACTCAGTTGGAGGAAGCGTGTTGCCAAATCGATTGGAACTCGATATACTTTATGTTATCGGTAGATAATCAGCTGGCCTTCTGGGAACACCATGTCTCACTTTACATAATATTATTATTGCGATCAAAGTAAAAACAATGGTCTACAGCGGAAATTAAAAAACTTATAGAGATTCATGATAAAGTCTTTTTCCGATGGAAGCGGTTTAAAACAAATGAACTTCATGAACTTTATCGCACAACCAGAAAAATTTTCAATAAAAGCATAAGGAAAGCTAAGGCCACATACTATGCTGAAAAATCAATTGATAAAAAAAATGGAAAACTATTAGAGAAATTGGGGTTGGAAAGAGGAAGGGTATAGAAGAAAATTTCATATCAAACCCTAATGAAATTAACGAGAATTTTATTAATATTCCAATGCCTCAAGCTGATCACTCACATAATGACAAGTATACCCCTAATTATGCCCACAAATCCTTTTTTCATTTGACTGCGTTAGTCCCTTCGATGTGCTTAAGAGCTGTCAATCTATAAAGTCTAATGCAATAGGAATTGATGGTATTCACAATACTTTTGTAAAAAGCTACTTCCCTTCATTTTGCCGTATATCATGCACATTTTTACAAAATAACAAGTAAGAAAATTATAGACGGTCTAGACCGACTATACGATACCCTATACCATGCGTTCAGAGACCCTATCTCTTAGGCCAATCTAACTGGACATAGAAAATAAGATAAACCAAATTTGAGTGGGATTTTTATTATTTTTTTTGGCTGCAGATATGAAAAAGTTCATATTGGATGCTATATCTATATGGGCACTAGGCCTAAAATTGGACCGATCCTGATCATGTTTGGTAAAGTCTTTTGTATTTTGCAAAAATATATGCAAACAAAATTTGAAAAGAATCAGTGCAATATTTTTGTTTTCTGATAGATTTAAGTGCAGATCGGGAAGCAGCTCTACATGGGGCCTATGAGTAAGGGTTGTCCCATAGGGATAATTTTTGGACTACTCATTAATGGATGTAATAAATGCATACAACCCCAATTTGAGTAAGAGCTATATGATAATTTGGATCTTATGGCAATTTATGTGGATTTCATAGGGGTCATTTGTATGGGGGTTAGGTCTAAGAATGAACCAATTTTCACCGATAAAAGCTTATATACCGAATTTCATCAAAATATACTCATATTTGCGACCTGTAGTTTGATTACAATGTTTATATGGACACACAGACGGACGGACGGTCGGACGGACATAGTTAAATCGAATCAGATAGTGATTCTGATAGTGATTCTGATTCGATCGGTATAATAAAAGATGGGTCTAGGTCAAATATTTTTGGTAGTTACAAACAGCAGCACAAAGTCATTATACTCAAACCACATATTGCTATAGGGTAAAATTACAGTGAGTGTTTTTCCCCAACGATGGAAGCAAGCTACGATTTTACCTGTAGCAAAGTCGGCAACTGAATATCGGCCAACAGCTATATTACCATATCTGAACGGCTTCTTCATTGTCAAATAATGTCCTACATAAATGATAGTAACCTGCTTACTGACCGTCAATCTGGGTTTCGTGCCAAACACAGCTGTATTACAGCTCTAGCTAATGTAAAAAAAGATATAAAGAGAGAAATTGATGATGGCCGTGTGGTAATGTTAGTGCTGTTAGACCATTCAAAAGCTATCGATACGGTCGATCACACAGTTTTGCTAAAAAAGCTTTAGAACATCATGCACTTTTCACCAACTTCTGTTGCACTTATGACGTCTTACCTAGTAAATGGTTCGCAATGCGTAGAAACTAATAAAACTGCGTTGTCGTTCCTTCCTGCGGTAAGAGGTGTTCCACCGGGTTCTATCTTTGGGCCCCTCCTTTTCTCAATTTATGCTTCTGATCAACATAGACAGTTAATTCACTGCAATATAAGAATGTGTGCTGTCGACGTAAAGTTATATATTAGCAGCAAGAAAGAAAAAGTCGAAGATTGCAGTAGAAAATTTAACGATGATTTAGAACGTGTTTCTCGTTGGGCAGCTGCAAACGTACTTAGTCTCAATCCACAAAAAATTAAGTGCATTTTGGTGCGTAACAGATTAACAAGAATTTAAGACAATCTAGCCATATATATAAATGATCAACAGATCAAAATCGTTAAACGAGAAAAATTCTGGAGGTTATCTTTAATAAAACATTGACTTGGTCAGACCATGTCGCAGTTGCCTGTGGTAAAACGTATTTGATGTTACGAACACTTTGGCCTACCCAATATTGTACACCAATTAGTATAACCTTGCTACTTATAAAGACATATTTAACTCCAACACTACTACATGCATGTGAAATATTTGCACCGTTTAACGTTTAGCAATATCGCAAGGTACTTTTACGGGCTCAAAAGTTTCGATCACATTCATCTTACTCAAAGCAAATTTTCGGTATCAATTTTGATGACCTATTAAAGATAAGATGTCTTACTTTTTTACACAAAATAATTAGTAAACAGAAACGAGAATATCTTTATAACCGATTGCGTTTTAGAAGGCTTCGGAGAAATAACAGTTTAATTCAATTTCGGCACCATACTTTGGTATCTGGATGGCAGTTTTTCATACATGCAGCACGTCTTTGGAATGTTTTACCTTCTACAATTAAAGGAATAAACAACGGCTCATTTTTCAAAAAGAAAATTTTACAACAATACATTTACAAAATTTTTATTTTTTTACAATACACGTACACTATCTTGCTGTTAACAAATATACAAGTCCCCAAAACTATTACCAAATCGGAATTTGAAATTAGACAACGTCGGAATTCCCACCGTTAATGATGTTAAATACTGGTGTCCAGTTAGATAAAAAATTTTAGTTCAAAAAACACATTGATGAAACCGCCAAGAAAGGTTCAAACGTTTTAAAAGCACTTTGGCCATTAATCGTTCGTCCCTCAACTTAAAAAACAAAAATCTCATTTCCAAACAGCAATAAGACCTACATAAACTTTTGCTTGCCCTATATGGTACGAAGCCGCCAGAACACATATCAAAAAATTGCAAATAATCCAAAATAAATCTCTTAAAATAATTAATAACCTGTGTTGGAGGTATTCTACAGATCTTCTGCATATTAGAAGTGGATTCGAAAAAACTCATGAATTCATTTATAGGTCTAGCCAAAACTATTTTCACTCTAACACGCATTCTACTTACCCTCTGATAAGAGCATGTAGAGAATTCTCATTATAAATATTTAGTAAAAATCACCAAACTGAAAACTATATGTATAAAGCAGTGGTCTTCACAAAGAGAAACACACTTAAAATAAGAGTATTACACTGAAAGAAGTTATGAGTTATATTAGACTAAACTGCAGTTTAGTGGGTTTCGAAAAAAAAATATAAAAAATATGACCCCTGGTTAGAAAAGAAAAAACCGAAATTAATTTTAGGAGGGGCTCGGACCCAGGAGGCCCGTGGGGGCAAAAAGGAGGGGACATAGCAAAATGTGACTGTGGGTACTCAAATTAAAGCAAATTGTCCCACGATTCCAGAAAAGTTATTTTTTAATAAAGACTCAAAGTTATGAGATTTTGTTGTATGGTAAAATGATACTCAAATGTTGGAAAATGTTCCCCGGTTTTTTTGCCTGCGGCACTATTATGAACTTCCATTTTTAATAATAATAATAATAATAATTTTTAATAGTGACTTATATTTAATTTATTGTTATCGATTGTTGAATTGTGCTAACAAATTAAACACAATTATTGTAAATGTCAAGAAGTACAAACAAAAATTTATTTCGATACAATATTTTACAAAATGGCAGATTTGTGGCGGCTTACAAATGATAGTTTTTTCAGTAAAGTGTTCCACGGCACGCAGCATAACTCAAACAGGTTTCGATGAATCTTTTTGGGATTTATACGGCGGTTAGGTTACAAAATTAGGCACTGGAGTACGTAGGATATTTAAGGTATATTGAGTTTTGACAAAATGGTAAAAACTTTATGAAAACAGCTGTAACTCAAAAATTTTTAAACTTATCTCAAAATTTTATGAGCTTTTATGAAGGTACAGAAGAATAAATTAAATCGGTTTCCTTGTGTTTGATAAAATCTACCAATTTATCAATATCAATTTCCTTTTGATAGCACTTGATCTTTAACAATGTCTCCATGTGGTTGTCTGTTAGCTTATTTCTAAATTTGTTCTTTATCTGTGACATTGATGAAAATGAAGACTCGCAGATATACGTGGTGCCAAACATTGAAAAAAGATTTAATATTAAATCTCTTACAATGGGGTATTTTTTAGGGCAAAATTTTTTCCAAAAGTTGATACCCATTTCGGTTGAAATAAATAAGTCTTGGCGCATCAGTGTCAATTCCTCTTCTATATTATGTGGTAGACTTTCTAACGAACACGTAAGAGGATTATTGAATATGGTTATAATCCATTGCAAGCTCAAGAAGTCTTTAAATCTACTTTGGAAATTCTCCAAAAGTAAATTTATTTCTTCTTTTATAACTTGAAGTTTTTCTACATTTGGAAGTTGTGTAAAAATTTCTTGAATTTTGGGAAAGTTAGATAGGTTTTGGCATTCAATTTGATTTTTCAAAATGATAAGTTTTCTTGAAAACTCATTAATTGCATGCAAAAGTTCAGTTACATTTTTATCTTTACCTTGTAATACAAGGTTCAAACTATTGATGTGTTGGGTCATGTCAGCGAGAAAGGCTAAGTCGTACAGAAAATTAGGGCATTTAAAAGCATTTAAAATGTCTGAATCTTTGGAACAATCCTGTGATTGAAAGAACAGTTCTAACTCCGCTCTAAGATTAAAAAGACGCTCTAAACATTTTCCTCGACTAAGCCATCGCACCTCCGTATACATTAACACGTCAACATAATCTGCGTCTATTTCTTTCAGAAACGCTATTAGCTTTCTATGAGTAAGTGCGTTGTGGCCTCCCCTTAGGCGGTTAATTATTTTAACGGCTGTTTTCATTGATTCTTTAAGACCTATACTTTTTGAAAACAGCGCTTGCTGGTGTATGATGCAATGAAATGTGCGTACATGTATTCCTGCTTTTAACAAATGGCCCACGAAACCCTGTTTTCGCCAAACCATTACTGCTGCACCATCAGTGCAAATAGCAGATAGCTTTTCTTTTTCTATCAGAGATAAAAACATGTTTGTTAAAAGCATTATAAATAGCTTCACCGGTAACATTTCCATAAAAGGACTCGACTTTTAATATCTCCTCAAATGAGTTAAAGAAATTATCAACCATTCTTACGCAAATAATCATTTGGCTAGTATCGGATATGTCAACACTTTCATCACAACATACGGACAAGTATCTGGCATTTTTAATCCGTTCTTTTGTCTCCCATTTAATAAATCGACCTATATCTTCCGTCCGGCGTGTTATTGTTGCAGGAGATAACGGCATTTCATTTATAATTTTCCCCATGTCTTGCCCTGCTTCTCCAAATAAATGCATAATTGATAAACATAAATCTTTGAAAAAAGTTCCATCTTCAAAAGGCCGACCTTTTTTTGCTAAAGCTAAACTGATAATATATGTAGCCTTTATTTGACTATTAGTAGTGCAATTAATAGAACTACGTTGAACATAAAGATTTTTTTTTCGAAAATCCTCTTTTAGTTTTTTTATCAATTCATTTCTTTCATTTCCAGAAACAGAATGCAATTCAGGATGCATTCTATCATAATGTCGCTTAAGATGAGATGCAAACATATTCTTTAGTACCTGGTTACATACAAGGCACTCAGCTTCCTTAAATGTGTTCATAGAAAATAAAAAAAGTTTTTCCCACTCAACATCCCACATATTCCTTAAATATTTTATTTCAAATGCTGTAAAGAAATACATATACGAAACATAAACATGCAAAAATTTATGTAGTTTATTATCAAACTTTTCAGTGTACCAACAAAATTTTTAGCACTCTCTAAAAATTTAAAAAAATAAAAGCATCCGGTATGCTCCTACTCTGATGGAAGTTAACAAACTACTGGTAGTTTTTTAATGAAAATTTTCTCACACACACAAGTTAATTGTTGTAATTATGGTTGCCATTCAGCACAAAAAAAAAAAGCGTTCGGATTTTTTTAAAAAAGATTTGGTTGCTTTGTTAATTTACTACAATTACTTAAGTTTTTGGTAGGAAAATAAAACATAAATAGCTCTCCAGGAATTATAAAAGCAATATCAGTAAATACAGTACGATATTTCAATTAAAAGATAATTTAATAAAAAGTACCAATACAGGTAGTTTTGGTACATTTCAAGAATCTGTTTTATTGAATTTTTTTGTACTTTAAGCAACCCTGGTTGTAAAAGTCACGAAGAGAATAAATAAATACCCGAAGAACTTCGTTAGCTGGGTAATATGGATGAAGACCACTGGTATAAAGTTGTTTACAAAGTAAACCGCTTATATATACTGTTTTCTAATAGTGTTTGAAATTTCATAGTTTTAGAATTAGATTTAGAATCAGATAAAGGTTTTCCCTAATTTCCTTTAAAATATCAAATATACACTATATAAAACATTATAAAGAATTTACTGATCTCATTTGTTGTAATATATTGAATAGTATCTCAAACTCTGTAAATATGTGTATATAAAATTAAATGAAATAAAGATAATATTTTGAAATTGAATTGAAACTGAAAAAAACAAACATATATTGAAAATTTTTACTATATATTTTGTATTTTAAATTTGTATTTTAAATTATATATGCCACTTATAAATATCTATTATATCTATTATCTATCATCTATATAAATAGATATTGTTTTTTATTATAAATATTAATTAAATATTAATAATTATTTATATTTAATATTGTCACAGTAATTTTAAGTTTTATTGTAAATCAAACTTCAACTAACATTTTTAAACCTCTTCTGTTTTGAAGAGTTCTGTCTTGTTGAACTGAATACCAAATTTAAAAAAATAAATAAATAAATAAAATAAAGTAAACATTTTTATATTTAAGAATTTTACATTAAAAACAAAAACTTTAACTTTCAAATTAAGAGTAAACAATTTAAAAACTTAAAATTATCACTTTTACAAAATAATTTTTTTTTTACTCCGCTTAAGAACCTTTAGACTGAGGCACTTTAAATAAAATTTGAGAGTGTTCACATTTAATTTTAAAGCGCACTTCTTTTCTCAGTGTAGTATCGATATCATCAAATTCAACCAAATTTGAGGTACTTACTATATACAGCTATTAGAACCCCACCTCCAGCCTTTAATAGTCTATCACGTCGAAATATCTAAAATTTAATCGACAAGTTTCCGTAAGCACGATAACATCGAAATCCAAATCCAAACTATTACTATAAAGGTTAGAAAGCTTCATATTAAGTCCACGTATATTCCGATAAAGAATACATATTTTATATAAACGAAAATCTTACGTCATTGAATTTCAAAATACTACAGGCTGCAGTTGCATTAAAAAAAGTTAATAAGTTAAAATCAGTTTTTACGACGCATGGATTAGTTTATATAAATTTTAATCCTGATGAACAGCCCATTCGAATCGATAATATTGAGGAGCTTTACAATTTTTTCCGGATATGTGCTTCTCTGATGACATTATATGTGCATCTGAAACATGGTTCAAGGAATATATTCCAGATGATATTGTTACCTTCCAAATATATCATTGTGACCCGAAAGCTCCTTGTGGAGGTGTGGCTGTATATGTAAATAAGCGTAGAAAAAGTAAAATGTGCAGCAATTCTAATGATTTTGATAATTTATATAATCAAAATGATAATTCGCATAATAATATAAATACTAAAATAGAATACTTATTTGTTGAAATTGTAGCCGGTGGTAAAAAATTACTTGTTGGATCTGTTTACAGACCTAATGGTAGAGTTAATACAGGCAATTTTTTGGAAAAACTTAATACCCTCACTGTGAAATACGATGATGTAATATTATGTGGGGATTTTAATTCAAATATACTTATTGAAAACCGGCTTATAAATGACATGCAATCTATTGGCTTTACACCAACAAACACCATAACTCCAACCCATTACACTACTACAAATAGCACATTACTGGACATATTTTTGTCAGTAACACGAACAAAGTTCTACTATATGACCAGGTATCGGCGCCATGTTTCTCCAAACATGATCTTATTTTTCTGTCTTATGACTTCCGGCTTCAGTATGTATCCGAAACAGTTACTTATTATGACTTTCATAAAATAAACGATAACGTTCTGACCCGTGAGTTTTACAGTATCGATTGGGATTCAATCTATTATATGCCCTCAGTGGATGATCAGCTCAATTTTTTAGAACACAATATACTAAACGTTTTTAAAAGGTAAGTTCCAGTTAAAACGTTTAAACTGGACTTTAAGAATAAACCATGGTTCAGTAGGGAAATTAAAACGGCAATTGCTCGAAGAGATTTTGCTTATAAAAGGTGGAAAATTTTTAAAACTGACAATTTGCATATAGAATTTAAAAATGCACGAAGAAATGCTAATCTGAGTTCTTTTCGCAACGTTTTTCATCTGCAATCGGATATAAGAAAGCGTGGATAGTCATAAGTGAAAATGGTTTAGGTAAATCAACTTGCAGAGTAGAAACTGATGTTGACATTAATGAGATAAATAAGGCTTTCACAAAACTTCCAAATGTTCCTCCCAATGCCGGTTACTATGACCAAATCTACCCTCTAATATTAGCTGCAACCCATTTAGCTTTGATTGTGTATGTGAAACAGATGTGCTGTCCACATGTCTTGCTATTAAATCAAACGCAGTTGGGTTTGATGAACTTCACCCTAAATTTTTAAAAATAATTATCCACCAATTGCTACCATATATCACTTATATATTGAATAATATAATTACAAAATGCATTTTCCCTACAAACTGGAAGTTTGCTAAAATAATACCAATACCTAAATCTAGCAAAGAATATCGACGTATTTCCATTTTACCTTATTTATCAAAAATATTTGAACGTTTACTCTATCAACAATTAAATAAATTCATTAATGATAATAATTTATTAACGAACAGACAATCTGGATTTAGACCAAAGCACAGTTGCATAACGGCTTTAATTGATGTTTCTGAAGAAATACGGCGACGTATCGATGCTGGTGACGTAGCACTACTTGTTCTACTAGATCATTCCAAAGCTTTTGATATGGTAGATCATGATGTTCTTAGCTTTAAGCTACATAAAACGTTTAATTTCTTTTCATTTTCTACTCGATTGTTATCATCGTATTTATCAGGTCGCTCTCAATCTGTCTTTGTAAATAATAAAACTTCTTATTCTTTGCCAGTTTTAAAGGGTGTGCTGCAGGGTTCTATACTTGGACCTCTATGTTAATGATCTTCCTCGACAACTGCAATATTGTGGTATACATATGTACGCTATGTCCTAGTCACATCGATAATATAAACATTTGCATTGAAAATATTAACATGGAGCTTGAGAGCATCAATGGATGGGCAAATGAGAATGGACTGTGTCTAAATCCTCTCAAGTCTAAACATTTAATATTAGCCAAAAAGAGCATTGATCTTGCTCCAGCAGCCAATATTACTTCTGAATAATCAACAAATAAAAATAGTACAAACCGCGAAAAATCTTGGCGTTACTTTTAACGGCTCACTGATATAATCTGAGCACATAAGCATTGCTTCAGGGAAAACTTTTTCAATGTTACGGACTTTATGGTATACCCAATACTTTACACCGCAAAAAATTCGTATATTAATTGCTAAAACTTATCTCAGCCCCACATTGTTATATGGATGCGAAATATATGCGAAAAGTGACTCCAGAAATAGAAAAAAACTTCTATCAACGTACCACATTAAGATGTGTTTTTAGCTTGGGAAAATATGACCACATTTCTCAGTACTCTAACAAACCTTATGGCGTAACCTTTTCTGATCTATTGAACATTAGAACATTGATACTGTTACATAAGGTTATATTCACTCGCCATCCAATGTATCTACTTGGAAAATTTGACTCACGCGCTCTGAAAGGACCAATGACATACGGCCTGTTAAATACGAAAACTCTTTTTCAAAATTTCAATTCTATGTGAATTCAGTCCGTCTTTGGAACTCGCTACCATCAAATCTTAAATTTATAAGCAACGCCCAACAGTTTAAGAAATAGATTTTTAAATTCTATGCATAATTTAATTTATTTTTTTTTTCTTCCTCTTTGCTTTGTTAGTCAATTTTTCCTTAACTTTTTTATAACTATATTCGATGTTATGTATGATTTTAGTTACTTTCATATTTTGTAGTTTTTATTTTTTTTTTTATTTAATCATCATTATATTAAAGCAATTATAATAATCAACAATGTAAAACTCCTCAACTATAATTATAAGATTTTTAATCTTGTTGTTTTTTAAAACAAATAAATACAAATACAAATACAAAAACATGACCTTCGAATCATTAGTTTCCCGGTGGCTTAAGTTGATATCGGACATTAGAAGGGAGAACCGCTGGCTATTTTAACTAGTTTTTTATTATAAAATAATTATAATTCTGGTAAATAAATAAATTTTAAAAAACTTGAATTTATATATACCACACATATAACTTGTGTTTAAATTTCAATCTCAATGTTTAACTCTAATGTGTAACGAATAACAAAACAAGTATCAATAGTTTCGGAAACAACAAACAAACTATTTTGTTTGCCATCATCGCACCAACTTGTTATGGCACGAAACTAACAGGAGGCAACCATATTTGATGCATACTTGATGTTCGTAAACGTGTAAAATATTTATACACAGAAAATTAACTAAAAAAAAATAAAACTATATTTGGTGAGTTTAACATTCTTTGAAAGCCATTAATAGATTAAAAAAACTTTTTGATATATTTATTTGGAAATTAAAAACATAGTTACAAAAACGAGTGCCCCTTGATATACGTTAACATAAAACTATATACAATTTATGACGTTATAAGTTTTATTTTTTTTTTTTTTCAAACATTTGCTCTTAACTAATAAGCGAAGCACGGATTTAGAAAAAAGAAAATAAAGTGAAATTTCCCCACACCAATCACTGACACATATACACATGTATTCCCATAATTGCAAAAAAGGAGTAAACATAAATTCGTCGTAACTTGGAAATAATGTGAATTTCCTTTAGCCATTTATAAATATTAACACGCATAGTGATTCCACTACGAGCATTTCAATACATGAACTCACTAACGAACACAATTCTAACTGTTTGTGTTCAAATATAGTTTTGCAGTTGCGTTACACGGGTTAAATTTTGGCTGGTTATGTGTTTGTACTTTGGCTTGGCTTAGTTCGCTTGCCTGCCTGTTATGCCTAACGGCCATTCACCTTTTACGTTAAGCTATCAAATAGTTGAAATTATATAAAAGAGTTTTAGTCTATAATCAAACGCCCATTTGATTTGGAAATTTATTTCGTTTTTATACTTAATTGCAAAAAAGCATTTTCTTTGTAGCTTATCATAAAGTTGCGCCTTTTTTGATTAAGGAGTTTTAAGCGGTTTATTTTTAAGAATAATTACGTATATAAAATGAAAACATATATAGATATTGAGAAAACGTATTATAACAAGGTTTAAATAATTAAATGAACTTTAAATATATGACAGGTAAGCTTTTATATAGAAATTGTGGCCTTAAGTTATAACTGCTTGCGTGCGTTTCCATTAGAGAATATGAAAATAAACATTTAACAACCTCGTATGATTAATATTTTAAAATATATATCATTCGCAACTGCTTTAGGAAAAGTATTGTTAAGATAACACTGTGGAACAAAATAATAGTAATGGTCTTGGGGAGGTGGATGATTCTTATACCGAGCGATTCTATTATGTTATTATAATAAAACTCCCAAAGACAAAGTCAATATTTCGGGGCCGTTTAAAATTTACATTTTTCACCAAAACTGTCTTGAATAACAACCAAAAAATAGTGTATTAATTATTTTGAACAAAATTATGATTTTGGTTGTCTCCAACAGAATTTTAAGAGAATTTTTTTCATAGAGCATTCTGACAATATATCTACAATTTAATGTGTCATTTAAGTCAGTTCTTCAATAAATACAAAAAAAAAGGTATTCTGAAACGTGAGTTTAACGGTTAAAAATGTTCAGTGAATACGGTTTACAGAAAATTTTATTAGGAGACGTCGCACAGTGGACCATATTTTGAGAAGGCGGCCAAAAATTATTTTTTGTTTTGATACCGATTTTAAAGTTATGTTATTCATTTGAAAGTAAATACTAGTAAACCTCGGGAACCAAAAAATAGCGACTCTATCTCAACTATATCACAGCGAACAGGGTCTTCGAAAATGGGCGTTCTCAGTATTTTGCTAAAATTAAAAATTTCTTTGTAAATTTTTATTTTTGAATGACTGTAACTTTTTTGATTTGAAAGATTTTGAAGTGAAGTAAATTTTGTATAATTTCGCGGCTTCCATACTATTAATGTTAAAAACGCAAAATCACTGAGTCATTCCGAAATTAAAAAACAAAAATTTTTAAAAAAGGTCCAAATTTTCCGAAAATCTCCTACTTAATAGAGCATAACTCCTGAACCCTCCCCTATACTCCTATACCCCATTATATACCCGCCAGTATCGGCCCGTGTGCACCAGAACAATTTTTCTGACCCAAGGTTAGATATTTTCTGCAAAATTTATGAATAAAAAAGTTGTCCACTATGTGGTTAGGATATATTAAGTTTGAGGTGATGTTTGTAACTGCCAAAAATATTGGACCTTTATCCATCTTTTATTATACGGATCGACTCAAGAACACTTTCTGAGTCGACTAAAAGATGTCCGTCCGTCCTTCTGAGTGTTATGAATACAAAAGTTGGTCGAACCGGTGCACCGCGGTGTATTTTTTTGGCGTGTCGGTAGAGTTGTACGGAGTTGTTATATACTTATAAAAATGTGTTGAGATATAATGCGCTTAATTGTTACAGGTACATTTACATAGGTATCTTTCAAAAACATTAATAGTCTGAATTAGAGTTATATAGTTTAAATACCTGACAAATGGTAAACAATTTAAATAACAGGTAAATGGTAAAAAAAAAACTATTGCTACATAGCCCTTTAAGATATGAGCAGGTATGCTTCACCTTTTAAAAGGCGTTAGGGTGTGGGTTTTTATGCTTCTAAAAGTGGTAATAAAAGACAAAAATTTTTATTTTACATAATTGCAAGAAAGAGTATTTATAATAATGTTTCCACAATTATTATTCATTACAATTTGTGCAATGGCTAAGTACTGTTCAGTACAGTACAGAGATCCGGCAGATATTTATTTTCAACGAAATGATGTAGACGATGTAATTTTGCACGTAGTGAGCAACGACTTCTTTAAGAATTGTAACCTAGAAGACACTGAAATGCACAAAGGAAAAATTACTAATTTTGCATCGAATTTGAAAAGACGGTACATTGAATGCTCTCATAGCAAGGCAAAGCTGTACAAATGTTACCAAGACTGGTTAATAAAGGAACTTATTTTTGAGAGTGCATCTACAACTGCCAACGAAAGTGGAAAAAATGGTTGACCAGCAAAACTAATTGACGGATGAAGTGAAAGATCTCGAAGGCGCAAGCTGGAGAATATCAATGAAGAAATTTCTCAAAGAATTATTAAGGATTCATTTTTGCACCAAATTAAACCAACCCAAAATAAAAAAAATAAAATTGAAATAATTGAAAAAATAGTAGAAGCGTGCCCAAGGCGAACAAAGAGGATTTTGAAAAGCATTCCTACACCAATTGAAGATAAGAAATTTACGCCGGAAGAAGCGTTCGCCCTATTTTTGTATTTGAAATTGACCAAAAATCAATATAAGGAATTGCGGAAGCGAACCAATGAAAAGAATTGTGGGATTTTTCCAGAGTATCGAGATTTAGTTTCTGCCAAAAAAAGAATGCTTCACAATCTGCTACCAGTGTCACTTCAACATCAGCAGAAATAAAATTGCAAGATCTCCTCATTTAAAAAAACTTGGTAATGGCAGCATTACTTTAATTTCTAAATGGGGATGTGACGGATCCTCTGGTCAGAAACAGTACAAGCAATTTAATGCCGGAAATTCATCAGATGCTAATTTATTTATGGTACCTTTCGTTCCATTGCACTTAACGAAAAGGTATAGCGTCGTAGAGCCGTCAACCAGTAGAGCAACAGAAATTGATATATGGAAAAATGAAATTCCTTCTTCAACAAAGTATTGTAGACCAATAAAATTTGCATTCAAAAAGGAAACCAAAGTTTTCATAACTGAAGAAGTTCAAAAAATAAAAGACCAAATTAAGGAACTTCAATCAGTAATATTTAAATTTGATGACCAAGACATTGAAGTACATTTTAAAATGTGGCTCACAATGATTGATGGAAAAGTTGCACAAGCTTTAACTAGAACAAAGTCAACGTCAAGCTGCATTATATGCCAATTAGGCCAACCCCCATTAGAAGACGAATGTTTTAAGGAAGCCTACGAATTTGGAAAGTCCCCTCTTCATGCTAGAATACGTTTCATGGAGCATATTCTTAAATTGGGCTATGATTTGCAATTTGGTCCGTTAGGCGAAACAGTGAGAAAACACAAAGAAAATTAAGAAAAAAGAAAGCAAAAATAAACAAATTCAACAAAAATATCTACAGATAGGCCTCGTTGTCGACCAACCAAAACAAGGGGAAAGAAACACAAATAATGGAAATACTGCAAGGAGATTTTTTTCCGATCCGGAAACTGCAGCATCTATCACAGGTGTAGATCATGAATTAATAAGACGATTCAAAATCATATTACAAGTTCTAGCATGCAGCAGAAAGATAAATGCAGAAAAATTTGGAGAGTACGCCAACAAAACAGCTACACTTTATAATGAAAAATACTCTTGGAGATATATGCCATCCACAGTTCATAAAATTTTATACCAGGGGGAACAAATAATTCAAAACAATGTGCCACCAATAGGAGATCTATCTGAAGAAGCGCAAGAAAAAAATAACAAGGACTACAGATTCTTTCGCGAGCACAACACAAGGAAAATGTCCAGGTGTTGTACTAATGAAGACCTTATCACTATTTTATTGTGCACTTCAGATCCATATATGTCCAACATTCGTCAAAAATGGAAAACTACCTCTATTGAATTAGACGGAGAAGCTAAACAACTTCTAGAAGATGAAAATCAAGGCTATTTAGAAGAAATTTTTACAAAATTGGTTGATTTAAAGTACTTTTTCATTACACTAACAATAAGTTACACTTTTTTTCGTATAGTTAAAAAATTTTCTTGATTTAAAAATTTATATATTTTGTAAATTTACAATAAAAATTGTTATATTTCATGATTTTACCATAGAAATTGATATAGAAATATTTAAAAAGACAATAAAATAAAATTTAACTAAAGCAAAAACATACGAGTTTTTCATTGAAACTTCTCTGTCTTGAACCAATATAAGGTAACTTTTACGTTCGCTGCTTAATAAATTATATTTTAACTCGGGATCTTTCAAAAAAAAAAAAAAAAAAACATTTGGCCCTTGTGCACATTAGGACTAAAAAGTTTACGGGGGCCAAAGTTTGGCATTTTCTGAAAAAATTAACTTAAAAAATTGTTAAAAAGTATTAGTTGTAAAATTAACTGAAAAAATGGACATTGTATTAAAAAAAACCTTTTTTTCCTTTTAACACTTCACTTTTGTACTAAAATTCAACTACAAATGAAAATGTATTTTAAACCCTCCGTAACTTTTTTTATTTTTGGTCGAGAATTACCTTTTATAGCAAAACCTAAAGGCTGAAGTCTCACCTACCAAACAAAAAAACCCGCATATCAAAAATGCAATCCAATCAAAAGTTATAGATTTTTGACCGCCTTCTCGTTAAATGGTCCACTGTGGGGCTTTTTAACTGGTGGGCCTTTTGATTTTTTTCGTTGCAAAAATCATAATAACTTTTAAACAAATAAAGGTATTTTAAAAATTATAAATGATTTTTAAAGATGGCTTCCTTACCTTTAAAATGAGTGCTGGAGTGTGGTAAGCCCACAGGGGGCTTCAGTATATCCTATCAAAGTTCAATATTATTTTGGTGATAATATTACATGTTGCAATTATAAAGATAATGTACTGAAATTTGGAAGTTAAAGTGTTTTGGACCCAAAGCCGAACCCTACTTAAATGTGTTGGACCTAGACCTAGTTTGCACCTAGTCCCCATACAAATTTTCCTTCAAAATTAATTTTAATGCAAGTGAATGTAGCAAATGTTATTATTAGGCCAGTGACGAGCTCTATAAAAAATCTTTGAAAGCGATCCACGTTTGAACCTAGTCCCCGTACAAATTTGCTTTAAAATTTGGTTAAGTTGCCACAAAAGTTGACAAAATTTGGTAATTTCTGTATTATATTTAAAAAATTTAAAAAAATAGTGCAAAAAACACTGTAAAATATTGATGAAATCGGACCACATTTTGTTAACTAACCACTCAAAAGACTTATAATTTCACAACTCATATTGTTTAAATCCGAAATCTAGAAAAAAAAATACCACTCTAATATAACATAATAATAATATTAAATTTTTATTAATATTACAGATACACATGTTTGAAATATTTATAATATTAAAATATTAATGATATAGATATTAACTTATTTAATATATCTAAAGGGTCCGCCAAATACCCTTTTTTTTTTTAAATGCTATAAAAAAACTACTGAATATTATCTCAAATTTCTTTTTTTATTTGAAAGCACAATCCTTCCGGTTAATAAAGGAAAATAATTTCATTCAAATGGCTGTCTCGGATGGCCATGCAGTAGCCTACACGATCGGTCCAATTTTTAAGCACATTATCGATTGTGTGCAGCTGTATTTCACCAATGGCTTCACGAATATTGTCCTTTAAAGCTTCAATTGTCACTGGCTTGTTGGCGTAACACTTATCTTTGAGGGCACCCCACAAATAATGGTGCATCGGTGTCAAATCGCAGCTCTGAGGTGGCCAAACGACATCAGCTCTGCAGCTGATAAAGCGATCTTCAAAAACAGGGCGCAAAACATCGAGTGTAGCTTCGGCTGTGAGGCACGTAGCGCCGCACTGTGGCTCAAATTTTGATTTCATTGGCCAAAAGTCAAATTTTTTTTTGTCATCGATTTTTAAAATTTTTACTCCTTTTTGTAGCTTATATATCCAGATTAAGGTAGCCAAAAAATTAGGTTAAACTATTGATAATTGTGGGCGTGGCATGCTGTCAAACTCAAATGTTTTTTTTAATTCAGCAAAAGGTGTTTTTTTTTTGTTTTTTATCAAAAATAAATGGTTACTACTCGCAAGCTATCATCGATATTGGCCTGCGGTCTTTTTTATAATGTTAGTAGGATTATAGTCTTTAGTTTTTGTAAGTAGTCACAGTTCTAATGTTTGATATTAGGGGCGTTATGAAATATTTATGAAACCACTATATTTTTCTCAAATTTAAACTTTAGTGGAATAGAACTTCTAAAGGAAGTAAGGGAACAAGAAACGTATACCACCCGGAGAAAGGCGAATGTATCCTGTTTAACCCTATATATACTTTTGCACCCCCCACGAGCCCCCGGTAGAACACTTTTTTCATTTTAATGAAATTACTCTAAAAAAATTACTCTAAAAAAAATTTTGTTTTTTTACTTTAGACTACGTAAAAGTAAAATAATTAAATAAAATACCTGCGAAAGGGTTTATTGGCTTTGTTTTGATCAGCAAAAAAATAAGTCATAAAATGATCACAATAGGTTCTACAGTAAACAAATGATCTCTCTCTTAATTTACCTGTTGTCAAATTTAAGGGTCAACCAAAGTCATAAACAATTTTATAAGTTTGTCAATAATCGCGGCACTAAACCACTAAAGATAAAAAACCACCCCATATTGGCGAGAAACTAATTAGTTTTACCTGATATTGAAGTCTGGATAACAAGTGCAGTTTTGTTCAATTTAAGTACTACCTGCTATGAAATTAAAGATCAATGTGTGAATAACATGTACCTAAAAATGTATAAAATGACGGATTCTATAAGGGATTACTCAATAACAAGTTAATACTTCAAGTGTACGGACGTATATTCGCAAGTGATAAAAAGTGATAAAAAAGTGATAACAGACGCAAATAAAAATATTGAGAAAAATATGGAGAACTTTAGTTATAAAGAACTGTCCGAAGAGTATTTTCGAAACAAAAACCAGGAAGATGTTCTTAGTTACGTTAAAATAAAATTAAACTTAAATTCGTCTAGTACCGAAATACAAGAGCAATTATCTAATTTCGTCAAAGTACTAAAAAAACGATTGAAAGAAGTTAACTACTGTAAACAAAAGTTTTATAATAAAAGTGCAAACTGGTTAGAAGGCCAACTTAATGTTGGTGGAGAAACAGCAAAGCTAGATAAGGCTGGAAGACCACGCAAATCATTGGACAACTGCAGCGATAGATCTAAGAGGCGGAAACTTAAAAATTTTAACGAGGAAATTGGTTCTACAAATATAAAAGAATCTTTTCTACATCAATTACGAGCACAAAACCAATTAACAAAAGTGGATATCATTGAAAAAACTTGTAATGCTAGTCCAGTGAGAACAAAGCGAATTCTTAAAAGTATACCAACTCCGAGCGATGCAAAACAGTTCACAAATGAGGAGGCATTAGCATTATTTCTGGATTTGAAATTAACAAAACACCAATATATTCAGCTCAGATTGCGTGCGATTGAAAAAGGCTCAAATATGTATCCAGCATATCATCACATAACAGCTGCTAAAATAGACTGTTTGCCATCAAAGGACACTATTACAATCACACCAATTTCGGCAGAAGTACAACTACAATCTTTACTTGATCACACAGCCAAACGCTTGCTACAATCAATAACAGGAACTGAGTTAAAGAAATATGGAAACACAAAGTTAATTCTATTTTGTAAATGGGGATGTGATGGTTCTTCGGGACAAAAACAATACAAACAAGTTGTATGTGAAAATATTTCGGACTCAGATATGTTCATGGTATCATTTGTACCATTGCGATTGAAAAAGATTTTGGAAGATTCGGAGCCTTCGAGTAGTACAACGCAAACAATGGATATTTGGAAAAATGAGACACCATCTTCTACGAAATACTGCAGGCCAATCAAATTTGAATTCAAAAAAGAAAGTCATGATGCCATTAACAAAGAAGTTAGTGATATCAAGGCCCAAATAGCAACACTACAGCCATTACAATTACAGTTAGATGGGCAGCAAATTGAAGTAAGCTACCAATTAGTGCTGACAATGATAGATGGAAAAGTAGGTCAGGCTTTGACTAACACGAAGGCTGCATCCAGCTGCATTATATGCCAAGCAACATCAAGTCAATTAAACCAAGTCCCGACAAAATCATTCGATAATACCGATGCCTTCGAATTTGGATTATCACCACTACATGCAAGAATACGACTTATGGAACACATACTAAAAATCAGTTATGATTTGGATTTCGGGCCTTCAGGATCAATAAGAAACAACGAAACCAACAAAGAGTTAAGAAGTTCAAAAAAGAAACATGTTCAAGATGAATATCGCAAATTTGGATTGATTATAGATCAGCCAAAACAAGGGTCAGGCAATACAAATGATGGCAATACCGCAAGAAGATTCTTTTCAGATCCAGAAACAGCATCTGAAATAACAGGAGTGGATTTAAACCTTATTTTCAGATTTAAAATAATCCTAGAAGTACTTGCGTGCAATGAAGAAATTGACTCTAGAAAATTTGGAGATTATGCTAAGGAAACTGCAAAAATATATACAACCAACTACCCATGGAGAAATATGTCTGCAACAGTCCACAAAATCCTTTATCATGGAGAAGATGTCATTAAATATCATTTGGTGCCACTTGGAGATCTATCAGAGGAGGCTCAGGAAAAAAGGAACAAGGATTACAGATTTTATAGACAGCACAATACTAGAAAAATGTCACGAAATTCCACAAATGAAGATCTATTTAATATATTATTGGCAACGTCAGATCCGTTCATCTCCAGTATTCGAAATCAATGGAAAGTGGAACATCGGGATTTAGATGAAGAAGCCAAAAAACTACTAAAGAACAGAAATAGCACAGAACAAAATATGGAATATTTGCAATCAATATTTGAGTCTAATGAATAATAATTATAATTGCCTTTCATTGTTATTTAAGTACGAAAAACATAGTATTAGTAAAAAATAATAATAAACAGAACCTACCATTGTTACAAATGCTATTTAAATCTATTGCAGTTTTTATTCTTAAAAGGTTTCCCACATATGAATGCAATGTTTTAATAGATAAGAAAGATTCAAAAAATAAGAACCCATATTTTCATATCAAAATTAAAAAAAAAATTAGAATCATTGCGCTAATGTTTAGCAGATTTATTTAGCTAGTGTAACAAATTAGGCAGCAAACACTAATAAATTTTTCTGTAGTAATAATAATATTCCTTGAGTGTAAGCAAATTGCAAATTTGATAGCAAACATTTTTAATTTTTTAGTAATACTAGTTAAATTTCTAGTGAATTTTACTATTTTGTTGCGTGTAAAAATTTTTTTGAGTGTAAAAATTTTTTTGAGTGTAAGCATTAAAAAAATTTCATTATTACAAAAAATGTTTATAATAATTATTTAACTCCAAATATGACACTTTCTAATAAATAAAAATAAATAAAAAAAAACATATATCACGCTAAAAGTTAAAAAAAATCAAAAGTTAAACTTTGACCTAGAATTCCTTAAAAAGTACTCAATCAATTTAAATGAAATTCACACTGAGTCAAGATCAACTATCTATCTATCTATTAAAAAAAACAGTACTAAAATATTTTGATCGGTTCAAAAGTTACAGAATTTTGGCCAATGAAAAATGATTTTCAGCCACTGTGCGCCGTCCTGTTGAAACCAAATGTTGCCAATATCCTCCTCTTCAATTTTTGTGAACAAAAATTCGTTCAACATGGCCCGATAATGATCGCCATTGACTGTAACGGCCACTCCTTGATCATTTTCTAAGAAAAATGGCCCAATTATGCCTCTGAACCAAAATCCGCACCAAACAGTGACTCGTTTTGGGTGTATCGGCTTTTCAATGTATGCGTTCGGGTTTTCTGTGCCCCAAATGCGTCAATTTTGCTTGTTTACATACCCGCCAAGATCAAAATGAGCTTCATCTGAAAATATGTTTTTTTTTTTTTGCAAAATCGGCATCTTCTGTAAGTCGATCGCAGGCCCACTTAGCGAAGCGAAAACGCATTGTATGGTCAGTTGGCTTCAACTTCTGAACCAATTGGACTTTTTATGGCGTCATACCAAGGTCTTTATGCAAAATTCGTCTCAATGATACGTCCGAAATGTTCAATTCTTGAGAACGACGGTGAATTGATGTTGACGGCGCTTCACGCACACTTTCTACCATAGCAGCAATATTCTCGGGTGTACGCATTGTTTTTGGCTTTTCACGCTTTGGTTTATCGATGAGGATGCCAGCTTCTTTCACTTTTTTCACAAGATAACGAATATATGGAGCTGACGGTGTTTCTCTTCTTTCCAAATTCGTACGCAATTTTCGCACACATTCTGCAATATTACCATGATTTTCGAAGTAATGTCGCAATATTTCCCAGCGTTGCTCAAGCGTATATACAACCATATTCGTTCAGCGGAAGGATAAAACTAATTATCTGTCAAATCAGACATGAGCTAAGTGTTACCATTCACGAAATAAGCACTAGTTGAAAAAAAAAAAAACGTTAGATGGCGGACCCTTTAAAATATTAATATTCTAGGTGATTTCTTGTTACCGATGTTTTGTTCTACCCTTTTATCCCGATTTTTTTTTCTTTTTAGCTGTTCATCAGATTTACAGATTTTTAAGTTTTTCCTTTATTTTGAGCAAATTGCATTTAAAGTTGCTACCAACACATATGTATATAAAATTATTCGTATGCTATGCGTGTGTTTATTAAATTTGTTAATGTGTTTGTTAATGAGTTTGTTATCTTCATTCACAATAATAAGAAACCAAAAATTGGGTTGGTGTGTGAATTGGCTAAGTTGAGAAAAAAAATTGGCTAGAAATTGCACCCAAATTTCGAGCGCTGGAATCTGCTGGTTTTTTTAAACTAGTATAATTTTGTTTATTAGTTAGTTCTCTTTAAAATAGTCATTTACATTGGGAGCGATATCTAATAGACTTACGTTGTTTTATATTTTTAAGCGCAAATTTTTTATTATGGTAAATTCATTTTTTGAGTTGGCATCAGGTCAAAAGTTTCTAATTGTTGCAAAATACATACATAGTTAAAGTTCTGTGATACTCTATTAAGTTAGACCTGTGATTTTGCGTGTACTGTGTTGTCAATATTTATTAAATTTATTTATATTTTTTAAAATTCTGTGAAGTAATGTCCAGTTTTTTATTTACGATGTAACAAAGAATCATTTTATAATAAATTTACGCTCCTGAGGAAGTTTGAATAAAGCAAACGAAACGTCGAGCAGAAACATGATATTTAATTGATTTTTATTTACACATAAAAACAGATTATTGACCAAAATAGCCCATAAGGTAACCCCTCCTTTTAAATCTAATTTAAATATTAACAATTGGTCACAACAACAGAAACACACTTTTTATACATACATTGTTAACTTTCGACCTTTAAACAATAATCTAGTTGGTGCAAGCAAATTTAGTTTATTTTTATTTTTTTTTTTTTTTTTTGAGTGCAAATTTCTTATTATATTCAATTTATTAACAAAATTCGAACACTGAAAATTTTGGCCAACTTAAAAATAATTTAGTTAGCGCAAACAAATTTTTTATTGTGCTGAATTCATTAATAAATTTGCAGTTTTTATTTTTGCCAATACTTAAAAACTACAAAACATTAGCAATCTTCTAAAAAAAAACACTTCGCCATCCTATCAAAGTCAAAATAAAATATAAAAAAATTAAAATTTCTGTTTTCAAGCACCAAAAAAAAAAAAATTCGTGAAAATAATATCAAAATCTAAAAAAATTTGATAATATTTGGTATATTATGGCCTTTAAAATAAGCCATACAATTATAAAATCAATTAATTTTTCACAGAGTTATGGATAGGCAAGTATATGCAGCCAAGTTCACTTCAACTAGTTAGACTATTGTATTAGTAAACAATTTTAGGTAATATCTAAGTAAACGTATTTGAACATTTTCAGTTGTATTGTATCAAATTAGAAAAAACTACCAAAATATAGTATTTTTGAAAAACTGGGACTGTAGAAAAAGTGATCGACCAAATAACATCATTTTTATTTTGTTTTGTTTTATAGAAACTAAAAAACCCTTTTAAACGACATTGAATCTCGAAATAATGGAGACAAATATTATCCTTATGGATATACGGAAGAAGAGAAAAAACCTAGATAAGATGCTGAAATCAATACTAAGTAATGAAGAATACGTAAGTTTTACGAGGAGGCAGGAAATAAGATATAGAAATATTATATCAATGGATAAACAGACACATTCGAACAAAATACAAAAATTTAAAGCGGAAACAGCTGGCGACTTATAACCTAAAATTTAATTCGTCCTGGTTCGAAAATAAGACGGAAATAGTATTTACGGAGGAGAGCAAGTGGCTACTTTCATTACGACCAAAATTTTCGGTGCCGGTCAACTCTGAAAAATTCTCAACAATTAATTTAATAGCTGATCTGGAGCAATAGGTACAGACTCAAACTGATGCAGAGAAAAGGAAGTAGTAAGATCAAAAATTGCAGAATTTTAACTCATAGGAGAACGGCGAAAAATAGCCAGAAGGACAAATTTATTTTAAACATATTCAATGAGACGAGGAAATTTTTGTGAAGATACAAAGTCGAAATAGTAATAACAAAATCCGTTAAAGGGAAAGAAACGGTAGTCATATATAAAGAAGATTATGAGGACAAAATGAAAAAACTACTTGAGGATAAAAGAACGTATAAGACGAATAGAAATGACCCGACACATAAGCTTCGGGGAATGAATAACAGACTTGTTACTGATTTGTATAAGCAAAATTACATCTCAAAGTACGAAAAATTCATATTAATTTCTAACTCAGCAAGAGCACCCAGTTTATATGGACTGCCAAAAATACGTAAGCCAGAAATACCGTTACGCCCTATTTCGTCCTCGATTGAGGTACTATGCTACAGTCTGTCCAAACATAACAATATTATATTGGAAAAATATAATACAAAAAAATCTCTAGAATTAACACGAAAATTGGACCACGTAAATTTGGATGAAGATGAAATACTTATATCACAAGACGTGTTGTCACTATTCACCAACATCCCAATTCATTTAGCGATAAATAATATAATGGCACAATGGACAACTCAACAAAAACATACGAAGATACCAAGAACGCAATTTCCGAAATTATTACAGTTTTGTTTAAATGACAACAACTATTTTATATATAATGGAATTTTTTACATCCAGACATATGGCATGGCTATGGGTAACCCGCTGTCCCCAACCATAGCGGACATTGTCTTAGACACACTATTGGAACAAACAATAGATCATTTTCGGAAGGAAAATATAAATATAAAACTTGTTACTAAGTACGTGGTTGATCTATTTGCAATAATAAAGAAAAAGGACGAAGAATATATTCTAAAAAAGTTTAGCGTAAAAAACTAACATTCACAATACAAAGGGAGGAAAATGGAACCATACAATATTTGGATATGACAATAATTAGAACCAACAACAAAAATATAACGGATTGGTATACAAAAACAATCACATCTGGACGTATAATAAATTTTCACTCTATACAAGCAATGAACCAAAAACAAATACAGCGGTAAACTTAATTACAAAGGTCACAGAGTTAAGCAATAAGAGATTTATGCACAAAAATTTAAACAAAATAAGGGGAATCCTAGCCGACAACAGTTATCCAATTCACATGATAAATAATTTAATACAATAATCAAAAACCGGGAAATCAACAGACGAAAAAACACAGTCTACCCTATATAACCAAATTAATAGGGAGTAAAGAAATTAGAAAAATAATAGATGACAAAAATGTAAAATTAGCTCACAGACCAAATAATACAATTCGATCGTTATTCACACAAACAAAAACAAAAATTGGAAAAACTGAACAGAGCAATGTTGTGTATGAAATAAAATGCGTTGGTGGAGGAGGTGTAAATTGTGGTAAAGTTTATATAGGGGCGACAAAAAGAAACTTAGGCACAAGAATAAGTGAACCGAAGCAGACATTCGAAAAGAAAAATTAACGACAGCTTTAGCACAACACTGCATCGAAAACAAACATAATGCTGATCTAAGCAATTTACGAATATTAGACAAGGAATTAAGAGAAACCAAACGCTACACTTTAGAGAGCTTGAGAATACAACAAAAAAAACATAGTGCAATAAATTTAAAAGAAGACAAAGACAAAACAAATGCAAGTTATTCTATTGTTATTGTTTAGTTAAGTTATTGATTTCAACTGTGATACTAGGTTCAGAATATATACTGTGATATTTAAAAAATTTTTGATTTATTTTTACATTTGTTTTTTAAATTAATTTGAGTTTTATCTTGTGGTTATGTAAAATAAAAATTTATAATTAAAATTAAATGTAATTGACGAAAGATTAAATGTAAGTATAGTGTTCTAAGACCAAAGTTTATTGTTGTTATTAAAACTATTGTCTCTTAATGTTTTCATATAATGTTGCCAGATCTAATAAAAAATATCCTTGAAAATGTTGGGAATATCCAACGAAACGTCGGATGGAAAAATTAATAAATAATCTTTTATTTAATTTGAAGCAATATAATGACCTGCAAAGCCCAATCTAGGAAAGGCTAGAAAAACATAAAATAAAAAATTCCAACTTTGCGGAGCTCTATCATTCATAATTTCTATCCGATTTTAAAACCGTTTATTGATTCTTAATCTGCAAAAAATCCTCTATCCTAGACATTCATTGATTTTAATGAAGTTTTCTATCAAATTTTTGATTTTTGCCACGCTATTTGGGGAAAGGTGCCACTGTGCGTCGTAGGCGAGAATGTCATACGGTCATGTTAAATCACTGAAAATATTAGTTTTTATTTATCACGTGCAGCCCAGTCAATTAACCATTTTAGGAAAATTTCTATAAATTTATGTTTTTTCGCATTATTTAATATCTTAGTGGTTTTTTAAATTAATATTTTAACCCCTTATCTTGTATTCTCCCAGATAATTTTTATTTTCGTTTTCAAATTGGAAAAAGTTGAAACTAAGGAATTTCAAGGATTATAATATTTCGCGTTCAAATTTTTTAAAGTACAGATTTATTTTTACGTAGTTTTGGAATGAAATTACGATACTTTTCCATAACAATATAATTATTAATCTATGTTTTTAATCACAACTATCATTATCTGAATCAGAAATAATATCCAACTGGGATACTTCGTCTTCTTCAGTTTCTTCTTTCCGGAATATGTGCTTACTCCACCAACATATTTCTCTTAGTGAATTTTTTTCGTTAAATCTCAGATTTTTTTTATATTTAAAATGTAAGCTTCAATATTATTTTCTAGTCGAAGTAACCCTCCAAACCTTCTATAACATCTTCACTAAAAAGCCCCCTTCTATCTTTTTTTGAAACAAACTTAGCACAAACATAGCAAAAACTATTAACATCGAGCATGCAAGCTTCCATTTTCACTATTTTCCAGAGTTCAGAAAAAAAACACACACTGAATAAAAAACTCGTACATATATGTAACCAAACATAACTCAGACCAACACACACATATTTGTATTTTCATATCAATTATGTGCGTTTCTAAATTTTCTACGGTGCCCAACACAATCATGACTGTGTTCGTTTTAATATTTCGTTATTTACACGAACATTTTTGTATCACGTACTTTTTGTTTCGATCACACATAAACCACACATATTGGAGTGTTGCTTTATTTGAAGTTCGTGTTCTGGTACATGTACTGAAAAAAAAACAGAACATGTACAATAAACAGGTTCGAGTTCAGTTATATTTTAAGTCGTGTTCAGGCTCGTGTACTAAGAAAAAACAGAACATGTACCATAAATAGGTTCGAGTTCTGTTATATTTTAAGTCGTGTTCAGGCTCGTGTACTAAGAAAACACAGAACATGTACAATAAACAGGTTCGAGTTCAGTTATATTTTAAATTCGTGTTCTGGTTCTTGTACTACGTAAAATTGAAACATCAATTCGCGATCTGATACACCCCGATAAAAAGACAACAATTGTTTCAACCAAATTTATTAAAATTTTATTGACCCTTTTTTATGACTTACGTTGCAAATTGTTTACACTTGTCAAATATTTTAAAATTTTATTGGCCATTTTTTTGTGATTACGTTGAAATTATTTACAATTGTTTTTATTGACTGGTTTTTATTTTAATTAAAGATGGTAATAAAATACTTAAGACACAAAAACTGCAGACTGCACTTAAATCTTTCTTGCAGGTTTCAATCAGACGTGTAAATTTTTTCGTTTCGCTATTAAAATTTGCGTATTTTTTATAGCAAAACTTATTTCTGTTATTGCTTTCAAATTTTTTTAATTTTCACAATTTGCAATTTACACAATAACACAGTACACTTATAGATCACGATGTAATGAAAACTGAACCACTTTTAATGAATAAATGACGCACGCACTCGCTATTTATTGCAAAATCAATTGCGTGAAATTGTAACACTTGCAAGCAATTGTAACGTAAGTCATAAAAAAGGGACAATAAAATATGAAAATATTTTTTTTATGTTTTTTTATTGACACTCATTGTGTTTTTATGCAAAAGATCCCAAAAAATCATTGAGAAAAGGATTGTGCATTGACACTAATTGGTTCGCAAATTAGGGGAGGGTGATTGTGTTTTTTATGATGCAAAATTTGTTTGTGTCTAAAGTTATTTGTTACCAACAAAAAATGTATGCAAAAGATCCTAACAACCAACAAGTGTGTCTTTTATGCCGCAAAATTGGGTTTTTCGTCTATGACACTAATTGGTTGCGAAAATAGGGATGGGTAATGCAAAAAAACATAACAACCAACAAGTGTAACTTTTATGATGCTAAATAGTTTTTGTGTCTTAAGTATTTTATTACCATATTTTATTAAAATAAAAACAAGTCAATAAAAACAATTGTAAATAATTTCAACGTAAATCACAAAAAAATTGCCAATAAAATTTTAAAATATTTGACAATTGTAAACAGTTTGCAACGTAAGTCATAAAAAAAGGTCAATAAAATTTTAATAAATTTGGTTGAAACAATTGTTGTCGTTTTTATCGGGGTGTATCAGATCGCGAATGGATGTTTCAATTTTTCGCAGTACAAGAACCAGAACACGAATTTAAAATATAACTGAACTCGAACCTGTTTATTGTACATGTTCTATTTTTTCTTAGTACACGAGCCAGAACACGACTTAAAATACAACTGAACTCGAACCTGTTTATTGTACATGTTCTATTTTTTCTTAGTACGCGAGCTTGAACACGACTTAAAATATAACTGAACTCGAACCTGTTTATTGTACATGTTCTGTTTTTTTTCAGTACACGTACCAGAACACGAACTTCAAATAAAGCAATACTCCAATATGTGTGGTTTATGTGTGATCGAAACAAAAAGTACGTGATACAAAAATGTTCGTGTAAATAACGAAATATTAAAACGAACACAGTCATGATTGTGTTGGGCACCATAGAAAATTTAGAAACGCACATAATTGATATGAAAATAAAGATATTTGTTGGCTGCTTTTGAACAGAACATTGTGTGTTTCATGTGTGTATTTTCTGAACCTTGCTATTTCCACTTTTTTCCAGTTTAAATTCAAAACGAAATGCGCTTGGTGATTTTGCCGAAAAATCAGTACGAGTCTCAAAAATTTATATTCATATGCTTCTTTATTTTTGCTTACTCTGTTTTCAAAAAATATTCAAACTATCACAGGAGGAAATTTCAAAATCAAGTTTTTCCGGGTCTTTAGATCTTTTGTATAAAATTTTCCGATGAAATTTTCGTCTTCGGCAACTCGAAATGAAATTGACTACCGAGCATATTTAAAGAACATTTTAGCCCCTTAAACGCACGTTTTATGGTATTTTTTTTTATTGGTGTTTATCGAAAAAATTACTGAAATGAACCGTGAAATTTACAAATATAGGGTTAAAGTATTCCAAGAAAAAGCGCCTCTTAAAATTCTGTTACGCACACACGTCCATCCGCACTCAGAATTTAGATCGGTGAAACTTTTGCACTTGTTTTTACGTCTTATTCAAAACAGTATTGGAAAAAAAATTAAAATTTTCTTATGCATTTTTAGAGTTATTTTTCTGATTTTCTTTACTCTGAATAGTTAGTCCTTTTCAGACCGTTCAACTGTCAATACCAACTAAATTTAATAAAAATATATTATTTTTAATTAAAAGAAAAAGGGCATGTTGGGAGAGAATTCACATGGAAATTATCATAAAATTTATTATTCGCTTCTTCATTTTTACATTGACAAATGTCTAGTTTATATTGTCCGGCCTTTCATTGTTAATATAATTGCTATTTTTGTTTTTACCAGTTCCAATCTATTATATTGATTTCATCTTGTTTGTGTCTATAATGTTGTTGAATTTTGCGACGTAAAAATTTGATTTAGCATCTTTTTTTTTTTGGTTAGTATTCTCCTAGCTAAACGCTAAAATTGATGTAGCTCTGTACTTTTGTAGCGTTTCCACCGAGATGAGGCAAAGTCGCGTTTTTCTAATTGCTGGTGTATACCACGGTTTTTGCTTAACGTTAATTATCTTCATTATTAATGGAGCAGTTTTATTAAATAAGTTTGTTAGATGGTGCTCCAATGAATTCAATTGTTCATCAACTGATACCATGCACTGTGGTCCCAAATCCATTTTATTTGGAATAAAATCTAAATATATTTTTAGAGCTTTAATTTTTGCATATTTATAGACTATCTAAAGAAAACAACAAATATTCTTATCGGACCGCACCCACACCCCACTCGCTCTAAATACTGACAACCAACTTTAATCCGACCATAAATTAATGAATAAAATTATTTGTCATGGCTTTTAAAATGTATTTCAGATTTTATTATTAAGAACTTTAAAGTAATAATTAAAAATATTTGTACATACACTAGTGGCGATAAAATAGGAACACCTGTTTTATTTTTTAAACTTTGTGTGGAAACTTTATTCCACATGAAGTTCGATAGAATTTTCAAAGTATTAATTATCAGATCCACTCTAGTCGTCATCCGTACACAAGTTATTGCCTTAAACCCGATCTTACAATCGATACAGCTAGGTCTGGAAGGGTTAATTGGCCTACAAAATCTAACGGATTGTGGTGTGCTATTAATCCGAAGGAGTATGTACAAATGGTCTTAAAGCTTTAGTGGTATTATAGTTGTGATGAATAATAACGGATCGGTGGATTCCGAACCATCAAATCCGTTGCTAGCAATCAATTTTAGTTCGTTAATATCCGAAAACTGTCCAGATACTTCTTGTTACATTAAAATTATGCACCTCATAAATTTTGTAACAGCACCTCAGCAACGATTTCTGAAATCTGTACCCCACAAAATCTACATTTGACGTAAGCGGCAATCAATTGTTTATAACTGGCGTACATTTCAAAATTGTGATTTTTATTCTGAAAATTAAGTTTATATACTGCTGTTTTGAAAGCTCATTCTCAATTAAGAATGCTAAAGATTTATTAGGGGTTATAGAAACCGGATCTTGAGTTGACATTTTTTTTTCTTATTTGTGTGAATCTTGCAGTCGAATCCAATATTCTTTTTATCTCGCGTTTAGCGATTGAAACTACTGCTGAAGATGTCGATGCCATTGTTAGATCTAAGTTGTGCCAAAAAGCAGAAATTTCGACATATAAGTTCGTTTTTTCTCAACCTAGATCTATCACATCCTTTAAAATTACCGTTTCTTATGATCTTTTTGACCGTATTATTGATCGTAACTTTTGGCCTGAAAATACATTGGTTCGAGAATATATATTTAGACAAAATTCTAACAATATTGGCCGCCTTCCTCAAACTGATTCAAACGTTCCAAAAAACTAAAAGATCTTACTGGTGAAAATATATCATTAGTTTACCAAAATGTTCGTGGTCTGAGAACTTAACTGCCAACTTTATATATTGAAAGTTTCAACATAAGTCATCATATTATCGTATTTACTGAAACTTGGCTTAATCATACCTTTTTAAATACTGAAATATTTTGTAATAAATATAATATTTTTAGACGTGACCATTGCAATAAGATGAATGGCGGTGGCGTTCTTATTGCTCTCTCAAGTATCTTATCATCTGAGGTTTTATTAATTGATTCCTCTTTAAACATCGAATTCGTTGCAGTTTTAATTAAATACAATCATAAAAAAATATTTGCTACTTGCTCATACATCCCTCCATCGTCTCCGCAGTCTTTATATATTAGACATGGAGAAGCTATTAAATCTGTTCTACGTTCTGCTAATCCGGATGACTCTGTTATTGTTCTTGGAGATTTCAATTTGCCTTCAATTTCGTGGAAGTTCTTACCTGATGAAAAATACTTTGTTCCGACTAAATCAAATGATAAATGTGATGAGCTTTTTAATATTTTTTTTGATTTACATCTTTTTCAATTAAATGGAATTCTTAATAATCATTCAAAATTATTGGATTTAATATTTGCTAATGAAGTTACTGAATGTTTTACAAAGCGATCAAACCCTATTTCTATTCCTGAAGATGGACATCACCCTACTATTGAAGTAAATATATCCATTCCATCTGGACTTGTAGACACACCTAAAAAAAGTGTTAAAGTTTTTTGTTTCGCTCAAACGAATTACACTATGTTTAATGAACTTATAAGTAATACAAACTGGTATGATTTATTATCGTTATCTACTGGTACAACTCGTGCCATTGATCAAATGACTGAAGCTTTCTATAACAAGATGTATTCTTTTATTGAGTCATGTGTTCCTAAAAAATTTTTGAAAAACTTTTCTGGACCACCTTGGAATACTAGGAAACTGGCTAGTGTCAAGAATAAAAAAAATAAATATTACAAAAAATATAAGAACACTGGATCTCTTGTTGATCATGGAAACTACTCCATTTGTCGTGCCGAATATAATACTCTGAATAATTCATGTTAATTAAACTATTTGAACAAAATGAAAAATAATTTTAAACGAAATCCGAAGTCATTCTACAAATTTGTTAACTCTAAGAGAAAAACTAAGGGCTATCCTGCTGTTATGAAATTTCTACATAATGAATCCTGTGATGATACTATTGTATGCAATTTATTTGCTGACTTCTTCTCTACTACTTACTCCGATGCAACTTTTGATGATTCTAATGTCTGCTCATATTCACTGACTGCTACTCAAATTATATCCATTCCTTCTCTTGCTATATCTGTGGTTTCTAATGAATTGAAAAAACTTAAATTTTCCTGTAACAGTGGTCCAGATAAAATTCCGTCCTGTATTTTAATAAAATGTGTTGAAGTTTTAGCTGTACCATTAACACTCATGTTTAATACCTCAATTAAATACGGTTATTTTCCCATTATGTGGAAGGATTCATTCATTATTCCGCTATTCAAATCTGGTAACAATGCTGATATTACTAATTATCGTGGAATTGCTAAATTAAGTATTATACCTAAAATTTTTGAAAAAACTATAACGGATTATCTATGCCATCAAGTAAATACGTTAATTTCTCCCTTCCAACATGGTTTCCAAAAAAGATGTTCAACCTCTACAAATCTATTACAATTTACTACAATTGTCAACCGTGGTTTTCTTGAACGCAAACAAACAGATGCAATTTATACTGACTTCAGCAAGGTTTTTGATAAAGTCAATCTAAGCTTCTTCTTAAGAAATTACATATGATGGGATTTTCAAATCTTTGCGCAAAGTGGATATATTCTTATTTAACCAATAGAACACAAAAAGTATGTTTTAAAAATGTTACTTCAAAGCCGATAGATGTAATGTCGGGAGTACCACAAGGCAGCCATCTTGGACCGCTTCTTTTTTCTTTGTTTATAAACGATCTTCCGAATGTTATTCGTTTTTCAAACATCTTGATGTATGCGGATGATGTCAAAATTTTCTTCTGTTATAATCAACACTCTGATCATGTCTTTCTCCAAAATGATTTGAATTCATTTTATTCTTGGTGTAATTTAAATTTAATGGAGCTAAACCTTAAAAAGTGTAAACACATGCGTTTCGTCAGAAAGAGGCCGATATCTGTCAACTATATGCTGGGTGATTATTGTCTCGATAAAGTAGATAACTTTATAGATCTTGGTGTTTTATTGGATCATAAACTGACCTTTGTTCCTCATATAACAATTACTGTCAACAAAGCCAGAGGTGTACTTGGTTTCATAAAACGTTGGGCTAAAGAGTTTAATGATCCCTATGTCACCAAAACTTTATATACGTCACTTGTGAGACCTATACTTGAATATGCTTCTATAATTTGGGACCCAATCTACCAAATTCATGCCGACAGTCTGGAATCTGTGCAGAAACAATTCCTTTTGTTTTGTCTTCGGAGTTTAAACTTCAATCCAAGTAATCTTCCATCCTATACCAGCAGACTTGCACTTATTAAGCTACCAACTTTAAAAAGCCGGAGAATTATGTTAAATGTTTCATTTCTTCTTAATATAATTAATGGTGATGTTTGTTCCGGTTTTTTGATTAACAATATATCATTCAACATTCCTCAACGACCAACACGTTACTTCTCACCTTTATCTGTACAGTTCTATAGAGCTAATTATGCAAATGCAGACCCTCTCAGGAGAATGTGTATTCAATTTAATGAACTTTATAGATTTATTGATTTCTCATTAAATAGTAATCTAATTAAAAGTAAAATAATATGCTTTCTAAATTCATGAATATCTATGTACTAAAATTAATTTTAAAATGTTTTTCTTTGTAAATAGTCTGTAAGGATTAATTCCATAGACCAATATACGAATAAAATAAATAAAATGAATAAAATAAAACTAATGAAACGTCGGGCTCTTCTGCCTTCTTTACAGAAACGACAACAGCATGAATCAGAAGTGATGCATCAGGATGTATTATGCTAGTTTTCGCTTAAATCGTAATCTTCTTTCATTATATGTTAATTGAGGTCGTCCTACAGTACTTGATGATGCTTAATGTAGTCAATTTTCTCAATATGACAGTCATATTTGTTGAAACTCAGCTTTAATGGGATTGTTTAAATCTCTCCGATTTGTTGTTGTACTTCGGTAAAATTTTTTTTACATGTGATAAACAATTATACACTAAATATTTTATTTCTTTTATTTTGTTAACATTTATGCCATTTTTTTTTTCTGATTCTAAATTAAGAGCAATTTTATTTTATACATCAATCGAAAGGCCTCAAAGTCGAGAGCACGTAGATCGTAAAAACTTGCAGACACTGACTTCTTTCAGGTCATAGTGTGAGAATATTTCCCCATTGTTCCTTTTTTTTTTTTTTTTGAATATTTTCACCCTATGACTTCAAAGAGGATAATAAACAATATTTTTGGCATTTTATGATACCTTTCGATTGGTGTATAAAATAAGGTGGCTTTAATTCAAAATATATAAAAAATGCGCTTTGCGAAATAAAAAAGTGCAAACAAAATGCGACATTTTTTGTTAGCAAAGAAACCGACATTTGATTTTTATTAATCCTTTGAAACACCCAATTTATTATTACATCGTCTGTAAAGAAAAATTATGCTGAAATGAAATGAAAATTGTATGAGTTTGCTGAAAAATGCTGACGAGATATAAATTTGCACGCAACTTCATGCCCAAATAAAAGTTTTTGTCTACAAAACATTCAGGTTATGTTGACCATAACACCACTTAATTACAACACTCAAATTGTAGCATGCAACTTAGCTCTCAAGCAGCAAAAGAACAAATTTGCCAGCAAACGTTCGTAGCATTAGCACGCATTTAAGTTCCAGCATCTATCTCGTCGGCGATTGGGGTGGGATTCTTGGACTACAATGCTTGCGGCTGTCGACTATTATGCTAACAGAAAAAGATTTTAAAGAATGCGTGCATTGTTATAAGGAAAGAGGGAAAAGTAAAGAAAAGAAGAAAATGAGAGGAAGGAAATTGATTTAGAGGGGAAAAACAAGCATCCATGTTGCTTGAATATGTGCTGATGTTATACATATTTTTACCCGCCCAACCATGATCATATAATAAAATATCCGTGGAAATTTACATGATCCCAAATACATTACCCTATCCAAACAACTAGCTAGAAATCACAACAAAAGATTTTTATAGATCCATTCTAATGAATTAATTTATTGAAAATAAAAAAAAATCTTACAATTTAACATTAAACCAAGATTTAATTTATATATAATGTTATTAACTTATATCGAAATTTATAAAAGATTTGAAATTAAACATTTTTGAATTTAAAAACTAACATCCTTTTATCACCAGCAAAACTTTTTAGTTAAGAATTCAAAAGAAAAAAACAAGTATTTGTGCCGAAATCAACAAAAAAAAATATGCTGAAAAAAACCCTAAAAAGGTATATCCCGTTCGGATATCAGGGTATAATATGTAATATGTCAAATTGTGCAATAAAATATAAAAAAAAGATGTATCAAAAAAAAATAAAAAAAAACTTTACTAGGTATCGGCCGAATTCGATAAAGTAGCCACGAAATTAACGTTTAATCAAAAATATCGAATACATTCTTTTATAAAAGGCATACATTATACTTTTAGATGCGGAACGCGTGGAATTGAAACAATTGAAAGATTCCCGTTAGTTGTATTATCGTCTTATTTAATAATTAAACACATTAGAAGCCATTTAAATCGTGCTTTAAAATATTACACCAACATATTGGATATCAAAATAATTCAATTTTTATTTCGGATTGTTTACTTTTAATGTTTTTAATGTTGGATTATTAAATACGTTCATGAGTTGAATTCATCACTGTTGGCTTAACATGTCCAAAAAAAATACACTTGTTCGCTGTTATCAACAGACCACAAAAATGTTAACAAGTAGTTTTAACAGTGATGCATACAATTATGTTAACTAAAATAAATGTTAGAAAAGGTAGTATTTGACTTACATTGATCGAATTAATCCCACGATGAAAGATCTTTCATAGCTGGATGCAGTGTGTTGATGATGATTTTAATAATTTTTAATTCTAATAATTGTTCATAACTTTTATAATTTTTGGCTAACTATATGATTTTGTATTTATGATTTACCAAAGAAAACCAACCGCTGTACTCAAAAACCAGGTTTTAACGATATGGCACTTATCATCGTTATTTTTAGATATTGTCTATTCCTTTGTTTGTCCATATGTTTAATTTTAGTACAATCCAGTAACAAGTGCTTTTTTTTTAGGATTTTTAATCAATATTCTACTTTTTTTTTTTTTTTTTATCAAATTGTACTAAGGAAATCGCTGTTTTTATATATATTTTTATGTAGAAAAACGCGTTTTTGTGTTAATTTTTGCACTTTGAAAAATGAAAATTATGACACTGGTGATAAGTATTAAATGAAATTTTAAGAACTAATTAACACTACTAATTCATAACATTTTATCCTATTTCTATTTTTGTTTCTTGTAGAATTTAACACTACATTAAAGACAAGCTATTTCTGGATTCTTTTTATTTTTTTTTTTTTGTTATTATGATTTCATGAATTGGTTTGTAATAAAATGTTTCTTTAATTATGGATTTTCTAACATGTTTCTTTTTTTCCAGTTTATTAAGCTTTATATGTATTTGAGTGTTTGTGAATTTAATGAAATTTTATGTTAGCACAATTTAGATTTTATAGAGAGAAATATATAGTTTTAAGTTAGTCATATTTAGAATTTTTAATCAGTTAACTTTATAGTTTCACTTTAGTATATTTAATAGGTTCACTTTAAGGTTCAGTATTTTAGACAAAAAAATTTATATAGTGATATTTTACATTACTTTGTAGGTGTTGATTAGGACATTTGTGTAATTTCATTTTAGCCGAATTCAGAACTTTTAGTTAGGAAAATTTTTATAGTTTTAATTTAGACAAATTTAGAGTTTTTAGTTAGCACAATTTAAACCAAATTTAGGGTTCTAGATTAAAAAAAAATTTTTTTTTTTTTATAGTTTTATCTAAGCCAAATTCAAAATTTTTAGTTAGCTCAATTTTAGCTTAATTTATAGTTTTGTTTAACGAAATATTATAGTTTTAAGTAAGAAACTTTTTGATGCTTAGTTAATAGCTAATAGCGAAATTCATAATTCTGGGTTAGTCACTTTTTAACACTTTTCTTTAGCCAAATTTTTGATTTCGTTGTGCACCATTTCAAAAGCTTAATTTACGTGATTTTAAGTTCTGTTCAAGCAAAGTTTACAATTTCTTTAGCAGATGAAATGATTGTTTTAGAGCACTTTTACACTTGTTTTTTTTTTGTACCATTTTTTTCCGCAATATCTTTCCTTTATGGCTTCCTTAACTAAATTTTTAGCACAAAACGCTTACTTGGACATAGATTTACTCTGTAATTTGAACTTTTCCTATGACTCTTCCCCAATTGCTGGCGGGTTTCCGTTGAGGGTTTCCCGGACCCAAAAAGAATTTAGGATGTGTTAGGTGAACTTCTCTCACAAGTTATGCCCTTAATAGCCCAGATAATGCAGTGTTCTGTGTGTGATTAGGTAACTAGCTGTAATAGAATTGTTTTGGTTAGGTTTATTTTTGCATCGAACGACTTTATGTACGTATAGGAATACCTTTATGTTTGTTAACACCAAGGTGTTAAAAGCGATAATTAGGAAAACTTTTCCGGACGCCACTGAGTATGGATAAATTACTTCCCTTTATGCACAGATGCATGAAAATGTGGGTGTTCTTAAAGAGAATCTGTTTTCAAGGAATAATTAATTTATTTGTTCAAACAAAATTTATTAAATATTTTGTTTAAATTAAAGTGTAATGAAGTTAAATATAACTCACCCTTTGTAAAACACTTTTTTTTCTTTAATAAAAGTAAACCAACAAAATGTTCTTCTATTTTTTTCCAAAGATTTAAACAAAATCTTTTATTGGTGATTGAAATAAACTTGGCACGTGACGATCACAAAAATAGACAGATTTTTACTCACAAAGAGCCTTTTATAGCCATAAAATATTGGAAAATTTTTGGGAAAAATCACGTTAACTCAGCGGTATCATACCATGAACAAATACAAATGCAATTGACAATTACAAGCAAAACAAACCAAATGTCAACCAGTTTTGACACACACTGCATTATCCTTAGTACAGGGAGAATTGTATATAAGGGAAATGTTATTAGAAATTTTTACCAAGTTTTAAATAAAATGACTTAAGAAAAAAAATCAAATAATTAATAATTACAATTTGTCGATGGGTTTGCTACAAGCGCCTCTACAAAATATAAGGACAAGGAGACAATATATGTACGTAAAATTAGAAATATTTATTTAAAACTAACTACCTTGGGCTCTGCTTTCCATTACACATCATCTTTATAAATTTTTTTAATACTTTGCTACTAATTGTAACACTCCAGCGTAACCGATTTGTTTCGACGTGTTTAAGCTTCCAACTTTGATAGCATGGCAGATTGCCAGTGTTGCCACATAATTTTTTTAGTTATTATCTTCGGTTTACTTCAAAATTTATTATTTTTTTTTTTTAATTTCTGCCAAAAAAAAAATTGATTTGGGACCACAGTGCCATGTAGTAAATACAATTCCAGTCAATTTTCATATGTTCATCACGCAAAGTTATATATTTAATATTTTTGAAATCACAAAATGTAAATGTTTGGTTTTGAATTTGCATTTGAAAATCGTATACCGTAAAGGTGAGGTATACAACTTCCCATAACTTATCCAACTATTTCATTATATTCTAATAGGAAAATTTTACCAATCTATGGTCTTTTTAAAATGCAGCTTCTATTGTATGTAAACTAGGGCGGGTCGGTTTAAAAATCGGCCAAGTGACAAGGAAAATCGTATTCTAGGGATCAAAATAAGAAACTTTGCCTGAGGAATCATGCTTCTAAAACGAATTATCATGTCCCGACTTTTGACCTGTCTGTCTGTCTGTATCACTTTGACCCATTTAGAGAGTTCCAATAAAGTCCAAATGTATGATCGACCCCCACTAACTTTGGAGGACCGACCCGCCCATGCCAGTGGCGCATCCCCTGGAACCCCATACAAACATTTCAAAAAATCACCATTTTTGTTTAGAATTGGGCTGACCATGTTTGATTTAATATTAAAATAACACTCATACGTATACGAATCTACTACTCTGCTAATAAATAATAATCATACGCCTTGACTGTGTTGCGTTATTCAAAAAGATCGATCGGATGAGGGTAAATAACTTTTGGATCACTCCGTGACTATGCGTGACTATTTGTGACTCAGCGTGACTACCCCAAAATTATTCTGTAGTCACAAAAAGACTATGGGCCAAGTTTCAGATCAATTGCATAAGGAGGAATGGGGTTGCCCCATGGCAGACAGACAGACAGATCAAAAGTCGGTACATCAGAATTCGTTTTAGAGGTATGGTTCCTTGGTCAAAGTTTCTTATTTTGATCCCTAGAATATGATTTTCCTTGTCACTTTAGCAATTTTTTTTGTCTCCCTACAAATAGACCAGCCCTAATGTATACAATAAGGTGGACCTTGAAATGAAATTTTTGCGATATTTTGGTAGATGAGGGCTCTATTCTGTGCCTTTTTGAAAAAAAAATGACAATGCCGAAAAAAAAAATTAAAAAAAAAAAAAATTAGGGGTTGCGCACGAGCCGAGAAAAAGGTCCACTTTGCCAAAATTAGGGGGGAAATTGCCATAGGTCATCAGGGGTCACCCGTAGGGGGGAAGAATGTATGGCCGACCCCCATTAACTTTTTACCGCCAACATTTTCCCCCAAGACACCCACCCCCTATCTCCTCCCCTTAGGGGGGTCACCATACAAAAATGGAGGTTGCTCAGTATTTTCGAAAAACACCATAGGTCATCAGGGGTCACCCCTAGGTGGGCAAAATATATGACCGACCCCCATTAACTTTTCATCCCCAACATCTTTTCCGAACAAACTTACCCTCTATCTCCACTCCTTGAGGGACTCCCCATACAAAAATACTGAAAATCTATGTATTTACAGTTGCACAATATCGAGATTTTTTTGATTTTTTTTGATTTTTTTACAGAAATTCCACCAATATTCAAGAGTGGTCATTGTTTGGAAAGTCTTGAAAAATTTGAAACGCACACGTAGCAGATGCCCCCATTCATCAGTACCTGGCAGTAAAATATTGCAAAATACGTAGTAGTTATAAATAGCAGTTCATTCATCGATTGTTGTCATTCAACAAGTGCCGACGACCGCGAAAAGTAAATTGATTTTTCTCCCGGGTTTTAAAAGTTAAGATGACAACACAACTTAGATCGCGCGACGATATTTTTTGATTGGTTATCCAAGCATGAATATTACGGGGAACAAATTACCGTCGAAGAAGCAAGTGCTAAGAATGCATTTCTTCAACATTCACAAACGAAACATGTCGAAGAAAAATAGTGCGGTTATAGTCGCGGACGCAGTGATGATTTTTTGGCGCCAAGCAGCTTTTCCGACGAAAGCCAGAGGAGATGTGACAAGAAAAATAGCTGCGCTGCACGATGAGTGGGATGCTTTAAGAAAGTCATCTCACAGAAAGACTGAGTCCACTAGAGAAAAAGAGAATAAGTTTTCTGATAGCTTGGATAATCTTTTCGACATCGCACACGCCAACGCCCTTGAGAAAATGACAAATACCGAAGACATTGAGTTTCTGCTAAAGCAAAGAGAAGATGGCCGGCCAGGAACTATGGGAGGTGTGGACGCTACTGATACTCGAACGAGGAAAAGAAAAGCTGAGCGCGAAGAACAAGAAGAGTTGCGACGCAAACGTGCAACGGAATCTAGTAGAGATCAGTTCGCTAAAGGCGGTAAGCTATTTCGCGCTTTGTGTGTTCGTCCAATGTTTATATTCAAATGAAATTCTTTCAATTGCAGTGGTTAAATTTTCAAGCAGTGATTCAAGCGATGATAATGGGAGACAGGACGAAAACTTCCCGGCAGAAGCTGGCCCATCAAATGTTGGTGACAGGAGAGGTTACAAACAATGTTTTACTGAACGAGTCCTATCAGCTTTGGACAAGTGCAAAGTGACTGACCGAGACGCGGTCGGCATTATGATAGCGGCGGCAGAAGCATTTGGACGCGATCCTCAACAATACACAATAAACCGTACGTCGCTTCGGAGATGTCGGCGTTCAAATCGAGAGAACATGCTGAGTTATGTGAAAGACAATCCAGAAGTAAGATCGCATAGATTTATTTGCTCTCATTCAGAATTCTTATTCTTCAACGCGTTTCATTTATCTCCAGCTTGTCGCAGCTAAATCCTTCGTAGTCCATTGGGATGGCAAAATGCTTTTGGATTTTGTGGGTACAAAGAAGGTGGACCGTCTACCGGTAATTGTCTCGTACGGAGAAAAAGAACAACTTCTTGGAGTTCCCAAAGTAGAAGATGGGAAAGGAAAAGGCCGGAGAATAGCACATGCCGTTTATCAACTGTTGGCATCTTGGCATATGACATATCGAATACAAGGACTTTCTTTCGACACGACATCAACGAACAGTGGCCCATTCTCCGGAGCCGCAGTTGCTCTTGAGCGGCTGTTGGAGAGAGAAATCTTATATTTACCTTGCAGACACCACGTATACGAACTGGTGCTAAGGGAAGTTTTTGAGACAAAAATGGGAAAGACCAGTGCACCAGGCGTTCCTTGCTTTGACCGTTTCAAACAGGAATGGGACGCTGTAAAGGTTAAACCATTCCATTCTGGCTTGATAGACGATCAAGTCGTCAGAAAAATTCCTGTGGCAATGCAAGTCGGCATAAAGGAGTTTTGCTTAGATCAATTGAAGGAGAAACACCCTCGCGATGACTACAAAGAAATGCTACAATTAATTCTTTTGTTTCTAGGTGAAAAACTTGAGAATTACCATTTCCGACCTCCAGGACCCGTTTCCCATGCTCGATGGATGGCAAAAGCCATTTACAGCCTCAAGATGTTTTTGTTTCGGAGAACTTTTCACTTATCTGTATGTGAATTGAATGGTATTCGACACGTTTGTATTTTTGTGGTGCGACTTTACGTCAAGGCATGGTTTGGTTCTTCTCGAGCAGCTGAGGCGCCGCACATTGGGGCCAAATGAATGAAAAGTGGCGATTAATTCAAAATATGAACTTTAAAATTCATGATCGTGTTTGGTACCGGGTGAAAGTGGATAAAATTCTGCATCACTAATTGCAAAAATTATACTTTTAAGTTGTTTGCTTTAGTTGAAGTGAGCACTTAAAGTTGAATAATTGTTATTTTTTTTTGTGCATATTGAAAAAAAGTGAAAATTTTTATATTTCAATTGATAATTTTTTCTATTAATACTTCTAAAAGTTAAATTTTTATAATGGAACCGTCAACTTCAGGTAGTTTACTATATAGTACATGTCTTTTTTTTTAAATAAATGTTTTAAAAATATTAAATGTTAATAAAATAAAATTAGCCCAAAAATGGGCTATTTTTGATTTATATATGGAGTTTCAACAACTTTGTTCGTGAGCTTGCGTAAAATCGTCTATATAGTGTTATAATACCAGATCTCAACTAATAAACCCCAAAATATTTTTTTGCGATTTTTTGCGATTTTTGAGTTATGCTTGTTTTTGTGAAATAACTCAAGATGCTAAAAATCCACAAATATGAAAAAAAAAAACCAAACATCAAGTTGTTTTTACTTTGTTTTGTCATTATTTTCGTAGCTAAAAAATGTGTTGTTAATTAGAGATGGGGGCGTGAGTAACTTTAATTCACGCATGCTCACGTGATTGCGTATGTTGGGTTTATTTACTATGAATAAAACTAATTAAATTATTTTACATGTGTTTACGATATTTCAATGAATTTTACTTAAACATTTGTTAATTTTAAATTATTAGAAAATTGTATATGGCACAAGTGCACTATTTTGAAAAATTGAAGGAGGTCACGCTCCCATCCCTATTTATTATTGTCATTTATTTGAGTCCTACATAATAACTGTTGGTCATGTACATGCATCATACGAGTAAAGTTTTAATTTTGTTTTAAGCTGGTGATATCAATCTACTAATATAATGATAATACATTTTTAAGAATTTCTATCCATCCGTAGGGTATTATTGATTCGGTACTGACACGTTTATTTATTGTTTTAGCTGTCAATGTTTTGTGATGTGATGTTACATATTTAAAGTGTTGTGAAAGTGTAAATTATTCGGTACAGGGTTAAAGGAATTACTTTTTGCAAATTTTAAACGAATAGAAATCTTATTAATTTTAGGAACATGTCCCAAAACAATTTTCATTCCTCGTCATGAGTTGCATAATTTTATGAGGAGTGCAGAACCTAAATCACTTCAGGATAAATTTAAACTTTTGAGATGGGAAGTAATAAAACGTGTCGACCCTTCGGATATGGTAGATTTTATGACAAGGTTTCATAATTTTTGCTCTAGCTATGAGATTCGGTGGCAAAAATGTCATAGAAAGAATGAAATTTTTGTAAAAAATAATAAGAATTGGCTGGATGCCTCAATCTCATTCAGTCCACCACCAGAACCACAACAAAAAAGAGGTCGCAATGATCTCTCATTTGAAGAGTGCAAAGAAAAAACAAAAGTTAAGAAATGTAAAGACATAAGAGATCAAATTTCTTTGCCTGTTTTGGCTTACGCCACACAAATGAGCTTGAGAGCTGTTGGAAAAATAGATGAGTCGAAAATTGTTAAGGAAATAATATCATCTCCAACAAAAGCCCAAAAATACCGAAAAAGTATAGAACAGGTACCACCACAGCAGTTAACTCCGGATAAAGCTCTGTCCGTTTTGGTAGAAGCGAAGCTAAGTCGCCACCAATATAATGTTATTAGAAAGGTTGCACCTGAGAAATTTCCATCATATAAATTGGTCCAAAGAGCTAAGAAAAAATGTTACCCAAAGGGAGAACAAATGAAAATTTCTGAAACATCAGCGCAAGTTAGCCTACAAGGAATATTGGATCATACCACTGAACGCCTTTTGTCGGTTAAAAATGCAGATTTAAATTCGTTAGACAACGAAGAAATCGAAAAAATTACTTTATACACTAAGTGGGGCTTTGACGGAAGTTCAGGGCATAGTTCTTACAAACAAGCCTTTCATGACAGTAATGCATCTGATTCTTCTGTATTTATTACGTCAATTGTACCATTAAAATTAGTTTGTAAAAACAAAATCATTTGGCATAATCCTCGACCGTCTTCAACTAGGTTTTGCAGGCCATTAAAAATTGAATTTATGAAAGAAACGGTCAACAGTATTAAAACAGAAAGAGAAAGAGTGGAGACAGAAAAAAATGCTCTTATCGATACAGTGATATCAGTTGGAGAAAGAAAGATAAAAGTGAACCACAAACTAATTCTCGTTATGATTGACGGTAAAGTGTGTAACGCGATTACAGACACAAAGTACACACAAAAGTGCTACATATGTGGCGCTACCAGCAAGGAGTTCAACAATATTGAACAAATGATTTCTAGAGATTCCAACGTAGACTTCATGGTGTTCGGTTTGTCTGTCCTACATGGCTGGATAAGATTTTTTGAATGTCTTATTCACTTGGCATATAAACTTCCAATTCAAAAATGGCAGGCAAGAAGTGACGAAGAAAAAAAAATTATTGCTGAAACTAAAAGTCGTATTCAACGCGAATTTAAAAAGAGAACGGGATTGATCATTGATCAACCAAAACCTGGTTTTGGTAACTCTAATGACGGGAATACTGCAAGACGTTTTTTTAAGAATGCAGAAGTATCTGCTGAAATTACTAATATTGATTTAGAATTGATCAAAAATATGCACACAATATTAATTGTAGTTTCTAGTGGTATTGAGGTCAACATTGAAAAATTTAGAAACTTCGCTAATAACACTGCCAGGCTATTTGTGAAAAAATATCCATGGTACTATATGCCTCCTACTCTTCACAAATATTTTATTCATGGGCCTGAAATTATATCATTATCGCCATTGCCAATTGGTCAGCTAACCGAAGAGTCTCAGGAAGCCAGAAATAAAGATTTTAAAAGTTATAGGGAGAATTTTGCCCGTAAATGCAGTCGAGAAAAAACAATGGAAGATATCTTTAATAGATTTCTCTTAAGTTCAGATCCGTTTATAACAAGCATGAACAATAGTTCTAAAGAGAAAAAAGAGCTAATGCCAAAATCTGCATTGGAGTTGCTTGTACTTCCCAGCAATCAAAATAGCAATGATGAAGATGGAGATGAAGATGGAGATGAAGATGGAGATGAAGATGAAGATGAAGATGGAGATGAAGATTAAGATTATTGTAACGAATTAATTTATGATTATGAAATTGAATGTGAAGTAAATACTAACATTGAAAGTAATAATGATTATAATAAAAAATTGTTGTTTTCAAAAAAAAAAAAAAAAAAATAGAATAACCGAATTTAATTAAATTTGTTTTAAATAGTGTGTTTATGGTTATTTATCAATAAAAAAAACAATTAGATTCTCAAATGTTTCATTTTTGAGCAAAATTTTAAAATTTCGAGAAAAAAGGTATGATTTTAATTTAAAAATTTTCTAATAAAAATACATATAAAATATTTATTCCTTATTATTTTTAAAAATATTACTTATTTTTCTTACAGTACGTTTAGCATGCTTTAATTTGCAATTTAATTTAATAATTTATAGCGCACCGTTCCAAAGTTACAGCAAAAAATGTGAAAAAAGAGGATTTTTTACAGAACACAAAATGGCCCATAAAGGGTTAAAAAATGTGTTTTTTCACTCTGTTTTTTTTTTAAATGTTGGTTTTTTATGTATTTATAAATATCCATTAATAAAAAATATTTTTTTTTTTAAATTATGACTTCTATGAATTAATCGCCACTTTTCATGCATTTGGCCCCACTGTGCGCCGAATCAAGATTGGAAGTTTTTGAAGGACATCGTCGAGTACAAGTCCGTTGACCAGGATTTATCTCGGGTAATGATAAAGAAATTTATCGGTCACCTATGGTATCTCGCCGATGAGCACATAGCCCTTGCCTTTTTCGATGACAAGGTTTCAAATGAGTTGAAGGCCAAAATGGCCCAAGCATTGCTAGAAAATGAGAATGACGAAGGTGAAGAAGATGAAGAAGACGAAGAAGGTGAAGAAGATGAAGAAGACGAAGAAGGTGAAGAAGATGAAGAAGACGACCCGGTTCCCCCAGCTCCTCGCGTCGTAATCAAAAGCACCAGCGTTAAAAAAATCGAGGTGAAATTCAAAGATGTGAATGAGGAATTCTTGGCTAAAGACTTGAGCAACTTCGTCTCTCATAATACCAAAAATTTATTTGTACGATTTGGAATATCGCAAGATTTTATTCTTGCAAATCCAGCAACCTGGAAATCTCGCGCAGACTATCAAGTAGGTCGTAGAATTGTAAATAACTTGCGCGTTGTGAACGACACTGCCGAAAGAGGAGTAAAAATGATACAAGATTATAATAGAATACTGTGTCAAGGCGAAGAAGAGAAACAGTATTTACTACATGTTATCGATTCTTACCGCAAGAAATACCCATCAGCGAACAAAAATATGTTAATTTGACTATATTATATTAAAAGTGCTTAGTAGTACTACTCAATTACAGCTTCTTTTATTTTTGTATATGGAGTCCCTCAAGGAGTGGAGATAGAGGGTAAGTTTGTTCGGAAAAGATGTTGGGGATGAAAAGTTAATGGGGGTCGGTCATATATTTTGCCCCCCTAGGGGTGACCCCTGATGACCTATGGTGTTTTTCGAAAATACTGAGCAACCTCCATTTTTGTATGGTGACCCCCCTAAGGGGAGGAGATAGGGGGTGGGTGTCTTGGGGGAAAATGTTGGCGGTAAAAAGTTAATGGGGGTCGGCCATACATTCTTCCCCCACTACGGGTGACCCCTGATGACCTATGGCAATTTCCCCCCTAATTTTGGCAAAGTGGACCTTTTTCTCGGCTCGTGCGCAACCCCTAATTTTTTTTTTTTTAATTTTTTTTTTTCCGCATTGTCATTTTTTTTCAAAAAGGCACGGAATAGAGCCCTCATCTACCAAAATATCGACACAAGGTCCACCCTAGTATACAAGTGCCTGCACAATATTGAACATCACACGATACCATTTCGAATCAACACAAGAAGTAATGGGAATTTAACTATAGCTTTGTGTGGGTTCGAAACAACCAAACAACGTGTAGAGTTTCAATATTTAAAAAATTATTAAAAGAATTTATCTTGCAAAACATAACTGAACTTTTAATGAAAAATTATCTCAAACTTAACCTACAGTGGGGAGCAGAGGTGAGTACATGTTTGTATTTCTTGCACTTCTAAGGGGATGAAAAAAACAATAATAAAGTAATTTCAAATTTTTCTTTTTGGAACTTAATTTATTATTCAATGGTCAACAAAACTGTATTAAAAACGAAATAAAAGCACAACAAGTGCATAGAAAAACTTACATAAAACCAAACTATGTCTCATGTGCTGAATTATGCACATTTCAATAACAATTAAAATAGCACTTACTCAAAATACTCTATTACTTAAATACTTTTTATGCATCTTGGCATACTTTCTACCAAGTTTTGAATAACTTGCTCTGGATTACGCTGCCACTCCAGCTCCACACGTCGCCACAGCTCGCATAAGTTAGATGGGGCAGTTTGATATTGTCCCAACCGTCTTCTCACAATTGACCATTAATACTCAATTGGATTGGGGTCGGGACTTTGCGCTGACCACTGCAATAGCTGAAAATTATGATTAGTCAACCATTCTTCAACGATTGTGGTGATATGTTTTGGGTACCCATCCTGTTGAAATATTACTCCTTCCTCAGTATATGCGCTCATATCAACAAAATTGGGAAGTTGGGTTTCCAAAATTTTCAAATAGTCTTCTTTTCACATAAATCCATAAATTTTTTGCATTGGCCCAACATGCCACCAAGTGAAACAACCCCATACCATTACATTGCCACCGCCATGTTTTACTATTGGTTTTAGGTGGTATGGTCTCACCAGGTCAGCGCCAAAAATACTGTTTACCGTCTTACTGAATTCGGTTGAATTTGGATTCATCTGATCAGATTACTCTTTCCCAGTCATCAACGGTCCAAGTGAAAAGAACAAGTGAAGAGAACGGACTTGTTTTTTTTTTTTTTTTTGAATCAAAATATTTATAAATAAACATAAATGGTGATTTTTTAGCTATTATCTTTTTGGCAACACTGGTTTAAACAGCTGACGCACGTTTCGTGTTTTGTTTCATTGTCAAACATCTTCAGTTTGGTCTATAATTTAACCATGAATCGTCTTACAAACGAACAACGCTTGCAAGTTATTGAATTTTATTATCAAAATGCGTGCTCTGTTAAGAAAGTTCATCGCGCGCTTCTTCCATTTTATGGTCAGTTTAATCGACCCACTGAAATAAGCAGAATTGTCGATTTTGGAGTGAATATTAGCCAGAAGCATTGGAAGAGCTACCAATGCATCTAGAAAAAGTCACAGTTTGGTGCGGTTTATGGGCTGGTGGCATCATTGGACCGTACTTCTTCAAAGATGATGCGAATCGTAACGTAACTGTGAATTGTGACCGCTACCGAGAGATGACATCCAACTTTTTTTGCCCAAAATGCAAGAGCTTGACTTGCATGACATGTGGATTCAACAAGACGGTGCCACATGCCACACAGCACGCGCAACAATGGACTTATTGAGAGGCGAGTTCGGTGAACATTTTATTTCACGTTCGGGACCGGTCAATTGGCCGCCTAGATCGTGCGATTTAACGCCTTTAGACTTTTTTTTGTAGGGCTATGTTAAAGCTTATGTCTATACGGACAATCCCGCTTCAATTGACGCATTGAAAGACAACATTGAAGCATTTATTCGTGAGATACCGGCCGAAATGTTGGAAAGAGTATGCCAAAATTGGACTAAGCGGATGGACCATTTGAGGCGCAGTCACGGTCAACATTTGCATGAAATAATCTTCAAACATTAAATTATATGGACCGTACTATCGATTCAAATAAAGATTTCATGCATTTTTCTGAATTTCTTGTGTTTTTTTTTTTTTTGGAAAACTTTCCTATAGCTCTTAAAAAATCACCCTTTAGTTTCAATAACAATATTTACAATTAATTGAAATTTTTATTACTAAAATAATAATTAAAACATTCTTTAAACTGCAAAAAAAAGAAGCATCGAAACACAAATAACAACATTAAATCAGCTTAAACTCAGTGTAACAAATAAACATTAAAAACATTAAATCAACTAAAACTCAGTGTAAAAAAAAAATTAACACATCAAATCCACTTAAACTTATACTCAGTACAACAATAAGCAGTAAACAAAAAACTTCAATATATAAAACCACAATGTCGCAAAAAAGAATTAGAGAAAATTCCTTCGTTGAAAACACACCAAGAATTTCTGATTCCCCCCTCCGCATTATTCAACTAGTTGACAAACGTATTGATAAAGCAGCAGAGATGTTTAAAACATAGCTTGCAGAATCCGAAAAGCATCATAACGAACAAATGCAATCACTCAAAACATTATAAGTTGAGTTTGAGGATCGTCTCTTACACGAACTAGATAAGAGTATGTGTGATATGAAGAGAAACATATGCAACGTTACTGAGCGAGTGTCAAAATGGGAAACAGTAGTGGGCGAAATATCAGCACTTAAAAATGAAATTAAAGACTTAAAAATAAAATCATTAAAACAAGCTAATTCAGTCATCTCATGCGACCTACGTTTAAATGGTATACCATTTAATGAATATGAAAACCTAACCTAAATATTTATAACTATTTGTGAGACTATCAACATACCACCATCTCGATTGCAATCTATTTTTCGCTTACAAAATAAAAACAACAAAATCATCAATATTTCCCGCGACGCCGTAATAATTGCAAAGCTAAAAATAAAATAAAATAAAACAAATTTAAGGCTAAATATGATAGGATTTAATTTGGATAAAACATTTTTTATAAAAGAAAACTTAACGAACTCTAACTACAAAATTTTGAGTGCTGCATCTGATTTAAAAAGAGACAAACAACTTTATTCCGTTTATACCCATAGTGGGCTTATTTATGTTAAACGTATTGCCACTAATGACCCGGTCTGTATTGAACACATAGCTGCACTTGATTTTTTTCGTTATTATGGAGCCGTTCATAAGAATTATTTTGCTGAAGCCACGAGTGGCAACATTAATAACTTTTAAATTTATTAGTATAATAGCTCAAATTTTTAATGCTTTCTTATTATATTTTATTATCTTAATATTTAAATTCATAATTTTAAATTACTTTTTTAAATTTAAACTTTTACATCTTTTTTTGATTACGTTGCTGTTAGGATCACCTTTTTTTAACTTTTTCTTTGTTTTTTTCTTTTTTTTAGTAAATGAATAATTTTAACATTGGAAGCTCTAAAGACGTTATGATGAATATGGTGAAAATTTTAGCAAAACAGAAAGAAGGCCTGAAAGTATGTCACATCAATGCTCAAAGTTTAAATAATAAAATTGATGAATTTAAACTCATTTTGAAAATTCTAACATTGATATCGTTTGTGTATCAGAAACTTGGCTGGTCAAATCCACCTCGGATAATTTCATTTGTCTGCGTGGGTTTAGAGTTTTTAGATCTGATAGGGAGTATGAAGATAGAGGGAATATTTCTAAGGGTGGTGGTGTTGCAATTTTTGTTAGAGATCTATTGCATGTACTTTCTGCTGTAAATCTGAGAAGCAAGATAAGGTAGAATATATTTTCGTAGAAATCAAATCAAGCGGAAGGAAAATGCTTGCAGGGTGTGTATACAGGCCAAATAAAAATATTAGTTTCTCCAAGTTTCTTGATAAACTGGAGATCTTAACAGATGGATATAATAATATTTTTATAGCTGGAAATTTTAGTTCAAACATCATTAATGAATCAGCGCTTACTGAGAGCATGATAACTTATGGATTTGAACCTGTAAATCGTTACAATCCTACACACTATACCACCAATAGCAATAGTCTGCTTGATATCTTCTTTGTCAGTGATTTGTCTAACGTGTTATTGTACGATCAAATTTCAACAGCATGCTTTTCAAAATACGATTTGATCTTCCTGACTTACAACTATTAAATTCAACAAGCTAATGTGGTTTACTCATACCGTTACTTCAAAAATCTAAACTACGCATTACTTTATTCAAACTTTTACCAAATTGACTGGGATTGTATTTACTGTATGACATCTGTTGATGATCAATTAACCTTTCTACAGAACAATTTATTACAACTTTTCGACGAAGCGGTACCACTAAAAACAGAATCCAAAACAGTCAGTATTAAACCTTGGTTCACTACTAACTACTATAAAAGACTTGATCTACCGAAGGGATATTGCGTACTCCAGATGGAAGAGGTTTAAAACACCTGAACTGCAAAACGAATATCATACGGCTAGGAGAGATGTTAATCGAAAAATCAAAACTGCTAAGTGCAATTTCTTTTCTTTGAAATTTAATTCTGCCATTGACTCTAAACAAACGCGGAAGACAATTAAAGATATTGGCATTGGAAGATGCAACAATAATACCTGTTCGATAGACGCTGACGAATTGAACTTAAAATTTACGAATCTACCTTCGGTAGAAGTTGATCATGAATTATACAATAATATACGAAATACTCCAAATTTTGCCGAGGAAAATTCCTTTGAATTTAAATGCGTTAATCAACTTGATATTATAAAATGCTTTTCTCTGGTAAAGTCAAACTCTGTAGGATATGATAATGTAAATCCGAAATTTATTAAAATACATCTTCCAATTTTACTGCCTTATATAACATTTTTCTTCAACTGCATTATAACTTCAAGCAGTTTCCCTACCATATGAAAACATAATATAATAGTACCTATCCCAAAATCAAATTCTGAGCAACGACCAATAGCCATTCTATGTTATTTGTCAAAAGTTTTTGAAAAGATAACTTTTTTTTCAAATTAATGAATATATAACTCAACACAACTTAATGTACCACAAACAATCCGGCTTTCGAGCAAACCACAGTTGCGTGACAGCCTTAACTGACGTTTGCGAAAACATAAGACGTGACAAAGACGACAGCAAAATAACCTTCCTTGTACTTCTAGATCATTCCAAGGTGTTTGACACAGTTGATCATCAAACCCTCTGTATGAAATTAAGACGTTTCTTTAATTTTTCCTCAACATCAACGCTTTTAGTTTCCTCTTATCTCACAAATCGCACACAATCCGTATACGTAAATAGCAACTCATCTGAAACTTTACAACTTATAAAAGGTGTACCGCAAGGATCTGTATTAGGGCCGCTTTTGTTCTCAATCTATATGAATGATTTACCAGATTATCTTTCTCATTGTAAGATACACATGTACGATGACGATGTACAACTCTTTCTGAGCACCCCAATCGAGTCAATAGATGAAAATATAGACAAAATTAACTATGACCTTAGTCAATTGTACAGATGGGCGTCAGCAAATGGTTTATGCATTAATCCTAGCAAGTCAAAATGTCTGCTAATACGCAAACGAAATGCAAATCCAGAGTTTGGGAATGAAATAGTTATCAACGGCGATAGAATTGACTTTGTTACAAAAACAAAAAATCTTGGAGTAACTTTTAATAACACTCTAACTTGGTCGAACCACATAAATACGACTGTTGTTCAAACTTACATGAAGCTCAGAACTCTATGGCACACTCAATCTTTCACTCCCTTAAATATAAGAATACTTCTAGCCAGAACGTATTTAATTCCCGGTATTTTATACGGGTGTGAACTTTTTTCAAACTGTGATTCTTTTAGTAAAGGCAAATTTAATGTTTTATATAACAGCATAATTAGATATGTTTTTAGATTAAGAAGGTCTGCCGGAACTTCTTCCTTCACGAATAAACTTTTCGGCATATCATTTGAAAATCTGATGAAAATTACAGTTCTTTTGTTTCTTCATAAAGTAATTTTCACCGCAAAACCACTTTACCTGTATGAAAATCTCCGGTTCGCCAGATCAAACCGAGGAAAAAAATTAATTCTACCTCGTCATCGTTATTTGGTATCTGAATGGCATTTCTACGTCAACGCTATACGTCTTTGGAATATGCTTCCACAATCTCAGCAACTTAACAGCGACGCTTCAAATTTTAAAAAATTTCTTTTTGAATATTTTGCATAACAATTAATTAAAGTAACTTATTTTCTTTTTTTCTTTTTTGTAATCTTGTATTATTTTCTTGATTATTGTTTAATATTTTCTGTATTAAAAATGTATGTATTTTGTAACTAACAATTCTCGTGCCTTAGCATTATTATTCCTGTACTGTAATTATAAGATTTGTTCTTGTTGTACAGGAAAGCAAATAAATAAATAAATAAATAAATAAATAAATAAATTTTTGTGTTCCGTGGCTAATTTTGAACGTGCCGCAATATTCTTCTTCGACAATGCAGGCTTAGGTTTCTGCACAGCGGAGATGTAGCCAATGTTGTGAAGTGCTCTTCTTGCTGTCCATCGGCTTACATTTTTATTAATTGCTACAGAAGCTTCCTTTGGCATCAAAGACTGGTCTGCTTTCATCATTCTCATCATTACTCGTGCGTCCCCATCTGATAGTAGCTTTCGGCGACCACGAAATTGTGTTCGTGGAGTAATATTTCGTCTTTTTAGGACTCTTGTGACCACCAATTCACTTATGTTAAGTTTTTTTAGCTATCTCTCTTTGTGAGGAGCCATTATCTGTCATACTTAAAATAAAATTTGCACGGTTCCCGATAGCTTTCTCATAATTTAAAAAAAAATTATTTTTTTATTTGGTTTTAAAAATCACAATTTGTCATATACGCAGTTTATCAAAAACGACATTAAACTAAAGTTTTCATTATCAAAAAAAAAAAAAAAATAAAAATTACAGGAATAAAATCATAAATAAAATCCACATTAATGGTAAATTTTGAATTTTTCTAATAATAAAGTTGAATATAGTTTTGTTTTGAATATAGTTTTGTTAAGAATTAAAAATAAGTAATATAAGAAATACAATTTAAATCCCTTGATTATTCCTTCTGTTATCCGCTTAGAAATACAGGAAATACAAACATGTACTCACTTCTGCTCCCCACTGTATATTACTTTTATATTATAATTTATATATTTTATACCCTATACCACCATGTGGTTTGGGTATAATGACTTTGTGCTGCTGTTTGTAACTACCTAAAATATTTGACCTAGACCCATCTTTTATTATACCGGTCAACTCAGAATCACTTTCTGAATCGAATTAGCGATGTCCGTCCGTCTGTGTGTCCATGTAAACATTGTAATCAAACTACAGGTCGCAAATATGAATATATTTTGATCCAGTTTGTCATATAAGTTTTTATCGGCCATAGAATGAACCCTGTTGAAATTTATAAAATTCGGTCCATGTTCAGACCTAATCCCCATACAAATGACCCCTATAAAATCGACATAAATTGCCATAAGGTCCAAATTATCATATAGATCTCAGTCAACTTGGGTTTGTATGTGTTTATTATATCCATTAATGAGTAGTACAAAAATAATACCTACAGGAAGATTCTTAGTCATCGCTCCATATAAAGCTGCTTCCCGGTCTTCACTAAAATCTATCAAAAAACAAAAATATTGCACAAATTTTTCTCAAATTTGGTTTGTATATATTTTTTTCAAAATATAAGTGACTTTACCAAATATGGTCGGTATCGGTTAATTTTTCGACCTAGTCCCCATATAAATATAGCACCCGATATTAACTTTTTCATATCTGCAGCCAAAAAAATTAATAACAGTGCCACTCAAATTTGGTTTATGCTTATTTTCTATATTCAATTAGTTGGATCGAAGAGATAGGGTCTCTAAATTATGGTATAGGGTATCATATAGTCGGTCTAGACCGACTATAATTTTTTACTGTTTTGTTTATATTATTTTTTAGAATTATTTTCTGAAAGGGAAGTCAAGTATATGAAGTCATTTTAATCTCTTTGTTTCATTTGAATCATTTAATAATAATAAAGCTAGCGGATTAATATGATCACTTATTTTTGTTATATTCAAATCATTGTGTAAATCAGCGGTTCCCAAACATTTAGAGTCGAGGAACGCTTCGCAAAACTAATAACTGCAGAGGAACACTTATGTTTTTTTTTTATATAAGGTGTAAGTTTGTGTATTTAAAAACATTAGTATAGCCCAGCACTCGAAATTCGAGTGCAAATTCTAGGAAATATTATTTTTTTCATTCAATTTTTGTCTTCCAATGTTTTTTTAAGCGACATATATAATAAATTTATGAATATTTAAATGAGCCTAAAGGTATTTTAATCAATTTTAGCAATTCACAGTTAAACACAGAGCGTCTGATATATTATTTAAATCATTCGCATTAATAGGGTGTAACGAATTATTATAAATATTTTATTTGATTTAATTTAATCTATTTCTAAGACAGATTAAACATAAAATTTATCATTCTCAGTTGCTCCTCCATATGAACTACTAGCTATGCAATTTTCAGACTCCTCCATGCCCGCACATTGCTTAAAAAGGGAACTATAAATTTACCTTCACGTATTATTGTATAGATACATACAATAGTTACAAACAAAATAAACATCATATATTTCTGAAATTCAATTACACATTTATGAAATACATGAAGATAATAAAATAAGTAAAAAAAATCAATTTTATTGTTTAATGACTACGGTGTTTTTGATTCTTTGCATTACATTTTTTTTATATCAGGCTCAATATTAGACAGCTTAATTCTTATGACTGGTGTAGCTTTCAGTCGGTTTCTTTACTTCGATTTTGTTGCAGCATAATATGAAAATCCAGCCTCGCACAAATATGTAGTTGTGAAAGGAAGTAAAGCATGAAAGCTAGTTTGGACAAGTTGAAAAACTCTTCTTCTCAACTTAACCAAAATTCATTTAATGGAGGTTCATTGTATTTTTGTTTTAAACTAGAGACAGTAATTAAGTCAATTAGGTTTTCATAATTACTTGCATTGAAACCCTTTGGCTAATTTGTTACTACTAAAGGATTTTTAATCCAAGAGTTATCCTCAGGTTAATTTGGAAAATATTGTAATTGGCTTAACTGTAGGTTATGCAAGTGTTCTAAAAGTTCTTTGGAGGCTTTGTCATCTACTTTAGTATCTATTTCAATTTAAAACTCTGCTAATGTGGAAAAAGAATCAAAATTATTTTGTTCAACGTCAGAAATATAGTACTCTAATTTTTTATTAAAAGATGCAATCTTATCTCGTACGTTAAAAATTGTATTATTTCTTCCCTGTAGTGATAAGTTAATTTCATTGCACTTAGTAAAAATATCTGCTAAATACACAACCACTATCAACCATAAAGGTGTAGTTAATAAGTAAATAAAATTCTTCGCCAAATTAAGTAGCTTACTATACGACTACAATTACAGCCAGCAGTATTTGTAGTCATTTTGTCGTGTAGCCGCAGTCGTCTATGTGTTTCATGCATAACACATTAAAAAATTTTCTAAGCATACTAGTCTACTAACGGTACAAATTTTACACATTGAAACTTCATCAATTTATATTCCATATATTACATAAAGAGCAATATTTCTAAGCCAACTAAGATTAAATTTCGGTACATGTAGCATAGCAAAAATCAAATACCAAAACAAGGTGTTTTATTTTTATTAGTTTTAAAGAACGAATAAAGTGATAAATAAATTTGTTTTTCTATCGAGATAAATTTGTTCTTTAAACGAAACACTTGATAATTTTAAACGGAACATCAATGTTCCGCGGTACATAGTTTGGGAACCGCTGGTGTAAAGTTTCATTTCTAACAAACCATGGCGCGTTGGCAATCATTCTTAGTGTTTTTGATTGAAATCGTTGAAGAATTTCAACATTAGAGTCACTTGTTTTTTTTTTACTTTTTTTGATTTTCTTTTAGTTATAATTATAAATTGAAATTATTGGTAGTAATTTGTGCCAACTCTCCTCAATAATGCCTTTAAGGCGCTGAGGCAGTAAACCAGTGAAAAATAATTTTTATATTTGATAATAAAATGCTAAACAACACAACCATAAATTTTTAGTCAAAACAGGAAAATAACGGTTTCCAGAAATAAAATATTCAATTTTAAAACTTAGAACGCTACAGTATACATTCGAAACATTTCTACAGAATTTATGTGATAGTCATCAGTTTCGTAAATAACCATAATAAATCATTTGGTCCACACACAAGAAATAAATACGGCGAAAATAAACGTATTCCCTCTGTCATATCACGACGACTGCTTAGGCAGTTAAAAATGTATACTCTGTTGCATATCGTTACCGCTAGTTATTATTGTTAGTATTGCAATAAACGATAATGAATTTAGAACAAACTGAACATTAACACCCCTTCGCCTGTGTGTTTAGCGCTAACAGCTAAAATAAGGTAACAAACAGGCAATATGCATAAAAGCTACAACTAAGGCTACGACAAAGCAAATATACAACTCAACAACACTAAATACATGTTTTAGAACTTATAACTGATTATGATTTCATTGGGGTTTTTTTTTTTGCAAAACAGTGAAACCATGATAAGCAGCCTGACATGAAAATGCATTAAAAACTTTTTCCAACAATTCGCGTGTACCTCACTTCTTCGAGTGAACACTATTATAGAATTGAAAAAAAAAAAAAAATGAACAGAAATAAACAGCTCATACTAGATTCACAACAATTGAGTAAATGTATTACATTTCCAAAGGCTTTATTTCCGTGCCCGGCCGCAATACCATACTAATGCATGAGCTTGAATATCCGGTAGCATCTGACATAACTACTCCAACATAAGCTGACAAACACAAACACACACACACGCACACATACACGCGCGCATAAGCTTAAGTAAATACAATACGGTGACTCTAGTATGACCAGAGGCACTTTGTTGCGATGGTATAAATACACTCATACCATAATGAAAACCACTACCACGTTGAATTTGTGTTCGTTTTCTTTTTTGCACTTGGCACGATATAGAGGTAACTATAAGTGGGAAAAAATAAACTTAAATATTTCGCATTAGCGCATTTTGTTCTCACTCGTATACTCGTATAACCACTACCAATATGGGTGTTATGAATTCATATAAGTATCGATTTACACAGCTACTGACATAAACTTTGAGTTAAGGTAGATCAGGAGCAGATTACAAAATAATGTAGGAGCTTTCGTTTAACAAAAAACCAAGCACTACCATAAATGCATTGATTGTCGTGCTAATTTCAGTTTTAATGTTGCAAGTGGAGTATGATTTGTTATGTAATAAGAATGAATATCTTATATTTATTTTAAGAAATATCGTTTAGTTTTTCCAGATAGTTTCTAAGTATCAATCGCTGCTGTCTTATGGGGTTTGTTTGTACAGATCCATTTTTTTCACAATTTTAGATATTAATGGCATATATGTTATTTTCTTCTCTGAAGTTCAATAATACTGGAAGTGATTTGTTCGCAGACTTTTTTACGGTTTTTAATTTTAGCTTCATTTAATTGTTTTACTAGAATAAAATGGTAAAAAAAATGTCTACATATGTCCGGTAACTGCTGACTAGCATACATTCCCTTAATATAGCATGCTAGAAATTTAATTCTCACAAGTTTTAGGCCCAACCAAATAAGTGTAGCTATATGAGTGTACATTTGTAAACGAGAAATACAAGATGTACTTATGTATGTACCTTTGTATAGCAAAGAGCAATGAAATAAAGGGACTTTAATAGGTCTATAATATTGTCTTTCTACAGCCTGGTTTTTCTAATGAGATTCTTGAATTGACTTTCAATTCACTTTGAAAGTTACTTATTAACATTAACATTAACTCTTGTTAAGAAAGAGAGGAATATAGAAAGTGATCGTTAAAGGGACCGAGGCAGCAATAAAAAGAAAGAAATTCTTCCCTGACATAAAACAGAAAAAAAAGATAATCGGAAATCAGACGGGCAGTCGAATTTTGCCACGCGATTGAAAAAGCAAAATCAAAAGCAGCCAAATGGGCTTAGCATTTATCATCTATTAAGTCAATATTCTAAGTACAGTTCTCGTGTTAAACAAAAAAAAAAACATGGATATCGATCACACAATTTGGTGATATACGTCTATAAATTAAATGACAAATTCGAGACGGCTTTTCGACAAGATCAAAAGATCAACAAAAAAAATAATTTGAAAACCCCAACTACGCAACCAACTTAAAAGAAACCTCATCGTCTCCAGCAATCTTTGAATCTCCAACAACAGCTTTGTATTACCAACTTTAAACGGTGGTCCCAAATTCTACAACCAACTGTCCATACCAAGTGGCTCGTACCATGGTGCAATCAGCGATTAAATGGATAGCATTGAACTGCATGCAGATTTGTTAAATTTGGTAAATTTTATATTAATACAATCTTAATAACTTCATCAATTGTCCATGCAGTTTGTAGGGAGGTTGTTAGGGGCTGCCCGCAAGGGTCCATCTGCGGTCCATTTATTTGGAACCTAATGATGGATCCCTTGTTAAGGTCCCTAAGGACAACCCACCAACTTTGTGCTTACGCGGATGACTTGCTCATCTTAATCGAAGGTCAGTCTCGTGCTGAACTGGAGAGAAAAGGTGAGGGGGCCATGCGTGAAATCAATGAGTGGGGGAACAGTGTCGGTGTTGAAGTGTCAAGGGAAAAGACCTTTTCCATGCTGCTTAAAGGCAGCTTATCGCAGGCTCGCCCACCTGTAGTTCGATCTGGCAATGCCAGCATTCGATACGTGACTCAGGTTAGGTATTTGGGCATAACCATGGGTGAAAGAATGAACTTTCTAGTTTATCTTTCGACATTGAAGGACAAGTTGACGACAGTTGTGGGAGGAGTCAGACGCATCCTCAGGAATCACTGGGGTCTTAGCAGGAGAGCTGTCCATACCATATGTAGTGATCTGTTTGTTGCTTGTGCAATATTCGGCTCATCTGTATGGTACGGCACCGCTCTGTCTGCTATGGGCAAGAAACGAATCTTGTCTTGTCAGAGAGTGGCAATGCTGGCTTACATGCCAGTTTGTCACACAGTTTCGACAGATGCTCTTCAAGTTTTGTTAGGTGCACCTCCCCTTGACTTGGAGGTGGTACGTCGTGGTATTATTTTCAAGGTCAAGAAGGGACTGCCACTATCAGGGCATGATTGGATAACTTCGACTGAAATCGCTGATTTAGACTTGAGGCAGGTGAAACTCCTGCTGGACGAGCACGGATAAGGGCCGGACTTTGGCTTCGGCCTTAGCGTGGGCTTTTTACTGACTGGGCATGGCTCCTTGAATGCTTTTCTGCATAAGAGGGGCCTGTCCGATACGCCGGACTGTAGGTGTGGGGAAGGGCCGGAGGACGTCGTACATGTTTTGACCGGGTGTTCACTTTATAGTGATAGTAGGAGTTTGGATAGGATGGGGATTTTACGGACGGCGATAGGATGTGATTTTAGTAGGGCATTAGAGGACAGGCGGACTGTTAGGAATTTAGGCGAATACGCAAGGGGCGTATTCAATCGTAGGAGAACTGGACGTTTAGTATAGGTGGCCTCTGATGCGGGCATCCGTGGTGGTGCTTAACTGCCAATGGGTGGTCGCTCCAGTAGTGCACATCGTCGTGCCTGGATTTCAGATATGAGTATGACTGTTGACGGGGGCTGATACATCGGTATCTGTCCCTCCACAACGGTGCACCGTCTTCAGCTCTCTCCCTGCTATTTGCTGTTGTTGCTGCTACCTGCTGTTCCTGCGCGTTTGTTCTGTTGTTTTATGTGTTGCTACGTTATTGTTGTCCTTTTGTGTGCTGCTACTGAGGGGGCACATGCTAACTCAGAGTGCGGCTGTTCAGTGTTTTGTCCTTTGGCTTTTTATGTCTATATGTTTTGTCGTCCAGGGCCACCAGTCCCGAACTGTTTGGAGTTCAACTGGTAGTAGCTTCGGCTACGAAGCCTGACCGGAGGCTTTATTCTGGTACCACGGGTGTCAGGAGCCCCTGGAATTTTATTCCAGCCTGGCAGTGGTGCGGCCCCGTATGGGAGCATCGTAGTGGCTGTGGTTTAGACCCAAATCGCGGGTAGAGCGCAAGCTCGGTGTGGAGTTGCATTGCGACCGGGTGCCGTGACCCATAGATCGGTAGGAGTTTTAGATAGTACTCCGCTCCTCATCCAAGGGGAGGTCATGCCCAAATGCATGCCTCAAATTGGTACTCGTACTGCGAGGGCGCCGGTGGACGCATAGTTTCCAGCCGGTGTTAACTGCACCGTGAGGTCAGGCCACCGTGGCAGGTACTCACGTGAATCTTGAACACATCTGTCCATCCAGTTTTGGAAGCTCAAATTCCAGCATGTGGAAAAACACAAATTTCAATTAAATCCTCCTTTGAAAGAATAAACAGAATAGAGCTATATTAAAATCTATAATATTAATAGGCTAGGCGATTTCTTGTGGCTGATGTTTTGTTGTACCGTTTTATACCGATTTGAACCAAACGTATATTATTTGAAAGGTATTTCTTTTTAGCTGATTTACAGATTTTTAAATTTTTTCCTTTATTTTGAGTAAATTGCATTTAAAGTTGCTACTAACACATACATAAAATTATACAATGCTAGGTGTATGTTTATTAAATTCGTTAATGGATTTGTAATAAAAATGAGTTTGTTTTTTGTGTTGATTTGTGAATTGGCTATAATTGATTAGCATACTTTTAGGGCCTTTATTTAGTTAAAAAATAAACTTTCCTAGAAGTTGCGTTCGAATTTCGAGGGCCGGTATCTGCTAGTAATAATATGTACATACGGGAATTTAATTTGAAAATTACATATCAATTACATTTCTTTAAAAAAAAAATTAAATTTTTTTCATTACATTTAAAGTAAATGTACTTCATAGATTAAAATTTGCATCAAAATTCTTTTAGATATAAATTTTGCAATTTAATTAACCTGTAATATGTTTAATTACACACATGGCCCATTTAGTTTTTGCTAATATTTTTCTTTGATTGTATTCCTTAACCCTTCTGCATCCCTTGCATATGTGCCCTTCCTATGATCCTTTGGGTCAATATGACCCAACATTAAAATGTAGACAAAATTTCAAATTTAATATAAGAAATTTATTTGTTTTGTGTTTTTTTTATTTATTATAATAAAAAATAAGAAAGAGTAAAATAAATAATCCTTTCCTTAGCAATTATTAAAAAAGAAAAATATATATAACATAAAATTAAATTTGAAATTCATAAAATTAAATTTGAAAATAATGCAACAGGCATATCCTAGCTTTTCATGCGCTTAAATGTGTAATTAGCAACTAGTTGATCAAGCGCATCAATTCCAGCTTTCGCTTGGTTCTAATGCTATATTATTTCAGGTTTTTTTTTCCTCTTCTCTTACATCGGCTGAGTGATGAGAGAACTTAAGAAGAGAACGTATTTAGCATTTGAAAACGAAAAATCAGGGTGCAATACGGACTTTTTTTCATACCCAAAATTTGTTATTGTAAAAGGTTTTATTTTTACGGACATTGTCAACTAATGTAATATTCCGACAAAGTAGTTGAATGGCAAGATTGTATCTAGTAAAAAAAATTATCACATGTATTGTGCATCCCTTTGGGAGAGGGTCTGATAATGTTAGCAACACTCTCTCACCTAATTTAAAAATATGAAAATATAACGAAGTACTAAAGTCTCACCATGATTTTTTTCTAGCTGTGTATTTCTTGCTTTGCCAGTGTATACTTCCATATTCCAGGCATATTTAGTTGTGGAATCGCAAAGTGCCCAAAATTTTTAAGCCATACCTGACGGGCTTTGATGGGATATATTGCCTAAAACTGCACCGACGTCGAAATGGAACCAATTGTTCATCTACAGCAACATTTTCATGTGGATTGTAAAAATTTTGAGCTGATTACTCTACTTATCCCAAACATTTTTATCGGTGCAGTTTGTCATGAAGTCTTCTTTCCTCTCTATCTTCAGAGTTGTCAAACCGTTCGCACTTTGATATGCTCGCAAATCGCTTAAGACTCATCGTTGCTCGAAAAATAGGTCTTCCGTTTTTTTCATTCCACAAGCTAGTGAGATTTATAAAAACCTGGCATTATTTGTAATCCAAGTTATGTATCAAGCTGTATCGTATCAATTATTTCCATATAATTCTACAACTTATTGATTTGTCATTTGAATCACAATATTTTTTTATATTTGGTGATATGAACAAATCGAATGACGACTTTATATCTGCAACCATAGGTGTTACTCTTTTGTAGGTCCAGGCTTATTCAACAAAATTTGCACTCTTGTCCTCAGATAAATATGTAATTTCTAATGCTATTTCTACTGCATCTTCCACATCCACGCTTTCACGCTATTATTTGATGATGAATATGAATCGTGTTCTGCATCGTTGTCAGGTAAAAAAATTTTGTCTACATCACTATCATTAAAAATGTCATCATCTTCGTCATTCATTATTTGATGCAAAATCACTAAGAATCTGAACCAATTTCATTATGGAACAGTCATATGTTAGACATTTTATTTTACAATACATAGTTTTCTTCTTTGTGCCATTATGTAAAAATACTCATTTATGATGAATTACAAAAACAAATAAAATAAAAAAATATACATATTGTATGTATGCACGCTGATCACCGAAAATTAAACTGAACTCATATCATCATAAAACAAATTTCAAGAGATACCTTTGCGGGATTCTCCAAATCCCACCCACAGTTTGAGAATAATGAAATTTTGAATGAAAAAATATTCATTGAAAGCGATTTTATTGATCATTTGACTGAAAAAATAATTGATCGATGGTGCTGAATGAAGATAAGTGGAATTCAACTTGCAATATCGCTTGTTGGGTCATATTGACCCAAAGGATATTAAATGTGTGTAAATCGTATTTTGAAATGTGGAGGGGGGAGGAAAAATTTATATTTTATTATTTACTTTTAAAAGCATAATTTTCGTTCCTGTAATGGATAATTTAAATTTTCACGTTCATATCATATATTTAAAGGGAAAGATTTTGCGTTTGAAAACCAATATTGGGTCAAATTGACCCAAGGATTGCAGAAGGGTTAAATATCTCAATAGCAGAAAAAAAATAACTTATAACATTAAAATATATATGTATTTATACCCTATACCACTATGTGGTTTGGGTATAATGACTTTGTGCTGCTGTTTGTAACAACCAAAAATATTTGACCTAGACCCATCTTTAATTATACCGATCGAATCAGTATCACTTTCTGAGTTGATTTAACAATGTCCGTCCGTCCGTCCGTCCGTCTGTGTGTCCATGTAAAGCTTGTAATCAAACTGCAGGTCGCAAATATGAATATATTTTGATGAAATTTGGTATATAAGCTTTTATCGGCCATGGGATGAACGCTATTGAAATTGGTGAGAATCGGTCCATGTTCAGACCTAGCCCCCATACAAATTACCCATATGAAATCGACATAAATTGCCATAAGATCCAAATTGTCATATAGATCTTACTCAAATTAGGTTTGTATGCGTTCATTACATCCACTAATGAGTAGTCCAAAAATGATCCCTTTGACCCCATATAGAGCTGCTTCCCGATCTTCACTTAAATCTATTAAAAAACAAAAATATTGCACTGATTCTTCTCAAATTTTGTTTGTACATATTTTTGCAAAATACAAGAGACTTTACCAAACATGATCAGGATCGGTCCATTTTTGGACCTAGTCCCTTTATAGATATAGCATCCGATATGAACTTTTTCATATCTGCAGCCAAAAAAATTAATAAAAATCCCACTTAAATTTGGTTTATGCTTATTTTCTATATCGAAGTAGTTGGACCGAAAGATAGGGTCTCTAAACCATGGTATACGGTATCATATAGTCGGTCTAGACCGACTATAATTTTCTTACTTGTTTTTTATTATTGTTATTATCTAAATATTAGTCACGCTTAACCCTCATTATAGTTGATCACAAAAATTTACTAAACTCTGCCTTCATTCTTTTGAGACGTTTTGGAATCGCGCCATTTAAGCTCTTCGCTGCGTTGGTTATTTTTGCACGTAATGATTTACTAAATATATAAATATATATCGCACCTGTACCTCTAAAGTGAGTCAACTCAAAATTTACAAATTTTCAGTAGAGGCAAAAAACGGTTTTTTTTAATATTTATTTTAAAATTTAAAAACAGTTGTTTCGTTGTAAAGAATTGCAAATAATAAGTATACAACAGTAGTAGTTTTAGCGATTTTTTCAGTGATCATCAAAAATAACAAGTTTTTTGGGTGGAACTCAAAATATGTCTTTTTAGTGGATTCTAAAGAAGTTATTCTTATAATACAAAGAGGGCTACAACTGTATTTTCTTTTGCGACAGACTAGAAAAATCGATGTAAGATTTTTACAGTAGATAGATATGACCACTGTGTATCGTTTTCTTGCAAAAAGTGAAAATTGAAAAATTTTGAGTTGACTCACTTTAGAAGTACAGGTGCCATATATACTTTTGTTAGTTATTTTAAACTATAAGAATTTAATTCCAATTCCTCACCGTTCCTTTATTATATCGATAATTAATATTATATGAATGATTCCATGGTTAGATGCATTGATATTAATTTTTGTTTTTTTTTTTTTTTTGTATACGAATCTGCCTTTTTACATTAAATATATTAATAAATATCAATGTCAATTTGTTACATTAAAATGAAATTCTAAACCTTTTTTTTGGGAATGATAAATGGTTACGGATGTGTAAGTGTGTGTAAATCGAATTTGCTTGTTGTAGCGACAGTGCAGAAATACAGGGTATCTCGATTATCAATGCATTTTACAATTTGCTTGTTAGTCGTGAGGAAGAATTGTACCATACATGGCATTCCATCTCGCCATGTGTTAATTTGTATTTATTATTTTTCACTGTATTTGCACACTGTCTGGTAGGTCATATAGCCATAACAGTGTGCTATATGCTTACGCATGGATCAAGAGCCACATTCTACCCTGTTAGAGCTAGCCGGAATATTCTTTTTATGCCTCCTTAGCCACTTCAAATTTTCTCCTCAATTTCATTTGTCGTTTTGGTAAGAAAAATTTAGAAAAAATGAAGCGCGTAACAACATATTCAAAAAACTTGAAAGATGCTGATCTGCCGCTAAGAATTTTTTGAATATTTAAAACCTTTTTAAAGGGCAACTACTACCTAAGCACTTACTTACAAGATATTCTATCAGCTTGGAGGGTCTCTAATATCGGTTTGGACTTACTAGTGCTTAATAATCATCATTCAATCTTTCTAAAAAACAATATTATACTAAAGCAAAGTCATAATCATTTTAGCTTTACTTTGAAAAATTGCTTATACATAGAGTTTCCAGTTTAATCTATAATCGCAGTTTTTCAAGCCTGAAACTTTGTTAATTTTATTTCTGAACCATGCTCATTACAGATTCAATTCAATTAAAAGGGTCAAAATGAAATTTGAAAATCCATTTCCCTTACTTGTCGCATAATTGAAGAGAATATGCAGATATAATAGTGTCAAACAAAAATTATGAAAAGGAACAAAAGGCAAAAATAAATCAAGATAACTACAGATTACCGATTGATATACAAAATCCATCGCATCTGGCCGTCTAATTAACTATCACTCAACACAACAAATGAGACAAAAGACGAATACTGCATCTAATCTAATTGAAAAAGTAAAAAAAATAAGTGATACCCAATTTATGAAAAAAATATATCGTTAATAGAAGATATATTAATAAAAAATAATTACCGAACCAATTTAATAAACAATCTAATTAATAAGGCAGTAAATGGAGATTCAAGGGAAAATAGTAAAAATAATACAGCTGGCATCACTAAAATCTTTTACTTTTAGTCTCTCTTATATCCCCAAACTAACAGAGAGTAGATTTTTAAGGGAAAAAATCATGTGAGTCCGCTCACATGGGCGATACGTAAACATCTAGGAATTAAAGTTTTTTTTATGGCACTTCTTTAACATTAAACAGAAAGCGTTATCTATGTATCAATTATAGCACTCAACTGCAGAAGCACTGCTAATATAAAAATAATTATTATTATTTACTAGCTGTTTTTACCCGGTCTTGCCCGGGATGAAAAGGCATTTGACTTGAAAAATGGTTCACTATGCTTACCAGGCGCTGAGTACTTAGTCCCCAATTAACAAATTCCCCAATAAAATGAACGTTCCCCCCAAAAATTTGTATGGGCAGTAAATTAATTTTTTTTTTTTCAATTAAAAAGTTTTTGGTTTTTTAATTTAGAAGTTTTTTATAAGATGCTGAAGCAAAAATGCTTCAAAAATAACGTGCGAAACCGCTTTAAGTTTTTTTTTCAGTTTATTTATAAACATCAAATATAACGGAATGGGCCGCAAATTAAAGGAATCAAAACTTTTAAAAATTAAATTAATTCATTCAATAAGTGATCATCATTGAGCAGAGACGTCAAATTCAAGTTTCAGAAATGAAAGACTAATGCGACGTTTAATATTGTGTCGCAAGGTTTCTTTAAGCAACTGCTTATAGTATATGTGTGGCCTATTTTGATCAACAGGTAATTATTTCACATACGTAGATAAAATTTATCATACCACATTTCACTAAGCTGTGTTCCGCGAGCGAGTCGCGACCGCTTCCGCGCGTTTGGCAGCCAGACCCGTGCTGCCGCGCAGTTGTTGTCAACTTATTTTAATCGCCAAAATATATTTTTCAGATCATTGCGATATTTTTGGTAAGCTGTATTCCGCGAGCGCGTCACGTCCGCATCCGTCGCGTCCGCGTCCGCGCGCCTCGCGCAGCTTCCTCGCAGCTACTACCCGTGCCTCCGCTTAGTTCTTGTTAACTTATCTCAATTCCTAAAACATATTTTTTAGAGCATTGCGATATTTTAGCTGAGCTGTGTTCCGAGAGCGGGTCGCGTCCGCACCCGTCGCGTCCGAGTCCGCGGTCGCACGCCGCGCGCCGCTTCCGCGCATTTGGCAACCACACCTGTGCTGCCGCGCAGCTGTTGCCAACTTATTTTGAAAAGAATACTCATTTTAAATGCATTTATTGTTGGACATATATTGAGAGCAGTATGCAAATATTTACTAAAATAAATATTTAACAAAATACATTAAATAAAAAAATGCAAAAATTTAAGAATGAAATTGGGGAGTAAGTTCATTTTTTATTTCGATTAAAAATAAATGGGGAATTTACTCATTTCTTTTGGGTACCTTTTTTTAAAGTTTGGGGAATTTGTTCACCGTGTAGTTATTTCCGTGTAACCCAAATTTCAGAGAAATCCATTGAAAAGTACATATTTGTATAGGGAAGAAATATACCACACAACAAAATATGAAGTTTATAAGAAAATTGGGCGTAAAAGTAGGTGTGGTCGGTAAAAATCATATAGCGACCTTCCCTGGAATATGTACTAAATTTTGAAGAAAGCCATTGAAAAATAAAAGTTTTTATAGCAATCAAATAAAGAAACAAATAAAGGGAAAAAATAAGTTTTATATACATAGAAGTTGGTGCAAAGTAGGCGTGGCCTGTACGAAGCATATGGTGACCTTCCCTGTAGTACAGAGATCGTGTGACCAAATTTTAGACATCCCTTGAAAAATAAAAATTTCTATAGTGAACAAATATACAAAAAACAGAAAGTTAATTTTGTATAAAAAGCGGGCGTAGAAGTAGGCGTGACCGGCAAGAATCATATGGCGACCTCTCTGGAGTACAGAGATCGTGTGTAGCAAATTTCAGAGAAATCCGTTAAAAAAAATTGTGTAGCGAACAAATGTACCAAAAAACAGAATATGAATTGTATACAAAAAGTGGGCGTAATAGTAGGCGTGACCGGTACGAAGAATATGTCGACTTTCCCTGGAGGAGAAACATCGTGTGTACCAAATTTCAGAGAAATCGGTTGAAAAATAAAAATTTGTATAGCGAACAAATATACCAAAAAACAAAATGAATTGTATACAAAAAGTGGGCGTTAAAGTAGGCGTGGCCGGTACGAAGCATATGGCGACCTTAGGTGGAGTACAGAGGTCGTGTGTACCAAATTTCAGAGAATTGCGTTGAAAAATAAAAATTTGTATAGCAAACAAATATACCAAAAAGCAGAAAATGAATTGTATATAAAAAGTGGGCGTAAAAGTAGGCGTGGTCGATAAGAAAGTATATGGCGACCTTAGGTGGAGTACAAAGATCGTGTGTACCAAATTTCAGAGAAATGCGTTGAAAAATAAAAATTTGTATAGCAAACAAATATACCAAAAAGCAGAAAATGAATTGTATATAAAAAGTGGGCGTAAAAGTAGGCGTGGTCGATAAGAAAGTATATGGCGACCTTAGGTGGAGTACAGAGGTCGTGTGTACCAAATTTTAGAGAATTGCGTTGAAAAATAAAAATTTGTATAGTGAACAAATATGAACAAAACAGAAAAGGAATTTTACATAAAAAGTGGGCGTAAAAGTAGGCGTGGCCGGTAAAAAGTATATGGCGACCTTTCCTGGGGTACAAAGATCGTGTGTACAAAATTTCAGGAAAATCCGTTGAAAAATAAAAATTTGTATAGCGGTCAAACAAACAAACAAACAAACAAACAAACAAACAGAAAATGAATTTTATATATATAGATTATTTCAACCGGTTAATTTTAATTTTTCCATTTTCATTTTAAATCTTTCATTTTTAATTTTCGTCTTTCATTTTTCATTTTCCATTCTTTATTTTTCATTTGTCTTTTTTTCATTTTTTATTTTTATTTATCATTTTTTATTTTTCGCCTTTCACTTTTTATTTTTAATTTTTCATCTTTCATTTTTTATTTTTAATTTTTCATTTTTAATTTTTCATTAATTTTTATTTTTTTTTTTTAATTTATTTTTAATTTTTTATTTTGCATTTTTTATTTTTCATTTTTCATTTTTTATTTTTCATTTTTCAGTTTTTATTTTTCATTTGATATTTTTTATATATTATTTTTCATTTTTATATCTCATTTTTTATTTTTTAGTTTTCGTTTTTCATTTCTTATTTTTCCTTATTCATTCTTTATTTTTTATTTTTTATTTTTCATTTTTTTTTTTTCATTTTTAATTTTTCATTTCTTATTTTTAATTTTTTATTTTTTTATTTTCATTTTCAAACAGGTTATTATATATCATAATTTTTTCACCAATACAATCATAAATCACACCGATTTTTTCTTACGCTCACATGTTACGCTGTTTTTGTGATTGTATTGTGAAATAGAAATTTACCCCCCTGCGCGTATAGATGTTTACACACCAATTACACTATGTAACAAGATTTTTGTCCCTGGGTTGTAATTGTTATTTCCTAGTCAGTTAAGTCCCAAAAGTATAGAAAACAGCTATTGTCGCAAGATAACTTTGCTTTTGTGACCATGGCAGCGCAGTTTGTGATTTCGTTTCGTGTGTGTTAAAACAACAAAGTCGTCGCAATAAATTTTGCAACATTTTTGTGATTTATTGAGAGTTGTTTCTTATTTTATTACAGATAAATTCGTTCAAACATGGTTTCACGAGGCTTCAAGTATCCTGCAGATGCATTTTGTTATGTCTGCGGATATTTTAACAAAACAAGAGCGAATAAGTGCTCCTTGGAAACAGGTTTTAAAATGTGCGAAGACATTGTGATCAAGACAAATCCTGGGCACCTCATTTCGCCTGTGAAAACTGCAAAAGAACTTTGGAATGTAAGACATTTTAAAACTATATTGCTTTGTTATGTGTAAAATAAATGTTTCTATTAAATTTTTTATTAGACGGTACTTTTCTTTTCTAATATTTTTTTTTTCAGGATGGTACAGAGGGGAAAAGAGAGCTATGAAGTTTGCTGTGCCAAGAGTTTGGAGAGAACCCACTGACCATTCAAGCAACTGCTTTTTCTGCATAACGGACCCTTCCAAACGTCGGACTGGCAAAAAAGCAAGTCAAATCATGTATCCTGACATTCCTTCATCCATGGCTCCAGTTCCACACAGCTCTGGCCTCCCCATACCTACTCCTCCAGAGAAAGAGCAGGTGTCTTCCTGTGAGAGCACTGATTCCAAGAGTGAGGAAGACAATGAAGGTGAAGGATTTAATTACTAGCTGATAAGAAAAACCCATACTATCCCAACCAAAAGGACATGAATGATTTGATCAGAGATCTTGGTCTCACCAAGTCCAATGCTGAACTTTTGACGTCCAGACTAATGCAGTGGAATTTACTGGATCCTAGTGTTAAAGTCTCATGTCAGAGGAAGCGTCACGAACTTTTTTCCAACTTCTTCATCAGCGAAGATGGGCTCTGCTTCTGCCACGACGTGACCGGTCTGTTCGAGGAAATCGGAATTGATTTCGAACCAAAAGAGTGGCGCCTCTTTATTGACAGCTCATGCAAGAGTTTCAAAGCCGTGTTGCTTCACAATGGCAACAAGTATCCGTCTCTTCCTCCGGCACATTCAGTATCTCTCAAAGAGAACTATGACAATGTCAAGAAAGTGCTGAACGCATTGAAATATGAGCAATATGGCTGGGAAGTGATCGGAGATTTCAAAATAGTGACATTCTTAATGGGCCTGCAAGGCGGTTACACCAAGTTTCCTTGCTTTCTTTGCCTGTGGGACAGCAGGAACGACAGTGCACACTACAGTAAGCGTGAATGGCCACAACGAACTGAATTCACAGTGGGGAGGAACATCGTCAAGTGGGAGCCCTTGGTGGACCCCCAGAAGGTACTGATGCCACCACTCCACATCAAACTGGGTCTTATAAAGCAATTCGTCAAAGCTCTCGACAAAAATTCTTCAGCGTTCAAGTACCTACAAGACTTGTTCCCTAAGCTCTCTGAGGCGAAAGTTACAGCCGGTATCTTCGTTGGACCACAAATAAAGAAAATCTTCGAGTGTGAGGAATTCCCCAAGAAGCTCACTCGTATTGAGAAAGCTGCTTGGATGAGTTTTATGTCAGTGGTACAGGGATTCCTAGGCAATCACAAAGCCGCAAACTACGTGGAGCTGGTCGAAAGTCTGGTGGAGAACTACGGCAAAATGGGCTGCAGGATGTCTCTCAAACTCCATATTCTGGATGCACATCTTGACAAATTCAAGGAGAACATGGGAGCATATTCAGAGGAGCAAGGCGAGCGCTTCCATCAGGATATAATGGAATTTGAGCGGCGATACCAAGGACAATACAATGAGAACATGATGGGAGATTACATTTGGGGATTGATTAGAGAAAGTGACTCGCAGTATAAACGCAAATGTCGAAAAACCACCCGCTTCTGATTTACTTTTATGTTTTTGGTTTTCTGAAGTTTCAATAAAATCTAGTTCTGATTTACATGTGCTGTTCTGTACGATTTTCTCTATAGTGAAAGACTCAAACACGTTTTTCTCATAATTTTATCATATTTTAATGAATCGCATTGTCCTGGTCACAAAACCAAAGTTTCCGAGGAATATTAGGTAGTTACCATACTTTTAAGACATAACAGACTAGGAAATAACAATTGCATCCCAAGGACTGAGAAATTTTTTTTTTTTTTTGTTACATAGTGTTATTAATGACGAAGCTGTCTCATTAGCACACAAATCACACAAAGCTATAAATACACAATTTACAAAAACAAAAACTAAAATTGAAAAAACAGAGCAGAACAACGTAGTATACGAAAAAAAATGCACAGGCAAAACCGACGAAAACTGTAAAAAAGTTTATATAGGAACAACAAAACGAAGTTTACGTACAAGAATCTACGAACAAGATGCAAATATTAAAAAGGGTAAACAAACAACAGCTTTAGCACAACACTGTTTTGAAACTGGACACATAGCAGATCTAATCGATGTAACTATATTAGACAGAGAGAAATGAGAAATTAAGAGATTTACATTAGAGAGTTTACGAATACAACAAAACATACACTAAGCAATAAACTTAAAATAAGATAAAGATAACACCACCGCAAATTACACATTAGCAATAGCTCAATTTAGTTAATTTCCAAGTGTGATAGCTAGCATTAAGAATAATTTTACTGCAACATTTTATTTTATTTTTACATTTTTATTTCAAATTTGTGTTTTATGTCGTGCTGTATGTTTCATAATAAAACCATATTTTAATTAATATATATATATTATAATTAATATGAAAATGACTAAAGATTATATGTAAGTTAACAATATATATGGGGGATTTCATGTCAAGTGCACCAACTTTTGAAACCGATGTCTTCCGATCGGGATGAAATTTGCACCAAGGTTAGTCCTATTGGATAGTAGTTTAGACACAATTTTTCAACAGATCGGTCCAGATCTCTCTGAGTTAGAGGGGATCAAAATTTGACATTTTGGCCAAACAGGTGTTTTTTCTCATCCATGTAACTTATTACCTATTGTTCTTAGAAAATTTTCTCCCAAATAGTTTACATAGCTATTTCTTCAATATTTCGGAAAAAAATACTTAAAAAAAAAAAAAAATTTGTAGACTTTTTTTTTGCTAAATTAAAAAGCATTTTTTGCCTTTTTTTCAAAAAGGGCATTTTTTTTTTTTTTTTTTTTTTAAGAAAGCTTAGGATTTTCCCTTTAAGAGCTTTTTGGTCGCTTAGTGGGATGGGAGTGGGATATCTATCAAAATAAATGTTTTGTAACTCAAGACAACGGTTTTTCAATTTTTCACAAATGCACTATTTTGAATTTTTTCCTATTTGTGTCCAAAACCTTACAAATAAAACTTATACTGAGAAACTAGACAAATTAACCTTTCCAAAGGTATGTAACATACCTAACTAAAATTTCATACCCTCGATACTGTAATACCCAGAATATGTTAACCTCAAGAAAAAAATCGCTTTTTTTCTATAGAAATGTTGAAAAATTATTATTTTTTATTTATTTTTAATAATAATTAAATTAATGTATAATAATAATGATATTAAAAATAAAAAGATAAATAATTTATTGAAATTTAATCTTAATTGCATTAGATCCATTTTTATCATAACTATTTTTATATTTAATTTATAGTGGCTGATGAAGAATTTAAGTCTTGTAAATCTTTAAATACCCAGTCTTTCATCCAGCTTTTTTGTCGCCTTTATTTACTCCGTTTTTTTGTCAATCCTTTCTTGGCGTTACTAGTTTCTGCTGTTGATTTCGCTGCTGGTTTATTTGTTGGCTTTGGAAAGAAATCGCATTGAATAGAGGCAGAAAACTTTTTCAACTTGAGTCTTCCATCGACAAGCGGTATAAAAGCATGGTATTGAGCGGTGCCATCGATTGTTACCGCAGCATCGAATCTGCTCTTCAGTGTTTCAATGTTTCCTGATGATCCTCTTTGCTACTTAAAACTATTTTAGTTTCTTTAGAATAAATCAGTCGCATCTAAGATGCGATCTTGATGAGAGCACTGGAGGCTATACTTCGCTGCATTTCTTTTAAGGCTTGCTCCAATGCCATCACATGCTCCTTTACCATGAGCAGTAGGATGAAAATGCCACTCAGCTGGCATTCCAAAATCTTTTTGATGGGCCATAAGATTTGCCAAGCTACTTTTGTTTTTAAAATGTTGACGAGCTCCGTCCGAGACGTAGTATACCTTCTTTACTGAAAATTTAGATTTTCGATATTTTAGTATTACCTTCTGGTACTCATAAACTGCAACGGTATCATGTTTTAAATCGTCGGATATGATTGCCACACTTTTGTGTTCCAGTTTTTCATCTTTCATGTAGTAAATAACTACTGTGAATATAGTTGCTTGGTCGTTATTGAAGTGGAATGCTTGTATGGCATCCTGAAGAACATATTTATAATTTTCTGCGAAATCATATGAAATAACGAATTCACCAGACTTCAAATGTATCTTCAAACTCTTGAAGAATGACCATTGCTCTTTGACTAAAAAGTCATGGTTTCTCAAGTTTAGCAATCCTGTACACATTTCTTCCACAAAATCATCCACATTTAAAATGATTGTTTTCAATGTGCATCTGTCAGTCTGAATCCAAGAATCAAATTTGACCTCCTCTATACATTCTCGATCTAAAGAGTTGATTAAATTTTCTTTGATGAATGTGGTTTTCGGGCAATTGGTACATTCACCTAAGTGGCAAGAAGTTGTTGCATTAGGACACATAGTCAATTTAAGGCAATCGCGGTAATCGTGTAAATCTTCTGCCGAATCATATATTAAATACTTTAAGTTGATTTCCTTCAACATCAGTTTAACATTTTCATGGTAAATGCAAACGCATACTGTGTGAGTTCCGCTGCTTTCTGAAAAAACGCAATGTTTTGGCCTCATTTGGGTTAATTTCGTGAAGCCAATTTTAACATCCTCGTGTTCAGATTGAAATGTTGCAAATAACTCTTTCAGGTTACAGAGAACCATTCTCTTCTGTTATGTTATGAATGTATGTTATATACCTTCGGAAAGGTTAATTTGTCTAGCTTCTCAGTATAAGTTTTATTTGTAAGGTTTTTCACACAAATAGGAAATAATTCTAAATAGTGCATTTGTGAAAAATTGAAAAACCGTTGTCTTGAGTTACAAAATATTTATTTTGATAGATATCCCACTCCCATCCCATTAAGCGACCAAAAAGCTCTTAAAGGAAAAATCCTAAGCTTTCTTATGAAAAAAAAAAATGCCCTTTTTGGAAAAAAAAAGGCAAAAAATGCTTTAATTTAGCAAAAAAAAGTCTAATTTTTTTTTTTTTTTTTTTAAAGTATTTTTTTCCGAAATATTGAAGAAATAGCTATCTAAACTATTTGGGAGAAAATTTTCTAAGAACAATAGGTAATAAGTTAAATGGATGAGAAAAAACACCTGTTTGGCCAAAATGTCAAATTTTGATCCCCTCTAACTCAGAGAGATCTGAACCGATCTTATTGAAAAATTGTGTCTAAACTACTATCCAATAGGACTAACCTTGGTGTAAATTCATCCCGATCGGAAGACATCGGTTTCAAAAGTTGGTGCACTTGACATGAAACCCCCCATATATATATATATATATATATATATATATATATTTTCTCTCTTGTTTATCACATATAATTACCACATTTAATAAAACACAAATCCCTGAAGATGGTGGGAAAATCCCACCGAAACGTTGGATAAAAAAAATGAAATAATAATCTTTTATTTACATTAAAAACAAGTGACCTTAAAAGCCTGTATGTAGAAATTGCTAATAAAATAATTGAAAAAGGTCGATTAAAAAACAAACTTTAAAACAAATCAAGATAACTGTTCAAAAAAAAACAGTGCTATACTATAAGGGACGATGTGTCATATGTCAAGATATATATTCAATTCCCAGAAAAACAATATGACACCTGTTACATTTGTGAAATAATAATATGCATCATATTGGTTATGTTATGAGCTGCAGTTGATGGTTTTTTTTATGAAATAATTTGATATAATTTACTTACTTTTAAATGATATAAAATGAAAAATTTTAAACGATCATAATATAACTAATTTAAAATTAGTAAAATAGTAATAATAAAAAAAATTTAATATTATTCAATAAAATAAGAAGGATTTTAATTGATTTTTCCCAGAAATTGCGGATTGTTCAGTAAAACTTATTCTTAGTAATTTCCTTTTTTTAAGATATTTCATGATAACTTAATCATTTTACCTAAAATTGGTCAAAAAGTGTAATTATAACATAAATTTAACTTTACATTTGAATAACTTTTGAGTGAGTAAGTTTATCAAAAAATGATAGGAGACGTTTTTGTAGAACGTTCAATTTCTAATAAAAATATGCTTCAGTTTGGAATTTGTCCTTTAGTTCTTAAGATATAAAATTGAAGTTGAAAAATAATTTTTCCTTTGTTATTTTCATGGGAAATGGAAATCTCCGATTCGTGACCTTTAAATATTAATATTAAGAGCTCTGATTTTCGTTTTTTCTTGACTTTCTGAATATATTTCACAAGGGATATCGAAAAAAAATTTTTAAATTTTTTGATTTAGCCTAATATACCCACTACTGCAATCAATAACAGAAAACTTAGTGCTAAAAGTACTTAAAGAAACACGAAGCTCCTTAAATATTTGCTAATATTTGGTTTATGTTTTCAAATATATTAACACTCTCTTTTTGTATGATATGTATGTAAACTTGGATAACTTATTTGTAGCATATTTCGTGAACTTTTGCTCACTACATTTATGCATTTGTGTATCTGCATATATTGCATAGATATCGCAAAACAAACACACACTGTGCTAGAAATGATTCTAATGACAATTTGGCATGCACTAAATTCGAATGCTTTGTATTTCTTTGGCTAATGAATATTGGCTGAGTGTCACGTTATTTCGTTGTAGTTTGAAACAAAATATGTTTATTGATATGTGTACATATTAGGGCGCTCCAACAAAAATGTTTTTTTTTACCATTGCAACTTTTAAAGCAGAATATGAATTATGGTCGGCATGGGGTCGCTGAAATCGATTTTATCCAAAAAAAAATTTGGTTATGAAACATAACATAATTTATTATCACTTAACTAAATCACTAAAGACTGCCAGCATTTTAGCGGTAAAAATTACACTGGTCTACAAATTAAACAAGTAAGAAAATTATAGTCGGTCATGTTATTTTCATGGGAAATGGAAATAAGCAAAAACCAAATTTGAGTGCGATTTTTATTAATTTTTTTGGCTGCAGATATAAAAAAGTTCATATCGGATACTATATCTATAAAGGGGCTAGGTCCAAAAATGGACCGATCCTGATCATGTTTGGTAAAGTCTTTTGTATTTTGCAAAAATATGTACCAACAAAATTTGAGAAGAATTAGTGCAATATTTTTGTTTTTTAATAGATTTAACTGAAGATCGGGAAGCAGCTCTATATGGGGTCAAAGGAATCATTTTTGGACTACTCATTAGTGGATGTAATGAACGCATACAAACCCAATTTGAGTAAGATCTATATGACAATTTGGATCTTATGGCAATTTATGTCGATTTCATATGGGTAATTTGTATGGGGGCTAGGTCTGAACATGGACCGATTCTCACCAATTTCAACAGCGTTCATTCCATGGCCGATAAAAGCTTATATACCAAATTTCATCAAAATATATTCATATTTGCGACCTGCAGTTTGATTACAAGCTTTACATGGACACACAGACGGACGGACGGACGGACGGACATTGTTAAATCAACTCAGAAAGTGATTCTGATTTGATCGGTATAATTAAAGATGGGTCTAGGTCAAATATTTTTGGTTGTTACAAACAGCAGCACAAAGTCATTATACCCAAACCACATAGTGGTATAGGGTATAAAAAAAAAAAAATTGACTGCAGTGACGAAGCATGTTTTTTAACTAATCTGGGTGTTGAGAATTCGAATTTGGCATAAAAATTGGGCTGTCACATCTTTTTCATTTTTATCACTTGCTGGCAATACTGTAAAACCATCAATACTGCCACTACAATTCCACAATTATTAATTTGATTGAAGTCCAAATTCATTCTAATCTTCATAATAGTAACGTTTAAGCATGTCAGGGAGATGGTGTGTTATTGATTCAAACAATTGTGCGCCGAATATTTGGTTGTAAAAAAAGTATATGGTATATCAGAATTATTAAAATACGCATATTTATATTATTTTGGTTTTGCTGTCAGAAACTTGGACAAACCGTGGACACGGACAATGTGTTTCAAGAGCTGCAGAACTGTTTTATAAAGGGTCGGCCATCTAACGTTTTTTTTTTTTTTTTTACTAGTGCTTATTTCGTGAATGGTAACACTTAGCTCATGTCTGATTTGACAGATAATTAGTTTTATCCTTCCGCTTAACGAATATGGTTGTGTATACGCTTGAACAACGCTGGGAAATATTGCGACATTACTTTGAAAATCATGGTAATGTTGCAGATTGTGTGCGAAAATTTCTTACGGATTTTGGAAGAAGAGAAGCACCGTCAGCTCTGTATGTTCGTTATCTTGTGAAAAAAATGAAAGAAACTGGCATCCTCATCGATAAACAAAAGCGTGAAAATCCAAAAACAGTGCGTACACCCGAGAATATTGCTGCTTGGCAGAGAGTGTGCGTGAAGCGCCATCAACACCAATTCACCGTCGTTCTCAAGAATTGAACATTTCGGAGGCATCATTGAGACGAATTTTGCATAAAGACCTTGGTATGACGCCATATAAAGTCCAATTGGTTCAGGAGTAGAAGCCAACTGACCTTTCAATGCGTTTTCGCTTCACTAAGTGGACCTGCGATCGACTTACAGAAGATGCCGATTTTGCCAAAAAAAATCATCTTTTCAGATGAAGCTCATTTTGATCTTGGCGGGTATGTAAACAAGCAAAATTGTCGCATTTGGGGCACAGAAAACCCGCACGCATACACTGAAAAGCCGATACACTCAAAACGAGTCACTGTTTGGTGCGGATTTTGGTCTAGAGGCATAAATGGGCCATTTTTCTTCGAAAATGAGCATGGAGTGGCCGTTACAGTCAATGCCGATCGTTATCGGGCCATGCTGAACGAATTTTTGTTTCAAGAATTGAAGAGGAGGATATTGGCAACATTTGGTTTCAACAGGACGGCGCTACGTGCCACACAGCCGAAGCTACACTCGATGTTTTGCGCCCTGTTTTTGAAGATCGCATTATCAGCCGCAGAGCTGATGTCGTTGGGCGCCCCGGAGCTGCGATTTGACACGTTGGACTATTATTTGTGGGGTGCCCTCAAAGATAAGTGTTACGCCAACAAGCCACAGACAATAGACGCTTTAAAGGACAATATTCGTGAAGCCATTGGTGAAAAACAGCTGCACACAATCGATAATGTGCTTAAAAATTGGACCGATCGTGTAGGCTACTGCATGGCCAGCCGAGGCAGCCATTTGAATGAGGTTATTTTCCATTATTAACCGGAAGGATTGTACTTTCAAATGAAAAAAGAAATTTGAGATAATATTCAGTAGTTTTTTTTTAAAGCATTTTCAAAAAAAAAAAAAGTTATTTGGCGGACCCTTTACAAGTGGTCAAATAGCAAGAAGATCTATTTCCATTTTTCAATTCCAGTACTTTGGAGTGACTCAAGTAACTACCACACCGATTGTTATTTCTGTTTAACAAAAGTTATTGGATTCAAAATGAAAAATCGATAAAATATTACTTACGTGAATGTCAAATTGCTTTCCAAACTAGTTCTACGTCCACCAAATGATCCATTACCACTGCTACGAGTAGTGAGTCCGAAACATCTTTCACCAACAGTGGTAGCTTGCATGAGGCTGATGATGAACGTCACCTAGTGACTCAAGTTGACCTGAATGATATTATTCGAGATTTACATATAAGAAAGTAAGACGCAGAATTACTAGCTTCGCGCATGCATCGGTGGAAACATCTTGCAGTTGGGCCAAAGTAACAATCTATAGAGATAGAAGCTTGGAAATGACTGCATATTTTGAGAATAAATTCTCTATTTTATACTGAACTGATGTTGATGGTTTATTTCAAAAAATTAACTAGCCATATGACAAACTGAATGGAGATTATTTATTGATGGCTCTAATTAAAGTTTAAGGGCCCTCCTTCTGCATAATGGGAATGAAAAAAAAATCATGTGAGTCCTATCACAGGGAAGATGTGTAAACATCTAGTAATTAGAGATTTTTTTACGTCATTTTTTAAAATCAAACAGAAAGCGTCATCTATGTATCACTTATAGCAAAAACTGTTTCACCTAATTCAACAACCCTTTGCTGTAAAACGTTAAAAATATGCCAATATAAACGTATATAAGTGATACATAGATGACGCTTTTAAAAACAATGTTATATCATAATTTTTTCACCAATACAATCATAAGTCACACAGCGTTATGTGTCAGCTCTCACCTATTACGTTTACCCTGTTTTTGTGATTGTATTGTGAAATAGAAATTTACTCCCCTGCGCGTATAGATGTTTACACATCAAAACCATCCATACCAAATGCTCATGGCATTAATACAAAAGAAAATTTCGAATCAGTGACTAAGATTTTGATATTACTCAAATACAACGGTCATAAATGGAAGATCTGTGGTGACTTTAAGGTGTGTGATTTATCGTAAGTAACTGTAAATTGGTCTGTTTTAGGTCATTGGTTTCTTGACTGGTATACAAGGAGATTTCACAAAGTATTGATGTTTCCTTTGTCTATGGGATTGTGGCGCTCTATGTCATCATTCATCAGAACAGATTGTCCAAAAAGAACTGAGTATTCACCAGGAAAATAAAATATTTCAAATAAATCATTTATTGCCTAAGAACTTTTCCAAAAATCAAAGAAGGCATATTTGTTGCCGCTCATATCAGGAAGTTATTGAATGATGACAATTTTTCACAATGTTTATTGGAGAAAGAATATACAGCCTGGAAATCTTTCAAAAGCATCGTGGACAGCTTTCTTGGAAACAATAAGAGTGAAATCCACAGACAAATTGTTGCTGAATTATTGAAAAATGTTAACGATTTAGGTGCATGAATGTCACTCAAAATGCATTTTCTTCATTCGCATTTATATTTTTTTCCACAAAACCAAGATTTAATGAAAATTGAAACTAATTACCAAGGATTTTGGGACAAAACCCTGCTAGCAGGCTACTGATGGACTCTAGTACGTGAAACCGAACCAACAGAATACAAACGGCGTTCAAATAACGCCATTCAGTTTTGAAAAATCATTGATTTTTAATAAACTAATGATTTTTTATATTAAAAACGAAAAAAAAACACTTTTTTGTATCTCGGAAACCTGACGCGATAGAGAAAAACCAACAGATTCGAATTCACCCCACCTAACTAGCCTAGGAAAGATATTTGGTTGCTCAAGTCCAAAACCTTTATCGCTAATGTTATTGGTAAAAGCTATATTAAAGGATTTGGGCGGCCAATATTTAATAATTTTTTTTAAACTAAAAATTTTTAATGGACTATAAACAAATGTGTAAATTGCAAAAAGTTAAAAAAAAAGTGATTTAAGTCTATTTCATATGGGTCACTTGTATGGGGACTAGGTCTGAAAATGCACCGCTCTTCAATAATTTTCAAAAACAGCGTTCATGCTATTGCATATAAAAGCTTATGTAACAAATTTCATTAAAATTCTAAATTCATTATATTTGCAACCTGTAGTCTGATTACAAGGTTTACATGGACACACAGACGGTTGGACGGACATCACTAAATCGACTCAGAAAGCGATTCTACTGCCTGAGAAAAATAGAAACTCACCCGAATCTCTTAGCAAGTAAGCTTCTCAACAATCGTATCCACCAACGCCTAAGAAAGAGAGAGACTGCAGATCTCATAATAAATACTTGAGGTTTCTAATAGTTAATTTTTTCGAATTTATGTAGAAACATAAATTTTTTCTGGCTCTGGCCAGATTTAATAAATTAAGTATTGGTTCTAAGAATTTAATAATTATTGTTAGTTCACTATGTGAAGGTGCAATAAATGAATGCATCAGAAATAAAATGAAGTGATTCTGAGGCGACCGGTATAATAATTATTTTTGGTAGTTACAAACATCAGCACAAAGTCATTATACCTGACAACATAGTGATATAGGGTATAAAGATTTTCCAGAAAAAAGTGAAAAAATGTGAAATAAAAATAACTTTTTAGGGGTATGTGTTGTTCATCTTTATTGCAATAATTATTTTTTTATTGTTTGATTTGAGATTATGTATACATTTTCTAATAATAGAAAAGATAATAATTTTGTTATGTAAAATATGGAAAAAAAAAATTGAAGACAGCACTAGATGCAGTAGTCACGTTCGAACAACAAGAAGCATCATTTTGCCCCCTACTTCAATTCATGTTTAATCAACTACTTAACTCAAACATAACTATTTAACTCAAAGAAGAGAACATGAAGATTTTTTTTCATATTACAAGACTTGTAATATAATAGCGTTGTTAATGAAGAGAAAATTAATATTGGACGAAACTCAGCTTGTTCCTACTCGTTCTCGCATAAAGAAAAACCATCCGCATTTAATTTGTTACTTATTTGTTTGAGTTAAATAGTTCAGGAGTTTCAGATTCCCTGGCCTCAGCGTATCTTAGGCACTGGATTTTTATACGCACTTAAGTAGATTCAGGCATTTCCGATTTTCTTAACAACGCTTGCCTTGTGCTTCAAAACGTTGTTGGGATTGCTCGGGTGTTTCTGCATTTCTCGACTCAGATTGTCTAGCTCGTTGAGACTCGATACGAATTTGGGTCTGATCGGGTTCTCTATTGGTCTGTTTAGTCTAACCTTTTTGCATTTGAGGGAGGACGGCCTATATGCTATGCTTTCATAGGCTGCTTTCCAATGTAGCAAAAAGGCGAAATGGAAATAAATCCAATATTTTGTTTTCCAATGTAGTTAAAAAGGCGAGATGGAAATATTTGTATGATGTAATTCAACGGAGTAATCCTACAGCAGTAGCCAACTCACATCTGTTCACCCATAAAATAAATCTGCATTAATTTTGGGATGTTACAACTCATATAATAAAAAAGACAAGATCGGGATATACTGATTTATAATAAATATTTCATAATGGTGTAAACTCAAGAGTAGTAAATACACAAAGTTTTAGGGAAGTCCATTGAAAAATTAAAATATGTATAAAAAAAACACTAAAATCGTACAAATTCAAAAAAGTCGGCGTGGGCGATAAAAATATATGACGAGCTGTGCAGTAGATTCGAGCGAAACCCGTTAAAAATATAAAAAAGTGCAAAAGTAGGCATGGCTGGAGTATAGGAAACAAATATACCGAAAAACAGAAAATGAATTGTTTATAAAAAGTGAGCGTAAAAGCAGGCATGGCCAGTAAGAAGTGTATGGTGGCCTTTCCTGGAGTACAGAGATCGTGGAAACATAAAATTTTGTATACAGAAAAGTGGGCGTAAAAGTAGACGTGGCCGAAATGACGTCCTTCCCTGGGATACAGAAATCGTGTGTGCCAAATTTCAGAGAAATCCATTGAACAATAAAAATTTGTATAGTGGTCAAACAAACAAACAAACAAGCAGAAAATGAATTTTATATACATAAGTATATAGATAGATATGAAACATGACCCAATTTATTTTAATTAAACTAGAAATACTACTTCCGAACATTACGAGCCTTCTCTTATACACCCTAAAAATTCTTCATATAAGAGGCGCTCTGATTATCTAAAAAGTAAAAATTAAGTATATATGGTTTAAAATTAGATAGCTCCTCAAAACAGATTTTGGTACAGATTTCATGCTTGCATGCCGCAATGGGGTAAACTAAATTTTTTTAACTTTTTTTATACATTTATTTTAAACTCTCTTAAGTGACAAGAGACAGATTTCAGCTGGAGTGTATTTTAAATTTCACATTTTTCAACTTATTGAGGCCTGAACTTGGGAAATACTACATTGCCAGTTCCCCTTAAATTATAATTTTTAACGCGTATAATTTTATTAGCAGACAGCTCCTCTGGCTTTTGACAATAAATAATGAGAGAAAAAAGTGAAAAACATTTATATTTTATGAACTAAAATCGCATTGAGCTCCATAAAGTTCTGAAAATTTCTTAAAATTCTGTTGCGCCTTCAGAATTTATATTCAGCTTTAGGGTGAAACACCCTAATGTATTTGCATATTTTAAAGTGGTAATGCTCGTTTATAGTTTTAGGTATTAAGTGAAATATAGTTCTGATAGGTGGGTTTATTAATGAAAATATGAAATTTGATTACTTGGAGAATTTATACACTAATTTATAGTATAAATTAATTTCTGCCAAAGAAAATTAATCCAATTGAATCTTAATAATGACTTGCCATAAAACAATATAACGTTATATATATTTTATCCATTCAGTTGTAGTTACATTGTTAGCAGAAATCTTCTAAAATTTTCTTCAATCGGTCAAGTAGTACAAAGTATTCGTAATTTAAAAAAAGAAGTAATTTATAGTCGGTCTAAGCCGACTATAGGATACCCTGTGCCATACGTTTAGGGACCCTATCTCTTAGGGTCAAGTAATTGGATATAGAAAATAAGCATAATTCAAATTGAGAGGTATTATTATTTATTTTATTTGCCTTCGAATTTGAAAATCTTCATATCGGATGCTACGAAAACTGAATCGATCGTGACCATATTTGGTAAGGTCACCTATTTTTTGCAAAAAAAATATAAATACCATGTAGAGATCCACCAAATCTACTTACAACATACTTTTAATAATTATTATTTAATAAAAAGTACATCAGCTTTTTTTATTGCAATTTCAAATAATTCACATAATAAAAAGTTAATCAAACTTTTTAATGCAATCTCCGTTTATGACAATTTCTGTTGCTAATAAAAAAAATCTTAAATTCAAAATAATAAGTATGAAATATAAATCCACAAAAAGAATTTATGGCACACTTTGTTGCTACTCGAATACAATGTTAGCTCAAATACAATGTTTAGCCTTTAATTACCGAAAGTGAAAAATGACACTTTTCATGAAGGCCACTCATGGTTTCTTTTTTTCTAGTTCAAGTACAAATTTTGTTTACACAATCTTTATTAATAATCACATTTCTAGAACTAAATATTTTTTTTAACTTATTTTTTTTTGTTTTACTTTTATTGATTTTGATTTAATTTGAATTTGATTTTTACTTTTACGTGTGTATAAGAAAGTATTTAAAATTGTAAATAATAAAAACCAAAAAACATTAAGTGCTGAATTAGCACAAAAATAGTATAAAATAAAGACCACTGTTGGAGAACCCAGAAATTGGTGCTCTGACAGTTGGCAGGCAAACTTGTCCTAACTTTAAAAATCTAGTTTAATTTTTAAAAGGATTAAGCTCTAAAACTGGTCAGCAGGTTTGCCCCAGAATTAGTTGGAAAACTTGATAACTACAACATAAATATCCTGCGTATCCTGGAACGGCTATTTGGTAAAAAAAAAAAATTTTACATCCTAACCTGTGAATTTTATTTTGAAAACTATCCGAAGTATCCTGATTGGAACACAGCTGAACATTTTGACATTCCACTACGATAGACTACCAAAGAAGAAATCTTATGGAAGGTCCAAAGGCACTCACCAAGTACGAATACTACAACAGATTGGCGCGCAATAAACAAACTCATCTGACGGCTATACCCAAAGAGAACTTGAAACTTAAAACTAGAGGCGGCTATAAAAAGAGACTTAGAGTGGAGAAGGCAAAGCTAAAAGCAATCCAGAGGGCATCAAACAACAAAACTGGTGGAAATTACTTTTCAAAAGCATTGGCAGCTGAGCAAACCATAAGTCTATTAAAAACCGAGCTCAAAGCAGAACAACACGAAAGAAGCGAAAACATTTGGCATAAGATAAAAGAAACAAAAAAGTTTGCATATGGGGAACTGGTGGAGCAGCGACAAAAAAGAGGAGATCATAATCAACCAAACTGCAGCCAACAACAACAGCAACAGCATTTTGGACAATAAGATAATAACAAAAGATGTAATTTTTTTATTCATTATATTTATTGCACTCCTATATTTTTTCAACAAAATAAATAAATACTACAAAGCTTATTTACATAAGCACCTTAATATGAGCAGGGAAATAGTTAAAAAAAAAAAAAAAATTTGATGTACTTTTTATTAAATAGTAATTATTAAAAGTATGGTGTAAGTAGATTTGGTGGATTTCTACAAACAAATTTGAGAAAATTCTACGCAAATTTTTGTTTCTAATAGATTTAAGTGAAGATCGGGACGCACCTTTACGATATAGGGTTTATTTTTGGACTATTGATTAAAAGGTGTAATAAATGCTCAGAAACTCAATTTGACCCAGATCTGTAGGATAATTTGGATCTCATGGTGATTTAAGTCGATTTCATAGGGGTTATTTGTATGGGGACTAGTGTAGTGTAATTTATACAGCATAAATGTGAAGGTAGAGTACTGTCAAATTGTCATAATATTATATTGTAGATCCCAGCTCTGTCCTTATAAATCAAGAATGTCGTTATTACCATATAAGGTAACAAATCTTATATATATTTACGCTGATCCCTGACTCACTGACTGACTGACTGATTCTGTAACGCTGAAATAATACACACACATAGCACTCCCTACAAAGCTAGGTGAAATACACAAACAAAATTTAATCTTTCTCAAAGCTATGCGAAATACACAAACAAAATTTAATCTTTCTCATTTTATACAAACACACACACAATTTTCTCTCTTCTTTGTTACCGACCAGTGCTGCTAATAAAATCTTCTGGAAATCTCCAATTTTGGAAACTAAATCGCCAAAATTGTCATTTTTAAAACAAGAAATTGTCAATAAAATTTTACCGCTTATAAAACTCGCAAAAATATTACAAAAGGAAGGAATAAAATTTGTTTATATCATTCATATTACGAATATTATTACAGCATTGGTTATTTCTATACATAAAAATGTATTAGTGGTGAAATTTCAACGAAAAAAATTTAACACAGCAATCAACTAAATAATTTTATTGACATGTATCTATAGCTGTAACATATAATATAGGTTTAAAGTATAGTCGTAATTAAAACTTAAATCTTAAATGGAGATGCTATTCAAGGTGTTTCCGTTTTGAAACGACTTGGCCCAGAATTAAATCTATACATATTTTGTAATTTACATTTACACTGAACTAAAACTATCAATTTTCGATTAACAACCCATTAATTATTAGCCCTTGAAATCCTATTTTTTATACTACTGAAAATTTAAAATCTTCAATCATCATTTTAACAAATTTAACAAACCATTTTAACAAATTGAAAAATCGTCGAAATTATAATAAGTTGTCAAAATTAGCAGCACTGCTAACGACAATAGCACTACATATGCAGATTTCGTGTTACATATGGAATAAGATGAACGCAAAAAATGCATCAAAAAACTAATATCTATTCAAATTCTTCTTTAAATTCCCTTTGTTGGTCAATGAAAAAATTCTGCAAAAAAGAGTAATGAAGGAAATTTTAAACATTTTTATTTTTATCATTTAACGTCGTCCGATATGCATATATACTTTTTTTTATCAAACTAAACTTTACCGTTTGTCTGTTTTGTTTCGCTCAGGTTCTCTGATTGCCAGCACTTACCAAAGAGTAAGCTTTTTTGATAAATATTTGAGAAAAAAGAGATCAATGTGGATTTTGTTGTTGTCCAACGTATGATTTCGTTTAAAGCTCTGTATTGAAAAGCAATTGAAAAAATAGTGCAATATTAAGTTTAAAATTTAAATTATTCTGACTTTGCTTAATTAAATTACATTGTAATTTCAGAGAGTGGTGGGAAAATAATTTTTTTTCACTCATATTAATTTTTGTATGATTTGCTTTTAAAAAAATTTTGACAAACATAAATTACGTAAATAGGTATATTTAAGATTTTAATTTGAATAATACATATATTGAAATTATCATGGAAGAATTAAAGGCGATTTGGAATAATAATTTTGTTTTTTAAGTAAAACTAATACGCCCTTATTTTTTTTTTTTTGGATTTATAGATAACTGGAAAAAATGGTCGCTTTTTACAGTTTACATTATTTATGATGACATATGAAATATTTTTTTCTCTTTTTTGTAGGTGTATTGGTATTTGCACTTCCTTAAGGGGTGGTAGGTTTTAAAACTTTTTTTGCATTTCTCTTTCTGAATGCACAACATGTCGGGAGTGTTGTGTCAAAATTTTAAGTAAATCAGAACAAAACTTAAGAAGATACAGCGTTTACAGCGACCGGCCTCATACGGTATATAGTATAATAATCAGAGTATATAAATTCGAAGTCCGTCAACATCATAACTCAAAATCTACTTTACCGATTCTTTTAGACACTATATCTATACATAAATCATCACGTAACCACGAAGGGTTTTTTTAATTCCATTTTCTTTCCCATTTTTTAACAACAAATTCCCGAAATTGCATAGCAAAAATCGTTTTTCACTTCAAAATGCTGCCAACAAAAAAAAAAAAAATTGAAAAACTCTTCGTCACTACCACAGGAAACATGTCACCTTTGAAACGCGTTCCGATTTTTTTATTTCACATGATCCGGTAACGAGTTATGATGTTCACCGCAAAACAACAACGCCTCCGGAGATTCGCTGTCACGGACTTATTTATTAAAATTTTTAATTGAAATTTTTTTCAAAGAACCTTCAAATATTATGCTATAAAGCATATATGAAATAAATAATCCAACATTATTCGTATCTTCAAAAAAGAATTATGAAAATACGACTTTTTTAACTTTTAAAACCTTACCCCCCTTAAGAAACTTTTAGGAACCTTGCTCTAAAACGTTTTTTTTTCTATGCTATTCTATTTTTCTACAATAAAATGGAGTTAGTTTATAGCGAACTCGGCGGGACCGGCCAAATTAGTTCCTTATAGACTAAATTCGTTATAACCGTAGTATTTTTTGATTTGTTCGAAAGGTTTAAAAAGTTTTTTTTAGTTGAATAAGTTTATTTATTTTGGGGCATTATAAAAAGTTATAAAACATATATTAAATTAAATTAAATTACATATTAATTGTTTGTCTTAATAAGACTAAAATTACCGAGTTTCTGTAAAAATATATTTTTTTTTTTTTAAATCATATAATATGAAAAACTCCTTATGTATAGAAGCAGAAAGTACAAAGCAAAGGTTGGCTACTGGCAAGCTTTTACGAAAATATACATAAAAGGACCTTTTACAAAACTTCATTTGAAAATCGAAGTTTTTGTTTTGTATTAAAATTAAATGAAAATAAAATTAAATTAAATTGAAATTAATTTTTTTTTTTTGAAACATATAAAATATACGAAAATTCTGAAATGGAAAAAAAAATTGTTTGTTAAAGTCAAAAGTTTGATGTAACCACTGTTCGCTATAAGAGAAGCAATTTGTATGAAAAATGTGATTAAAACTCTTGGGACCGAAGAAATTCTTCGCCATAAACAAAAATTTATTACAACCAGGGTTCGTTATAAGCGAACTCCATTGTATTAAATTTTAATAATTTTGGGAATCTCCAATCTCCTCACATTACCCGGCCTTCCCATGTTCAAGTCAAATTGATCACACATCCAATAGTCAAAAAATTGTTAAGCAACTGTCCCACTGAAAACTTGAAAGAGAGAATTGAAACGTATGATTGTTTAGTAAAATAGAGTAAAAAAGTGTGAGTGCTTTACAGCCTGAGAGCCAAAAATATAACGTGTGAAAGCCGGGTAATATCTTAAATATATTTACGCTGATTCCTGGCTCACTGACTGACTGTCTGACTGAGAGACTGACTGATTTTGTAACGCTGACCAAAATGATACGGTTCTAATTCCTAAGATTGATCTCGCCCAACTGACACCATATTACCTTTCATATTAAAACGCCGCCAGTTTCCAGTAATTCCTGCACACGCAATTAAAATAAACAAGGCTCATGGCCAGTCATTTGACTACGTTAGCATTAATTTGGAGACCGCGGTATTTTCACACGGCCAACTGTATGTGGCTTTGTCACGATCAAAAGTTGCAAGGCAAGTTAAGATACGTATTCAATCGACCCCACAGCAAGGAAAACTATTAAATAACCAACGATATTTCACTCGATATTTCAAGAGATTCTAAATTGAAAAACTTTTTTGCCAAATATTTCTTATCTGTTTTGATACTTATGTATATAATTTCTACAGACACAATCTTTTTGACATGTACATATGTAACAATATAATTTTCAATTTACCACTATATTAAAAGAAATATAATTTATTATAAATTTTTCGTTTATTTAAATTTAAACTGTTTTATTCATAATTTTTAAACGGGCGCCTAGGCGCCACACAATCAACTAGTATAATTTATAGTTGACATGTAAATCACTCATACTATCCCGTTAATTCAATAATTGAGTAATTATGAAAAAAGAAGAGGAAAAAAATAAACTTGACTGACAGAGACCTTTCTTTCTGTTTTTGGATTTCAAGACGTAGAATCATATAGCAAGTAAATTGAATGTTGTGTTAACATAAAAATACATATTTAAAGATTTTTATATTGTGTGGTCTAAAAGGAAGTTTTCGCGATAAATCTTTACTTCATGGACATATATAGGCTCAATGCCGAAGATCAAGTATTGAAAGAAGGAAATATATGTATGTATGTTCATAATTTTCACCGAGGAAACTCGGTGCTAGTGACGTACTCAAATTGAGGCTTGCTTGGTGTACAAGCCATACTGCTATATCCATTGAAAGTGCCTAAATAATTAAACGGAGAGATGAAAGAGTCTTTAAGGTAACTTTTGTACATGCTTCATAATTACCAAGGGAAGATATTAGTCAGTAGATGATTATGAAACATGGATCTTAACAAATAGACTAATTTTTTTTATATATAAATTGTATTAGCAAGTTTTCAATTAAAAGAAAAAAAAAAAAAACAAAAAAAAACTTATTCAAATTTTATCAAGTGAGGTAGTAGTGCATTAACGAATGCAGTACTCCAGAATTACATACTACTACATATTTAGTGAAAAAAAAGGGAGAGGAAGAAATGACTGTTGAACCTCAATTGGTTTAGAAATCTTATAAAACTGAAAATGTGAAAATTTCAAATAATTAAACGTAAAGTTAGATCTAATCCTCATGTAAATTATAGTAGAATCAAAAAAAAAAAAAAAAAAATAAAAGGGGAAAAAAGGAAAGGAAAACCCTAATATATTGTATATTATAAATCATTCTCTGTACTAATGTTGGAATTAATAATAAAGAAAAATTTTATAACGTATGAAATTTACTGAAATGAATCTATAAAAGTGTATCTTAATTTTGGGTTGATGGGAACATACTTGTTCCACTGTACATAGGTAAGACAGATTACAAAAAAGGTTCTCTTCTGTAGATAATGAATTAGGCTCCAAATAAAAAGGAAAAAACAAAAAGCACAAAATTGGTTTTTTTTTTTACAACTAAAAAAAAAAAAAAAAAAACAATGGGAAACCATCCACAGAACTCACGCAGATCGCTGAGTTTGCCTGGCAAATAATAAGAGAACGCGTGGATGGTTGTCTTAGTTAATGTTCTCTTTAAAAGATACAGAACTACATTTAAGTAGGTTGTCACCTACATACATGTACGCTACACTAGGTCTGAATATACACCGATTTCCATTCTATAGTCGATAGAAGCTTATGTACCTAATTTTATCAATATATTTATATTTGCGAACTTTTATTTGCTTACAAGGTTTACATGGACACACGGAAAGTCGGACGGACGGACGGACGGACATCGCTAAAACGAAAAAAGTGATTCAGAGTCGGCCAAATATTTTAGGTAGTTACAAACATCAGCCCAAAGTCATTATAGCATATATCACTATGTGATCATACAATGACTGCAAGCAAATATTTGCATGAATAACACAAGTCAACACTAATTCTGCGGCATAGGGATTGTTAGCCAATATTGCTACATATGCTGATGAAGACATAAGTCTATAATTCACTTTTTGTGGATTGACTCTGGTTCTCGCGAAAAACCGGTATTTCAAAAATTTTAGCATAACTCAAGAAGAGTTTGTCCGATTTGGTTAAATAAAAAAAATACGAAAATCCACAGCTAAATTTCCGCCCAGTTATATCTACACTTTTTTTATACCCTATACCACTATGTGGTTTGGGTATAATGACTTTGTGCTGCTGTTTGTAACTACCAAAAATATTTCACCTAGACCCATCTTTTATTATACCGATCGAATCAGAATCACTTTCTGAGTCGATTTAACGATGTCCGTCCGTCTGTCCGTCCGTCTGTGTGTCCATGTAAAGTTTGTAATCAAACTGCAGGTCGCAAATATGAATATATTGCGAAGAAATTTGGCACTTAAGCTTCTGTCGGTCATGGGATGAACGCTGTTGAACACTGAGATTCGGTCGATGTTCAGACCTAGCCCCCATACAAATGACCCCTATGAAATCTACATAAATTGCCATAAGATCCAAATTATCATATAAATCTTAGTCAAATTGGGTTTATATGTATTTATTACATCCATTAATCAGTAGTCCAAAAATGATCCCTATTGGACAACTCTTAGTCATAGGTCCCATATAGAGCTGCTTCCCGATCTTCATTTAAATCTATCAAAAAACTAAAATATTGCACTAATTCTTCTCAAATTTTGTTCGTATATATTTTTGCCAAATACAAGAGCCTTTACCAAACTTGGTCAGGATCGGTCCATTTTGGGGCCTAGTCCCCATATAGATACAGCATCCGATGTGAACTTTTACATTTCTGCAGCCAAAAAAATTAATAAAAATCCCACTCAAATTGAGTTTATGCTTATTTTCTATATCCAGTTAGTTGGGCCTGAGAGATAGGGTCTCTAAACGCATGTATAGGGTACCGTATAGTCGGTTTAGACCGACTATAATTTTCTTACTTTTTTTTTTTTATTATGGCAATAGTTTCGGACATATTCATAAAGTTTTTCCGAATAAACAACTTTTTTGATGTAAAATTTAATTATTGTTTTTGTTTCAAAATTCATAAAAAATCAAAACACGAAAATTGCTCTTTTTAATCTTAGGTTAAAAACACAGACATGTTGCAAGTAAAACAAGCCGTATTTAATTAAAATCGATTGACAAGTTTTGATTTAATTTACAATTTAGAGATGGTATCTCATTTTGATAAAAATTTCTAGATTAAATTTTGTTCAATATTACCCAAATTTACTGGATAACTGAAAGTTGAAAAATGTTGAACACTTGTTATGTGTCTGCGTTTATAGACGCATATTCATTGATTTATATTTTAGTTTTTTTTCTCAACCGGTATATAAAACGTACTTGGGTTTATCCTAATGTGGAATCGGCCAAGTCCCCAGTATTGCACAGTGATGATTTGCCAATTCCAGTATTTTCAGGACCATCTACTGCAAACTGTGATGATGTTAGAGGGAGCAAACAATCAGACAATCAGCAGTGAAAGTGAGTTTGATGAAAGTAATTATACACAACACGGATTTTCTCAAAAGGAGCTCAATGACTTGGTTTGTGATTTGAATTTATCAAAAAAATCGGCCGAACTTCTTGCTTCGCGATTGAAAGGAAAACAGTGTCTTTAACCTGGTGTAACCATTACATCTTTAGGACCAGAGAGCAAGACCTTCTTCCATACTTTACCGGAGAAGATTCGTTTGTGTCCAAACAAGTTTGGACACAAAAAAATAATAGCATAAAAAAGGATTCATAACTTTTATTATTTTGAATATTACTTGTAATATTAGCTTAAGAAAATCGCTTAAAAATTTGAAATCACCTATAATTGAATTACTAGTTACCAACATTTAAATTTAGTACTCGTTGCAAGAAATATCGAAACTTACATTCAGCCGTTTCAATTTTGTTACACCGAAGTATTAAAAAATTGAACAGCAAATTCATAAGTCAATTACCATTCTGATTTTCAGCGAGATACATACATCGCTTGAATTGTTCAATAAATTGTGAAAGAATTTAAAATTTTGAACATCAGCCTTTTTTCTTTAGAAAGGCAATCCCGACAAGTTGAGCATCCCAAATTCCCCACACATTTAAAGTTAAATAAAAGAAACTAATTTTCCCTTTTTTTTCTTTTATTTCCCATAACCCCAATTATAATTACTCATAATCGAGTAATTATAAAAAAATCTCTTTTAGATTGCCCCCCCATCTAATTGTTACATCTCCAATCCAAAGAGATTTTTATACCCTATACCACTATGTGGTTTGGGTATAATGACTTTGTGCTGCTGTTTGTAACAACCAAAAATATTTGACCTAGACCCATCTTTAATTATACCGATCGAATCAGAATCTCTTTCTGAGTTGATTTAACAATGTCCGTCCGTCCGTCCGTCCGTCCGTCCGTCCGTCCGTCCGTCCGTCTGTGTGTCCATGTAAAGCTTGTAATCAAACTGCAGGTCGCAAATATGAATATGTTTTGATCAAATTTGGTATGTGAGCTTTTATCGGCCATGGGATGAACGCTATTGAAATTGGTGAGAATCGGTCCATGTTCAGACCTAGCCCCCATACAAATTACCCATATGAAATCGACATAAATTGCCATAAGATCCAAATTGTCATATAGATCTTACTCAAATTGGGTTTGTATGCGTTCACTACATCCACTAATGAGTAGTCCAAAAATTATCCCTTTGACCCCATATGGAGCTGCTTCCCGATCTTCAATTAAATCTATTAAAAAACAAAAATATTGCACTGATTCTTCTCAAATTTTGTTTCTACATATTTTTGCAAAATACAAGAGACTTTACCAAACATGATCAGGATCGGTCCATTTTTGGACCTAGTCCCTTTATAGATATAGCATCCGATATGAACTTTTTCATATCTACAGCCAAAAAAATTAATAAAAATCCCACTCAAATTTGGTTTTTGCTTATTTTCAATGTCCAGTTAGTTGGGCCTAAGAGATAGGGTTTCTAAACGCATGGTATATGGTATCGTATAGTCGGTCTAGACCGACTATAATTTTCTTACTTGTTAATATTGTTAACCCAGAACAATACAGTTTGTATGTTGTAACAATGTTTCTGGACTCTTAAATTGTATGGACCTTCCCGAATATAAGCCTGACAATTGGAGACTTCTTCTAGATATCTCAAAAAGAAGTCTGAAATGTGTGTTGCTGCACAATGGAAATAAATTTGCTTCAGTTCCAATCGGTCATACTACCAAACTAAAGGAGGAATATCAAAATATTAAAATTGTTTTAGAAAAGATTTCGTACGCAAATCATCAGTGGTCAGTATGCGCCGACTTGAAGATGAAGAATTTTTTGTTAGGCCAGCAAGGTGGGTATACTAAATATCCCTGTTTTCTGTATCCTTTGAGGGAAAGTATGTAGGTTGGAAGAGCAAAAGTGATTCATGAACCACTGGTAAGCCGAGAAAATATCCTTCTGCCACCTCTTCGCATCAAGCTTGGGCTAACGAAACAGTTCATCAAAGCCCTTGATAAAACTGGTGACTATTTTAAATATGTGTGTAAAAAATTTCCAGCCTTGAGTATTGAAAAATTAAAAGCAGGCATCTTCGATGGACCGAAAATACGTCCTCTTATGAAAGACACTGCACTTGTAAGACATATAACACAAATTGAATCTGAAGCATGGCTAAGATTTGTTTTAGTAGTCAAATATTTTTTGGAGAATCATAAGGCACCAGACTATGCAGAATTGGTTGCTAAAATGCGTCAAAATTTTCGCACATTAGGACTTAATATGAGCATTAAATTGCATTTTTGCATAGTCATTTGGACAGATTCCCGTATAATGTTGGCGATTATAGCGAGGAAAAAGGAGAAGGGTTCCACTAGGAAATCATGATAAAGGAAGAAAGATACTAAGTTCGATGGGATCGCCACATGACGGCAGAATACTGTTGGACTTTAATAAGGGATTGTCCAGAGTAAAACCATCACAAAAAATCTTACAGAAAAAGTTTTTTTTTGTAATTTGTTTTTAATTATTACATTAACAGGATGTATCTTTTTTGTTCTTATATCGTTATAGGATATACAGCCCCATTCAGTACGTTAGACGCTCACGTTTGAAAATCAAAAAAGCTCTTAAATTTTAAGAAACGTTGGAGTAAATAAAACAATAAATACGGAGAAGGGAAGCCAAGAGAGTACCAAAAATAAAACTAAGAACAACAACTGAAGTCGCTCAGAGTTAACGGTAATTTTAACTCATTTGTAAAACAAAAAATATGCATATTTTTGTCGTTCATTTGAGTAGACGCAGTTTGAGTTTTGTAATCGTGCGTGCAAGAAGTCAAAATAATATTACTAAAAAATAAATTGTTGCTGCTTAGCTATTTGTTGCTTCAATAATAATGGGAAAACAAAAAAAGATGACCTTGATAGAACAACAGAAAATAGACTTTTTCTTTGGTGAAGGTTTTTCGAACCGTTCCATCGCGCAAAAAATAGGGCGTAGTTCCAGAACAGTAGACCGATACATAAAAGACTCAAAAACATATGGAAAAAATTATAAAAGAAGAGTTTCAAGCGTCTTGACTGAAAGAGATAAGCGAAAAATTCTTAATATCGCATCAAATTCAGCGCTTATCATACCTAAAATAAAACTTCAAGCTAATGTCAGTGCTAGTGTCTCGACTGTTCGTCGTGTCATTTGTAAGTCAAAGTATTTAAAACGAATGAAATTAAAAAAGAAACCGCCACTAAATGCTGTACGCAAGCAAAAACGATTGGAATTTTCTAAAAACCATATGACTTGGGATGTGCAACAAGAAACGAGGATTAGTGATTGGCGACAGGTCGTTTTTACGGATGAAAGGAAATTCAATTTGGATGGTCCGGATGGATTCCAATATTATTTTCATGATATGAGAAAAGATTATCTCTATCTGAGTCGTCATCACAGCATAGAGGGTGGTGTAATGGTTCGGGGAGCGATCACGTACTAAGGTTCGATGGAACTGGTATTCGTGAGCACAAAAATGAATGCAAGCAGCTATAAAACGATTCTAGAGTCAGCTTTTCCCAAACTATGTGATATATTTGGACCTCCCCATGGATTCTGCAGCAAGACAATGCACCAATACACAATGCACGCGTTGTAAAATCTTTTATTTCAAGCCAAAACGTGGCCACTATATTCGCCGGACGTCAACATAATAGAAAACGTCTGGGGCTGACTTACATGAAAACTATATGAAGGAGGAAGGCAATACAATAACAAAGAATCCTTAATCGCAGCACTAAAGGGCGCTTGGGCCGAAATGTCCTTGGATTAACTTATGACTTTGTATAGATCCATGAAAGATCGTATTTTTGAAATTATTTCAAAAAAAGGTGGAAATACGAAGTACTAAATACTGTATATAAATTTGTTTTAAAATAAAAAATATAAAATTGTTCTTAAAAATATAAATAAACTCGTAATTTGCATTTTTTCTTCATTGCGTCTAATCAAATGAACGACAAAAATATGCATATTTTTGTCATTGTTTTTCAAATGAGTTAAAATTACCGTTAATTCTGAGCGACTTCAGTTGTTGTTCTTAGTTTTATTTTTGGTACTCTCTTGGCTTCTTTTCTCCGTATTTATTGTTTTATTCATTTCAATGTTTCTTAAAATTTAAGAGCTTTTTTGATTTTCTAACATGTGCGTCTAACCTATTGAACGGGACTGTATATATGATATTAATAAAAATATTTTTTCAATGCATATTGGTATAATTTTCTTGTACGCAGCACATTAGTCCTATACAGAAATGAAGAAAGAAATCATAATAATACATTTAACAAGTTAAAACTTTAATTATAATCTAAAAGTAATCCAGTAAATTTGGGTGACATTGATTTCAATTTTTACGTTTAGTGACATGATCTTAACATTTTCTGCAGTAATGTTTGTTCCTGATGGAAATCCCATTTAATTTAGAAATTTTTCATCAAAATGCGATACCAATACTAAATTGTAAATTAAATCAAAACATGTTAATCGTTTTTTATTAAATATGGCTTGTTTTTTTTTTTGTGCCATATCTGTGTTTTTAACCTAAGATTCAAAAAGAGCAATTTTTATGTTTTTGATTTTTTATGAATTTTAAAACCACAAAGATGTTCAAATTTTACATAAAAAATGTTTTTTTCGGAAAAACTTTATGAATATTGCCGAAACTATTGCCCTAATTGAAAAATAGTGTAGGTATAACTTGGAGGAAATTTAGGTGTGGATTTTCATATTTTTTATTTAACCAAATCGGACAAACTGTTCTTAAGTTATGCTAAAATAAGTGGTTTGCGGTTTTTCGCGAGAACCAGAGTCAATCCAAAAAAAGTAAATGCATACTGTGTATGTCTAATACAAGTGTTTACAAAAACCATTAACAAAATAAATGCCACAGATTTTTTTATTTTTTTGTTCCGCAGTGTAATTGCTTATACGCACTGACGGATAAATTATAAATTAATATTACTCATACTATGTGGTTTGGGTATAATGATTTTGTGCTGCTGTTTGTAACAACCAAAAATATTTGACCTAGACCCATCTTTAATTATACCGATCGAATCAGAATCACTTTCTGAGTTGATTTAACAATGTCCGTCCGTCCGTCCGTCTGTCTGTGTGTCCATGTAAAGCTTGTAATCAAACTGCAGGTCGCAAATATGAATATATTTTGATGAAATTTAGTATATAAGCTTTTATCGGCCATGGTATGAACGCTATTGAAATTGGTGAGAATCGGTCCATGTTCAGACCTAGCCCCCATACAAATTACCCATATGAAATCGACATAAATTGCCATAAGATCCAAATTGTCATATAGATCTTACTCAAATTGGGTTTGTATGCGTTCATTACAGCCACTAATGAGTAGTCCAAAAATGATCCCTTTGACCCCATATGAAGCTGCTTCCCGATCTTCACTTAAATCTATTAAAAAACAAAAATATTGCACTGATTCTTCTCAAATTTTGTTTCTACATATTTTTGCAAAATACAAGAGACTTTACCAAACATGATCAGGATCGGTCCATTTTTGGACCAAGTCCCTTTATAGATATAGCATCCGATATGAACTTTTTCATATCTGCAGCCAAAAAAATTAATAAAAATCCCACTCAAATTTGGTTTTTGCTTATTTTCAATGTCCAGTTAGTTGGGCCTAAGAGATAGGGTTTCTAAACGCATGGTATAGGGTATCGTATAGTCGGTCTAGACCGACTATAATTTTCTCACTTGTTTTCTTTTTGATTTTTTGAACAAAAATACCGCGTTTGTGTTTGTTTGAATATACAGAATCTCTATATGTGAGTTGCTGTCAAAAAACTATTTCAAAATTTTTTCTCTATTCGCATAGCGTATGAGAAAAGGATATGAGAAGAGTGTGGAAAAGTTTACCAAACTAAAAGACAGCAGATTAAAAATAAAAATCTTTTGCGTTGTAACTTCTCTACCATTTCTCTGTCTATATTTTTTCCGTCAAGTAAACCACGAATATACATCTCCCAGCTCTTTTTTAAATATCATTCCGGCTTCTCGATCAATTGAAACAATTGATTTTCTCGAACATTTTTCGTTGTATAAATTTTTGGTATGTAAGTTAACAATGGCGTCAGCCATGGTTTAAAAAAATTACTATTGTTGGGCCGCCCATGGGGCCCAACTCACCTTTTAAATAAAAAACACTATTTAATATGTTGACTATTATTTTATTAAATAAACACGACGTTGCTCTACTGCAGTCTAGAATTGAACTAACTGCTCTCCGTCTCTTGCACATTAATATAACTAAAAATTTACTAATATTATTTTGCCTATGCCAGCTTATTCTCATGGGAACCATAACATACTATGGTTTCCCAATAATTCGCGTGTGCAAATATTTGCATACGCTAGCTTAATTTAATTTAGAACACTAACTTACTCATTTCCCAATAGCTTGCGCGTGTACAAAAGAATGCAAGTATCGTATAGCGCATTGTATATTGGTGAGCAAAGGGGTGGTGCGCGGGGTGTCAACTGCAACACGCGCTGTCCGTGGTATTGCTGACTCGCGCATTCGCCAATATGTTATTAAAAAAGGTATTGGGCGTGTGGAAGTGTTAACTCCCCCCTCCTCAAAAATCGGCGTCCGGCTGATCAGTTAGTGCCCCCGTTCGGATGATCGATAGGACTTAGGGCCGGCATGGTGATGCGACCGAATATCTTCCTCCAAACTATGGTTAATATGATCGTCATTGCAATGATACACAACAGAATTGCAGCGTTTGATCCAAGTGACAGGTTTACATGGCCCATCAAATCTCGAATGTGCTCGATGTTCTTCACGTGGAGTTCATGTAATAGTTTCGTATCTATCTTGCGTGTTCCTTCGTGCGCGTTCGTTAATAAGGGGGGAAGCGCCTGTAGGCCTGAGATCCTTATATTTGTAAAATTCCTCTCTCCGACCGTAACCGTTTCGTTGAAGATTCGTATAAGGTATGTTCCGTTTATGTTCACAGTGTTCGTTTCAGATGAAACGTTGCCCCTGAAGTTGGTTACGTATATAAGATCGCTTTCTATCTGTTCCACTGTGGTTTCCTCATTTGAACGGAATGTGCAGTTCGCGGTGATACCCCTCAAAATTCTTGACAGGCAGTCTTCCTCCTGGAGTCTTTCCAATTGTTCTAAGGTGCAAATCGTGACATTGTTGAGCGATGAGCAGCGATTCCGAATGCCATAAATGTTCTCGTGGTTCAACAGTACCTTGTCGTATTTCAAGTCAATTTGGCGGCCTAGGGATATAGCTGCTCTCAGGAGAATTTTATTTTATCTGCTGGATTCCACTTTTGGTATTGATATCACGTACAACAGCGATGTACCATTCGAAAATATACTTGGCCTACCGTATTCTATGGCCTCGATCTCGTTGTCGTATGGGAGCGATTCGATCTCGGAAACAATCTTACTAATTTCCTCCATATTTAGTAGATTAGTGTTGACGATGCCTGCTTTAGCGAGTTGACACGCTCGTACTATTTCCCCGATGTCTTCTCTTATCGTGATTACTTGGTTCAAGGCTTCACGCATTATTTCGTCTGATTCGGACACGACTATTTCACTGTTGTATCTGTCGATGAGGTCGTTCATTTTCCTCACCAAATCGTCTGTTGTGCCAAACAGATTATTGTTCACCACGTATTGTTGCTCGTTGTTCTCTATTAATCTTTGTTGGCTTTCCAGTATCTTGTTCCAATCTGTTGCATCTGGGTTGCCGGCAATCCATTTCCAGGCAGAGCCAATCCACTCTATAGATCTTTTGTTCCTCGTGATGCCTTTTACTGTTGTCATTCGGTCGTATGCCCTTTGGAGTTGATATCCGAATATTTCCTTGCCCTTTTCGTCCTTCGATGTAGCAGTGAAGACGTCAGCAGTTGTCCGAAGCATCTCCTCGAACCTCTCCAATTGTATCACATGTACGACGCTCAGATAACCGTTCACAATCCATCCTTCGCCATCTTTGATAGTCACAAGCGGCGATTGATATTCAAAGACGTGGAAGGCTGCAACGTTGGTTGCGAGTAGAAAAAGGCTTAGAAATTTAAAGTATTAACGTAGGTTAGTATGTGCAGCTTATAGTATCCGTATTCTAGGTGCAATGTATAGAGTTGGACAGAGCTTGGTGTTTAATACAATAGGTGTAAAATGTAAATCATGAATTCAAAGATCTGGGTATTATTCTTATTACAATTGCCTAGTTATAGTCCTCAAAAAAAAAGTTTTCCTCTTATGTTATACAATTTTTGGTAATTATGATTTTCTAATTTTAAATAAAGGTTTTTTTTTCTAAAAAAAAAAAAAAATTTTTTACAAACTCTCGACAATTAGATTTCTTAATCATAATTTCTATTACTAAAATTTTTACAATTTCCATTATTTGTTTATATTTTCTTTTTCTTTTTTTCTTATGTTCTAAGGTTTCCAGGGTAGTTGCAAGGGTCACTTTACATTTTCTTAATCTGTGACTTATGGTATTTCTTTCCCGTTGTGGTGCGGATAGTTACTCTATTGTTGGTAGAAACTCTGTGCCGCTTGTATAGAGGTCTATGCTTCGGCTTAATCTGTCCGTCTTTGACTAAGATCTCCTGATTTTCGACAAGGTCGACTGGGTCCGATCTATTTCTGTTTAGACGGTCATTCGTTATCTTCTGCTTGTACTCGATTAGCCCACGGATGTCCTCGTTGACCTGGTCGCGGAAATTTGTCAGCTGTCGGTAGTTAAATCTTTCAGTTCTATTAAAGAAAATGTCCGACGGCTTTCTACCAATGACCGAGTGTATTGTGTTATTCTAACGATCTACTGCGATGGTAATTATCTCTCTAGGACCAAGATTCCCCATTTCCCTTGACAAAAACCTATATATTTCGATGAGCGTTGAGTGAAATCTTTCTACCTGGCCATTGACTTCACTCTTTTGCACGGGTGTAAAGTATATTTCTATGTTCAAAGATCTAATGAAATTTAAAATAGTTGGGCTCAGGAACCCCCTTTCATTGTCCGACACGATCATACGAGGTGCGGTAAAGTAATGTAAAACCTTGGCTAGTTTGTTCCGCAAGTGGATCACTGACCGATTCCTAATGTGAAAAAGTTTTGCGAACTTAGAGAATTTGTCAATACAGCTGATAAACTTAAACCCCTGAATTTCAAAAATGTCGATATGCAGGATTTCGCACGGATATTCCGGGATAGGAGTTGGTTGAAGTTTAGGTTTACTGGGGGTGTCTGTCATATTTGTTAAACTTACAAATTTCGCATGTTCTAGTGTACCGCTTAATGAGACTCCCCATGCTAGGGAAATAGAATCTTTCCAATATTTGTTGACCATTTTCTCTCGGGTTGCGATGGGCTCGCCCATGTTCTTCCTCAATTATTCTACAGATTCTCTCGGGGTTGCCCACATCTTCGACTACACGCTGCGTAATTCTTATTCTATATGAGACAAAGTGGGCCAAATAGACTTCGTTTAATAACGAAATTAAGCATTCGGGTATCTTGATGCCGTTAATGCAGGTCGGGCTTAAGCATTTTTTCAATATCTCGGAAAGGGTTTCTGCAGTCCGCTGTTCAATGGTCGCATGGTACCTATTAAAGCCGGGATGTGGCTGTATATGGCTATGCAAATCCTTGCCCTGCCTGATTATTATCTGGTTCCTGAAAACGTTCAAGGGAACTTCGACATGGGGGATAAGATCGCTGCCATCTTGGTCGGCACTGTGCATCGTAGCGTCAGACCGGAATGATTGCCTTTCCGAGCCTTCGTCGGGTGTTGCGGTCTCTGAACCAATTTCAGAGGCTGTGATCGTACCTTCGTCGCTAAGTGTGTTCATTTGATTTAAGTTACATTCCAATCTGGAAAGGGCATCTGCCACTACATTTGACTTACCAGGTTTGTATATAAGTTCGTAGTTATATTCTTCTATCCTGGCTTTCCACCTTTTCAGTTTAGCATTGTGATTCTGGTTGCCAAGTGCATAGGTGAGCGGCTGATGATCGGTAAAAATCCTGATTTTTTCGCGCCGTAGAGGTAAGAGCGCAAATTGTCCAAAGCCCAGACTATAGCTAGCATTTCCTTTTCGTTGGTGGCATAATTTTCCACCGTTTTCGCAAGAGAACGTGATATATATGCCACGGGTCTATCGGAATCCGAATGTTCCTGAGACAATACTGCTCCAATTGCGTAGTTTGAGGCATCCGTCGTCAAGTTGAAAGGCTGCTCAAAGTCGGGGAATGCTAGAACTTCTGATGACATTAACAAAGTTTTGAGCTCGTCAAAAGCTTGTAATGCCTCCTCATTAAGTGTAATGGAAATTTTTCTGGACATGTCCGCCCTGATTTGAGCGTTTTCAGCTCTAATGAGGTTCGTCAATGGTTTAGCAACCTTCGCATAGTCCCTAATAAATTTTCTATTTTAGTCATTTTCTTCCTCTTTGTCCGTAGGTGAATTTTTCCTAAAATATCGTTGATAAGCTCCAGTTAGTAATTATAAGGTACTCTAATATTATGAACAAAAAATTGATCATCCGTTCTCTAACTATAAAAATATATGCTCCAATAATTCGTGGTAAATATCCCAACTTCCAGAAAATTATTTAAACGATTTCCCTGTAATTTATTCAGATGTTCAAATAATAATATACTTTAGAGAAAATTTCTCAGTCCGCACTTTAATAGTTTTCCGGAACTATCGTGGAACCTTCCAGGAATTTTCAGAGTGGTCCTTTAACTGAATTCTATAAAATTGTCCAAAAAAATATGTCTCCTATCAAATTCCGTTGGAGAGAATTTTCGCTTATATCAACTGACTAACACTTTCCTCGTAGACAAAAAGCGAGTTCAGTTTGTATATTTTCCTAACAAAGTTTAACACTTTTGCCTGATCTAAATTACCAAAAAGTTATCCACACGCGTAAAACTCCCATTAACTCAAAAGCAAATAAAATTGTTATAACCTTTTCTTTCATTTCCAAGAATTCCTAAAATGAAAAAATGTTACTTTTCCATGAACGTTTTGTACGTTATTCAAGTCAAAAGTCCAAAACGCCATCAGCCAAATTATAGTTGCCATAAAAAGGAGAGGCCTTAGGACGGTCCTTTCCTCCTGAAATAGCAGAGTGTCACGTAGATTCCAACTAAAGTTCAGCAAATGTTACAAATCCAATGGTTGCCTTTCAGTGAATCTTTTCCTAACACGTAAATAATTTATACAATCAAATGCCAAAATTATCAATGTAACGTTTCAAAATTATTGTTTTACCCTGCTATGATTTTTCCTTATAAAACGTGTACCCTTAACATAATTTTCACTCTTCGATCGATTACATGATATTATAATACATCCGATTATATTAAATAATCCCAATTCAATTTACCATCAATAATGATTGAGTTTTACTATTCGGTTATTAATCCTAATTGTTCCCCGTATCCATATGAAGAAAATTCGTAATTAGCCTATCATTTATCTTGATTGTTCTCTGTATCCTATATTAAAAAGATTTGTAATTAGTTATTAAGTTATTAATTAATGATTTTATAATTCCCATGTAATCAGCTCCATACTGCGAAATAAAATAAAGAAAATATTCTCTCCTTATTATACCGTAATAGGTCCCTGTTTCCGTTTATTCCTTAGGTACTTCTTCCTCGCGATACCTTTTATCCTCGTTATTGCAGTTTCCCTTTCCTCTTCATCTACCGTATACAGATTTGCTATTGTCTCTAATCTTTCCTCGATCTCCTGGAAATACATTTCGTTCAAATATCCCCTTGGTATCAACGGAAAAAAATGGTTTATATTATTAAGAAAAACTATTAAATAAATGGTCCTCTATTTTGTCAGTATTGGTCGTAAAATTAAAGTTTAAAAAGAAATATAATTGGACGGAAGAGGGTTATCGCGCACCACAATTAGAGGTAATAAATCAAAATAATAATCATACCACGATCAAAGGTAATTAATCAAAACAAAGCCTTGCACTTACCCTTGAAGTTCCAATTCAATTCTAGATTGTGTTAGATTCTTAGATTGTGTTTTATTTATATTTAACTATAGGTTTATATTTTTACGTACTATGCGAAGTACATGTGATTGTTGTTATGTTGAGTGGATCTAAAACGGAAAAGTTTAGATTTTCAATTATTTATTTTACTTCCACATTCTTGATTTAATTTAAAAAGATATTTTTAACGTCTTGGCTCATAGCTTCTTCCCTTTTCCTTTCACAATTTATTTCTTGTTTTTTGATAAAAAAAGATTATTTTTCTAATTTTGTAATTTTTATTTTTCGATCATTTTTTATTTAATTATTAAAAGATTTTTATTTTCACCACTTTTTATTTTCTTTTTGGCATTAATTATTTTATTTTTTTCCATTTAATTTATATAAGACTTTTTTATCATAATTTTATATCAATCAATAATTTTTATTTTTTCCTTCTCATTCATATAAAATTTTCATAACTTCTCTTTGGCAATTTCATTTTCTATTTTTTGCCATTTAATTTATGTAAATATTTTTTACAATTTCATATTTTCGATTTGGCAATTTAATAATTTCTATTTTTTGCTATTTATTTATATAAATACTAAAAATATACATACAAAGGTCATCCTTTAGGTTCCCCGTGTACATATACTTGTCAGAGTAATTGCACTAATTTACTTTATTCATTCATATTTTTTATTACCTTATATCCCTTTAGATGGAGGATCGTGTGGTCCGGTTTCGAACAGTGAATGCTGACGTACTAAGGCACGATTTATCTCACCCTGTGAACCTTCCAGCTTAAGCTCTTAATTACCAGGCGAAAAGGAAGCATCCGCACCCACTGAGTAGTGTAGGTTCTTAAGTTTACTACAACTTGTTGGGTAATGTCCTTTAGCCTTCTGTAATGTCACGTTTCGGTAAGGGAGCGTTCTGAAGCAAGGTTTCACGTTTTTCCAAAGGGATGAATTTTCATATTATCATAGTGACAAAAAATTTTTTACGCACTGGAGGGCCTGGAGTTCAGGATCGCAGCACGCTGGGCCTCATTTCAAGACCCATATTGGTCACTTTTTTTATTTTTTATCATGTTGCAGTTTACACAAGAATGCACACTTACCTGTTTTCGGGGGGAGACTGAAGGATACTTCGCTTTTTCAACTTTGGATATTTCCCTCTCTAGGGTTTCCAAAAAATAATTGATTTTTCATCCCCCGGAATTTTACTTCCTCAGGGAGTACTTCTTTCAATTTTACACTTAGCTTAATTAACTATTTTAATAATTTCTCTTTTTCTTTTCTTATTCACAAAAAGAATTTTTAATTTTCCAAAAAAAGCAAATTTTCATTTTTAAATTCCACATATTCACAAAAAGAATTTTTTATTTTTAATTTTCAAAAAAGGAAATTTTCATTTCAAATTTCTCATTTCCACTTTCAGAACTTGTAAAACTTTTTGTATTTTATTTTCGAAAAAAGAATTTTTATTTTAGAACTTCTCGATTTCTCAAAGGACACTTTTTAATTTCTAGACTTTTTATTCTAAAAAGAAATTTTTTTCACTTTTTTCACCTTTATTATAATTTTTTTCTTAGGAAAAGGGATTATTTTGGCCATGAGCCAAGCACAGTAGGATCCGGCACATCCTTTTCACTCCGCGATTGGCCGGTCCCTGCTCGGGCGCCAGTTAACAATGGCGTCAGCCATGGTTTAAAAAAATTACTATTGTTGGGCCGCCCATGGGGCCCAACTCACCTTTTAAATAAAAAACACTATTTAATATGTTGACTATTATTTTATTAAATAAACACGACGTTGCTCTACTGCAGTCTAGAATTGAACTAACTGCTCTCCGTCTCTTGCACATTAATATAACTAAAAATTTACTAATATTATTTTGCCTATGCCAGCTTATTCTCATGGGAACCATAACATGCTATGGTTTCCCAATAATTCGCGTGTGCAAATATTTGCATACGCTAGCTTAATTTAATTTAGAACACTAACTTACTCATTTCCCAATAGCTTGCGCGTGTACAAAAGAATGCAAGTATCGTATAGCGCATTGTATATTGGTGAGCAAAGGGGTGGTGCGCGGGGTGTCAACTGCAACACGCGCTGTCCGTGGTATTGCTGACTCGCGCATTCGCCAATATGTTATTAAAAAAGTTATTGGGCGTGTGGAAGTGTTAACTTGTATTATTCGAACAATCTTTTTAGATAAACAACAGAAAAATCCAGCCTAACAAAACTTTGTTCCGTGTCGTTTACTGCCTTTGACAAACTAACGTAACGCGTTTCTTACCTTTAACAACTAATTTCTCGATAACTTGATTTCGCACATAATTCCCCTTTCAGACAGTTTAACTGCGACATCTAGCTTAAAGAATTTTGTAGTTTTTCAATTTCTTGTTTTATTTTTATATAAAATTTTGTGATGTTCGTCGTGAAAACTAATTTTATAAAATAATAAATTTACGAAAGATTGCAATTAAATAAATATCACTGATGGAGTTGGAAAATATCAATAAAACGAGGAATTAAAACATAAATAAAATTAAATATTAAAAATTTTAAATTTAAAATTTAAAATTTAAAATTTAAAATTTAAAATTTACAATTTAAAATTTAAAATTAAAAATTAAAAATAAAAAATCGCCATTTAAAAAATGTCCATATAACGTAGTACCACACTAAAATCTATATTTAGTTTTATTATTTATTTGTTTTATTAAAATATTTACTAAGTTTACATTTAACTCTCGATAAAGGGTTAAACATCGAACTATTCTTTATACTTTAATAAAACTTAAATTTAAAATCAATACTCAATACTTTCTTTATAATTTCGAATTAAAGTTTTAAAATAACAATATGGTTTTTTGGTGCTTAAAGCTAAACAAAAAAAAATTCACACCAATCCTTTTTGCTGTTGTTTGCTTAAATGCCAGCCCTTTGCATGTTGTCAACCATTACTCAGGCAATTTAAAATTTCAATTCATTAACGCTAAAGTTCACACAGCCACCCACACTCGATGCCAATAATGAAGGATGAAAAAAAAAACGACAAGAGAGATGCAAACGAAATCACATACAAATGAATATGAAATTAAATAAAAAAGACAGAACTGAACGTTAGAGACGACAAAAATTGACATATGATACGACAGTGACAATATTAGCCCATACTCACATGAACATGCACACACACAAATATATAGCTTTAATATGTGCACTAACTTAAGGGGAATTCATTTGCAAGAAAAACTTTAAAAATTTGAAAAATTATGATTTTTGTCAATTATTAAAAAAATATGAACAATAAAAAAATGTATAACGCTTATCCTTTTTATTACTAAAGTACTGTGAGGAATTTAAAATTAAAACAAGTAAGAAAATTATAGTCGGTCTAGACCGACTATACGGTACCCTATACCATGCGTTTAGAAACCCTATCTCTTAGGCCCAACTAACTGGACATAGAAAATAAGCAAAAACCAAATTTGAGTGGGATTTTTATTAATTTTTTTTGGCTGCAGATATAAAAAAGTTCATATCGGATGCTATATCTATAAAGGGGCTAGGTCCAAAAATGGACCGATCCTGATCATATTTGGTAAAGTCTCTTGTATTTTGCAAAAATATGACAAACAAAATTTGAGAAGAATCAGTGCAATATTTTTTTTTTTAATAGATTTAACTGAAGATCGGGAAGCAGCTCTATATTGGGTCAAAGGTATCATTTTTGAACTACTCATTAGTGGATTTAATGAACGCATACAAACCCAATTTGAGTAAGATCTATATGACAATTTGGATCTTATGGCAATTTATGTCGATTTCATATGGGTAATTTGTATGGGGGCTAGGTCTGAACATGGACCGATTCTCACCAATTTCAATAGCGTTCATCCCATGGCCGATAAAAGCTTATATACCAAATTTCATCAAAATATATTCATATTTGCGACCTGCAGTTTGATTACAAGCTTTACATGGACACACAGACGGACGGACGGACGGACGGACGGACGGACGGACGGACATTGTTAAATCAACTCAGAAAGTGATTCTGATTCGATCGGTTTAATTAAAGATGGGTCTAGGTCAAATATTTTTGGTTGTTACAAACAGCAGCACAAAGTCATTATACCCAAACCACATAGTGGTATAGGGTATAATGACAGAGTCTTAACTATTATTATAAATTATTCCTTTGACAGGTAGTTTGCCAACAATCTTTATTGATACCATTGACAAATTTCGGAGTAGACAAAGTTATTATTGAAAAAAGAGCATTGGAAGGAGATATGAGTTCTCATATTAAAAAATAAGAACGTTTACTCTTGCGGCGGCATTATTAACAAAAATAATTACTTTAAATGCCACGAGCAAATGCAAAAAAAATCTATAAGGATTGGGTTTTTAAAGCACTATTTTATCAGTTAAGCCACAGTCGACTTGCAAGAACCTATTTTTCCGAAATCAATACAACCACATATTTTAGGCCATATATTACCGCTGTGATGATCAATTTACCCCATTTTAATGAAAAAGGTGATTATTATCCTCGTTTTAACTTATCCCAGGTAAAAGGGTTATTTTGTGAAAGCGTGTGATTTCAAAAAACACACAGACAGACGGACAGAGGGAAATATCACGAATATATATGCGCTAGCCATCGAAAATTAATTACGCCATGCATTAAAAATGAAATGGAAAACTGAGGTGCACCCTCTGTAGAGTATTTTAGAGACCATGAAAACAGAATTAACAGTGAGATTATGCTAAAAATTGGTGGAAGTTAGCAAATGAGATCAGAGGACATACGTCAAAAGTTGGATCTGTGTTATCAGCAGAGAGCTTAGAAGTTATTTTGGTAGACTGTTAAATGCATCTGAAACAAATGAAGAAGAGCATATGATACTGAACAAAATGAAAATGAATAAAGCGCCAGAAGGATATAATATAATTATATATTCGAAACTGTTATGGTGGATGAAGTGGCCCAAACAGCTCTAGTAACTATGGAGGCATCTCCTTCATGAACTGCATAGCAAAACTCTTCTTGAGAATTGTGAATGAAAGAATAACATCTTGGGTGGAAAAAAATTGAATTTTAAATGGGTATCAGGCCGGTTTCCGTAGATATTACACAACAGTTGATAATGTTTTCAACATGGCATCAACATTTCATCTGAAATTTATTGAAAAGAAAATAGCATACCTACCTTTTTCGTAGACTTGAGAGGTGCTTTTGATAAAATGCCTCGAACTAAACTGATATTCAAGCTACACGCAATTGGACTGTCAACAAAGGTTGTACACCTTTTGGCTGTCTGGACAGGAAGCGAGCTTTCAGAATATTTCGAGACTTTATTGGGTATAAAACAGGGATGCCTGTTATCACCATTATTGTTCTTGCTGTAGTTAAACGATCTTCATAACTATTCGGAAAGTGGACTAGCAGTTAAGAATTTATATATTCAGATACTTTTATACGTTGATGATATGGCATATTGTATTTAGTGGAACATTGATATCAATTTGCATAAATCTGAAATGATGGTCTTTAGAAAAGGAGAACGACTGGCTGCTACTAAAAAGTGGTGAAGGCTAGCAAATTAAAATATAATCTAAATTCTGCTACCTGGTAGTTTTACTAACGTCACGACTGTCTTTCAAAAAGTATGTTGAATGTAGAAACAATGCTGCAAAAAACAGCATCAATTCCACTTGGCATAAAGTAATAAAGTACAAAAATATTTTTTAAAATGAAGTTTAAATCTACCAGACTATATACCCAATTATGCACTTGCACTGGAAACGGGAGTTGAAGACAATTATGTTTATACACTGATTCTGTATCACAAATATTATTATCTTTTGTATTAATGAAGTAAATAACATTGAAGAAGAGCACAACATTGGTTTTGGTGTGGGGATTTCTAAGAATGAGTGGAACGCAATCGCGATCTTTTGCTACCGCTGAAATGAACGGGTCATTATGAAATGATGCAAAAACACTTTAAAAAGTAAACCCGTACCAACAAGCACCTTACACAGGTTAAGGTCTTTGCATACATAATGGGTGAAAATCTTAAAATTGCAGAAACATCAGCTTTACTCAAAGCACGTGCCGATGTTCTATCACTTAACAAAAGCCATTTTAATAATATTATTAGAAGTACCTGCTGTTTGTGTAACACTGGAGAAGATGAAAATATAACACATTTTATGGGAAAACGTCCAGTACTTAGAGAATGCAGGGTGAGAGTACATAATTGATTAGCTAAGCGGAATACTAGTTACCTGTAAAGGGAAACAATAGTTTAACTTTATAATAAATGCATTGCATTATAAGAAATCTTGCTGAATTTACTTACTAATTACCATTTTTAAGGAAAATATTAGCCACGCACAGGTACGCATGGTCACGCACAATCACGGGTAGATTTGAAACGAATCTTTCCTCATTCAATCGATCTGAAACTTGGTCGATATACTTGCTGCAAAAAAGATTAACTTCGACTTAGTCACGCACAGTAACGCACAGTCAGGGAGTGATTTTAAACTTATTGCCCCTTATCTGATCGATCTGAAACTTGTTCGGTAGACTTGCTGTGAAAAAAGAATAACTTTGACATAGTCACGCACAGTCACGCATAGTCACGCACAGTCACGGAAAGATAAGAACCTCATTTACCCTCATCCTATCAATCTAAATCTTTGTCCATAGGCCTTTTGTGGCTAAAGATAAATTTTAAAATAGTCACACACAGTCACGCATAGACATGCATAATCACTGAGTGTTTTAAACCCCATTTCGCCTCATCCAGTCGATCTAAAACTATGTCCATAGACTTGTTGTGATCTAAGATTAATTTTAAGGTAGTCACACATAGTCACGCATAGTCACGCACAGTCACGGAGTGATTTAAACCCCATTTCCCGTCATTCAATTAATCTGAAACTTGGTCCACTGACTTGTTGTCACCAAATATTAACTTAAATATAGGCGCGCATGGTCACGACTAGTTACGGAGAGTTTTAATAAAAACTTTGTTTTTATGGGTTATATTATTTATCAATAAAGTTCTAATTTAATCTGTTTTATTCTATACCCTTTGTAAAGGAGTGGGGAGGTATAACAAAATAATTTGAAACTGGGAGTGAGACAAAAAAAATAAAAAAATATAATTCTATAGAAATCATTAAACCTACAGTTTTGATTTTTTTATTATTAAATTTGGTTTATATTAAAAAAAATAATTTTATAGTTCTGTTCACTACATACGAATTTATGGACCTTCTACGGAAACCCTTCTATTGTCCTTAAAAACATCATAACAACCTTTCTTTCTTCCGGAACCATGTTTCTTATCAATAACATTGGAAACAGTTTGGCTGAAGTCCTTGGATTCTTTGACTAAGTTTTTGTAAGATCAAGTTGGATTTTGTTGGTCAAGATTTCACTCCGAGTATGTAATTATAGACATCATATGGAAATGTACCATATATAAATATAACTCAAAAGTTATACGTAAGATATGTTTATATTGAGAAAATTTAATGCAGATGGTGCCAAAGGACACAGCAACTAAAGAAATTAAAGACAGGAGGAATTGCAATATGAAGCCGCAGATGCACATTGAGAATGATATTCAAAAATCTTAAAAAAAAAAAAACAAATCAAGCATCATTGCTAGCCTCAACTACAGCAACGACCACTCTAGTAATGATGAGCATATCCATTGCAACAGCCGCACACTGGGTTAGAAATGCCTGTTTTCTTGGATTAATTAAAAAGACAAAATTTAAGTATCGTCAAAGCTGTTCACACCCGGTTAAAGTCTATAAAATTATGCATCACTTGTCTTTAAAATTAATGTCAAACGTGTTTTAGTTTTTGTTACTTAGATTGGACGTGCAAGAAAAAACTAAAATTTTTGCATTTTAAGTGGACATGTTGTTATAATTCGTTTACATTTGTGTCGTAATTTGCAGTTCATTTTAAAGACGGTATATTTCACTATTATATTGCAAAATTTTACACTGCCTTTTGCTGCCCTCTAGAAGCTATGCATCTTTTTATGCAAGTCCTAAAGAAGTCAAATTAACAAGAAATCATACTGATTTCGCGACTGCTGCAGATATCTGTCTTTTATTGTTTTTTTATTTAAGTGGCAGGCTAGAACTGATTATGACAAAAGGATAGCAACTGAATCAGAAAAAAAAATTCGGAAAAAATTAAAGGGACTATGGGATTAATAGTGGGCCAACGAATGATGGCAAGAACTTGAGTCATTAATTTTTTTTGCCTTCGCATATGAAAAAGTTAATATTGGATGCTATACATATTTATAGGGGGACTAGGTCGAAAAATGGACCGAGTCTGACTATATTCGGTAACACATATATATACACAAATCAAGTTTTAGAAAAATCTGTGCAATATTTTTGTTTTGTGATAGATTTAATTGAAGATCGGGAATCTGTTTTATAAGAGGGCTATGATTAAGAATTGTCCTATAGGGTTTATTTTTGGACTACTGATAAATGGATGCAATAAACATACACAACCCCAATTTGACCATGATCAATATGATAATTTGGATATTATGGCAATGTAATTCGATCTCATAGGGGGTCATTTATATGGGGGAATAGCTATGAACATGCGTCTGAAAATTGAAAACTGTTATTTTTTCACTAATTTTAATAGTATTAGCTAAAAAGTAATGAAATATTATCCGAACATAGCTTCCCTGAATTGATCAACGAAAAAATACTACTCTAACCCAATGTGAGCCGTCCTCCTTTGAGAATTGAGTTGAGCAAAATTATTACCCAAAGTTGACATCGATGAAATGTTTTGTTAACAACAAAAAAAAAAAAATAGCAATTTAATTGCAGGAGAAAATGTGTATACTTTCACACTCCTGTAAAATTTCGTCGTTACAACAACTCAGCTACTTGTATTCTAAACAGTAACTCCCATTTTAGATTATTTCAGATTTGTGATGAACATTTAGACTACAAAAGCATTTATCATTGATGAAAAAGTAGTACTTCTTTGGGTAACACTAGTTTAACATACATTAATACAAAATATAGGTTAGTTTTTTAGTTTTTGATAAGTTGCTTATTAAATCTTACTATGAATATTTTTAATTAAAGTTTCGTTCATTCAAACGGCCCTTTTTGTTGATTATTTATATCGACCAAATTCTTTGAGTGAACCGGTTACAAACACACATATGATAGTAAATGTGTGTGTTTCCGAATATATCACTTCGGACATGTGTGGTAGTAGTAAAGTAAAGTGAAATTACATTAAAGTCAATCGTAAAGCTATTTTTAAAGTATGTTTTAATGTACCGCACGGCCATAATACTGCTCAGTTCCTTTCAACATATTGCGTAAAATAGTTAAAATAATGGTTCAATGAATATAATGTACGTATGACTGATTAAATGAACAACTTGAATGTTGTTTTTAACCTTTAAATGCATAATGTAGCCATTCGGAAATAAACTATTTTTTTAATATAAACAAGTAAGAAAATTAAAGTCGGTCTAGACCGACTATACGACACCCTATACCATGCGTTTAGAGACCCTATCTCTTAGGCCCAACTAATTGGATATAGAAAATAAGCATAAACCAAATTTGAGTGGCATTTTTATTAATTTTTTTGGCTGCAGATATGAAAAAGTTCATATCGGATGATATATCTAAATGAGGACTACGCCCAAAAATGGACCGATCCTGACCATGTTTGTTAAAGTCTCTTGTATTTTGCGAAAATATATAAAAACAAAATTTGAGATGAATCAGTGCAATATTTTTGTTTTTTGATAGATTTAAGTGAAGATCGGGAAGCAGCTCTATATGGGGCCTATGGCCAAGGGCTGTCCCATAGGAACCGTTTTTGGACTATTCATTAACGGATGTAATAAACGCATACAAACCCAATTTGAGTAAGATCTCTACGACAATTTGGATCTTATGGCAATTTATGTCGATTTTATAGGGGTCATTTGTATTGGGGCTAGGTCTGAACATGGCCCGATTCTCACCAATTTCAACATCGTTCATTCCATGGCTGATAGAAGATTATATGCCAAATTTCACTAAAATATATTCATATTTGCGACCTGCAGTTTAATTACAAGCTTTACATGGACACACAGACGGACGGACGGACGGCATGATTCGATCGGTATAATAAAAGATGGGTCTAGGTCAAATATTTTTGGTTGTTACAAATAGCAGCACAAAGTCATTACACCCAAACCACATAGTGGTAGAGGGTATAAAAATTAAACAATTATTTAAATGGTACCAGAAATCGAGGCTTTGCTCTATATTTTCTTTCTCACTTTTTCCGCCAACGTTTTAAGTGTCATTGATAAAGTTTTAATAACTTAAAAAAATTGTCATTTCGATTTTAAAAGATCCGACATATTTTAGAAAGTATATAACATAATTTCGTTTGTAGTTGCAATGCAAAACTCTATGAATTGTGATAACAATATTTACCGCATCCGCCATATGTCCTGGATTTCCAAATCCAAAGCAATGCCGTGGTGGAACGAGACATTTATCATCGGAACACTACAATGATGAAATCATGTAATGTCTCACTTTGCAAATCGATTAACTCCACTTGGTTGATTCATGAAAACTTTAACGTCAAAGCGCTTGATTGACAGCTAAGTGCTTGTATTCAAAATAAATTGGTGTAATAGTGAGGAATAACACCTCTTTATTATTACAAAAATTTTCATAAATCAGTAAATGGAGTTAATCAATTTAACAATTAACGAATACTTTTATCAACGAACTGCTTTCATGAAGCCGGTCACGCGTAATTGCTATAAAACGGTCGAAACGTTGGACAGAATGT